>CM031240.1:278263047-279463047 GCA_018340775.1 Taxus wallichiana var. yunnanensis
TTTCCATCCATTTTGTGTCAACTTTCGTACCAATAGTGTCCTCATTTGAATTCGATAACCCTAAAAAAACATTTAGTATATTTGTGCATCTAGGAGTCAATGACAATATAAGAGATTGAGTGCAATAATGATATTGATGTTGTAGAAGCAAATTTATTATTTCCAAGAGCATCTTAGTATTGACTAATTGTTGTGTATCTATTGAAAGTTAAGGGTTGGGACACTTGCATATGTCGATAGTCTGTGACTTACATCCAATGTTGATGTTGAATTTCTTCAAGACATGAGGGCACGATACGATGGGGATAACACATGCACCCTTTAACATCTTCCATGTTTATGGGTCTAACAAGGTGGTGATGTGGATTAGGGTTTTGAGTAAGGATAGTAGTTTCCCAATTATCCATAGTGAAATAGGAAAAGTGTACAAGGTTTTTATGGCCAAAACTAGGTGATCGCATCCATTAAACAAAATTTTGCATTTACTTAGAGGAAGCATTTTTCCGATCTGTCATTTTCGAA
The DNA here is from genome assembly GCA_018340775.1 of Taxus wallichiana var. yunnanensis. Taxonomy (NCBI): domain Eukaryota; kingdom Viridiplantae; phylum Streptophyta; class Pinopsida; order Cupressales; family Taxaceae; genus Taxus; species Taxus wallichiana. The sequence goes on from CM031240.1 coordinate 278,263,570, forward strand.
CTTTGTACAAAATTTGTCGGGTTGGTCATGTAGTATATGTTTTCTATATTCAATTTGTATTGTTATCTAAATGTGTCTCCTTTTATATGTCATTGATGATTGTTTCTAGATTCTTGTGAAATCAAGTATTATCTTACAACCCTAATTACCTCTAGCATTTTATTATTTTTTGTTTCTTATGATCTAGACAATCAATAATATGTAATTAAATTTGGTTCGGATGAATTACTAGTTTAGTATGAATTACAAATTAAACATGAATTACAAAATAATATGACTAGTTTAGTATATTTGGTGCTCTAAAACCACTTTCTTTATCTACATTTTGGTGAACCCAAGATACGTTAATAATCAACCCTTAGGGTTTTCTGTTGGTGAACCTTTGTTGATTAAATAGTCAACCTTTAGGGATTTACTTTTGATAAACCCAACTCAAGTTATGCTCACTAATCGGGTGGGTTTGTAACGATCTAGGGATGGTTTGTGTTTCTTGTTGATAGAATTGATTGTCTTAAGGTTTAATTTATTTGCTCCAATTTTCTAGCCGAACTCTTGTGTGTGTAATATTAGTTGTGTGTTCTTGAGCTTTACATGTCATATCTTTTATGTCATCCAAATTATTTTTATGCCATCCAAAATAATTAAATTTGAGACTTCAACCAAATGAACTGATAAATTAAATTCCAATATGATTGATTTTATAGAAATTCCCTTGATTCATTTGAGGTTTTATACGAGAAATCAAATGGTTACTCTCGATGAGGCCCAAGCTCATTATGAAGTTATACCAACTCCTCTTGAGACTCATATAGATGACTCCTTTTAATGGTTCCCATGTATCTATCAAAGGTTAGTGTAGATAATTCAATTAGAATCCAAGACTTTCCCAATCTTAGACAACATAGCTTAAAGCATCCCGATGAAATAGTTGATACATTAAGTGTGATATTAGATATCGAATCCAAAACTCAAGGTCAAAAACATATCAAATGGGTATATCATTCAAGTTCAAACCTATACGATGAGCTATAGATATTTAAATGGGAGTAACAATCAAACAATTACTAAGACATCACTTTTAATCTTATCATGTGGATATTTTTCATACTTCCTTTTAGATGACTCCTTTATGGTTCTTATGATTTGGATGTTTCATTTTATTCCATGCCTCATGTGGTTGATTCTTGTGTTACTTATTAGTGTTTTCCAATTCCTTCATTAGCTTCTCAAATTCCTTCCATTGCTCACAATGCTTCACACGGTTGGATTATGTGTCTAATGTGTGTATTCCTACATATTCTACTACCACTTCTCTTCCTTTTGATATGTCCACTATGATGAACATTGTGCACAAATTGTAAAAGTAAATTAAGGAATTATCTCAAGGTTCTCAAAATCCATACATCATAGTCACTTCTAACAAAATATGAACTAAACCCTTGGCTTGTGATGAACTTGTTTATCCCTTCCAATCGGTTTTATTGCTCCAAAGCTCAAACTATATAATGGGAAAGGAGGTCCACCTCACCACCTTGGGGCATTTTATGTGTCTTGTTTAGATGTTAGACATGATGATCGGTTATTAACCAAGTTATTTCCTAGGAACTTGAAATACTATTCTATCATATTATTGTACTTTGCCTCATGGATCTATACATACCTTTACATCACTAATTGATGATTTTCGTATAGATTTTTTTGGTCAAAATTAACATGGAGGTCACTTTTATACATATTTCTCAACTAAGATAAGGTGCAAATGAACTTGTTAGCGAGTATTTATTTATATTCAAGAATATGGTTACGATATATGATTGATAAATTGCTTGAACTTGAACTCATAAGCTTATACTTTTAAAGTTTGTATTACACCGATCGACAAACCATTAATGTTCAACTCCTACCAATTATTCGATGAACTTTTTCGCACGACTTAGAATGTAGAGGTCAATATTTTAGAGGCTAATATTCTCAAATATGGGTTAAATTCCCTACCTCTCATGGAGGAAAAAATCAACCAAACATGAATTTTAAGGCTAAGACCAGTGACAATACTTTCCATCTTAATCCCAAGCAAAGAGTGTGATAAGCATAACACAACAAACTAGGCAATGTCAATCTAATATTTCCAAAACATCGAGATCATATAAAATTTACACGATTAAGGGGGAGCCCAAAAAGATGCTACTGATGATTGCTTTAATGCAATCTAATTACTTTACCTCTTATTCGAGAGTAATTGTATCCATCAAGGCCTTTTCTCGAGAGATATGAGACAAATGCATATGGTGTTTATCATAAAATATCTAGACATTATTCTAGCATATGCATAACCTTAAAACACAAGATACAAGATCATATTGAAAGTAATCACATTACTGATTGATGGTATGAATAGTGTGTTAAATGACTTTATGGCTTATCCTAACCAACATTTGAAGATATTTACAAATCCTCTTCCACGCCATGGTACTAAGTCATAAGATTGATGATGAACACCAACCACTAGAATTTAACAATCATTGTTTAACAGATTTATCGGTGTGGTCACATTCTGAACAACCAAGAGAGAGCCACCTCCCATTGTGTTTTCAAAAAGTGAAATTCCAAAAGATGAATCTTACAATATACAATGTTGACATAAACTAGTTATCATGTATTGATTATTGTAGTTTAAAGATCCCGACTAGCATTGATATTACACAAAAGAGGATGTAATATTAACTATCTTAATTATAATATATTTTAAAATACATAGCATATTCTAGCATAACACATAATGCATGACATAATGTATTCCCTAAACTAACTCTTATTTATTCATATAAAATCAATAATGATACATAATAGTTTTCACATCACTCCTTATTTATACCATTGATGCATAAAAATACTCATAATATTCCACTCATGTATAAAACTCTTTGTTTATTCTCAATCATACTTCATCAACGTCCTCATACATCCGCCTTATAATACCTATATTCATATATGTTCTCTTTTTCTTTCTACATACGTTCCTTTTGCCACTCATTTATATTCTTATAAATCCTTTAAAAGGCAAAGGTTGCATCTATCAAGCCTTAGATACTTTTGGTAACTATAAGTTAGCACTTTTTAACCTTCTTAACTAGCAAATGCACTAGAGGATATTTACTTGTTACTATAGTATATATGAATTTTCCTTATACTATAAACTATATTATATAACCATAAGACCACCCTAAATAGTACAACAACATCTGCACTAATGCCCCAATATGTCGATACGTGAAGGGACGTGTCCTCTTGGACATTTCCATTTATCGTAAAAAAAAATAGAATATGCCACAAATATTCATATGATAACACACAAGTCCATAGTGATTATTCCTTGTTTTGTCTATCTTCCACTATCTCTAATATAGTGGTATTTTTTAGATCCTACGATATATTGAATATTTATTTGACCTTGATGATTGCCCCTTATTCATTTTAGTGTGTGTTGAATATGTTGCAAAGCTATGTATCATGCCACATATATTATAGTACCACTTCTCTATTTTGCATGTATATCTCTATTATTTTGGTTGCAATAGCTTTATTATAGTACCACCTCTCTCTTTTGCATGTATATCTCTATTATTTTTGTTACAATAGCCTTAAGGCTTCGGAATATATGAGAATGTTTTCCTAATCTTAATGGAGAACCATACCAACATTATCCTCAAACTAGGGATAATTTTAGTGGAAAATTTCCGTTAAATCACATATATCCAAGGGTTTCCAAAATTTACATTTGATGATTTAGAGGACTAGTACTTGGCATTGGATCACCTAAATTATCAAGGTATAAGTTACTTTTTCGGTCATCTTCCCAATGGTTTACAATATTTCCACACTTTTGAATTTATATCACCATTACCTCGAAAGATGAATTGGTCAAATTTGCTTTATACATGTATTAAATACAATTTTGATGGTAAACGTCCAATTCCATTTAACAAGAGGGTAGATCCATAGACTCACATTTCTTCACCTTTCATTTCTTGGTTAGTGATTGACTACATATTATGTATAACTAAATTTCACAACCATCGATTGTTTATCACTAACCATAGAATTTTTGCAACCATTCATTAGGTGTTCAAGAATCGCTCATAATAATTTGTTTTGTACACAATTATAAGATGGCCCCCGGTGATATCGGTGAGAGGGTAAGACAATTAAAAATAAAAATAAACATAATATATTATTTTATCCAACCATAAAAATCCTCACACAACCAACATTCGCTTTAAATAAATATATTAAATGATTAACATAAATTTTCTATTTATTTTCAATAAGTTTAATTTTATAGACACAAAATCTATACACTTGGGTACATTTCTAGGTCCTAAAGCATACTAATATATACATGATTCCTAAGCAAGAAAACTAGTAATTGAAATGTCTTTTGGGACTTTTGTTTTGTCTCTTATACTTTTATTGACCTTACACACCCTATAGCCCTATCGGTATTTAACTTGATTTATCTTTTATGGCCTCGGACATTAGCGCCCATTTGGGGCGAAACGCCAGGCACTTTTTTTCCTTCTAGGCGCTCTTGACCCTCTCTAGCCTTTTCTCACTCTTTTGGGTCTCTTTTACTTCTTGGGCATCTTTTACACTTTTGGGTCGGCCTTCTAGTTTTCAATTATGAAATTCAAACAAGGGAATCATATATATACATAGTTATAGCTCTCAAATAAGGGGCCAAGCACTAGCATTATCTACTATCACCTAAGCTTGCATCCAAAGGCACAAGATCATTACAAAGCATCCATCTAGCACATCCATATAAGGGATAAGGGTTACATCACTCTGCATACACAACATAAGAGGGGAAGTTCATTATATTCCATCTCACACATTCTATACATTTTCTATATTCTAGATCTAGTTTGTTATCATTGTGTAACTTGCACAAGGACATCATAGGACATCATTACACACACATTCACATGGAATTATATGGATTCTAAAATGTAGTGCAAACAGGTACTAATTTCACTCTTCCAAAGATTCTTTGTCGGATCGATCGACTCCACATTATACATCTTTTTTATTAGATTTGATGTGGTTTGGGGACATGTGCACTCGGTATGTATTTTATAGTTTACACGTATGACCAACAACATTGGCGTGAAACCAGTGAAAAACAAAGACTAATAGTGAAGCTCCTCTACTCTGAAAAAGAGCAAATCCACGAGTATTCACACACAGAGACACTAGCACACAGAAGCTCCTATCCTCTCGTGGGCACTTTTGTCTTGCACATTTTTGAGTTCTGAATCTCCAAGTAATCCTTGATGATGTTGCTTCCAATTTTTTCTAGCTATTCACCTGCCCAAATCATCTCCATAATGTGTAAAATCAGCTAAGTCACCCTCTCTCTCTCTTTCTTTCTTAGGGTTTCATATTATTGTATGCTTTTTACTTTTCCATTTATCGTATTGTATCACTTGTATATCAATCATTACAGATAGTTACTCTAAAATACAAATTTAATTCAATTTATATTAAACCATTTGGTATCCCCTTGACCATCATCATGGATAATGTCTCTTCATTCAAAAACAAAGATGTCCAAAGGCTTTGTGCGAAGTTCAAAATCAATAACACCTTTTCTACCCCTTACTATCCACAAGGCAATGGTTAAGTGGAAGCCACTAATAAAACCATTGTCAAAATACTATGTAAAAGGATTAATACTAGTGGCGGTGATTGGCACAATCACCTTTTATATGTTTTTGGGCTTTGCATCGAAAGATCTCTGCACTCCCACCAATTCTACACTTTTTCCATTAATTTACAACACTGAGGTTGTAATTCCCTTAGAACTTGAAATACCCTCCTTACGTGTGTCACTCAAAGGCATCCTCGGGATAATGAACATCACAAAAATCGATTGCACACGAGCTTGAAATGCTTGACTCTCCTGACAACGTCTGAAGCCCTGGAACATCTCCATGAATATCAAACTCGCATTGCACATGCTTATAATAACAAAGTACGCCCACGAATTTCATATTGATGGTCTTCTTTTAAAAGAAAACCAAACGAACACTAATGTTGAGGATTAAGTAAAAGGAAAATTCAAGCCTAATTGGCTCGGGCCATATGTCATTACTTGCTAAGCTTGGGGCGGATTCTATCATCTTACTACTCTCCTCGACAAACCACAAAAGAACCCACTTAATGTGATGCACCTTAAGCGGTATTATGCATAAACACTTTTCATTACTTGATGACGCACTCTAATGCTATGGTTCACACTCGACTGTTGAGGGTCCCATTCTTAAATGAACCTCACATCACATAATTTTCACATCCGGTGCTTCACGATACATCTTTTTAGCATCTATTCTCAATCGTACACAAAATGCTCATTTCCCGATGACGTACTCTTGTTATATGGTTTATTCTTGATTGTTGAGGGAGCATTTCTAAATGAACCTCATCTCATACACATCCGTTGGGGAGCAACGTGGCTCCTCCTCTCTTCACATCTTGCACATCGTAGCACACCATCACACTCGCACAACATTTGCATATCTTGGTTACATTTACTCTTGTTAGCTTATTCTACTTACATGTTACACTTTATTTTCCATGCTAGTTGGATTCTTAGTATGTCAATATCTTTTTCTATACACACATGCACATTCACTTGGTATCTTGAGATGAATGTAGGACCTTTCACATATTCATACATAATGCATGATGCTCGACGTTGCTCTTTACCAATCCCACCGAGGCTCTTGGGGGCATCTACCTTTACTACTCTCACACTCTACATATTACAGGTTCTATTGTTACATTATTCATTACTTCTTTACTATCACTTACTTTTCATTGATTTATACACACTTTGACATAATACTTATCTTTCTAACATGCTAATGGGTGTTTCATGTGTAACATTTACCTTGCAAGACTCTATACAACCATGGTTATCTATCACTTCTTACTTACTATTGTTTGTTATTGTTTTGGGCTATGCCTTATGTCTTGTTTGATCATTATCTTATTTTGGCTTCTTTGGCCATGATTGTCTTATGACATTGTGAGTGATGTCCCATGTATGAAACTCATTTTCATGGTCCATCTTGTCTTCCTAGTTGCTTGTTACATTGTCTTATATTACATGCTAGCTCATTTTCACTAACACTTGTTTACTAGTCCATATTGTTTGCATGTGCCTTGGTTTCTACCATGTACATCCCATACACCTATAGACACCCCAAAATCACTCACCTATTCTCAATATTCTGCGGTGCATCTTGTTATTCACACCTTTTATGATTGATTAATCATACACATTGCACCCTTTGGATTAATTAAATTAGTCCTAAGTACCCCTTTAGTTACTTAATTATCATTTATTAATTAAATGATCAATTAATTAGTGTGCACATCCTAGTCAACTACCGCTCGATTCTCGATCAACTCCACATGGACTCCACTTCACCATTCCATTCCATCAATCGCAAAAAAATTCATTTGAAACTCTCATTCCAAATGTAAATGCATTGTCTAAACAAATTTGAAGAAGTAATTAAAAAAGGAACTCAAATTGAGAGAGCCCTTATTGTAAAAGGCCTCATCACAAATCCTTCAAATCATCAATCAAGTGAATCAAGTAAACAAACAATCATACTCCCTAGTCAAGAAACTACTCCGTGTGAAATCAAATGATGAAAATTCACACCTCTAAGAGAAACTATTTCAAGTGTAATCTATCAATTAGAAGAAGATAACATGGTCACATATCCACTCATAAGACCCTTCACAAAAGGATAACCTAAACCTATGTGGTATAACAAATCGAGAATATTGTGAATACCACCGCATCAATGGTCATCCTATGGATCGTTATTCAAAACTCCATCATTACATCCAAGATTTACTTGAAAATGGAGACATTGAAGTTGAAGACACTTCTAATACAACCACGCCAAATAAATAATTGGAAGTGATTCAGGACTCCTTTTCAACTCATGGTACAAATGAAAAATCTAATGATAAGGGCCAATCATCGAACAAGGTTGATACTGATTATATAATTTCATCATTAGATCCTACGCCTCACACTATGGCTACCATCAAAATTGACACCCTTATTCGTGCTTTATAGAAACACTACAAAAATAGGTTTGGACACCATCCACGACACCTCAAACATCCAATCCTAACTCTATTAATGTTCCACAACAGTCATCACATGTAAAATATTCATATAATGCCAATGACATTATCAAACAATTAGAGAATGTTATGTTTGTGGAGCCTATTTTCATGTTAGAGTGTGGTACACCTTCTATGTGTTACACTCGGGTATTTTTACGGAGGTCCCGCTCACCGATGAGTGGGTCGGGGGTTCGGGGCCGAAGCCCCCAATCTGAAATTTTCATGGGTGGTTTATTAACCCATGGGTAATGGGTAACCATTATGGGTTGTTTTTGGGCCCATGGTTTTGGTACCCATTGTTTTGATACCCACGGTTTTTGTCCATTGTTTTGATACCCATGGTTTTTGCCCATGGTTTTGATATCGATTTTGTACTTAAACCAATTGTCTATTTATATGGTCTTATGCATATGATAGATATACAAGCAAATGTATTGCGAGATGTGCTTTGAATTCGGTGTGAATTCTGCAGCAGAGTTTGTTAAGCATAGCTCCAAACGGATATGGGTATTGTATTGAGAGAGTGGAGGCTTGTAATAAAATATGAGCAAGTGATTTTTGGTGGATGTAGCCCAAATTGGGTGAACCACGTTAAATCTTGTCTCTCATGTTGTGTTATTTATTCTGCACTTTTATTTGAGATCTGTAATATTTTCTGCATATTAGTTTCTACTGTTGTGATTCTGTAAGGGATTATTCCGCATATTTTTATCTCTTATTACCTAACAAAGAAGACATCTCCACAAATCCCTCTTATGGATTTGACCACAACATCACCTACATTTCAAGATATCCTTACTCGTGAACTCATGGTGCACGTGTGCATAAGGGTATTTACACACAACCATTTCAAGATTTAGTCACAAATCTATCGTCGAATAATCCAATCCTCTCATTTGGTCCTCGTGACCTTTTGAAACCAAACATCATGAATAATAAATCCTTATTCATTGAAAATATTTATATTGAATCAATTGACTTGGACTTCATCTCGCTTGCCCAAGTCTCGTAAATCAAGACCAATCAAATCATAAATTCATTGAAAATATTTCTATTTACTCCATTGACTTGGACCTCGTCCGCCCAAGTCTCGTAAATCATGACCAATAAAATCATAGATTTATTGAAAATATTTCTATCTACTCCATTGATTTGAACCTCATCCACCCAAGTCTCAGTAAATCAGGACCAATCAAATCACAAATTCATTGAAAATATTTCTCTTCACACCATTGACTTGGACCTCATTCACCAAAATCTCCTAAATCATGACCATTTGATTCTTGTAACTATGGACCTCTTCCAAAATGATGAGTCCATTGCTCACCCTAATCTGCGAAAAATAAATAAAATCGAAAAAAATAAAAATGTATCTCTCATATCCCCCTCATCAAAGTGTTATTTAAACATCAAAAACATATAAGTAAACACTACTTATCCACAGTACTCTTCATACTAGGGAGCATCCTTGTCACAACTCATCTAAAAAAATAGTTTTAAACTTTTCATCCATTGGCAGATATCTCAATCATAACATCATCATCTCTTCACACTCTTCACCTATAAGACAAGTTAATATTGTTCTTATTAGGCATTGTGTACCTCATCCCTATTATGGTTTCTACCATTTCGGATATTTTACCTATGGTCTTGTCTAGAAGCTTATTGATGGAAAATCCTCCTTCCAAACAAGCTCTTTCTTTAACAAAAAGCACTAAACTTCTTTACCCAGATCTTTTGATCGTCCATCTCAGTCTAAGGTGTTGAACCCTTACGTCCTACTAGTCACATGAGGCGATAGTTGGGGAAAACTTTCCTTCCCCACAAACATAATACAAACAAGGCAAAATCAATCAAAAATACAAAAATAACTTTTCCAATCATTACACATTTTGTCCTTCACAGGTCTTTGGTGTTAAGCCCACACTTCTTACTAGTAGTGTGAGATTGGGAAAGGAGGAAGGAATCCTTACTTGCCTACATTTTGTTTTCAATGTTGAGCCCTTTCCTTTTACTAGTGGCATGAGGCAAGATGTAGGGGGTCACTCCACAAATCAAACAAAATTGAGTCTTCACACAATATGAATCAAAAGTACTTAATCATACAAATCCAAAGAAATAATTTAGTTACTCGTGTTAAGAGAAACAACAAGTATTTCAACTGGATCTTGTCAATCAATAGGCCATCAATGGATTTAAGTCTAGTCAAAACCTATAAAGTGAAATCATTTTGGCATCAATCAAATAATCTTGACTAGCGATGAGTCACATTTTCCCCAATGGACCATTGTTACATGTTGTGTCTTTACATCCATCCTCTTCATTTCATATTACTATCTCCTTTGTCTCACGTCCTTCTTGGCTCTCGATGTTGAGCCCTCGCATCTTACTAGTTATGTGGAGTCAAAGTGGAGTTAGACATCCTATCACTATATCATCTACATTCTTCCAATGGAATGAAATGTTTACAATTGTTTGAACATAAGTTCAAACAGTGCACCCTTTTACCAAGTCAAAAATCTAAAAAAATCAAATAATAAAAAATCCAAAAACATTCATATAATCAAAAACTCAAAAAACCAAATATTAAAAAATCCTAAACATTCATCTAACCAAAAATCCTAAAAATTTACAAATACATAAAAAAAAGTCCCACATATCAACTCAACAAAATCAAACTATTTACTCATATCCTAGTGAGTGTTCCAATCATCCTACGAATATCAAAACAAATCATCTTACCCCTCACATGTATCCTTGTTTGGGGAAAGTTAAATCAATCCTATCCCTCACGCGTATCCTCACTCGAGGAAATTTTGGATCTCATTTTCTCCCTTGCATGCATCCTTTCTTGGGGGTAATGAACCATTCAATCTCGAATAATATTCAATGCGGATCCAACAAGAGTGTCACTTGACCCCACTCTTGCTGGATCTAATCCCCTTACGCGTATCCTTGCTCGAGGGCATCCAAATCTACTTAATCATCATTGTGGAACACATTAGGGCATAATTAATTGTCTTTATTTCAGTTGTGTTACATTGTTACTATTATGTCTTGACCAATTACACGTAGTTCTTTATCATGTTGGTTCATATATAGTAATGGTGCATACTTTTACCGTGTATATTGGGTTTTCTTTACTTTTTATCTTTTGTTCTTTCTTGACCAATTACATGTATTATGGTATCATTTTGGTTCATTTATAGTCATGGTGTATGAATCTACATGTATATTGGGTTTCACATTACTTTTGTTTTTTATCGATGTGTGTGTGTTTGTTTACACACATAATGGGTTAAACATCACGATTCTTTCATAATCATGGTGCCAACTCTATTGTGTAACAACAAAATAAGGTTGTTCTAAAATATCAATATTTGAATGGAAGCTCAAGCTACGAACAAAATCACTCACATCATCCTCATAATCATTTCAATTATAAGTATTATCTTTCCTCTTATCAAATGGTTGTCCACCACTTTGTTGCGTCACCCATCTGCTTGAGGGGACACTCCCTTAGCATAATCCATACTCGTTGGGGCATCCAAATGCTTCACCGAGGAAAATCAAATAGGTCCACCACACTTCCCTATCATCTGTTCATTGATCTATATGTGTCTACTATCTTTAAAATGTCATTACTTCAGATAACACTTTAAAGAGGGGGAAATGTAGACACCCTAAAAATGCATACATATTCCTAATTATCCCTATCCTCTACATAATGTGTCAAATAAAGTTCTATAACACATCCTAAACCACTATCCTCCCACATCCCATTAGAATTTGTCCACATCTCCCTAGAATTATTTTGATTAATTCTATCATGTATAAATCGTACACTTATCTCCTTAACTAATTTAATTAGCTATTTAAATTAAATAAAAACTATTTATCCACTCAACTCCACTTCACTAGCTCACTCCACTCAAGTCCTGAACCCTACAAAGGAGGAAGAAAAATTGCATGTATAATTGAAGAATTCAAGATTCGATTATTCAAATTCATTTCCCCTTTAATTCTTGTTTAAACCAAATAACAACCGAGACCAAATCAACTTTTAAATCAGGAAATTTCATTCATTAACCTACAACTTTTCAAATTTTGATCCACAATCCATGGCCTATCCTTTAACTATAAATAAGAGGCTATTTCTTTCACAATTCATCTTACACAGGAGGTTTGTTATAGGCGAGAAAGATGATCAATGCGGGAAGCTTTTTAAGGATGTTGTTTTTTATTTTTATGCTTTGCTTTATGAGATATTAGGCTGATCAATGTGGGAAGCCTTTGCTACCATGATATAAAGGGGTAGCCATCCTTCGAGGGAGTGGTCTACTTTTTGCTTTATGTTTTTAACTTTGGGATTTTTGTTTTTATAGATGCAGGGGATAATATATATGCATGATAGTTGTCCTTCGAGGGATCAATCTATACTTTTGAATTTTTTATGCTTTTATGAACAATTGTCCTTTGATGGATTGGTCATTCGATTTTGAATTTTTGATATGAGCATCCATGGAATTTTGACTTTTTATGGGGAAGAGTTGGGGGTAGTTAGGTAGACCACTTAGGAGGGGATAATGAACGTGTCTGGTGACACAAGTGAACCCTTAGCATGGTTTCGATAGGTGAATAAGAGGGTAATGGATGTAATGATCACGGAGTTCTCACTAAGAAGGAAGAACCTATCCATAAGGAATATGTTATGAGCATAGCCATGGTACCCATATTCAAGGTCACAACTAGGAAAGTGACGGTAGACCACATGATTCCAAATCATTACGATGAAAGATGGAAGAAGCTAATGATGGATGGATGACCAATGGGATGACTAAGTTCACATTGGTAGGTATGCTAACAATAGAAAGGTTGCAAGTGCAATGCGTTAATAGGTTTCATTTCCGGTTTACCATCAAGGGAAGCCAAACGATAGGCCTCAGGCATGTACTTATGCATGACAATATAAAGTCCAATATAGTTGGGAGCAAATTTTCCATGTTGGCTCATTTCTAGAGTAGTGACATTTTGATTTTTCTTTAAGGACAAGGTCATTGACGTTAAAGTCACGCTCTTTTTAGATGTGAGAGTGGATGTGATAAGATGGTAGCTTGCATGGGAGATTAGAATGAGGTGAGCTAGATAAAAGGAGGTAAAATATTATGTTTTCTTTCGAATAAAAAGGAAATATGCATCCATGGTGAGATGAAGATGGCCACAAAAGGTGGGCTTAGGATGAGGTATGGTGCCCCAAGAGGCACAAAGATAGCCACAAAGGTGGACTTAGAATGAGATGCAATAATATATAAGTGGATTGGATAAGATGAGATAACAAATTAGATGAAGGATAAGTAGATTTGGATGGGATTAGGTGAGATTTGATGAGACAATACAAGGATTAAGAGGATGAGACCTGACCTAATAATAGACCGGTCCTAAAGTGATCGTGGAGTTTTAAAGGAGTCCGAAAAAGAGACACATTATCATCGATTTCTATGGGATGCTTGTATGAATGATATGAGAGGAGTGGATTGTCAACCAAGAAGAGATGTTACATCACACTAGGCAACTTATATATAGATATAGATAAGCTCATGTAGATATACGCAAAAGGAGATTGGGTAAGATCGTTAGAAGGAGAAGCGATGATGCCTCTAGGTTCGATTGGATAGACGATTGAGGATCATGAGGGTGAGGAGGATTAGTAATGTGGATGGTGTCGATGAAGAGAGGGGGCCTCCATTGAGATGAAACAAAGCTTGGAGGAGGGATTACAATGAATGATTTAGGTGAAGAACTTAACTTAGATTCCTTAGGAGGTGAGGGTTTGATTAGAGGATTGGATTTAGATGTGGATGAGATGGAAGGAAGAGGGTGGTCTTCATGGATGAGAAGGTCATCTTACATGATTAGGTTATGGATGAGATTTTGAGGGCCTTATAATGTTCAATGTCATGGCCTAGAGTGCGATGATAAGTACACATTGTGTTAGGATCAAACCACAATGGTTTTTGTCCATGTGTATCAAAAGGTTTGATAAGAGGAAGGGTGATTTATGAGGTTTGGAGTAGGTGTTGAAATACTTGATAAATGATCTATGGGGTTTTTTTGGAGAAAAGGTCATAGATGAAGTGGATTTAGGAATGGTGGACGAGGGTAATGAGGATGATCTACTTCGACGAGGCTTCATGAGAGCCTTTGGTTCAGATTTAGAGTTGGAAGGAGGAGTGGATATATGTGATTTGATTTTGGTGATTTGGGACTTAGTTTATTTTGAAGGAGAATTGGATCTAAAATGAGGGTTAAATTGCTTGGATTTGGATTGGTTGATGATGGGTGTCTTAGATGAAGGGCCTGGTCCTAAGATGGATGGAGATTCTCCCAAGAGTGATGATGTAACATTATTTTTCTTAGGCTTGGGAGGAGGGAGCTTAAACTTTTTAGTGAGGATGCGTAGAGATTTTTGGATGGGTTTGTCAAGGTTCTTAGACCTTGGATGTAAGGATTTTCCTTTGGCAGGAATGATGCAAATTTCAATGGGGGGGGATCTCTTGAGAAAGAGTGAGATGGTGTGGATTGTATTGAGATGAGGATATTGAGGATGGAAGGGGTTTTGGATGATGCACTTGATGAGATGAAAGGGGGCATGGATTGCGTAGACCTAGGATTAGTTGGTGTAAGGGTGATTGGTTTTATAGATGGGGTAAGAATATCATTTGTGGTTATCTTAAGTGGGGGTGTTTGTGTAAGAAATGTTTCAAGGGGTAATCATAGATATACGTGTAGATGAGATGTAAATGTAGGTATGGTTATGTTAGTAGATGTGATTGATGTGGAAGTGGGTATAGATGTAGGAATGGTAGATGTTGATGAAGAATTGATATGATAGATTGAGATGTAGTGGTAGTGGGTATGGCTGAGATGGTTGTAGATATAGGTGTTGCGGATGTAATAGTAGGTACATTTGATATAGATGTGGATGAAGGACTAGATGTGATAGGTTGAGATGTGGTAGGTGTAGAGATAGGTGTGGGATATCAATGGGGTTATTGTTGTAGAAGAAGTGTCTAAAGTAAGGTAGATGTGGTAGATAATGGGGTAGTGGATGTAGCAAATAATGTAGGCTCTTGATTTATTATGTTGATTAATTGTGAGCATTAGATCCATAAGATGTGGGGGTGGAAATTGATTTGTTGATGGATGATTGGGGGTGGAAGTTTAGAGACATCAAGGGGTTGATTAGGTGATGTGTTAGGATTGTCCACTTGGAGATCACCTTGATTTATAAGTTGTTGGACACGATCTTTGAAGGAACGACACTTCTCAATGTCATGACCTTGGACTTGATGATGTTTACAATGATGCCCCTCGTGATACCATACGGCTTTGGGTCACTATTCAGTCGAATGGATTAGATGGGAGGAACTTGAATAAGATGGATTGCCATCAACTTGTCAAATATAAAACTATATGATTTCCCCAGGGGGTATAATTAGGAAGCGATCTAGGAGCTCTTTGTGGAGGCTCTATATGAGAAGTGGATGTGGATAAATATTGAACCACGATGGTATTGGTGGCATTCATAGAATTATCACTATGCGTGGAGGATTTGGTGGACTCGGTTTTGGGTTTGTTTGATCTAAGCTTAAGGTGGCCTTGCTCAAGGGCTGTGAAGTTCAAGTTTGCGAGCCATAGTGAATGCCTCTTCAAATGTTTGGAAAGATTGAATTTGAAGAGTTGAGGAGATGTGATTCACACAAGAACATGAGAATAATTCAATAAGATCAGTTTTGGAAGGGGAATGATAGTTGGTTAATGATGTTATGCCATCATGCGATGAAATCTGTGATAGATTCTTCATCAAACTATCGAATGGCATAAAGGTCGATGATGGTAATCTTACGCACAATGTTGATCGAAAAGTGTTCTAGAACAATTTCACAAGTTGAGTGAAGGTGAATAATGATTGTTATGGGATACTATTGTACCAATCTAATGTGGGACCGACTAGTGACATGGGAATGTACGAAGCATGAGGTCTTGATCGTGGGCGATAAGATAACATGCATGTCTAAAATCTTGAAGGTGTTGTTGGGGATCCTCCTTACTATTAAACTTGGAGAATTTTGGCAATTCCTAATGAGAAGGATATGGTTTGATAGGAATGGATGGGTTGATGGGTTCATTACATATTTGTTCATATGAAAATGTGGTCTTAGATCCCAAAGTTGTGGCTTCAAGGTTAGCCATTCTACTCAATAATGCTTGTAAGGGATTATTAGATGGTTGATATGTTGAAGGATGAGTTTGTGATGCATATGAGTGGATGGGTTGGGTTATTGATAATTTTTGGGGATGTGTTGGTGTTGGTGGAATTGGTTGATAAGGGGAATATAATTAAGGGGTTGAGATTGAATGGGTTGAGATAAAGCTTGATGTTGAGATATGGGGATGTGGTAAGATTGGTTAGATTGAGTTGGTTTTGTGAAGATGGGGATGTTTAATTGATTTTTTATGGGGTTGGTTGGGATGTAATTGGTAGGTGGTTGGGATACTTGAGTTGGTTGAGTGGGAAGTATGTATTGATAGGCACCTTGATGAGGAGGTTGATGAGTTTGCATTGATTCAATGGATAAGGTTGTGAGGTGATTACATTGGCATGGATATGTGAAGTAGAGATGAGGGGTAAGGTTGAGTTATGTTGTAAAGTGCGGTTGTTGAAATGGTTGAATAGGCATATTAGTGATAGTAGCAGATGACGTGGGGATAGTGTTGATATGAGGTAAGTTGGGTGGAATGGGATCCATTAATTGAGTAGATTGATGATTGATTGTTGTAGCACTTACGAAATAAGTAGTCATAAAGGGTGATATGATTAACATCAAAGAGATCCTGAAACTCCGAGCATCCATGAGGGATAGTAAGAGGTCCAAGGGTCTCTAGAGGAGCAGGAGATGGAGGTGAAGCTGGCCTGGTCTAGAGGAAATGGAATGAGGCGAAGAGGTGATGAGAGATAAAAGATTGGTTTCAATATGAGGATCATTTTGGATGACATGGTCTTCATGAAGCGAGACCATAGAAACAAAAGGTTTGGAGATCAAAGGTGTGGTATCAAGTTCAAAATCTTGTTGGGAAAGATCATTGGAAGAAGGGATGTCATTGGATGAGGTGGATTATTACATTTTATTGGCTTGAGAAGAAGTGATAACAAGCATGAAGTAGATAAACATTTGTTTATGTAGTTTATTAACACAAAAATCAAGATTTTTTTATCATCATGATTGTTATAAGAATGTGAGAAAAGAAAAAAAAAGGTTCAAAGGGGAACCTAGGAAAATGCGATCGATTTTAGGCTAGTTTCAGGTGGTTTTGGCTTTGGAGTCATCGATATACCCAAAGGTACGTGAGGCCCAATCTGTGATAAATTTATAACGTGGCCAGAACACCACGGCGGAATTTCCTATTGGGTGATGAAATCCCAATAGTTCCACCTAGTAAGGGATGTTTAGATGTGTAAGTTGGTTCGTGTGTTTGGATGTGTGTGATGAAGTGTATATGCAACGTGTTAAACCCCTAGTTAAACTAGATTTCCAAGCAAGGATGAAAGGGTTATTTTAGATCTAAAACAAAATATGGATATTCGATGAGGACAAAAAACAAGTGATGCAATGTGATAAAGAAAAAATATGGGGAATAAAAACAAGGAATACGGAATACGTTTTCCTTTTTATCTGATATTCAAAGCAAGTAAAGTGAGAAAAAAAAATCCAAGCAATCCATGTGATCCAACATAAGCAAAAGCAAGCAAGCACACGAAACAAGACACATTCCTTCCTGCAAGGTTAGTAGAGGATGATAAAAGAAAATGAAATGAAGAACAAATGAAAGACTCACCTAGAAAGGAAGCATCCCACCGGCATGCCGAATGTTGACAAAATTCTGTCATTCTTGCTTAAATTAGTGAACTAGTACTAAAAAAAATAAAGCAACTCGAAATATGAAGGGTTTATGGTACCTTGAGATGGGATGATGATATGGATGGGCACAAAAATGCAAGATACTTCTCCGCATGAGCTAAGTGACCTACAAATCAAGATAACTCAACAAAAAAAGATTGGTTTAGTAGATAGGATGGGAGGGTTATCAGACAATGTCAATCCCGAGAAGTAAGAACTTCCTAGGATGGATGTCAACCCTCATGTTTGATAAAGATAAATGAAATAAATGGATATGGATCTGATATAAATGTAGAATTTGAAGTAAAACAAAAATTAAAAAGCTAGATCTAAGATGTTAAAAGGAGATTGATCTAAATGTTCACAAAATAAACCAAACCTGGATGGGTCAATGGTGACCCGAGATTCTAGAGGGCCAATCGATGACGACGATCGAGGTAGATGGACCGAAACAACAATGTGAAATGCAAATATGAAATCTCGATGGCAAAGCTGAGAGATGCAATATTGGAATGATAAATAGAACTTGCAAAAGGGTCTCAAACAAGAGAAAATAGAAAGGATGCAAGAAAATTAGAGATCTAAGGGTAAATACAAAAATATGGGTTAGGCCAACGGTAACTAAGCCGTGGTCGGTGATACGACTGGGGGTTGACATAATGGATCTAGATGACAAAGGGATAGGATAAATGGATTTGGGCACTAGATGGATGCAGAAATAGAAAATAAGTGGATGTGGATCTCGAATGACAAAGAAACTAGTACAATGGAGGTTGGGTCGACAAACACCGAGGGTCGACGACAACTGAGGTTGAGCTAAACTTGGATGAAAATGGGTGGGTTAAGATGAAGACTGCATATGGAAAAAAGAGGTTGAATAGACATAGATGAAGTTCCTAGTGATTCCCGAACCTACCTACACAAAAGAAGTTAGAGATGAAAATGGATGAAAGATGCAACAAAGAAATGAAGAATGAAAATGGGGAAAGATAACTCCCAAAATCTCCCAAGTTTATGTCCAAAGGCTCCAAGAAGACTCCAGGATTGGTAGGCAACTACAAAAGGCACTCAGAGATGAAGACAAGATCACAAGAGAGCTAAAGATTTCAAAGTTGCATCCTTGAACAAGGAGGGGTAAAGGTGGCTTTATAGGGTCAACGACGACTTGGATGGGTCATCACCAATTGCGGGGACCCATCCATTTAGATGGTGGGAAGATGATGAGCTTGAGACAAGGAGCCCATAGGAAGTGGGATTAGGGTTTAGATGGATAGGGACGAGCTAGGTTGCATAGGGAAGATAAATGGGTAGGTGGATGGTTAAAATGAGTAAATAAAGACCATGGGTGGGTAAAAACATTAAATGATGGCCTAGAAAGAGTAAAATTGAGGATTTAGGGAGGATAAATAAATTAAATGAGGATTAGGGATGATTAAGGGTGAATAAAATAATGAGATGAGGATTAGAGCTAATTAAGAATAATTAGCATAAATGGGATGGAATAATAAGATGTATAATATAAGATTAAAGGTGGGAAAATGGTGATTAATGGGATAAATTGAATTTATGGGGAAGATAAAATTAAAATGGGTGACCATGAGAAAAAGAGAAACGAACGTGGTGTAAAAGAGAAAGCGATAGCAAAAATTAGTGTCTACACTTGTATCAGAAGATCTGGGCTCAATTTGGGCTAGAAGATGACTAACACATAATGAAACTAAATTTTGTGAGCTCGACTAGAAAAATTATACCAGAGACTTCTTCGAATAGGGGAACCCATGAGGACAAGACCGCCCAGTGTCTAGTGTCTCGATCTGGGTGTTAGAGTCCTTGTAGTAGCTCTACTTTTGGTCTTTTTGGGTTCGAACTTGGTTCCTTCCTTTCGTTGTTTATCGCTCTAGATTTGTCGTAGGTTCATATATCACACGTTTTCCTATAAAATAAACCCTAGCTACATGCACAAAGCTCAAGAAAACATTAGATAGAATAAATAATGCATATGTTTCATCGATTGACCTCGGTGGTCACCCTAATGTGATTGTCACCGAGCGCTACACTACATTTCAAAATCTATGTAGTTCTTGTGTGCAAGTGATTGGAATTGTGTCCCTCGAAGCTAGGTTTCCCTTGTTTCAGTCACACCAAGATAGTGAGCTACAACTACTTTTCCCCTAAGATGAATGTGTGAGATGGAATTTAGAAATGTCCCTTCCTATGCAGTGAATGATGCATCCCAAATGTAGTCTTTGAATGTTGCTCTTTTCCCAAGTAGTAGATAGTAAGTATTAGCCCCAAATGTCCTGCCCCCTTAATAATGGTAAGTAATTCATGTATATATATGATTCCCTTGTTTGAATTTTTTCATTAACAATTGAAAAGTTGACCCAAAGTGATAAAAGAGACTCTAGAAAAGAGACCAAATGATGTGGCAATTCAAAATCAAGAAAAGGAGGGAAAGGGACAAAAGTGCCCAAAGGGGATAGTAGAGCGCTGGCGCTCCTATCCCTAATGGGTGGTAGTGTCCGGGATGAATATATTAAAACATTTTGTATAAAAATATGCATGTCCAAACTTAAAAATATAATAATCCACAAAGGAAAAAATAAGAATATAATAATCAACGTAGAAAAAGAACTTACTTGATCCATCAAAACATATCCTAATAATACTTTGATATGTATAATAATTTGTAGGACGTAGAGATTGACAAGGCTATAATATGACAAATATTGTCGAAGTTGTGAGATCTTAAGAAGGAAAAAAACTTGTTAGATGAAGATATTTTAATATAGTGGCGAGGGAAAAAAAAAGACTTGTAAATGAAAATATTTTAATATAGAGGTTTGAATAGAGAAAAAGGAGTAAAAAAGAGTAGAAGCCATATTTAAAAGTAGAATCACTATAGTCTCCCAAACTTGAATGTTAATATTTGTATTAAGAAATGTATTAAATATTTATACTTTTGATAAGTGTGAATTTTGATTAGAGGTTTATATTGATTTAAAAAAATAATTAATGAGATTAAAATGATAAAATTATTTACATGTGGATGGATAGGATGACCTCTCCATGGTTTACAAAGGGTTAGTTATTTCAAATATAGGTAGAGACCTAACACTTTCTAATATTATAACTTTGATAGTTTGGTTTAGTTATTTATATATATATATATATATATATATATATATATATATATATATATATATATATATATATATATATATATATATATATATATATATATATATATATATTTGGGAGGCAACAAATTCAAGAAGATATTTTGACATGTATCTTGATGGTTGATTAAAATATTTTCCATATTTACAAAAAAATAGGGAAGAATCTTTTAGGGGTGGGGCCTATGTCGTTAGATGTTAAGATTTGTTTTCAATTGAATTTAAATTGCTATAATACAAAAGTTGAATAAGTTGATTTCAAAATTTGTGTGTAAATTGTTTATCAACATTTAAATATTTTGAATGCAATCCAATTTATAAAACAAAACAAATGTTAACGAGTCCGAAGCTAAGTCGATAGGAACTACAATAGAACATGTCTCTGTTTGACTTGTTCACAAACATTTGAGTTCTTCCAATTCATCTAAATGTGACAGTTTTTAATGTGACAACAATTTCTTAATTCTAGCTTCGCTCGTGCTTGAGGTGAAACATGTAAATTAAATAATAAATTTTTGGCGGAAATCGGAGGAGCCCAACAAGTAGATATATGTACAAAAGTGCAACCTGTGCAAAAAGGTAACAAACATCAACAATAGTCGATAGGGTGGGAGTGGCGCGGTCAAGTCACATGGTTGTGTGTTTTCCCACTCGTGTTCAAATCACCCCGAGGCACGATCCTCCTTGGAGATGGTTATGCCAGTTAGATGTGGCATCTCTACTCGATGTGTGTCGTCATTGGTTGTTGCTTCTCTCGTTGTGCTATCATTGGTCACTACTTCTCTCATATTGTCATTGGTGGTTGCTCCTCTCGCGTCATTTGGTTGCTTCTCCTCTCGTTGTTGTCACTAGTGGTTGTTCCTCTCGCCATCATTGCGGTGGATTCTCCTCTCGCTTGATGTTCTTTAGTGGAAGCTTCTCTCGTTGTCATCGTTGGTGGTTGCTCCTCTCGCCGCCATCATCCTGGTTCTGCTCCTCTTCTTTGTCATCACTTTGGTTATTGCTCCTCTCACTTTTATGCCGTCACTGGTTATTGCTCCACTCGCTGCGTGCGCTGCCGCCGGTCAATCGCATCTTCACTATGGTTTCATGGTTGCTTCAATTGGGTTCCTAATGGTGATCCCCTTAATGTAACCTAGGTTGTGGATCCTCTCAAAAAATCCTCAATTGTACAAGGATGTGGGTCCTTTCAACACCCTAAAAAATTACTCTAATTCCAAAAACAAGCATCAACAATACAAAACATCAACAATGCTCAACCTTAGTCCTCGAATAAATTAGAAAGCTATATTATAAATATATGGCACATTGTACCAGCATGCCGAGAATTTACAAAACCATGTTACCCTTTGTTTGTTAATCCACATGAATATGAATTGGGAGTGTGGATATTTTTACGAGGAAGAAAGGTTGAGAGAATGAAGAAAATAAATGCCAAGCTCTAATATAAAGAGCCTATGAAAGGGGCTTATAAGTTGAAATTGAGAATCTTGAGTGTAAACTGGTAGAACTTGAAAGGAGGAAAATCTAGAAAATTTAAGAAATACCACTATCGCTGTTGAGCATATACAGGTACGTGCTTTTAAGAAATAAAATAATATTAAAGTTCTTTTTTGATGGTTGTGCCGCCACCTACACTTATATATCTATATGCGGATTTGAAAAAACTTACCTTATATCTACCAATAATTAAATCTATAATCGATGGAAAATACACATGCCTTGCCCGGTGAGAGCCTTGTCACTGGTAGACAAACTGTATTTATATGTAACTTGTCCAATGCAACACAATCGTAGTTGAGGATAATAAGTAGGAGGGTACCATCGAGTTCCATGTGTCATGAGGAATGTATAAAATTTCATCCCTTTGACTCTACTTGTACAGTTTTCAAGAGCTCAATTAAATTAAAGTTGTCCCCTTTATTAATGTTAGTTACACATGACAATGGTAGAATTTTTGGATTTACAAAATTAAAAATAATTACTGTAATGCCTCTTTAAATTTTCATCAAAACTATAGTCCTAAACAAAAATAATAGAATATTCTTGACTAGAATGTTTGAAAAATATTCTCTCAAATATTAAATGCAAAACTTTACAAAAATGTTCAAATAATAGACATGACATATTGTTATTAATCAAATTAATAGTCTTCGTGAAGCCTACTTATATAAATGGATTCAATATTCTAATAACTCCGAAGGCTTTTTCCAAAGTATATATAGGGGACGACATGCATTTGATTCGACACCACCCGTGAGCCGTATCACAAATCGGATAGTGCAAGCATTTTAAAGAACTCCGATCTCGATGGTTTAGGTGTTTCATAGAGCAAATCACTTCGTAGCCTTTCACAATAGATGTCATCACCTTCCATGAAATCCTCCACAACAACCTCAAATTAGAACTAGGGATTTAGAGTGTCCAACACTTGCACACTGCACCACTTAAGCACATTTCCCCCTCCACGACATTCACCTGAAATTGCCTCACGACATTTAAACCCTATCGTGAATAATTAAACCCAAAGTGGACCACAACTCGTCTACAATGGTCCACCGCTCAATCCACTTGTCACGATCTCCTCATACCAAAGTGATACTCTTCTACGAGTTTTGTAAAGGAGGTGGCTAAATAAGATCCAAATCAACAATGATCCACCATTTTTTATCTTCATCTGCTTGGAAAAAAGGAATATGCATAGAAATTTTCCATCACTTCCTCTATGTGGAACACGACTTGATAAAAATCTCGGATCCCATAAGAAATAGCTTAAACTTGGCAAGTAAATGTCGCGATGTGTCTTCACCGGACAATAAAGTGAGAGGGCACTCAACATTAGTTGTGTCATCCACGTATTAGCATGCTAGAATCCTTGCAACATCATCATCATTAGATCCTACTTGTTGTGCAATCCCAATAGTTAAACACATGCCTTTTGGCTAGTGTCATTTGTGGGTGGGTAACTTCTTGTCTTGCTATGTCTCTCACAAATAGTATGGTAAAATCATTGAATGCTTAGCTTCACGTCATCTATAAATCCAAATTTCAAACTTTATAAACCATTGTGTTTTTCCATATAAGAATATGAGAGTAAAAGATTGTATAATAATGATCAAAATTATAAATCGGTCACGCCCCTGGTTTTTGGTTTTATACATATACTTTTTACTTCTAACATCAATTTTATTGAAGCGGTTTCATGGACCTGAAAAGTTAGAATAAAAGCAATTTTCTTATACTTTGACAAAAATATTGTCATCGCGAATACATGCAGAAATTGTATTCGAAACTATTTTAATTAGACCACCTTGATATATGTCAAAATATCTTCCCAAATTTGTCACCTCTCAAAAATTAAAAATATATAAAACCAGTACAACCTATCAAAGTTATTCTAAAACTTTCAATCAATGGATAACATCTACTTACTTTCATATGGCTAACCATTGGAGGGGCTCAGCGTAATTGGATTGGATAATGTGTTTCAAGTCTTAATTAATAGCATTTTAGTTTTTTAGAAAACTTTATTAGTTAAGGTTTTGGGCCTAGGGTTTTCTCATTTTTCGTGATATCTACACAATTCCTAAGGTGACTGGATTTGTAAGGAGTGAAGGGAAATTAAGAAATTTACACAATTTAGTTATGTATAATACTATTAAAGTGGATCACCGAATTATACTTTTGCGCCACGCCTTACGTGCCCTAGCCGCGCTGTCGCGCTTTGCCCTAAACTGCTGACCATGGTAGCTACGCGTTCGCGTAGGTCTGCGAGCTCTACCATGCTTGGATCGGCCTGAACACGGGATTGGAGACACGAACAACAAATTTAAACAGGATGCCCTTCTCCTTGGCGGCGGCTTTGGGAATCCGCCCCTTGAGTGCAAAACTGATGGCGGCGCCTGTAAAATGGGCATGGAAAATACAACACCAATCTCTTGGATTGACATGGCTTTTGATGCAAATCAAGACCCCCCTTCAAAGAAAATCCGGGATAGAGTTTCTCCGACCTGTCAAAAAGCAGAGGGTCTCTCCATTGAGACAGGTAAAGGTGGCTCGGTCTCCCCTACAAATCTCAACAATGACAATGAATCATTTAAAAATGACGGATCTTCTTTCAAGAGCATGGATAGATCCAACTCGCTTCAGAAAAGCGGTCGCACAAGAACCTCTGGTGGAGCTAAGTCCACTTCTTATGCTTCAGCGGTCTCCAAACAAAAGGAGAATACCATAAATGAGCTCTTGAAACCCTCTCAGGAGGTCCCGACGCTGAAAAATCGGGAGGATCTTCTTAAAAAAATTCTTAAGGAAGAGGAAAATCTCTCTCAGCTGGGTCTCATATGCAGATTCCATAAATTTTGGCCTAAGCTTTCTCAACTCCATGAATGGATAGCCCGAGAGATGGAGAGAAAAATACAAGGAAAGATTGAGCTTTATCCCGTGTGTTAAAGCTTACTTCATTGCAGATCTTTGAAACCCCTGGCCGATAGGGATTTAATCTTTAGCTTGACATTGGGTTTGGGGAACATGGGCTGATGTCCAAACCATGGTATCCGTCCTTCGACCCGTTAAAGGAGTCTTTTGATACCTACCCGATTTGGGTTTGTTTACTGAGGACTTCCGATTCTGACTTTGGAACAGATCTTGTCTCATTGCTATAAAGGCGATACTCTTAGATCATGTGTGGTAGTTGATGGTAAGATGGTAGTTGATGGTAAGACCTCCATTCAAACACATACTACGTTTGCTCGTATCTGGTTGATATTGATACCTCCAAACCCTTACTGCAGTTAAAATCAATCTTGATTGGAGAAAGGCTCTGGGTACAAAGGATTGACTATGAGAGACTTGCCTTCAAATGTCGGCGTTGCTTCCAAACTGGTCATGTTACAAACGATTGTGAACATTCCAAACAAAAGACCAAAGTCAAGCTGCTTGGTGGAAGGATTCACTTCTTGAACATCTCACAATTGACTCGAGATCCGGGCCGAGGATTCTAGTGCCCTCGCATGTTGACTCACCCGTAATGGTGATTCACGGGGCAACATAGCGAAACTTCCTATAGACTATCCTCCGCAAATTGTTGATTCGGTGTTTAAGGAAGTTTCGGCCCCCTTCCTATGGGTCACATACACATCAAGTCCATTGCGGATGCTTCATTTGCATTGGATGCGAGGAAATCTTGAATGGACAAAAGTGGTTGATCGGAAGAAGAAGGAAATGTCAAATCTAAACCCCCACCACTCCTGGACAAGGTTTGATTCTGCCGTTGTTAGTGCTATTATTGTTACATCTGGTAAATGGCCAACCGCATTGTTGGGCAGGCAATGTTCTTTATTAAGTTGTTGTTTTTAGCTTTTTTTAACAAACGCTTTGTTTTCTTTGTTCTTGGCATTTTGTTTTCTTTTGTTGGGCTTTACGGGGTAAAATTTTGCTTTTGAGCACCTTTGTTGTAAAAGGGTATAGTCCCTTTCAAAAAACTACTTACCAATAATTAAAAAAATACTATTAAAGTGGATGGGTGAAGAACCTTATGCGGTTCGAGTCATGTGTTTTAAAACCTAATTTCATCTATATAGCAGAGGTTATTTGGGTAGGAACAATTTGAGTCGTGGAATACATGTGGGACATGCATGTATTAATTCCTACATTTTTCTTTATAACTTTCCATTAATTTGTCTTTGTCTTATATAACAAATTAAATGTCATTCAATTGAAAATGTTGACACTAGATTTTTTTAAAAATATAAAAATCACTTTTCTCATATTTTCTAAAAATGGTTCTTTCAGTTGTTTAAGAGCCATTTGTCGATGTCGTGGAACTAGTGGACAAGTTACTATCATTGATTGAGTTACCCCTCCATATGACTTAAAATAGACATGACACAACATTGTTTTTAAGATCGATATTGTTTATGATTAAGGTGACTCATGTTACTCAATACTTATTTCTTCATATCCACGCACTTTGTCCTTGAAACATTCTCCCTCTCTTTTTTGTTGGGTAGGCTTTACTTACACGATCTAATTAGCTTACTTAGGTTAATCATAAGTTATTAGGGGAATGTACTTTAAGCCATTTTCTAATTGTGAGTTGAGTTGGTGACCTAATTTCTCACAATATAATGTAACCTCGTATGCATATTTTTGGCTAATTGGCTTATGCATAAATGAATGAAGAGTTTTTTCTTCTCTTGAGTGTTTTGGATCTCACCACTCCACACATATATATACTTTATGCATTCGATCGTATCCAGTTACCCTAATCCTCAATTGTGGACCACTCCGACATGGTATTAGAGTTGTTGCGGTAGTGAATTTTGTTGCCTTTGTTGGAAGATCTAGCATTCTAGCTCATTTTGTGTTTGTTTTTTCATAGATTTTGGTTTTCAAGGGTTTGGTGGGATTTTAAGGAAATATGTGCAAATATCTTCTCAGGATGAAAAATAGACAGTGTCGTTAAATTCAAAAGGGGTCAATACCTTAATTTCAATTATAAACTAGACCTAGTTCAAATGACAGTGTGATTTGAACCTTTTTTGGAGGTTTTTTTGATGTTTTTTCTTGAAATCTACAAAACTTCGCACTACCTCAGCTCTAAAATAAAATCAAAAATAATTTGGTTTTTCAAAACATTTGGTGGGTATTTGACGTTTTTGTGGAAGATGTACAAATTTTTCAAGATCTAGGTTTTTTTCTTGCATTTTTCTCACTAGTTGTGTGTTTCAGATTTGCAGGGTGTTTAACAAGTCAAAAATCTACCTCAATTCATTTCGGGATTCTCGTGGTGTCTAACAAGTCAAAAACTTTGCCCGGTGCATTTCGGGAGTTTTGAGGTGTGCGACATGACATAAAGTCCACCTAATGTGTCGGGGTTTTGGGACTTCAGAACATCTAAGCATTTGAACACAACTTGTAAAGTGTGGTCAAACCTCCGAACCCTGGTCAACGTCCAATGTTTCAGGTTTTGGGACTTTGGAACATCTCAGTGCATCTCAACACACAAAGGTCTTTTTGGGAGTTTCCTAGCCCTTAGCCCTTGGTCACATGGGAGTTAAGCCCTTGGTCGCGCCTAACCCAAGGGGGCTTAAGTTTTCTTCATAAAGTTTGGGAAAAGTTTTGCAACCCAATTTTTAAAGCAAAGAGGAGAACTTCCATAAGTTTCACCAAAAACTCTGTGTTAGGCGCGAATTTTGTTTGAAGTGTGATGTTTTTGAGCTTTACACATTGGTAATATTCTCTTTCCTTGTAAATTTGTCACCTCTATAGTTTCATGGGGTTGCACAATTAAGTCTTTTAACACACTTAGTTCAACATACAACCACTTTGCTGTGAATGGATTTGTTAGAGTAGGTATTTACCTTAGCTCATGTTCACCTAGGTACTTTATTTACCTTTATTGTATTTATCCTCACCCACTTATGTGTGTGGATATTTCTTTTATCTTATTTAGATATTAGGAGATATTATCTAGTTGTTAGGTATAGTTCTTTCCTTGATCTATGGTCTTGACTAGTTCTTTGATGACTAGTTATTTCCTTGATTTATGGCTTGATCTACGACCTTGACTAGTTCTTAGATTGTTATTCCTTGCATATATAAGCAAGGCCCATTCTCATTGTATTTCATTGAGTTCCATAATAATATATGATATTGCTTGTTCATTTGTTTGAAAAGGTTTATGTAAAGTTATTCGGTGAATTGCTTTCATCTTATTGATCGTGGTGTTTGATCAACATTTGTGTTCTTAGCTTGGTATCATCTAATTATCATTCCTTTTATGGTATCAGAGCAGAAGATTGCTATTGACATTCATCTGTAAGTTTTATTTTGTAAATAAATTCTTTGTATATTCATATATTTGGTATTTGTTCGTATTTTGTTGTTGCGTGTGGTTTTATGTAAAACAGAGGCTTCCATTAGATCCAAAGGTGGGAAAACCCTAAGATCGACTATAAACTCGACCATTTACGGAGGCGATTGGTTTTGGTTTTTGTCGTTGCGAAAGGCACGTGCATGTTCACCTCAAAATTCATGTCAATCAAAACAAAACCCAAAAATCAATTTCAGTTGAAGTCAATTGGTTTTAGGAAAGACATTTTTTTCCTTTTAAGCAGGGGTCCACAAGCGGTTGTGCACATTTTTGCTATTTCGGGAAAATATGCAAACTACACCCATTAAATCCTTAGCCCTTGTCATATGAGGGCTTAAATCTTGTGATTCGTACTAGTATGTGCTTAACTCCATCCCTTTCATTTTATTTGTGTGGTGAAGGCAAGAGTATTTTATTTTGTTTTAGTGGCAACTAAAATAAATAGCAGAGCATAATATTGAAAAACTTGTATCTTTTGATCGGTAACTCGGTTTCGAGTGTTGTTTTTGCAAAAGTGCTTATTTTTCATGCTCTTTCCATTGGAAATATTTATTTTGAGAATTTAACTATAATTATAAAGTGCCATATTGTAACACACACTCATTATAAAGTTCCAAATATGGAGGAGTGTTGTAATCAATTGTGGACACAATTTCAGCGAGCTCGACGTCCTAAATTTTTGGGAGTTGCATTCTTGTATCTATCATGGATTATGAGAATGATATACTTTTCTATGAAGTGTGTGGAATTCAAGAGGATATTGTAAAATTTGTGGAAGAAAATAGATCGCTCAAGAAGCGAAATTCTCTTCTATAATCACTCATTCACGATAAAGATACACTAATACACTCCTATGCAGCAAAAACTTGTTAGCCTACAACATCGCCATCATATTGTGGACAACCATATCTATGCTCATAGTCCATTTGCAGTTGTTGATCTTTTACCCACTGGCATTGATCTTTCAGTCTTTGAGCATGTTCCTACTCTTGATGCTCCTAAGCCTATGAGGCTTGTTACTACATGCTCTTCCACATCTGTGCCTATTACAGTAACACATGTTGTGTATCCTACTTCTGCTCATATGCATGGCTCTTTTGAGAAGCATACCACTGCATTCGGTTCTCGCATGCTCCGTTCTATGGGTTTCACTGGTGGAGGTATTGACAGACATTCATAGGGTATTGTTTCCCCTATTCCACATGTTAAGTGGAATTCTCACCATGACATTAGTTTTCGAGTAGATACTTCATTGGGATCACACATTGACAGAGCTCTTATTTTTTTTTCACTCGACTCTTTCTAAGGATCATGAGCAACACATGAGTTCTGCACCTTCACTCAAGCTTGAGAAACCTGAGATTTCATTGTCAGACATGATCAACTTGACACACATTTTGATGTTCCTTTACATGCACCCATTGTGCATTTTACACCAAGTCATATGCAGGCATCTTCTTCATCCATCTGTGTTGATTTGGGGTGGATATCTGATCACTCGTGGCGGCGACATAGGCATTCGTTGAGAGGACTCTACAGGCGTGGCTCCTCCACCATTCGGCCTCTTGCTCCACTTTATATACCTTATGCATTGTAGTGCTTCTTGTTTTGAGCATTTTTTTTACAGATGTAGTGTATCTCTGTTGTTTGTTGAGAGATTTTGTATCTATATTTTCGACACTTTTGGCATGTTGACAATATCTCTTGTGGGGGATCTATTCTGTGGAGTCCAATGTTAGTTTGTCAATGTTTGAGTAGTTGTTTTGATAACTCATACAGATTTGTAGCATCACTCCACCCATTTAGCAGTATGGGAGGGTGTGGTGTTGATCCTGCTTCTTCGGGTTTTGTGTCCTTGCCTTATTACCTTGGTTTTTCTTGGATCGTGACACTCTAGATTTTGTGTCCTTGCCTTGTTGCTTTGGTTATTGTTCTTGGATCGTGGCACACCTATTTGCAATAGTTGATCGAATTATGTTTGGTTTTTTTACACTTTCGACATCACTCGCTTGATAAATCTTCTTGTATGGAGCTATTCCTTGAAGCCCGGCTTTAGTTGTTTTTGAGTTTTGTGATCGAGCGGTGGATTCGAGACCATACACTGAACACTAAACTTCTTCAAAGCATTTTATGAATTTTTTTAAATTCGAGCTTCTTGGGATGCCTGTGGTGGGTTTTTACTCTCTTTACTTTGTTGTTACTAGTTTTGGGTACCTTGCGATGTCCCTTTTTCCCAGTTATTGTACATGAGTACCTCATCAAGCCTAGTTGTTGGGACTCATATTATGGACATGCCACTTCTATTTTGGCCCCTAGCTTCACTTGAGGGGGTGTTAGAGTAGGTATTTACCTTAGCTCATGTTCACCTAGGTACTTTATTTACCTTTATTATATTTGTCCTCACCCACTTATGTGTATAGATATTTCTTTTATCTTATTTAGATATTAGGAGATATTATCTAGTTGTTAGGTATAGTTATTTCCTTGATCTGTGGTATTGACTAGTTCTTTCCTTGATCTATGGTATTGAATAGATCTTTGATGTCTAGTTCTCTCCTAAATCTATGGTCTTGACTAGTTATTTCCTTGATTTATGGCTTGATCTATGACCTTGACTAGTTCTTAGATTGTTATTCCTTTCCTATATAAGTAAGGCCCATTCTCATTGTATTTCATTGAGTTCCATAATAATATATGATATTGCTACTCATTTGTTTGCAAAGGTTTATGTAAAGTTATTCTGGTGAATTGCTTTCATCTTATTAATCGTGGTGTTTGATTAACATCTGTGTTCTTGGCTTGGTACGATCTGGTTATCATTCCTTTTAGGATTTGTCCTTGTTCCACTTCTTACACCATTCAACTATCACGAGTGGAAAGTCAAAATAAAAATCCTCTTGAGGAGTAAAGGCTTACACCGATCACCATGGGTATAAAAATAGAACCGACACTAGATACAAAGAAGGTGAAGTGGTACAACAAAAGTGATGAAGCCTATAGTCTATTATGCATGTCCATGTCTCCCAACTTGCTCTTTCATATTGAATCTATAAATACTCCTAATGATGTATGGACACTTTGGAAGGACTCTTTAGGAAGCAGGACATAATGAGAGGTCACTAGTTGGAGAATGAGCTCATCAATTTGAACCCAGGTAACTTTGACACAATACAAGACTTCTTCACCAAATTCAAATCACTCAGGTTATAGTTGAAACTATGCAACATAGACAAAATAGATGAACAATTGGTTCTTTCCATCCTTTCCAATTTGGGTTCAAACTATTCTATCTTCGACTCTACCTTTCACGTCACCAAAAGCGCCATGGGGTTGCATGGACCATACCTTCCTTGGATAATTTTGTTTGTCGACTTAACTCGAGCAAGACAAGCTTATTCAAATGGGTGCATTGAAGTCCTCTAAACCCCATGCTCTACTTGCTTTGGACATGAGAAACATAAGGCTTCAAACAAAGAGAAGAAATAAAATAACAAGGATCATGAGAACAAGAAGGATCAAAATGATCCCACCTCCAAATCAAACTCAAACTTCCTCTTCCAGTGTTAAGTCCAAGAAAGAGAGGATCAAATGTGGGTATTGCACAAGCAAACATGATGAAATAAAATGTATGAAGAAGTAGATTGACCACCTCACAAGTCTTCTTGAGAAGAACAACATAGGTGTTCCTGAGTCTTTCAAACCTGTCTTCATCAACCCATGAATCCTCCAAGGTAAATGACCATGGAAAAGAGAAAGAGAAATAATCAAGAAAGGAGAAAACAAAGGGGAGAGCCCTAGTTACAGTTGTACCACCAACTCCTACATGGGTAATTGATTTTAGTGCATCACATCATATGGCCTCTTCACATGTGGAGTTCACTTCTTTGGAGCCATGTGACATGTCCTCTATACGATTGGGTGACAAATCTTCTGCATAGGTTTTGGGAGAGGGTTTGTTGAAGTGAGTGGAGGAACATTCAATAATGTTCTCAATATTCCCTCATTGTCAACTAATCTCCTATCAGTCTACTAGATTACTCACCTTGGTCAAGGCTTGTGTGTTGAGTTCACTCCATTTAGTGTATGTCAAAGAGTTACATAATGACGCTATCATCAGTAATGGGCGTAGTCGATCATTAGACTTGGCTAGATTGATTCTCCCACTTCATCCCTCTAGATTCTTCTTCAGATTCACCTACACTTGATGTCATTTCTAATCTTGAGAACATTTATGATGATGATGAATTCTCTTCTAGCACACATGACTACAAGTAGTGATGGGGACCCACCTCCACCATCTCCTTATCACCTTCTAAATCTTGAGGAGTTATTTCTTGATCTACCATTGGATTTTCAAGGAGCAGGCACCTTGATTGAAGATTCATCATAAATCGAGTAATCTAGTACACAGATTAGGCCTTCCATGTTCCTTCTTTGTTGTTGCTTCAGATACAACATCCCTTCATGGAGTAGTTGGATCTTCTACTTTACATGAGGAGAATAGTTCCTTGTCTAGGAACCACATCTTGGATAGAGATCCATTAACCACTTGGCAGACTCATTCAATTTTCCATGGTGATCCACTCCTCACTGCATCTAATTCTTATCCTTGTACCTCTCAACAAATATATCAATGTTGTCCCAAAAGGCCTTGTGATCTAGAAAGTAGTGTTGTTATGTCTTGGAACATAATTCCAGGCTTTGGAAAATCTGACTCACTCTTCATTGCTCCTCCTTCTAATCCACAATCACTTTGGGAGGCTCATTTTTGGATATAGGATGGCTACAAATCAGTTGTAGCTTCAAGTGGGGCTTTCTAGTCCTACCTTCTTTTCCTTTCTCTCTTTTGGGGAGGAGTTTTTTTCCACTAGGTTTTCTCCTTTTCTCCGCTTTATGAGAGATTTACATTGTATGTGGGTACCTCATCAGCCTTGTTCTTGGAGACACACCTTTCTTTTCAACTCACCTAAGCTATGCTTAAGGGGGTGTTGGTGTAGGCTTTACCTACATGGTCTAATTAGCTTGCTTAGGTTAATCATAGGTTATTAGGGGATAAGTCATTTTCTAGTTGTGAGTTGAGTTGGTTCTAATTTTGGGTGACCTAATTTCTCACTATACAATGTAACCTCCTATGCATATTTTTGGCTAATTGACTTATGCATGAATGAATGAAGAGTTTTTCCTTCTCTTGAGTGTTTTTGGATCTCACCACTCCACATAGATTTATACTTTGTGCATTCGATCCTTTCTAGTCTTAATCCTCAATCAGTGGACCTCTCCAACATTTTCTTCCTCGATATGGAAACTATTTTAATTAAACCTTATGTTAAAATAACTTTCGATCAATAGATAAAATTAAGTTGGTGCTTTGTTAGGTTGTGGAGCTAAATGACTTCACAAATAACATGCTTTACAAACTTGCGAGTTTACCACATGCATGCTGACGTTGGTCACTTGGGAGCAACCGACATCGGTTGGGTAATCGGCATCGGTCACTGACAACAACCGACATCGGTTACATGTGTGTTAATGTTTTTATTTTAGACGCGGGATTAGATCCAACCCTTGGTTATAAAGGTGATCTGGAGGGTTGTAAATGCATAGTTAAGTTGCCCTAAAGTTTGTATATGCTTATAAGATAGAAAACTAGGGTTAGAAGATAAGAAGTGTGATTATTGTAAGAAGGAATTCTTGGAGAGAAAAGAGAAGCTTGTGAGGAAAAAGTATTGTACATACAGAGAGGTGTGGAAGATTGCAAATCTTCATTGTATTTCCTCTATAAAGCAAAGAATAATAGATTGGTTGTTTCTTGGTGGACGTAGCCCACACTAGGTGAACCATGTTATATCTTGTGTATTTTTCTTCTGGTTTAATTTCCATGTTTATTGCTTGTATGCTTCAATTGAATATAGATCATGCATAACACGCGACGTGTGTCTAACCCCAATAGGTGCCCATATATAGGCCAATGCCGTTAGAGGGGCTAAATCACAAAAGATCATTCGTGCATCACCTATTTTTCTATAATTAGTCGTGTTAGAAACTCGAAAAGGGGCTAGAAAGTGCTAGAAGTAGCTAACATTGTGATTGGGTATCAAACCTAAAGGTTATTGGATTTTCCCCTCTTTTTTTTGGCCCTTTAAACATATATTGCACTCATGTCAACAATGAAAGTGCATTCGAGATGATAAAGTTGAGCACAAATATCAAATATTATTCAGGTAGGAATAATGTGAGCCATGGAATAGGTCTTGGAAATGCAAGTATTTAATTCCCACATGTTATAGATGTGCTTTATCAAAGATTGGGGTGGAAAGACCTTAGGTGTCAAACTTTGGATCGGTAACATGTCACACGCTGCTGCATAATGGAAATAACTTCGCAAATCACAAATCCTCCATTTTGTTGAAAAAAACGTAGACTATAAAAGAAGACACCAACACTTAAAGTATTATTTTGTCTCTCGTGAGTTTATTCAACATGCCCTAAGAGATAAGATTTATTTTTTATTTATTTATTTTGTCTTTTTCCTTTTGCTTCAACGACTACAAGTTTGTTTTTAATTTATTCACTTTGACTATTCACTTTGATATTCTATAGACAAAATGGTAGAGATCAAATCTCATAATGTGTTTGCTTTAATTTATTCCATTCAAATAGTTTACATGGTTTTGTACATTATATTGATGATTTTTAAAAATTTATTGTGTTGTTTTTATTACCTCGAAGGCGTTTTACAAGTTAGAATCATTTTGTCAATTCATCATTCAACTACATATTATTTTTTATGTTATTGTCAGCTAAATTTTCTACAAATTTGTAGATAATCAAGTGATTTGGTAGGAGTTGCATGATAATTGCATCGAGATCATCACAGATAGCGGTTCCAAGATTTGTAAAATAATCTAAGGCAGAGTGATGTAAACGCTTCCTCCATCCGTAGTTGAATTGATCGTACGAATGAGCATGTAATTGGAAGTGTAATGCACTCACTTTGACGAGTTCCTTCCAATACATAGTCGATGCCCACGTGAGTTTGAGGAATTTAAAATGGTTGGTGACTGCCGCCAACATGCCAATGGTCAACACCATCATTTCTAGTTACGCAGTCCGGGAGCTTGTTTCTCATCGATTCCATTGATTGTGCGGTTAAAGTGTGGAGGAGGCTCTAGACCACCCAATACCATGTTGTCACATTCCTTCATCCATTGGGGTAAAGATTTGTAAGTTTTAACTACTCATTGGTTGGTTGCACATCTCCTTTCTCGTAATTACTCAAACTTGAAACTAATAAAAGAGGACTACAAAGTGCTATAAGAAAAAATCTTTGCGGTTGGGTTATGAATCTGGAACCTAGTGGATGTTCCCCATTTTTTATTTTGACCCCTTTCAATGTAAATTGCATTCACATGAACAATGCAAGCAAGATGGAGATGAAAATGTGGAGCACAAATACCAGATATTATTTTGGCAAGAACATTTTGAGCCATGGAATAAGTGTGGGACATGCAAGTATCTAATTCCCGCCTTTTTATTTGTTGCTTTTCATTCATGTCTACGTCTTATCTAACAAATTCTATGTTGTCCAATCATGTGAAAACATTGTGGTTGGGTTTTGACCTTCGAACTTGTTGAATTTTCCTCTTTATAAATTTTTTTGGAAACTTTAAGCTCAAATTACACTCACATGAATAATGGAGTCTTAGTCTAAAACATTCCCCCACCCACCATACATGTGTGGCCATCTGCTGGAGATACTCAATTATCGATCATTGTTCGTGCACCCCTGTTTTCCTACAATTACTCCATCTTTAAATTTAAAAGGGGGCTACAAAGTGCTCCAACAAGCAAGCATTCTGGTTGGATTTCAAAGATAGAGACACTATAGTGGAACACAATGCCCTTCCCTCCCCCAACCCCTTCTTCATCCCCTATCTCATCCTCTATCTCATCCTCTGAGTGTTTTTGCTTGCTTAATTTTTAATCCTTCACTCCATCATATTTCCATCGCACACTACACATACTATTGCTAGTAACTAGAATTAATTTCATTACCCTGTTTCCTTTAATACAATTGCCCTATTCGCGGAATTCTTTTCAAATTCGCAGTTTTATTACAGACGAAGGAATAAGCAAAGCTAAAAATGGCGGAACCTCCCCTCAAGTTTATGAATTTTATCTCAGAACATCAGGTATGTAATTGAAACTTTTTCTTTTCTCTGAGCGTCTCTCTCAAAAAAATTATATATATATCCTTGGGTTTTGGGTATGTACTGAAATGTTAATGCGGGTCAGTTGGAGGAGGCTAAGGAGAAACGTGGAGAGCGTGTGGAGGATGGGTCTGCTCAGAGAGACAGACCGCTTTTCGAGGTGAGTTTTTGTAGGTTAATATTGGTCAAATTGTTATATGTTGCAAATGAAATGTTATCTGTGTATGTTGCATTTTTTCAATTGCAAGGGAGCAAAACGTGTTTTATTTTCTCCCCTCTGTGTTGGCTGCATCGTCTGCAGGGAGTCCGTTTCTATGTTTGTTGCGTTTTGTTTATTTATCGAATTGTTTCCATTTTTTCATAAAATTTGGTAAATTCTGCATTTTGGGGTAAGGTCCCACTTAGTGGCCATAACTACATGGCATCTATTATGTCAAATTTACCTCAGACTTACGTTTCATTGGGCTACACCGCACAGAGGGTGTTGGATGCTGTATCTAATCCAATTTCCATGGGCTACACCACACAGTGGGTGTTAGATGCAGCATCTAATCCAATTTCAACACTTTATCTTGTCCCCTGGGGTTTGAACTTGGACATTCGCTTTGAAAGCCCATTTACTTTTACTATTTGAAATCATCCTCTTCAGCTTCAGATAGTCTGTTTTGATGGCAAAGACAAAATGTGTCATTGTCAATGGTGTCCTTTCTAGAAATGTCATCTGAATCCTTTAGGTTCCGAGGCACTTGTAAAATGACTAAGTTCCAGATACTATTTGGAACCAAGAAGATTTATTTCCTCTAAATATTACCCTATATTTTAAGCCCAATGAGGTAGGGCAAAGCCCTTTAGTGTGCGTGCGGAGATATGACTACTGGGTTTTACCTATTGCACAGCTGGGGTGACCCCCTGGGATTAAGTGTAATCCCTTGGTTGTTGTAATCACACACACGCGCACACACACACGCCGCGCACACACACACACGCACACACACGCGCACGCACGCACACACACACGCCGCGCGCACACACACACCACCTGCGCAGCGCACACACGCACGCGCGCACACACACACACGCGCGCACACACGCGCCACGCGCCCACACACACGCCGCCGCGCTTCGCGCAGACGCGCGGCACGCACGCACGCAATTAGCACATGCTCACGCGCCGCGCACACGCACGCGCAAGCAATGTGCACACGCACACGCGCACGCACACGCACACGCGCACATGCACGCACACACATGCACCCGCGCAACGCACGCACACACACGCACCCACGCACGCAGATGCACGCACACACACACACTGCACGCATGCACACACACACACGCCGCGCACGCGCACGCACGCACGCACGCACGCACGGCACACGCTGCACGCACACACATGCACCCGCGCAATGCACACACACGCACCGCAGCACGCACACACACACACACGCGCGCTTTTTCGCACGCGCACACACGCACCCGCGCACGCACGCTATACTACACACACGCACACGCGCACACACGCATACACACACACACACACCACACGCACACACACACGCACGCACGCACGCACGCACACGCGCACACACGCACACACTACACCACAGCGCGCGCGCACACCACGCCGCTGCCGCAAAGACGCACGCACGCACGCACGCACGCGCTATTTTCACTGAATCGCCGCAAACATTAGCACACACACACACGCCATTTAGCACGCACGCACACGCACGCACATTTTCACGCACGCGCACACGCATATACATACATATACACACACACACGCACACGCACATACTACACACGCCACCCACACACACACACACACCGATATAAACATATATTTATGTAAATTGGTTTTAATCTCCAAAATCTACCTATAATACCCTATTCCTTGCTTTTGAGATTGTAGAGATTTGTCTACTATTCTGTACTTGTTAAAAAAAATAAATAAAGCATTCCTTAAAACTTCCCACGTAGCCTAATTAGCATGTTAATATGGTTTCTATGACCCTCGTTGTAGGAATCTGTTGTCCAAAATTACACTCCATGTAATTTTGAACAACTCATCAAAAGGAATTTGCCATTTTTTCGCTTCGGAAATGCTGCGAACACTGATTCAGTCAACTACGGAATGCAAGATCTTAGTGTTTCGCGGGTTCCCTAAACCCGTGAAACAAAGGAATGAGCGACTTCCGAGACTTAGGCAAAACGCGCAATGTTAGTGTTATACGGAAGTTTTGGACCTTCGTGACACTACGAAACTCAATCCCTCGTGGGTCGAAGTCAAGTTAGAGCACCATAGAGTTGCATATCCGTGGGGAGTGGAGAAAGCGAGTAAGTATGGAAGCCACAAAATGAAGGAAATAGGTCATTGGGTCGGAAGCCGCAGATCGTTAAAGTTAAGCTTTCACGGGTATTGTGAAATATTTTCGCACATCATGGCAGCTAAGTATGAAAGTCGCGCGGTCTGCGAAGGGAGGAAAATTGAAAGGCATGATGGAATCCAAGGAGGTCTTAGCAAGAGGTATAACCGCGGAAGGTCTCAAAGCCGCACCACACTCCAAACTAGAGAGCCAACCAATCCAACCGCCAAAATTTAATGGAACATGGTGTCCTTCCTTGCAAATTTGATGGTGTGCGATAAACTCAAGAGTTCGTCCTGTGGTTGTTGGCTCTCATCTTATGGCGCCCATGTTTGTACTACAAGCAAACTTTGCAAGAAATCATGGCACCCATGCTCATTTATCACGTTTTAGGGACGGACTCACCGGGCGGTCCTTTCTCCTTTCTCTCTCCCCTCTTTCTCCATTCCACAAAATTGTATAAATGCAAGTGCTTGTGAACTTTGTAAGGGTTCTTCTTCCTTTTCCTCTTTAGCATATTTTCGAGCGCTTCTCTGTGAAACTCGAAAATTTCATGCCTTTGACCTTTGAACTCACAAATGGAGATTTTCTCGCCTTGGCTCTACATATAAGTCAGTAAAAGATACATTGATGCAAGTTTGGTTATTCCTTTCCTTCAAATACTCTGTGTTTGGTGTGAAAACCCTGCCCTCTTGTGTGTTTTGCATTCTTTTATTTATTTTCTTTGGAATCGCATGCATCTTCATAGCCTCATCTGTCGAACTTGCATCTCGTGTCACTTGGAATTGGGAAAGTTCTACTTTTGATGCTATCACCGCCCCCTTTTAGCTTAGTTTGCTTTTTCATCAGCATCTCTCTCTCCCGGTCCCTTGGCGGTGTTAGAGGAGGATTAACTATAGTAGCATTAGAAGTAGGTTGTGTTGTGCGGGTTTTACCGAATCCGCACAAGGAAGCCGACCTTCTCCAGAGGTCTGTCTCTAGCCGCAAGTCCCACACTTGGAGACAGTCCCATGTTGCCTCAAAATTCTGGATCTCCATGATTCAGAGTAGGCTGTAATTTTGAGCTCCAACAGCTTCGGGACACCGGTGGGACTACTTTAAAGGTCTTTTTTTCCGGTGTTCCATTGCAACATTCTAGCCACCTTGGTGCCTTCACTACTCCAACAGTTTTGGCACACCCTATGGGACAAGTTTGAAGCACCTTACAACTTTATTTCACCAAGTTTGATGTGTTCTTGGTGATAATCAACCTTTGAGGCTTATCTCAATACATTTGGCAACTCCACCGATCCAAATAGCCCATTCATCTCATCCATGACCCCCTTTTCCTTTTCGTCCTTTTTTC
Source organism: Taxus wallichiana var. yunnanensis (assembly GCA_018340775.1). Lineage (NCBI taxonomy): Eukaryota > Viridiplantae > Streptophyta > Pinopsida > Cupressales > Taxaceae > Taxus > Taxus wallichiana. The sequence goes on from CM031240.1 coordinate 278,304,716, forward strand.
TCATTTCATGAAGTTGTGTAGCCATGACTTCATCCCCTTGTTGGAAACCCCAGTTTCAGGAGCAATATTATTCCCTTTCACCTCCAAATTTCCAAGATCCTTCTCCACATCAGTTTTATGAGCCCTATCATGATGAATATGCATATGACCCAATCCCACCGATCCATATGGTTATCCTATTAACCCTGACGTTTTTCAAGAATAGGGATATGCAGACAATGGCTGCAATTTCATGGTAGATGTTGATTTCCAAATGCAAACCCAACAAATGGAGACAAACCTGCGAAAGGGAGAGAAGTTATACAAACTCATGGCAGCTAAAATACCTGGCTTTGATCAACCCTATCCATGGGGTGGTCCTTTACCTCGTTGGTACAACCCTCAACAGGAGCTAGAGGTATTGACTAAGTCCTTAGATGTAATGGTTGAATCTTTGAATATAATGATGTTATTGGTTGAAAAAATGGGAGCTTATGAACCTAATGTTGAGGAACCCTGTCAATGGGGCAATCCTTCACTACCATTATGTGGCTCCGCCATTCCTTCTTTCCAACCTGCACCTCCTCAACCAACATTTCATGTACCTAGCTCTCTTAAAGCTCCTCTTGCTAATTATCCTCCCTTACAAGAAGATATTGCACCTCCTCCATCATTTGAACCTCTGCAAAATCAGCCTAAAATCCAATCCTTCCCTCATTTCATTGACCCAAATTCATGTGTGCCTGAGCCTCATGAGGAACCATGCTTAAACCATGAAGAAATGCAGACCAACCAACAATCTAAGTGGCCAATCAGTTGGATATCCCATTGCCCAATCCTTTCTAAAGATGAAGCTAAACTTTTGTTGGCAAGTGGGAATGTCCTTCAATCCGCGGGACAAGAATGTGCACAAAAATGTGAGGGGCAGATTGAGGAAGAGCCAAGGCAAGAAGACTAGATCCAACATTTAAAAATTAGAGCCAAGAGTTTGGTGCCAAGCAATTTCTCCACCAACAAGCTACCAATCACCCCCTTCCCAATAATGCATCAAAACCAGTTAGGGTAAACTCCATCACTAATCATGAAGTATCTATTCAAGAATGGAGTGATTATGATAGCGAAGAGTTGGCTCAAACTCTTGAGGACCCGCGGTCTATTACAATGGAGCAACCTGTAGAGGAGGATGAAGATCCGCGAAGGGAGGCAACTAATGACAGAACAAATCAAGTGGCTTTGAAGGCAGATAATCAGAATGAACCGCGGATTAGGGAAAAAGTGTTTTTCAACATTTATGGCACTAACGGGGCTAGGAAGAAAATTTCCCAAGTGAGCAAGGTGAAACAACCAGTGCAGTGACCGCATTGCTACACACACCTTGAACTTGCTTCACTTTTGGCAGAAAGTCAGGCTGGGGCAGAGAATGAAGATGGAGGAAACCCGCACTCCAAAGTAGAAACAAAGTTGTTTACAGAAGAAGTAGAACAAAGTCCAAACCAACTTGCAAACATCCACCACCTAGAGGAAAGTATGCATGATGACCCCATTCATGGGGATGAGCTTGAAGAAGACGGGGAAAATCACAAGAATCAATTCATCGGTTCCCAAGGCTGCATACCCAATCAGATACTTAGCTAGTTTGGAGCCAAATTCAGAGTTTCCACCGGTCATACTCATTTTAGGGCATGAGGAATAGCTTCAAAGCACTAAGGGGCAGCCCCAATACCTCCAAAGACAAAGTTTAGATCAGACAGAGGTATTTTTGCTGTTTTCATTTGGTAATGAGAAGGGAAACTGGTTGCAAAGATATTTTCCACTCTCATTAAAGACCATGCTTATTGCAACTTTGATCACATGGTCTAATTTTGTAAGAAAGGGAAGCTACTTCTCCCACCTATATCAGGTTTTGTTTAGCTCCCTTTGTTTTTGGTTAGAGTAGGGTAGTTTAGGTTTGCTTATTGCAAAACAAGTGCTTGTGCACACTCTGCATGTTTCCTTTTGAAACATGTATGATTTTTCATGTTTGTACATATTTTTGTGGGCACTTGTTGCCATTGCATAATTCAGCTTCCAAAGTAGGTTTCATGGCAAAATCGAGATAGTTGGAGCGGATTTCGTATGCATTCTTTTAGCTCCACATGAGATCAACTTTAGTATGGTGCTTACTTCACGCAGATTCAAGAGACATGTTTTAAGGGTTTAAGATCAATTTTCAGAATTATACTTGACTCCATGCCGAATGGATGCTTCAAGCGGTTGGTCTTCATCATCTAGCGGGTAGATGTCCCTTGAGGTCGCTGTTGTTGTCCAAAATTACACTCCATGTAATTTTGAACAACTCATCAAAAGGACTTAGCCATATTTTCGCTTAAGAAAAGCCGTGGGACACTTATTCAATCTATCACGGAATGCAGGAACTTAGTGTTTTGCGTGTTCTCCTAACTTGAGAAATAAAGGAATGAGCGACCCGAGACTTATGCGGAAATTGGCAATGTTAGTGTTCCACGAAAGTTTTTGAACCTTTGCGCACTAAGGAACTCGGTCCTCGTAGGTTGAAGTCGAGTTAGAGCACTCGCGAGTTGCATATCCACGGGGAGTGGAGAAAGCGGCTAAGTATGGAAGCCACAAAACGAAGGAAAGTGGTCGTTAGGTCGGAAGTCTCAAATCGTTAAAGTTAAGCTTGCGTGGGTATTGTGAAATATTTAAACGCATCATGACAAATAAGTATGAAGCTACATGGGTTCGCGGAGGGAGGAAAATAGAAAGGCACGATGGAAGCCGCAAAGGTCTTACAAGAGGTATAATCGCGGAAAGTCACAAAGCCGCACTAGACTTCAAACCAGAGAGCCAACCTCTCTGAACTACCAAAATTTAATGGAGCATGGCGTCCTTACCTTTAAATTTGATGGCGTTCGATAGACTCGGGAGGTCGTCTTTGTGGTTGTTGGCTCTCATCCGATGGCACCCATGTCTATACTACAAGCAAACTCTGCAAGAAATCATGTCACCCATGCTCATTTATCGCATTTCAAGGGACGGTTTCTAGCTTGGCGGTCTTTTCTCCTTTCTCTCTCCCCTCTTTCTTCATTCCACAAAATTGTATAAATGCAAGTGCTTGCACACTTTGTAAGGGTTCTTCCTTTTCCTCCTTAGCATATTTTCGAGCTCTTCTTGTGAAACTCGAAAACTTCATGCCTTCGACCTCTATAACTCGCAAATGGAGATTTTCTTGCCTCGTCTCTGCATGTAAGTTTGTAAAAAGATACATTAATGCAAGTGTGGTTATTCCTTTCCTTCAAATACTCTATGTTTGGTGTGAAAACCCTGCCCTCTTGTGTGTTTTGTGTTCTTTTATTTGTTTGCTTTGGAATCACGTGCATCTTCATAGTCCCATCTCATGAACTTGCATTTGTGTCATGGAATTGGGAAAGTTCCACCTCCTTTTTGTGCTATCACCGCCCCTTTTAGCTTAGTTTGCTTTTTCATTGCATCTTTCTCTCCTTGGTCCCTTGGAATTGTTAGAGTAGGATTGGCTATAGGAGTAGTTTAGCATTAGAAGTAGGTTATGTTGTGCGGGTTTTCCGAATCCGCGCAATGAGGAAGCCGGCCTTTTCCGGAGGTCTGTCTCAAGCCGCAAGTCCCACACTTGGAGACGGTCCCATGTTGCCTCAAAATTCTGGATCTACATGATTCAAAGCAGGCTGCAATTTTGAGATCCAATTTTTCATTTTTCAAATTATATACATATATATATTATACATACATACACACACACACACACATATATACACCAATATAAACTAATATTTATGTAAATTGGTTTTTATCTTCAAAATCAACCTATAATACCCTATTCCTTGCTTTTTGAGATTGTAGAGATTTGTCTACAATTCTATACTTGTTAAAAAATAAATTAAAAAAGCATCCCTTAAAACTTCCCACGTAGCGTAGTTAGCATGGTTTCTACAATCCTCGTTGTGGGAACAAGGGGATTTTCTTGCTTTTCAAATATATACTGACTTGGGTTTTGACCTTGTGATAAAGCTCAAGAGTACGCCAAACCTTGCCAATCCACTTGGTGTTGCCAATTGAGCCCTTAGCCTCACCAACCCAAACTAAAGATCAAGCATGATTCACATGCATTAGGTCGATGCCTCAATTTGGAGAATGGGATTGTTTGTCCACTTCAAACCCCATGATCTAGGTTTAGGATGGCCTTTCATTTTGCACATTTGTACCTCAATCACCAGATTGTTTCAGTCTTAGTTTTGTTACTTCCGTGAACTGCAGGCTTCTCCCATTACTACAATGTCAGCTTTAAAAATTGAAACTTTAGAAGAACACTGCAAGTGGATGCTGATTAGTCTGATATTTTAAATACCCCTTACATCCTTAGAATAGACAGGCTGATTGGTATGGATTAGCTACATATATCATGATGAACTGGCATCCTAAATTTTGGCAAGGGGGCTGAATAAGCCTTTGACTTCCTTCTCTCAAAGCATCGTGTATTTTTATAATGATTCACAATTCTGAAGTACATTCAAGATTTGTACAATAATTGACAAGCTTCAGATTATTTAATGTTTTTCTAGCAAATAATCAAACTGTTTTACGATGGTTTTAAAAGGTTCCAGTGTCTACTCTGTACGTTGAGCAGACCGCTACTATTGTTAGGAAGGGTCTTAGTTTGATTGTTTGCAGAGGTTCAGTTCATACCTTTCAAAAAAAGCGATATTTTGTCCTGTTTCTAGTTGCTGATTTGGGTCTGAGGTGCTTCCATTGTGTGGATATTATTCTGGATTTGGATTTATTTCTGCAGATTCTAAAGGAAAACAAAGACAAGCAACAAGAAGAGTTCAACGAGCGATTCAAGCACAGTAAGTTTCATAGATGCAAATGAAATTGTACTTCTTAGTTTGGAATTTTTGTGTTTACTTGACTGTAAGCCATTGCAGAGTGACTCCTCAAATGACAGTGCTTGAAAAAAGTCCTTCAAATTGGCAGCGGTCTTCTATTTGATTTGACATGAGAGATTTGATGTTTCCACAGTCCTTAATATTGAGAAGATAGTTTATTGGGTATAATCCGTGTGCAAATAATATTTTATTATCGACGCTTTTGGACCACTCAAGTGATCCTTCATCAGGATACACTGATTCAGATGACCAATTCGAACCATTCAAGTGGTCCATCATTTGAGTGGTCCAAATCAATGTATCTTGATGATGGACCACTTGAGTGGTCAGAATCAATGTATGCCTGGTAGTCCTATTTGATGTATCCTGATGGTGGGCCACTTGAGTGGTTGGAGTCATTGTATCCTAATGATGGACTGCTTGAGTGATCCAAAACATCAATAATAATATATTGTTTGCATGCAGTTTATACCCAGGAAACCATCTTCTCATTATTTGACATATTATGAAAGTTGCACAGAAAACATCAATAATAATATATTGTTTTTCTTAAATAATCACCGTGGCAAGCTTTGACAGCAAACACTTCATATGTTGTATAGATCATTATATACGATCAAGCTACCTTTTCTTTGTAGACTATATAAAATGCTATTCTTCTTTCTTTTTGAAGTCATCTTTTCCTATTCATTAAAGGTCATTTTACATTTCAAAACTTAGAGAGTCGTTGCATGAAAATAATTAATATCTGTGTTAAATAATTGAATGCTTCCATGAGCAATTTAATTAGATGATTGATTTTTATCGGATTTTACTCTTGTGTGTTTAAGTCATCTCAAGATGACATCCACGAGTAGTCATTATTTTTCCTTGTATAGTTTTATTAACAATCACAAGGCAAGAGAAGTCATGTAGCACATGACATACTCCTTAAATTTTTTTGATAGTAGGGGGAATGGTGAATGTATTCCATGGCTCTGGGATTCTTACCCTCTAGCCCCTTTCCTCGTTGACAAAGCTTTTGGAGTATATAATGCCTTATAAGTACCCTTGTCTCACAATTCATGCTAGTGTGGGATTAACTTATTTACAACCCAATTGTATATTTTTATTAGGTAATTGAAGGTTGCCACTAGCTATTTAATTAGATTATTAATTTTTGTGGGATTTTACTCGTATGTGTTTAAGTAATCTTAAGAATACCTCCATCAGTAGTCATTACCTTAATTATATTTTTCCTCATATAGTTATGGAAACAATTACAAGGCACGGGAGCCACTTATCACTTGAAAAGCACCTTAAAGCATTTGTTAGTAGGGGGTTGGGGGTCGGAGAAGAATAAATGCAATCCACTGCTTTGGAATTTCAACCTCTAGCTTTTCCCCATTGGATTTTTTTTTGGAGCATGTAATGCCTTATAAGTCATCCTTATCTCGCTATTCATACAAATGTGGGATCAATCCAATTACATTGCAATCCTATATTTGTGTGAAGTGATCGAAGGTTTCCACGAGCAATTAAATTAGATTATTATTTTTTGTAGAATTTTACTCGTGTGTTTAAGTCATCTCAAGATGACCTTCATGAGTAGTCATTATCATAATGACATTTTCCCTCATAGTCCGTTTATAAATTTATAATCACAAGGTAAAGGGAGCCACTTACTTAGCGCATGACAAACAACTTAAAGTATTTCTTAGTAAAGGGAGGAACGATGATTACATTCACCGCATTGGGCTTCTCACCCTCTAGCGTCTTTAAGTTATCTCAAGATGACCTTCATGAGTTGCAATTATCATAATGACATTTTCCTCATAGTTTTGGTTATAATCACAAGGCAAAGGGATCCACATACTTAGCGCATGACAAGCACCTTAAAGGATTTGTTAATAGAGTGGAGACACCACGAATGTATTCCATCGCATTGTGCTTCTCAACCTTTAGCTTCTTTCTCCATTGGCAGTGCTTTACGAGCATGTAATGCCTAATAAGTCACCTTTGTCTTCTAATTCATACCCTTGTCTCACAATGTAATCCAATTATAGGCATAACATGGTCCCAAATCTTTGCTAATGGGGAAAAAAGGCCAGAGGGTGAGAAGCCCAAAGCACTGGAATACATTCACTGTTCCTTCCCCCTACTAACAAATGCTTTAAGGTGCTTCCCTTGCCTTGTGATTATTATCAAAATTGTTTGAGGAGAAATATCATCAGTGTAATGACCTGCTCATGGAGGTCATCTTCAGATGACTTTAACACACGAGTAAAATTCCACAAAAATAAATAATTTAATATTCAATATAGAAATTGCCTAGAAGTGCATAAAAATGAAAGAGCTAGTGTGCTCCACAATGATTGTTTCATAAGACACAATACTTAATGAATGTTTTGGAAATGGTGGGCAAGCTAAGGGAGCTTGATTGTAGGGGAAACTCCATGATTAAACTTGCTTGAGCAGGAAAAGTATTTGGATGCATGACCTCCTGGAAAGTCTCTGTGTTTCACCCATTTGAACATCACATAGATCCAATGCGTCTCAAGTAAACCATTCAAGCTCACAAGAGATGTATTCTTGTGAACCATTACTTGTTAAAGACCAGTCATGGAATTTGATTTGATATTAACATGCAGCTGATTTGGAAAAAATGATATTACACAACACTAAATGCATATAAATATAAGTTTCCTACATATTAGTTATGATGCTGACCTGGAGTTCTACTTCACTCAGAGCCCATACTTTCCATGGTATATATGTTGCTTGACCTGTAATTTATAATAAAACTCTGTGTCATTTGCCTTAACAGTAATTGGGAAGACATTTATTTTGGATAGGTAATTGATGAGGCTTCTATTGCACGCCCCACCCCTCCTTCCCCAGCCCAGCCCAGCCCAGCCCAGCCCACCCTCTCCAACCCTTGATCAAGCATCAGGGATTATGCATAGGAGTAGATACATAAATGAGGGAAGCTTCTGCCAGTGTTTGACGAGTCATTGTATTAATGGCAAAACTGGAAAACCCCTTATATATGAAGGAATAAAACTGTCCTTGAAGCTAACTGGGCAGTCAAGTTATTTTTCTTAACATTTTAGACTTTTAGCATGTCAAGTTTTCTAACAGCTGCGTATACTGTTACATGTGATGGATGGCCACATGCTGGTCAGCAAGACTTCTGTAGAAGTCTGAGAGCATAGTTAATTAAAGGCTTGCAATTTTGAAGCTTTTTGCATGACACTGTTAGAAGTTTTCTATATAAAACTGCATGTTGCTTTTATGTAAGTTAAATTCCTGCTGAATATGTTCTCTACTGTATCAACTATTTTGATACTTACGATGCATTTCTTTTCAGGGCCTCCAAAAGCACTCGATGAAGACGAGACAGAGTTTCTGGAGAATTGGGAGATGGTGAGCATGGATTTTAGATCTGTTCATTGATTGGGTACGGATAAGCTAAAGGCATTAATATTATGGATTGTTTGGCAAATTAGTTGTGAATGCATTTAAGTATGTTGAGCATAGACTTGCAGGTAAGCAACAATCATTGGGTTTGTGTCGGTATAAAAGGGAATTGCAGCTAATTCAGAATAAGAAAACTTGACCACAGAGAATGAAAGCATTTTCTTTAGTAATGAAAAAGAAGGCATATTGTGGAATCTAGTTCTCAAAAAGATGGAAGGAAGTTGCATACCACGTGCTCAGTGTTTACAGTTGATGTCACTCCCCATTACAAGATGAGAATTTAACCTATAGCGTCTGATTGAAAGTTTCACCACCTATTTAATGCAACATATTCTTGTATCAACTTTTAACAATTCTTAGACTTTTGTTGTTCCAATCTCATTGTTGATCAAGTGTTAAAGTTCTGGTGTTCGAAAGGAGTGAGAAAGATTTCCAGTTTATATGAAACGGCTTTATTCACTTGCAGGTGGCAGGGGGATGTTCAAGTTGTAGATGAGATCTGAATTTAGTTCTTGCAGCTCTAATATTTGTTGTATGTTTTGTCTCTCACTATCGAATATGATGCAGGAGCATCATAAAGGAAAGTTTCAATTTCATTGTAAATGTTTATTGTGAGTGACTTAGGAGTCATTTTGGAGTTTTAGGTTGGAATTCAACTTAATTGGATCCTTGAGTGTGTGTGTAATAAGGTCAATTTGGGTTTCCCTCCAAAAGGACCATTTTCAAATGTTTGAATCATTGTGTTAGTACAAGTTGTCCTAGGAAGTAGTAAGGACTTTAAGTCATGTTGTGAAGGTGGTGAAGCAATGAAATAGGGTATTTACACTCACCCTTTTATGTATCTCGTGAGGAAAGTTTGTCCTTAACTCTTGTTAGGTAGTTAGGTATGATGAATATATGAGAGGAAATATTCGAAGGAAAGAAGTTAGATAGGTAATCCAGTTGTAGAAGAAGGGGAAGAACCTTGAAAGCTCAGGAATCCAGATGTATACAAGAAAGATAATCATTTACAGGATTTCTTAAGGACAATCATTGTAAATATGGTAATGAGTACATGTTTCATGAATGAAAAGACTGAGGCATGATTGTTCTTAATACATTGTGTTGGTTGCAGGCTTATAATGATGTGAAAAATCTCTAATATGGCTAAGTTTTTGATTCTTGCATCCTTGGGAAAAGATCTTATTACTGATTTTTAGATGCTTTCATTGGTCAATGATAGAATAATGTATGCATCTGTGTTGCCAGGGTACGAGTTTGATATGCGGATATGTCAATTTTAAAAACCCTTGGGTATGATATGTCTTGGATATGTCCGTACATATATATTTAAAATTAAAAATATAAATATATATATATATATATATATACACACACATAATAATAAAAATTTATAAAATATAAATAATATTATTAAATAAACTTATATAAAAATGTAAAGACTATTAAAATTTTATAAAAGTTTATAAACTATTAATAAAATTATGAGCTTCAAATACATATAAAAATTTATAAACTATTAACAAAGTTATTAAATAAACTTACTAATAAATTTCTACCGTAACCTAAAAACATAAATCATTAAATAAACTTACTATTAAATACTAAATCGGTAGCGGTAGAAATTTATTAGTAAGTTTAGTTAATAATTTTGTAAGAAAACATAAAAAAATCTAACCTAAAAACTAAACGTAAGCATAGAAACTAAAACATTGACTACAATGCAAATGAAAAATAGTTTACATGAGGTTTAAGTGTAGACAACCGCCGTAAACCGACGCTTGAGCAGAATCGTGAAGGCATAGCAGGAAAATAAAGCTGTGAATCCCTGTCTTCATACTCTCAGACATGCGTGAGAAGGGAGTGAGTCGAACAACCATGGGAGGGCATAATGCTATCGATAAATTTTAGGGCAACAGCTGCACCAGTCTAAGATGTTCACGCTGAAACTTTTCAATGATTTTCATTGCCAAATTGATTATTTTTAAGGTTTTTATTAAATTTGCAGGAATAAAATCAAACCCACAAATTTTTTGGATGAAATTCGGCGATTTCTGTGACGGATACGTGATGGGTACGTCTGGGTTCTTCCGGCACGTACCCATGGCGTACGCTGGGAAGAACCCGGACGTACCCATCACGTATCCGTACCCGTATCCTGACGTATCCGTACCAGATCCGTATCAGGCAGGGTTCGGGGCTGGGGGACAAATCCTGGCAACGTAGGTATGCATGAGAATCTTCGTGCTTAGTAACTCGTTTTACTTCATGTTTGGGATCTATTACAAGGTTTTAACTTTTATGTGACTGTATGGTCAAGATAAACATGTGTATGAGGTGTGCAGAGGTAGAGAAGAAACCTTAAAACTGAGAAACATTATATAAGAGTAGGAGCATTCAAAGAGTAGAGGCATTGGAGATGGCTAAGGTGATTGTTGGGAAAAGTTCCATAGAAGATTTAGTTATCCAAAGTCTTCATCAACTGGATTAAGTATACAGTGCTCTGTGAGGAGATCAACTGTCAAATCAGGCTTGACATAGGTGATGTTGATGTGTTAGGAATGACCACGAAGAAATCCTTCTTGTGGAGTGTTGAGAAGGTGTAGGGGCATCTAAATACCCTGGTCTGTGCATGTAAAATCCCATTACTTTTAACTAGTAATTTTGGACTTGCAAGCTTTATAGATGTTCTTATGAATTGATATCTGTTCCTGAGGGTTTCATTGACCCATACAGACCTTCTAATTGGAATTTGAGAGTTTGGAATTGAAATTAAGTTGAAAACTAGAAGATACCTCCTCTCGAGTTGCTCAAAACCCTGGTTAGGGAAGATTTTGAAAGACTCTTGTATCTTTTGATTCCACTGGTGATTTCTTGTGAAATTTGGTAAATAGGTGTGTTTGAAGGTGTATTAAAAGAATTTTATGGTTTTAGGGCTTAAGATGACCGTACAGTGCATTTATGGAACTCTGTGTATGACAGGGGTTTGAGAGACCCAATACTATTGGTTTTTGTGATCTTATGTCCTGTTTGGGGTTGAAACAATTGCATAGTAGTGAGGGTGGAGTCACACAAGTTTGGAGAAAGGTATATGATTAGTTTAAATTATGAAGAGTGGAATTTATAGTGTTAGGAGTTATTCCTTCTTACCAGTTCTATAGGATTGTGTTGGAGTCAATGGTAGTATGGATTGTGTTCTTTGGAAGGTTTGAATTGTTTGAAGGTCTAGAAAATGAGAAGAGGTTCTTATGGTTGCATTACACATGTTCAAGGTCTGATAAAGGTGGATAAAGGTTCTAAAGACCTAAAAGTGAAATTGTAAGATACATTGTTAAGAACTCAGTCTTCATACTCTGTTTTACCAGTTTATGAGTAGTATTGAGGAGGAAAACGTTCTTGGGGCCCAATTTTCATGAAGATTAAACTTATATATAAGATTTACCATTATGGAGGACAGGTGTTAAAGGGCAGAGAGAGTTTAGCATAGCTTACAAGACAAGGTAATTGAAATTCACTCATGACAGTGGCACAAATAAGTGCAATTACAACAGGGTACGAAGAAGTAAAGAAAGTTATGTAATGAAATATGAGGGTCAGAGAAATGTACCAGGTAAGAAAGACTCCATCAGAGAATTGTCAAATGAAGAGAGAGGTTCTCATAGATCAGTTTACAATGATATAGAGAAGACTCATTGTAATAGTCCTAGTGCAAAGTCTAGGGGCAGAGAAGGAGGATTTGCACAAACTTGAGAAGAGTGGAGAGATATTTATGATTAAAGATGTTCTTCTTGTAAACTGAGTGTTATAGAAAGGCAAGTAAGGATCTTCTGAAGCTAATAATAACAGGGAGCTTGTTTTATTAAGAGGAATTTGGTATTAAGAAGACAATAACAAATTACATGCACTAAGGAACCAGACCTCAAGAATTCCAAATAGAGCAAGCTAGGATAAATTTGATCCATTGGTGCATGTCCTGTTATGTCATTGAAAGGTCAAGCCATGTTTGAGAAAGGGATAAAGTTGAAATGCAGGTAAAGGGATCTAGACATTATAGGAAGGTTGGAAACATCAACCAAAGATGATAAAATGATCCTTGTTCTTATGATTTTTGAAGAAATTGATCGATGTTATGCATGGTTTTGGTCTCCTCCTTCATTCTAATCAGTTGTTATCAAGTGTTTGGCATGTTGTTTTATTCCTCTGCATCAGAATGTGCTTTCATTCATTATTTCTTTAGATAGGGATGCTTTGAACTCACGTGTTACAAGGGATATCTTCTTCTGTACCTTTGACTGCATTCACTCTCCTGTAAATGTTCAATGCAATGCTTTTTACATTCAGTATGTCAAACTGACTTTGGAGCCTTTATATAAAGAGACCTTGGTGCACTAACTGAGAACTTTGATGAATTATTGATGGATGCATTTATATGACATTTTGAACATCGATTTCTGAATGATGGAAGGGACATTCCTTCTGTTGAGTTACCGTTACCACTGTTTGCATGCTATATCAATGCCACTATTAGGAATGGTTCACTCTTTGGATACCTAGAGTTGGTTGTTGAGTCCCTTATTGTAGATAGCTAGTGTTTCAGTTGTTGAAAGTCCTATTATCTGTATCATGGGATAAGGAGTCATGGCATGATTGAAGCAGTTAAACACATATTTGGATGATCCAGGTGGCAGTTTGGGAATATTTTTTTACAGAATACCAAACAATTAGCAGGTCACCTTATTGGGGAGATAACTTCACGACTGTAATTTGAAACAATTCCATTCAAATAAAAAGTGTCAGAAATCTTAGAATGCGTACAACATGACGAAAGGAAAGTTTGTCCCCCACATCCACTCCAAAAATCCCTAAAATGCCAATATAAATTTTGACCCAAATTCGGGTATAACTGCTACGTTTGTTTGTCCTTACCCATCAACCTGGTTTTGCCTCGTTCACACATAATGGATGACTTGTTGGATTCCCAAGGTGGAATGCTTTATCTTCCTTTTGAAGTCTTCATTTCTTGATATATTTGGTTGTTATGAATTGCAGATAGGCGTCCTACTATGCCAGCTGAGGGTGGTGGTGGGAGGATGTAATGTCCATGGATAAACAATTAATGATGACCTTAAATTTGATGGCCATTTAATTGTCAGTGCAATTTCAACCTTAAATCTGATGTCCATTTGGTCGTCACTCAGAAGTTTTTTCTTTTTGCTCTGAGAAGTCAATTGAAAACTTGTACTATCGTGGCCATATGGTGGAGTTTGGAGCCCCTTTGTTTTCCCAGAAATAGTTTTTCAAGCCCAACACATTGGTGCAGCTAGATTGATTCCATCTGTCACCTGTCAGTAGGAAATTTTCAGGTAAGTTAATGGAATTGTTAATCAATATCTTATATGGAAAATCCAAGATAAGTCTTTTTCAGATAGATGTAGATAAGATCTCTGTACTAGTATATAGTGAGGTGCTTCTTCTGAAATAGAGATGCAGAGAGTAGTTTCATGGCAAAACATCTCTCTATTCTTCTGTAATGTGCAGAGCATAGTAGAGGAGAAAGAATGATAGCTTCACATTTCTTCTCAAAGATAGCCATAGATACTTCCCACCTCTATCCAAGGTTGTCTGGGACCTGACCATATTTGGCCTGCACCAGAAGTGCACCTGCACCCACACCCAAATCCACACCCAAGGAAAACTAATGCACCCCAGTGCACTGGGCACAACTTCCTTAAATATATACGCACCAGGTATTGCATACCTGCACCTTGCTTACACCTGCACCAATGCACACAGACAACCTAGGTCACTATTTTTTTAATTTAGAAATTGTTCTGTGTGTATATTCTTATATCCCTGAATCATGTAGATTGCTTCTACCTGTAACATATCAAGTTCCTACAATTTTATGTGTTTTCCACCAGATTTCAGATTGAATCTGGATTATTCGACCATTTTTATGCTTTTTCGATACGGAGACATTATGTACAGCATTCCAGCTAGACTGTTACAGTAAAAGTCTGACTATTGGTAAGGGAGATATTTAAGGTCCTCTGGCATGGCTGCAACATATGGGATAAAAAGTGGCATAAGAATGTGTAAACTAGCAATTGCACATGAGTTGCAATTTACGCCGGAGAGGATAACATTATTAAGCTTGTTGGAGTAGTAATTTGTTGCAAAACGTAGTCTATGATCTATGAGCTGTCTCATGACTTTCAATCCAAATACATTCAGGGATCTGTTTTATAACTCTATCTTTTATCAATCTTCGGATCAATTGAACCTCACCTCACCTGTTCTTCTTTTATATCTGAGAGAAGAACATACATTGCATTTTGTTAAATAGTTCACGCGCCTTGTGTAAGGTTCTACTCTAACTCTAACTTGCTCCCTTCATGGCCAAATCTGAGTTGATCCTTGGCAAATTTTATAGCCTCCTGCAAGGATTTGAGGGCTTCTGTGGCATGGGATCTTGAATTACCTAAGTACAAATAGTTTTATCATCGGACATATATTATTGATGCTCACACGTTCCCCTTGTCTAATAAATGAATAGATCATCCATCAAGTACTTTAAAAATGGCAACCTTACCCAATCAATGGCAGAATACTTTATTTATTAAAAAATGGAAGTACTTACGTCCACCACCATTTGAATAATAAATCCAACACTTAACAACATGTCCATATGTGACAAATACATACACCAAAACAATGAATCACCAAACCCCAAATAACACTTATGGAGCAAATTACTCCACCAAAAAACTTAATAATGTTATCCTCTCCAACGTAAATTGCAACGCATATACAATTGCCATTTATACCTAATTCAATTTACTAATCATAAAAATGTTTATACATATACACACATTGAGATTTACTTCTACTCGTGAGAAATCTTTATATACCCATATCCCCCTTTTAATTTGAACTGATACATTTCCCACTCGAGGCTAAACTTTCCTCCTTTAAATCGGCATCTCACTATTTCCTTTGTACGCGCATCATCTCACAGCTGTAATCCATGTAGAATCGAGGTGTTCCCTCTACTAATTACGTAAGAAAAAAAGAGCATCAAACTTTAATATGATGGCATATTGGCAAGTGCAAGTGCAACATAAGGAAAAGTCTCACGGCCACTTGCCGAATAAGCAAACCCGATTCATACACCACCACCCACCGTCACAAATGAAATGTCCGAATTCTGACGGAATATTCCACTCGGCAACAAGAAATTTGTTAGTTAACAAAATTAGAAATGCCATGAGAAATAATTAAATGGAAGGAGGAAGGACATCGTTTTTTATATACCTACACCTGATGGGCAGTAATCTTCTGCCTACGTCTTGGCACACCATTTGACGGCATAGGAGGGTGTCAAATGTAAACTCTGCCCCAGGATTGCAGGGGAAATTATTTTGAGATATATTGTAATTAATACTATGCCACATGTTGAAGTGGAAATGCAATATAACACACAATCCAAAATGAAATTTATAAATTTTAATTTTGTTGATGAAATTAATAGTTTGTGAAGAACAGATAATAATCAAGATATGGCAGGCAGACCATGCGCTTATAGCAAATTTTGGCATTCATGTTGCAGGAAAAACAACTTAATAAACATAATGACCATTATATGGTTTTCGAAAACAATATTCTCTTCTTTCCTCTCTTTATAACACCGGCTTTCTAACACATGAAAAAATGTCTGTTTCAAGAGGAGAAAAGGCCTGCCCACCGCTGAATTAAATCCACGTGGAAATTGACAGAATTCACCACCATTTGCTGGGCGAAGCAGACAATGCCGTATTCAATAATATCTCCATTCACCATCATCACAATTTCAATTGTTTCATGTAATACATGCACTATGTGAACAAATAATGAAATCTTTTCCCTCACATGAATGAAGAAGACCCCGCAAAATGTTACCCTATGAGTATGACATGCTGAAGGACACACCAAATGATGGACGAATTCCCCATAGGAGGCACGGTTCTTCTGGCTACGTCCTTCGGCGGTATGTAAAAAGATCACTGCCCATAGGCAGTAAATCCTTCGCAAAATGTGATATTGGAAACCACGGTTCCTTGGAAAGGGCAGTCTCCCATATAGGACCGCCTCAAATATCTGTTGCATCGTTTCACCATTAAATGGAGGAATCCCAGTGAGTATTATGTACAGAATGATCCTTGCGCTCCACACATCCACCTTCTCATCACAATTTTTTCCTTGCAGAACCTTGGATAAGAACATAAAGATGGATGCCGCATTTATAGGGAGTAGAAGATATTTTCGACAGTTATTGCAGGGATGGTGTAATTGACTGTTTCACCAGACGCAGTGATGGCAGGAGACAAACGCATGGTGGGAAACATGAATTAAATACAATTGTTTAGAGAAAGACAAATGGCATATAAGACAGTTGTGTCTGCAGTAAGTTTTAATCAGATTTGACACATTCCCTATTCATTGTATCAATTTATAGGTGGGCAATGATATTTTAAGAAAGGAAAAAATGAATAACAACAAGGCAGCCAGTAAGTAACCTACAAATATCTAAAATATCTAAAATCCGGTAACCTACAAATATTAGACCGCCGGAATTTGACACTTTCCAGCAAGGGCTTCTTCAAAAGTGGATGCCTACCGGCGAATTATTATTTCCTGCACTATTAGACCATGCTAAATAAATTTGTTTTCTATTGAACTTTTTGTTCTTTTTTAAGACATTTGAATAGGAATGGCTTGCGAAAAATGAAATGCCATCTGTTAACTTTCTTGTGATCCAAATTCTGAAATAGCTTTTTCTGGAGAAGTATTGCAGAGTTTGCTTTGTCGAGTAACTTTTACCTATTTAATTTAAGTCAACTAAGCATCCCATAATTTGTTTTATGCAGTCTAAGAGAGAATATGAAGAACAACTTGCAAATGAGGAGGCACAAGAATTGAAAAACTTTCAAGTAAGTCTCATCTTACTCTTACCTGCTTCTGATATGTTTGTGCAACTAGGAGTACTCAAATTTTCTCTCACTTACGCATTGTTCTTTGAATGCAATTGAGCCTCTTGGTTAAAAGATATTGAGTTTATGTGAATGAGTTATAGTTCTTGTGGCTTGGGTTTTTCGTACATAGCAGCTTCTATATATTATGCCTACAGAACACCATATTTGTAGTAATTTGGTTTCTCCACTTCTATGCCCTTTCCTTCTCTTTTCCAGATTAGAAAATACGCTTTTATAAGTTGTATACATGATTTACAGGTATGTACAAGCAGCATCAAAGTTGTTTTTCGCTGTTGTTATATGTTTACACTCTTTAATTCATTGTTCCAGTCCCATACATATAAAGCTCCATTTAATTTCTCCTGATAATCATGGATGGAACTTGGATTCTGTTCCAGAGAAGCCATTATTGCTCTTATTATGCTGGTAGGCATCCTACCATGGCAGCGGGGTGATGGTGAAGTGTAAATGTCATGAGTCATTCACAGTTATGTCCGACCGTAAACTTGACGTCCTTTTGAACATCAAATGGAAGTTTCAACCTCCAATTTGATGTCCATTTTTCTGTCACAAGTTTTTTCTTTTTGCTTGGAAAAGTCAATAAAAAATCATAATATCTTGGCCATATGGTGGATTTTTGAGCCTGTTTTTTTTTCTGAATAGATTTTTTTGAGCCCGACTTAGTGGTGCAGCTAGATTGATGCCTTTGTCACCAGTGAGTGGGAAATTGGCGGATAAAGTAACGGAGTTATTAATCAATATGTATGTAAAAAATCCAAGGTAGGAACCTTGAGATTGATATCCATTGGTGTATTTCAGATACATGTATTAAAGATATCTGTAGTTTTAATGGTTTCTTGATTTTTGGGAGAATGACGTTAGTATTAATTTAGAAATGTTAAAAAGTTGCTGGAATCTGTACCAGTGATGTTCCATAATTCTCTAATTTTGTTCACCAAGTATATATTGAGCTAGTATAGACATTGTCATCCCTAGTTAAATTATGAGTTTTTCGCTCATATGAGCATCAGCTTTTATTTTGTTTTCGTGCCAATCCTAGTTTGTCAATAAAAAATGAAAATGTTGAACTGGCAACTAAGTCATAGAGGGCAACGCTTTGTGTCTCCCTATCACATGCAAAACTGGGCACATTGACAAACTTTCCACTCAAAAACAACTAACACTGAAATTATATTCATCACTGGAGACGGAATCAAGGTCACACTGGTGGGCATCATTGTTTGCTACAGTTTGATAACCATTTTGCAGCCACTCCTGGAGAGCTTTGTTGGTATTTCTTTTACTTAAACACTTATAAAGTGTCATGCACAAACAGGTGCCTCTTGATTAGTGGTTTATGTCTCACTAGGACCCTATCACATACAAACTGGAAACGTTGACAACCTTTCCACTGAAAAATCAACTCACGCTGAAAAGATATTTTCATCAATAGAGATGGAATCAAGGTCACTTTGGTGGGCATCATTGTTTGCTAGAGTTTGGGAACCACTTTGTAGCCACTCCCGGAGAGCTTTATTGATATTTCTTTTACTTAAAACTCTTTAAACTTTAAAGTGTTGCACGTAAGCACGTGCATCCTTATTAGTGCTATATTCAGCCATTTGCCTGCATCAGATAATCAGCCCTAGTAGCAAGGGTGCTGTAGCCCATTCTTAATATTCTTAACATTCTTAACATGATGAAGACCTGAAAGATTTCTTCAGTTACAACAAATGCAGGCTTCATTGAGGATGTTTCACTTTACAATTATCACTGCAGAATTTCATTTGTCATTAGTACAATAAATAAGTGCATCACACAATTGGAGCCCTGCAATAGAAAGAACACAACGGGGTAAGAGGAATGTGGGAAAACTCCTTTTTATTAATCTCTGATTTAAAAAATTCATATAGTAATAAATGTGTGAACTGGAACAAGGTGTCAAGTAGAAAGAAAAACAAGTATACATTTTAGAATAATGCTTCTGGAAAGACCTGTGTATGAGATTAAGAGAATGACATTTTGAATCACCATATGCAATTTATCATCAGGATCAAAAGTAAACTGCATTGCAGACATAGGCCCTTATATAACAGAAAATTCGAATTTAGCGCATGTGATGCCAAAGGGAGACTCACCTAGGAGAAGAATAGCCGTTTATTGAAAGATGATCATTGAGGGGAACAAGCTCTTAGAAAAGAAGAGTTAAAACAAGCAACTTGTAATTAGAGTTGAAAATTTCATAATATGGTAAATAAAAACTAAAAATGATTAATTTTTTTTGCTGAAATCGATTAATAAAATTCAACTTACATTTTAATACTTTTTTAACATGGGATTAATACAACACCATCCTATTTTTGGAAGATTAAAATTAAAATTAAAAATGTAGTTTAAAGTTTTTATCTTTTCACAGTCCATAAGATTGAGATCAGATTTCTGGATAAAACTGTGTCAAGATTACTTATCAAAAATCTTGACACAGTTTTATCCACAAATCTGACCTCGATGAAGTAGCTTTTTATAAACAAGGTAAAAATTTAGAAGTGCCTATACTTATGGTAAAAATAATCAATCAATTAATTGCCTGATATTTGTTTAGCTCAGTATCATTATTTGTCCTATGTTTATTAATTATAGGTCTCTAGGAATGAGTAATGGTTAGTTCTTCATTGCTATTCAAATCGTTGGGATGTTTTCCTATCCAATTGCATCCCATAGTCTTCTTTTAGAATAATTATCTTCTTTTTCAACCATTTCAGCACTTTCAATGTAGATGTAGTGCTTGTTTTTATCCAAGTGATCAGCAAGCACATATTTTCAGTATTGTTTTGAAGGATGTCTTCTTTGAGCTCATTAACCCTAGTTAGGATAGATCTAACAGTTTCCCCTATGTAGGGCCTCCTGAAAGCATTTTGCCAGGACACACCCTCCATCCTGGTGACGTTCTGGACAGGGTGACGTTCTGGGCCACGCCTCAAAAACAGAAAACAAGGCAACATTCCACTTTTTTGTAGGTGTTAGGGATGCGGTGATCAATGGGACAGTCGAGGACGTCCCGATGTCCCTGACAACTTGTACACTTACAAAACTCAAAAAATAGCTGAATCAGACACATTTTCGATATAATCTCAGAGTACTCAAACATTTTCGATACAATTTCAAAGTACTCATCCATTTAGTTTGTTGGTATAAATCGCTTTGTAAAGCAACCCTGTCATCCAATTACTTCTTTTAACACAGTTTCGTAGTGCCAAGTTGAAACTTGCAAAACATTATTTTGATTCATGGAGGAATTCTTTATGTGGTGGCACATGCAGCCTTTGTCAATATCGGTAATGGACCAAAAGCTGATCTTACAATGTATTTGTATCTTGCCTAAACATAGAAATTAAATTACACGGTTAAAATATTAACACAGATCTACCATTTGAGTGCACTTCAAATCATGCTCTTTATCTATTCCCAAAATTACAGCCAATTCATAAAATCTATTTCTTCACGGATTCCTTTTTAATCATTCATTTTTTTGTTTGCAAGCTAACTGATAAAACAAGTGGCACATAAAAATGGCTTCATAAATTTGAATGGACCAAATTTTTGTGTTTAAATTAAAAATGAATAAAGTGCACTGAACATACCTGCAAAATCACAAGTCCTTGGCATATGTCAAGATTATTGGTTGCCTTCAGATGCAGGCCCTGCTTTTGGAATTCTAACGAGTAATCGAAGCACCAAAGGAGCCACAACAAGGGAAACCCCAAGCCAATAAGGTGTTCTACCAACTGCACCTTTCAAAAACATGATATAGAAAATCACTATATGTCGAGCCATGTTTTTCTGTATGGTTGAGAAATAATATGCAATTTTGATTCTTCATGATTTTTTATTATGATATTATAAATATCACTTATCAGATGGATTATTTTTTATTGGATTAATGGTTTTATAATTTATTTATTGGATTAATATTTTAAATTTCAGCTTATTTTAGTTTGTGTTAATTTATTCTTTAAATTTATTTCAAATTTGTTTTTTTAATATTTATAAATTAATATAATAGCTGTTCCCAAAATTCGGGATATTTTTGTGGTCCCAAAATGCCCGTTTGCATGTCTCCCCACTCTTGAGACTTAGTTCACTATGCTCCCATAGGAACATTGTACCCAATAAACTCTGCTATTTAAATTAGGTTCAAGGTGATCGTCATTGGTGTTTACAGATTGTCTAATCTTGTTAAGAGGAATGAAAGAGGTTTTAATTTTTTTGGTGGCTTACAATTTTGGCTATCTTGTTAGACACGCCCACAATGCCAGGAATGAAAGCCAAGGGTTGTTCATTGCCATTTTCTCTTCTTTGTTATGGAAAAAGTGAGGCCTTGGCTCTGTGAAATGCCCTTGATTTCTGCCTCCTATTATAACCATTTCTTTTGAAGACCATTTTCAAATAATGTAGCTCCGCCTCCAAAGTGTGCAAACCCCCTTGAACTACCCTGTTTTCTTAAACCAGCTATCTGTAAGTGCATGTTGATGGGTTGACAACCAGCTTTTATGACCATCGTACTGCAATAAATGTAAAGCATGCACCATCGACTTCGCATGAGCATAAACACCAAGCATATCACTTGCTCTTACGTGTACTCATGCATCATAAACTCTTGTGCAGAAACTTAACAAAATACCCCCAATAACCCCAATCTTCAACTCTGTATGTTTGGTGAGCTGCAACTGTGCCTACTTTCTGCCCACCTCCCAAAGGTCATTAGGTTCTTGGGAATTTTCTGAAAAAATCCGAGGAGATCTCATGCATGGTGCTCTGCATTGAACTATTTCTCTTTCCATGGGCTTGATTTGTCCCTTCACTTTGGCACTGATTTTGTTTTGAAGTTATTGACTTTCCTCTTTCTGCAATGGCAAGTAGGGTCCATGGTTTGAGAATGCAATTATTAAAAACCAATAGGATATCTTGAAGAGAATCACTGTAACTAGAGTGGATAAGCTATTTATTTTCCATTCTCTTTCTAATGATTGGTCATGTTTGGTCTAAATCTTATCTTTTCCATTCATGATCAATGGAATTGAAAGGGGTTTTGACCTTGGCTCCAGCCTCTTTTTCATCTGGCGTCCCTTTGAAGTACATCAATTTCAACTATGATCCCAATCAGGCTAAGGCATTATGATGCGAGGTTTTGTCTCTCAGGCAGTTCTTGTTCTACTTCTCATGTACCATCCTTCAAACTCTTTTTTATCACACAACCAAGTGACAAGCCAAAACCTTTATTTACCATCCTACGTGCTCCTGGATTTGTGATCTTGGTATACCCAAAACCTATGCTTCTAAAATGGATTGTACAGCCTACTCCATCTGATCAGTTAGCCTCCTTGTTTTAATTTTCTCCTTTCGACTAGGTTGACTACCTACAGAGTCTCCTAACTCTTATTGTTGGAGTTCTTATTCAATTTTACCTACTTAATCAAAACCTGTCTGTTATGGGGGACACTTTTTGTTTATCAAGCCATCACCAGTGTCTTTTTATGGTTATTAATAGTTACCAAATCCGGCCAGATCTGGATTTTTCAGCTGACCCAGATAAATTCTGTCCGGGTCAGCCCTAATTTAGGAAAAATAATTATTTTTTATTTTAAAAAAATTTCTGTAGTTTTCTGGAAAAAACAGTCAACTATCAACCTTATATATTAAAAAATATAACATTTTACATTACATTATTAATTTTTTCATTGTATTTGTCAAATTTTCATATTTATAAAATTCAACTCATATATATTTCGGACTGGATTTTTCCGAACTTTTCAAGAATTCCAGATTTCGGATTTTTTTGCCCTCCTGAACGGATCCAGATTTCCAGACCTGGTAACTATTTATTATAACCTCTTCTTGAAAATTTGAGGTTTAAAGATCTGAAAGAAAAATGCGTACTTAAGTGCCAAAGTATCTGAAAGACTGAACTGTTTTCGAACTGAAAGCATCGGGTTTGTTGTATCTTCTGTAGAGTTTAGCTGTCAAGGCAAGATTGCATGAGATGGCTCACAAATGTCACTTTTGTTAAATGCCCATTGCCTGAAGATGAATCAGTGCTACAAATGTTTTGACTGTGGAAAACAGATAAAAAAATTGGTAAAGAATCCATACCAGATGTGGCAGATATTTGTTGCCACATTGCGATGCAAAGGGACACTACTAGAAGATACCTGTGGATGCTCAGGCACTATGCGAAAGGAATATGGACACCTCCACATCTTGCTGCAATTTTTTATGCACATTAACTTTTCTGGTATATCACTCTTATTTTCAGTTTAAGATATCTTGATCTTTAAGCATAGACTAAGCAGACCATATTATGTCTAGAATTGAGTTGGAAAAAATGTTGACACTTTACAAGGAGGTGCAGAAGCAGAGATGCAGAATTTGTTGGGAGAGGATCTCTTAAAGATGACATATCTATGTAACCTTTTTATTTCTGTCCAAGTAATCCAAGCACCATTTGGCTGACAATGCTGTGTCTAGAATTGAGGTTTTTAGAAAAGGTATAGACTCTTTCAAGAGGTACAAAAGTGGAGGTGCTTTTGTGGGGAGAGAATTTATGAAAGGTGAAACCTCTATGCAACTTTTTTGTTTTTAGAGTAGCTTGTTTGCAGTGCATCAATTTGTAATAGTCTTGACTCTTCTGGATCGAACTCCATAGGTGATTTAAGGTCCCTAAATAACGTGCGCAGTTTGATCCTGAAGATTTTTACAAACTTTTCTGTTTTTGAAATTCAAGTGCCATTTTCTATATGCATCCTTTTCCCATCTTATACAATTGATATTTTGGAACAGTAGTGTGATTCTCTGCTTTGCTACTGTAGTAGGGCATTTTCTGAGAAAATGATCCTGGAAATAATATTTTTGCTGTTCTGGACCAAAATAAGCCATAATATTTTTAAAGCTCAGGAGACTTTCTGTCACGCATGGCTGGGATACTTGAGATGCATAGTAAATAGCTATACTTGAATGCTCTTTGTATTAAAAGTGTGGCAATTGGGTCCTTACGAGAATTCACTTAAATCTACTTGCAGTTCTCCAGCATACATGATCTGCATGTTCGCAAAAAGGGAGTTTCATATGGCATTTACTTTATGTTGAAGTATATAGTTTTTGGAGAAAGTGAAGAATCGCCAGTTGAAATAATTATTTCTATTACTGAGTTTCTTAATTGAGTATTTTCCTTCATTTTTTTCAATGAAATTTTTTTGTTCATAGATGTTTTTAATATTTATTGAATACCAGGCTGCTGTAGCAAGTCATACCATAAATAGCATTGTCTCGAAGGAACCTGTTCCACCAAAAACAGAGGTGAGTGATAGACTAAATAATGTGAAGTTTTCATGCTTTAAGGATTTGCATTTGTGTAATGTGTGTATTATTAGGAATATTTATGACCCCACGAGTACATTGCTCGCCATCAATGGTGTCTTTGAGAAGCTGGAAACACAAAAATGTATTTGAGTAGATAGGAAACAGAGAAAGATGCACTCCATAATTATGTCATTCTTTTTGTTTTTGGTTCTGACTTTTCTGTTTGGGATTCTGTAATATAGGACCGGAAATTTCCAGAGCCAAAGGCAGCACGGCGCCCTTTGAGCAGCTTAATTAAGTTCAAGCCACAACCTAAAAAATTAAAATTGGATTCAGAGAACACTAATAGTAATAAACAAATTGAACCATCGACAAAATTACTTGAAGTTAAGAAGAAGCTTGCAGATGATGAGTTAAAGCAGGAAACAGTGACGAGTGGTACTGGGAGTGGACTTACAGGACTGGTATCTTACAGTGATGAAAGTGAGGATGATACTGAGTAACAAGTAGGATGTCAATTAATCCAAAAGTATCACATTTTGTCTATGATGGTTGTTCTTTGCCTCATGCATAAGAAATATCTATTGGCTGGAGATATTTTCCATTATGGTCATCTTAGACATTGCTTGTGAATGACGGGTCTGATGTAGACATGTTGCATTCATATTCTCGTGCATATTATTCGCCCTTTTTGTAGCAGTTATCTGTATTGTTTCAGCAGAACTGCATTTCCTTAATACACATACCTGAAAGTAGTTCCCAGTCCATTCACTAGTATTTACAGCAGTTTTTTTACAAAATGCAAGAATATATTGCATTGTTTATCCATAAATGTCACGGAAACTAGGAACTACATTGGTTTTAAGTATTTAACATCTCATCTGGGGTAAAACACAAAAATTGAGTTCATTGCTTTTACTTTGTTTTGAAATAAATGCATATTTTAGAAGTCTATGCACATTAAGGCCTGAAGTAATTGTTTTAGGAAGGATGTAGACCCTGCCATTTGGAGCAAAGGGTTAGATGAAGCTTTCTAATTTTAGAAGATGAGGCTATTGTAAAATCAATCTAACTCTCACGTTCGTTATGTCACTTTTGGTTTCAAAAAGTAAAAGTGGAAATGATGTTTTTAAAATCCTGAGAAAAGATGTGATTTGATCTTGTGCACAGCCCCTTTTTGTTAATAATTACAGTGAGAAGTTAAATCGTGGCTTTTGAAGAAGAGTTTGAGATTCATAAATAATTTCTTATGTCACTTATTGCATTGAGCATGTAGATTCTGATTCATGCAATTGTTATTTCAGAAATAATATACACATATAATAGCAATAGTTTCTGAACATCAGTTCATGGTGTGGAATGAAGCTCTGCATTGGGAAAGATATCTTATTAATTTTTGTTCTCTTCCTATTTGTAAGTTGGGTTCGAGGAGGGATTCCTTGGTTGTGGCTTTTAGACTAGATTAATGGAAAGATACTGGTTATGCCGGAGGCATCTTCCCAATGAGAAAGGCCCTCTGGATTATTTTGTCTGCATCCACATTCGATTTTGGACATGTGGATGGAAAATTAACGGCTCTACTGGCATGGTAGATATTCATTCGTGGCATATCCTAGAGCTTAAAATCTGTTCCACTGAATGTCTTACAAAAATTATTATAATGGAGGTGGAGAATGCAGAATATGGTATTTGAAACAGCGGTTAATGAACAAATTGAGTGGTGGCAGTGGAGGGCAGATATTTGTAGATACAAAGAGGCCTGCCTTAGGATTTCCATTAGGACTCACAGTTGTTTCCATTGTTTTGGGCATTGACACTTTGTTTTCATGCTGTTCGCATTAGGAAAAAGAAGAATTTGTATAGCAGCCATACAAGGTACAATATTGATGATACATCCATCGAGACTGTCCATCCAAATCTGTCGGATGCAGAATCTGCATCACCATCCAAAAATCTTAGGATTCAACATGTAATAAATGCGTGTTCTTACCCCCTTGTTTTCCATATCTATGATAGCATGAATACTTTTGCTGCAATGTGTAATGATATTAAAATTGACTTGTCAAATGGAAGGGAGAAATGTTGGCAATGGTGATGCTTGGAGATGTGATGCCCTATTTCATTGCCTGTTCTCGCCCATGGATTTCCACCCTCCCTCCAACCAAATGAGCTAAAGCACATGAGAAAGGCCTTCCAAACTTTTTCGTCAGCATCCTCAATGGATTTGCGATATATGGATGCCAAATCAATGGTTGGGCCAGACCACCTCATTCCTAATCAAGTATGGTATATATTTTGGAGAAAATGTTTCAACACACGGTTTATTTGCATTATTGTTGCACCTTGTCCATTTCATTCCGTAGGATAATAGGCAACACAAATAATCACTTACACTAGCATCTTCAACTATGTCACAAGTACATAGGTCTCACTGAAAGTGAAAGCAAGAAATCTCCAAGATCTTTGTAATGAGAAAGTGAAACAATAATGAAGAATGTGAATTGCATGATGAGTGGTCAAACCCTACCATAAAGAAAATTGCCAAAATAACCTACAAACCCTCATCTATTCACTATTATTACATTATCACCATAAACAACACACACTACAAAGTCCATAAACAGATATGAAAGTAGCTTAAACTCTACTTAAGATATACAATATATATACATAAAGATTCACTTGAAACTACATTTGTCATATATTTGCTCAAAGCTAAGTTTAATAATGTTTGACTATGCGCCTTGTGTCATACAATTCAAGATTGCAAAGAATACAACATCTATGCATGGCAATCCATGAAACATGCACATTTATAGCTCAAAACCCTTACAATCTGCTAACTACATTCTAAAGACCAAGTGCCATCAAAAGTTCTCTTCTTCAAACCTTCACTTCCTAATAAGAAACTATTTGTTGCGAGTTCATGGAAGGTATTTGTAAGATTCTTGAATCCCCTCAATCTTACAAGTTGGGAAGAAAATATTCCTAGATGCTTTTGGATATTGTGAAGGATGCTTGGTTGGCGTTGAGTTGTCAAGCACTTCAAGTATCCAAAAACTTCTCCCATTTGCTTCCAAGCTCTTCTTCCACCACCTCAATCCCATGTCATCTATAACCTTGCATTGGTTAGAGACATGTGATTACTCGTGTGCCATTGATTCACATGCCTCTCTGGGATTAATTTCCACCAACATACACTTATCACCGAAATTCACACAATCTCATCATATGCGCAATCCGTTCTTCGCATAATGCATTTGGTTTCATGTTTGTGCCAATACCAAGCAAAACCTCTTGCATGTACTCTTCTATGTTCATGACCGAGCCTTAATGTTTCACGCAACTCACTTGTGTGGCTTGTACACTTGGACCTTTGCATCAGAAATAATTATGCCTTTTCTTGCGGTCAACATTTCCCCATACTAGAATTCTTGTATGTCCTCATATAAGGTTTATTTCTCTTTGCAAAGCATGCCCAAGATTGATCTCTATAAAAATTCAGCTACATTCTTGTGTAGCTCATCCCTAAAGAATTCCTATAGGGCTCTAGCTCGCATCATTTAACATTTCGATCTTTTTAGTTAGGCTCTCCATATCCTCTACCCCTTGATTATCTATTGATGGTTCTAACAAACTTTTGTGCTTCATGTCACACTCCTTATATCTCTCTTGCACATAGATCTCTTTCCTTACTGTTTTTTCCTAGTTCTCAAATATCTTCCTCATGTACGCCTATTTGTCATCCAATTTGTCTTTCATTTGTTGTGCATCCTTTATCAATTGGATTCTCATAAATTATTTGCCTCTATGTAAACATGTGCATTTGCTTCTTGCCACACATTCCTTGTTGTTATGGCTTGCTCAACAATAAACTCATCCATTTGTGAGAAGTAGTCACACACTTCTATTGTCGCTCGGGCTTCAATTTGTAAAGAGTCCACTCTATTGCAACTTTTGTAGTAATTTTCTTCCAAGCCTTGAATACTTCCGATGTCTTCCTTTGTTGGAACTCTTCCTCTGCTTTCTTGCTCTATGGGTGTCCCTTCCAACAAATGTGCCACATCTATCTCCATTTTTTCTTGACTTTAGTTACTATGTTTATGTTGTCCCACACTTGTGGTATTTCTCATCCCAGTCTTCTCACAATCTTTGAAATTCTTCCTTATAAGGCAACTAACTTTGCCTTGGTCTCTTTTGACTCATTTTCCTTTTCTTGCCATTGAACCACCACTTTTATCTCCTTATGCCCAGCCTCTACACATTTATCTGATAGTTCCATCAATTTGATTGCTGCCATAACGGTCAATTAGTTTTTGGACATCCCTCTAGGATTCCTTAGCCACATCCCAAAGTCGGGGCCACCTTCCCGGACTACCTTCTTGTTCTCGAAGTGTTTTCTCCATATTTGCACGAGGAATCTCAAACCTTGATTCTTTGACAAACTCTTGGAACATATTTCTTAGGTGCTCTCTTCTTAGCTACCCATGCTTTATTGTTACAAATCCCTCAAATTCGCCTTCTTCAATCTTTCTTCTCTTCAATTCCCTTGACTCTAAACTAGCATTTTCTACTCTCTTCCTCCTATGTCTCAAGTCTTCTTTGGTCGCCATCTCTCCTTCAATAGGTCCTTTCCTACCTAATGAGTCCTCCAAATTCGCCTCCATTATCTTTGCATGCCCCTCCTTTTATGTCCCTTGTTCAACTTCCACCTCCTTCCGTAAAACTTTTTGATGTAATTATAGTTGGGTTTAAGTTAAGAGACACCTTATACCATGAAGCCCTCATAATACTCAACGAGAAAAATGCATACATGCAACACACAACGTGGTATGGAACAAAACTTAGAACTCTTATTATTGCAACAAAAAGAGATATTGATTCATGCAATTGTTGTCACAATTCGAGATACTCAAACCTCATTTAACATATCCACATATCTCACTTGCTAACTCACAATCTTTGCAAGTATAACTTACAACACGCACACACACACGCACACACCCACACACACACACACACACATGCACACACACAAACACACACACACACACACACACACACACACACACACTCTCTCTCTCTCTCTCTCTCTCTCTCTCTAAATTGACTAGTCCATATTATAGCTTTAGATCATGTATGAGTCATTTAACACAAATGTGATTGCATGCTTATATAGATGCAAAACCCACCTTAGAATATACTTTGAAGAAAGAAGTGACCCATATGGCCTTATGCATGCCTAAATCCTCTATGCAAGAATAGGGCCCAAGTGATAGCTCAACTCGATATGGGATGAGTCAACACAATGGCAACTATTATGAGTTAGGTGAACTTCTTTTGGCTTTCTCAAACAATGTTGACATTTTGAAATTCCAAAAGTTGTGTGCTACATTATGCCCTTGTGCACAAAATTGCACACTAGCTCCTCCATAGTATTCTTGTGTGATATATCAATATCTCTCCAATGGCTTCGTAGTTTTGGTAGTGGATGTGCGTCAACTAGATGAACCCATGTTGGTAATGCGAGCCTCTCAAATTTCCCTCGTGATGCCACACACACAAAAAGTGTTTTTTTGCACACAGTCTAACTGTATTGGAAAACCTCCATGCTTGTACTACTAATATACATGCTTGTACTGAAAACGTCCATGTTTGCACTACTGATATACATGCTTGTAATATCTCCTAAAAGATAATCTAGACTCAAGAAGATGCCACAAACATTGCTCAAGTCTTTAAGATTTATCACAATCATAATGCAACTATGAACTATTACATGACCATTTTACATGTCTATAGAATTGCACATAACTGTTACAAACATATGCACATTATAAAGGTATGCACAACATAATAGTAAAAACTTGTGCATTAACAAACGACACAAAACACTACAATGAAACTTTGTGCGCATACATGCAACACCCTCATTGCAAACATAAGTGCAAAATAAAACTCACACAAAAGAGAAAGATAGACTTGGCGCAATGTTACACTTAACGAAAATTTCTAGATTAACATGTTTTTGGGTGCAAGATTGCAATTAATTGTGAATGTTCTTGCATCATACTCCTTGTGTAACACAAATAAACATAAGTTCTTGCTTTTGGCTATGTTGATAGTATTCCATGTTTTGTATCTTTGAATTTTCTAATCTAAGTCACATCCTTAATGTTTCGATCCTTTCACTTGACCAAATATTATTGTAGTCTCTCTTGTCCTCTTGTTGATCCTTGTGTTAATGACTTGTTCCACCTTTTTGTGTTTCTTCTCTCGTAACAACCTTCTCCAATCAATCTCTCGAATCCGAATCTAAATATGTGCTTCTTCCATCTTCTTATGCTACATGATATGGATACAAATCTACCACATTTATTAAGGTGAAATATCTACTCCATATGATAACTTAATTTCATACAAATTTGTTGAAAATTTTCTTAGCATTCTATATGGTCCAATCTTCTTCAACTCGTTATAGGTTCCTTATGAAAATATATCCTTCCGCAAATGTACTAAGACCATGTCTCCAACTTGAAATTACACTTCCCTTCTCTTAATATACATGCATTGCTTATATTGTGCTAAATTTCTTTTAAATTTTTTGTACACTTTCTCATGCACATCCCTCATGTGTTCTATAAAATCCTCTACATTTGCACTTCTTGTTTACATGTTCCTTGTGTCACACAAGTCTCGCAACTCCTCTCAGAATAGAACCATGCAAAATATGGAATGACGTCTTTTGTGTGTTTATGTTGACTAAATTATTGTACGAAAACTCACCTTGCACCAAAATACTATCACACATTGTTGGCCTATCTTTAATCAAACATATCAATAATTTCCCTAAAATCCTATTAACGACATTTGTCTTTCCATATGCTATGCATGCTATGTAGAAGTAAATTGGAATATGGTATTCAATTTCCTCCTCAACATTCTTCAAAAATGCCTTAAAAATTTCGTTTACACCCTTTTAAGATTTATTAGATTTTTACGGTAATGCACAACAAACTAAAAATTATTGTAAAGTTTGTTACAAGGGGTTATTCTAATTAATCACCTTCCAACATTAACCATACAAGATCAAAATAACACATTAATACTTACAACTAGTGATTACAATATGCTACAAGCTCAAATACATAAGAAGGAAGATGCACTTAGCTATATAAAATGATACAAGAGAGATTTGGGAGCAAAGGCTAGAGTGTAGAGAATGAAGTTGCTTTGTCCTTGAGATCGCAACAGAAGATGTTGTAGTTTAGAACCGTACATGTCTACTAGGTATGTATGTACGGTCATGGACTTGTTGTGCGATCTTAGACTTGATTCGAATGGGGTTATGCAATTTGTGCACTTTAGTGGTCCGGAAATATGTGTCATTGTCAAATCCCAAGTGTCACAAAATCTTGAAATCATATGAAACTAACTAAATCAAACTCAATCCCTAATCATGGGTTGGAAAGCTTGTAAGAAGGTTAGTGTTTGGGTTGAAGTGCAACTCGTGCACTACATATGTCAAAGACTAAATCAAAGAGGCCTTAAACCACACGTAGTTGGGCACCTAGCATGTGATATCTAGATGAATGTAACTAGTTGACAACTTGAATCACCTTGACCATGCTTGAGATGATTATGCTCTTGCTAAGATATTTAGTAGGGCTCTTTGAGTTCTTGGAAATGTGGGAATTTGAATTCCTTGACCTGGTTGAGTTTTTCAAAACTATAGTAGTGGTTTCCCTAATATATGTGCATTAGCTTTAGGAAGATTTAGGGAGCCTTGAGTGCATTTTGTGCTAGTATTTGTAAGGAAAAATTGAAACAATGAAAGAAACAAACAATACAAACAAACTTGATCTTTCTTCAAGCTCCTCTTACAACCTTGGATGAGATGGCTGAAGTGTGGAATGGAGTACCATACTTGTTGAATCTCCTTTGATGAGTTATTTGTGGATGCTCTCAAATTGGTTCCAAATAGAAGAAAGATGTGCTACGAGCAATGGATGATCAAATGGGAAGCCTAACGACGTATGAATTCAAATGGAAAATTGACAGAGTAATGTTACAAATGCCTTAAGCTTCCAAGAGATGAATTGTGAAGGAAAGAGCCTCTTATTTATAGTGAAGGAGAGGCCATGGATTGTGGATCAAACTTTGAATAAGTTATAGGTAAATGAATGCATTTTCCTAATTTAGGAAGTTGATTTGGTATGTACAGTTGGCTATTTTGAATAAGAATTTAAGGGGAAATGAATTTGAATAGTTGACTCTTGATTTATTCAATTGTACGTGCAATTTTGCTTCCTCCTTTGTAGGGTTCTAGAACTTGAGTGGAGTGAGCTAGTGAAGTGGAGTTGAGTGGATAAATAGTTTTTATTTAATTTAAATAGCTAATTAAATTAACGAGTATAAGTGTATGGTTTATGCATGATAGAATTAATTAAATTAATTCTAGTGAGATGTGGGTGAATTCTAATGGGATGTGGGAGGATAGTGGTCTAGGATGCATTCTAGAACTTGATTTGGCACATTATGCAGAGGATAGGGATGATTAGGAATAGGTATGTATTTTTAGGGTGTCTAGGATGTGTTCTAGAATGTATACAAGGAAAACTAAAACAATGAAAGAAACAAGCAATACAAACAAACTTGATTCTTCTTTGCATTCTCTTGCAACCTCGATGAGATGGCTGAAGTGTGGAATGAAGTACCACACTTTTTGAATCTCCTTTGATGAGTTGTTTGTGGATGCTCCAATATTAATTCCAAATGGAAGAAAGATGTGCTACGAGCAATGGATGAATTTGTTGATCAAATGGGCAGCCTCACAACGTGTAAATTCAAATGAAAATTTCACAGAGTAATGTTGCAAATGCCTTAAGCTTACAATAGACGAATTGTGAAAGAAATAAAGCATCAATTTGCATCCCATCACCCAGAGCTAGGGCATAGACCTAGGGACACACACCTATTGAGAACCTATATTCCCACGTATAAGTCACATCTAAACCCCTTTGTTTTGTCAAAATTAGCTTCATAAGTTCACTTTCCATACTTTCCCCATAATCCTTGGAATAACTAACTATCATTGGTTACGTGTTAACACCTGCTATTAGCTACAAGTGCATTGCCTTAAGTGGTTCCTTTTCATGTTTACCTCCAATCCGCTCAAAGCATCATTTCCTCAGACGCTCCTTTGCTATGATTACGTGTCATCTATCTCGCTTTGGTCATTTTTATCAAGGTCAGATCATTCCTCTCACACCAAGCATATCATTCCTAATCTAACCATGTCATTCACACCTATGTGTTTACTTTTAAGTATAACATTAATCATATCCACATCATCCATATTTGACCATATTTTTTAGACTTTCTATCCATAACATAAATCACTTTTTCATCCATATGTACATAATCACATCACAATCATATCTATATCTAGTCCATAACAAAACATGCACATCTAAATCAAATCCATGAGATCATCATTTGCATCTATCATATCATAAACATGAATCAACATCGTAATCAAACATTTACATCTACATCTAATACAAACATCATCAAAACCAAATCATCACATAATAATCACATTATGAATCATAACCAAAACCAAAATTATATATATATATATATATATATATATATATATATATCATGAGTCCAAAATACATCACAAATACCTTTAAGGGTCATGTCTAAGTGCGTATACATCATCAAGATCGTGAACCGTAGATATGATAATCTCAAGTCTTTCTCTCTCCGGGGCAGGTGCATGTATCATTCCAAGGGCCTCATCACCTCCATTGTGGCCCGCATCTCATTATGGTTGTGCCATGCTCACACTGTGTGCTGGATGGCGCTGGATTGTTGGCTGCACGCCGCATCACTCACTTATGCTCCCCGTGAAGCCAAATAATTTATGTATCTCAATATCTCGTGGTAGCCTATGCATCAAAATCCTCTCATAAAACCTAGCCTCGTAGATTTATTGTTGTGTATAAACTTAGGGCACTGCTCCTGAGGATCCATCTCGCCTCTACTCCCGATGATGCTACTTGGAGCACCACTACCTAACTCTACTGCTAGGATTGGTGCAAGATCTCCAAAAAGGCTCTATACACCTCTTGCTTCCTCTTGTATCAATCCCTATTCTCAATAGCTCTCGGTCCCTCTCTTGTCGCCTCCCATGTCTAGTAGCCTCTCACTCCTGCAAGCCGTATCTCTCTCCAAATACACTAAGTCATGCTCTGCGTGTAATCTAGTAATATCTCATCTCATCACATCCCCTCTCATCACCTCTTGACACCACATCCTCCTCCTCTACTTCTGGCATCTCCTCATCCTCCTCGTATCCTCCCTCAGCCCCCTTGGCTGCCATCCTATCCGCCCATGTGGGCGGTCATCCAATCTGTGAATCCGACACCAAATCCTACATCGTCATCATCATCCCATGGTGCCCCTACCTTCTCGAATGGATCGGCCATGTCTAGAATGGGTAAGTCCATGTTTGCCTCATCTCGCTTGTATACTATGGACTTCCTAGGCATCATCTAAACAACTCCAAACTATCTTCGTACTTTATTAAACCGAATAGCCTTAATAATCTCTGGTTGCAAAGCCATTGTACCCATCATGTCCACCTCTGCCCACTAACTCCCCATCAACTCGAGGCCATGCGAGATAGTCTTGGTACGATTGCCATCTCACCGATTAACATAAAACTCGCAAAACATCTACTATACCACTCCATGTCTTGCTCTCCTCTATCACCATGAGCCTGGTCGCCGCCACCTCAAAAATCCAACCGCCAACTCAATGTGGTCACTTATCACCCATGGTAACCCTAATGGCCTAATCACTGTGTGTGCTCATATTCCTAACAAAGTGTAATACGAATCCCACATCCAATCTTGTCCCCCACCTCAATCTATACATCGACAACTCATGATACACCTGTGTTAGTAAGGCTATCCCAAATGAAAATACACTCATGTGATCAACAATATACGCGACCACTCTTGCCAATATCCATGGGAATTTAACACCCCCTGAATCTGAAAGTGCTTAGCTAGATATGGTCATCATCACTAAATAGATTAATCGACTCTTGACCACACCCCTCTCATATTGGGTATTAATGTGAAAGACCCCAGATGCAAAAGTAATCTGTGATGCATTCGTCCCAAAAAATCACCTCAACACACCCAATCAGTTGTCTACTGTGATGGGCACTATCTCGCCGCCTTGAATCGGAAGCCTAAGGATGTGGTACACATCCTTTAGGGCGATAACCATCTCACTTGTCCTACACCGTAATGTACTTGTCTGCACAACCCATCAATCCACCAAAGAAATCATAAGGCCCACATCTCATGGAATCCACCGTAGTGGCGTAAACCATCCAATCAATGTTGCTAAGTGTTCCCACTTAGTGTCTATCACATCACCCTCATCTCGATCAAATAATGGTGATACTTTGTCTCACAAGTACAAGGTCTCTCATGCTTGTAAAACCAATCAAACATGCAAAAACTAGGTCCCTCATCCCTAAAAAATAAAAATAAAGAAATATCATCCTATCTATCCTCGTGTCGATGCCGACGTCTTAAAATTTGGGTCGACACCATTCTAGGCTCCTATCGACGAAAGAACCGATACCACAGACTACCGCCCCTTTCACCGACCTCAAAATTTGAAAACATGTAAAAATTAAATAAAAACATAAAAATGCTTAAAAACAAGCTAGGGTTTAGGAACTTACCATCCTGCAAGGGTCATCTCGACACTTCCTCGCTACTCCTCCTTTATTTGACCTCCATATCACTTTCTCTTTATAGCTCAAAGATCTCAATCGTCACTTTGCACCGTGCAAATGAGCCTATTTGGCCGACCTAGGGGCTTATATATCCCACTAACCTTGGTCGCCACCGACCCCGTTGGGTTCAGCTCCGCTCCATCCTCGGTCTTCACCGATCGCACCTTCTTCAGTCGCTTGACCCTACATTTTTATCAATCTCCCTTTTCTCTCTCCTCAATTAATCCTTCCTTTCAAAATTATCTTTTCTTCCACTTGTTTCTTAAGTGATTTTCATCTTGCATCCTTATTATGTCCCACTCCTTTTATTATATATATCACATATTTTTTTAACATCTTGCCCTTGTGGCTATCCTTGTGTTCCCTCTTGGGGAACCATTATTTTACCTCTTTTTCATCTCACATCAAAAGCAACTTTTTGATTCATCCTATCGGCAGGATATCACATTTGATTTTTCCCACCCCTCTGCTTTTCGTGAACCTTGTCTCACCATTTGTCACATATGTTTGCGCATACTTGTTTTCTCGCCTTTGACCCATTGGTCCCTCGGATTGCACATCCATTTGAGTGGATTCCCTTATTTTCCCTCCATTTTACAAGTGGTTTTTTCTCGACTCATTAGTTCATAAGACATTACCATCATCTCCTAAAGACCATACTGCTTCATTCCCTACCGCAGTGATTTTGAAATCACCACCATATTTTTATCCTACTTTTTACTTTTTGTTCAGTCCTCGTTTGGGATATCTTATCTCACCCATTTTCTTTTCTCATTATTTCCATCCTTACATCATCTATCTCTTTCAAACTTGTGATAGAATTCCTTTGTGTTGTCGACCCCTAGTTTGATGGGAAGCAACCAATCAATTATCTTTTCCATCTTTCTTGTTTTTGTCTCATGGCTTGCCCAACACAACCACTCAACAAAATGGGGCAAATGTAGACACCAATTTTTGGTATTGCTTCTCTTTCACCCCATGTTCACTCTCTTTTCTCATGGTCACCCATTCAAATTTTATCTTCCCCCTAAATTCAATTTATCCCACTAATCACCATTTCCCCACCTTTAATCTTATATTATCCATCATATCATCTCGCTTTATGCTAATTATTCTTAATTATCTCTAACCGTCATATCATTAATTTATTCACCCTTAATCATCCCTAATCCTCATTTAATTTATTTATCCTCCCTAAATCCTCAATTTTACTCTTTCTAGGCCATCATTTAATGTTTTTACCCACCCATGGCCTTTATTTACTCATTTCAACCACCCACCTACCCATTTATCTTCCCTATGCAACCCTAGCTCGTCCTTATCCATCTAAACCCTAATCTCACTTCTTATGGGCTCCTTGTCTTGAGCTCATCATATTCACACCGTCCAAATAGATGTTTCCTGTAGTTGGCGACGACCCATTCGGGTCGCCGTCGACCCTATAAAGCCAACTTTACCCCTCCTTATTCAAGGATGCAACTTTGAAATCTTAAGCTCTCTTACGATCTTTTCTTCATCTCTTAGTGCCTTTTACAACTGCCTACCAATCCTTGAGTCTTCTTGGATCATTTGGACTTCAACTTGGGTGATTTTGGGAGTTATCTTCCCCTTTTAATTCTTCATTTATTTGTTGCATCTTTCATCCATTTTCATCTCTAACTTCTTGTGTAGGTTCAAGCATCACTAGGAACTTCATCTATGTCCTGCTCAACCTTTGTTTCCATCTCGTAGGTCTTTATCTCATCCCATCCATTTTCGTCTAAGTCTAAATCAGCCCTAGTCGCCTTCGACCATGTTAGGTCACCATCGACCCAACCTCCACTACATCATTTTCGCTATCCATTCGGATCCATAACCATATGTTTTTGTTTCGCATCCATATCGTGCCTAGATCTAGTCATTTTGTCCCTTTGTAATCTCGCATCCATCCTGCTCACCCAATCACCACCGACCCAACCTAGTCACCTTCAACCAAACCCACCTTTTCAATAATTTACCCTTAGATCTCTAATTTTCTTGCATCCTTTTTGTTTCCTCTTGTTTGGACCCCTTTGTAGGTTCCTGTTTATCATTCTAGTGCTGCACTAGCTCCATATATATCATCAAAGCTTTCAGATCTGCATTTCACATCATTGTTTCAGTGCACCATCTGCCTTAGTTTTCGTTGCCGATTGGCCCTTTGCAGTCTTAGGTCACCATCTATCCATCCAGGTTTGGTTTATTTTAGAACATTCGATCGATATGATTTTATCATCTTAGATCCAACTTTTCAGTTTTTGTTTTACTTGAGATTCAACATTTATATCGTTATCCATATCCATTTATTTTATCTATCTTTATCAAACACGAGGGTTGACATCCATCCTAGGAAGTTCTTACTTCTCGATACTAACATTGTGAAACCCTCCCATCTTATCTACTAATCCAATCTTTTTTTTTGAGTTATCTTGATTTGCAGTTACTTAGCTCACTTTGTGGAGAAGGAGCTTTCATTTAGACCCGTCCCATATTGTCATCCCATCTCAAGCTACCATAAACCCTTCATTTTTCAAGTTGCTTTATTTTTTTAGTACTAGTTCACTAATCTGGTAGTAGAACAAGGGAATTCGGTCAACAACAAGCTAAGGCACTCTTATCTCCTATCTTGCATACTTACTTGTAAATTTCACGCTAGATCTAGTTTATTATTATTATATTCATTTGATCTTAGTCCTATTCAATAACAATTTAAATTTCATTAAATCATTTGGTGAACATTGAACCCAAATTGTGATCATGCATAGGGTCCCTTTTCCTTCTTCTTCATCTTCCGAGGTTATGGCTAATTCTTCCTCTTTCCACTGTACTCATGTTTATTCCCAAGAAACCATTCAAGATGAGTATATACATGTCATTACGCAACATCCAACTCGCTTGACAACTACCTCTGCAAACCCCAATGTCAATTTTGTCACTACTTGTCTAACCAAATAACCTTTGTAACTTCCTACTTCTCTTCCTCCTCTCAGTGCACCACTTCCTCAACTTGTTGTTCCATCCAAAGAGTATGATATCATTAAGAAATTAAATAATAACCCCACTAAAATATCTCTCTTTGATCTTCTATATAAGGTTCCTGATTGTTGTTGCACTCTCAAAACTGCCTTACGAGCTATTCAAATGCAAAGTGATAACCCTCTCGTTGCCTTTGGAAATTTAATGGAATCTTTCAAGCACGTTAGTAATTCTATTACATTTACCGATGAGGATATTTCACCCGAGTCATTTGTTTATTCTCCTCCTCTCTTTATCATGGCTTGGATTCAAGGATTCCAAATTAAGTGTGTTCTCATCGATAATGGTTATGTATTGAATATTTGTCCTCTATCCCTCCTACCCAACTCAATATTCCTCATAGTGCAATTGAGAAGTCTACCATTGTTTTCCATGGCTATGACACCACCACCCATGCATGTGTCGACATTATCAAATTGGAATTGCAAGTGGGACCCCATAAGCTCCTTAATCCTTTTCATGTCATGGATTCCCCATTACAATTTAATCTTCTCCTCGGTAGACCTTGGATCCATGACATGTGAGCTATCCCTTCTACAATCCATTGTTGTGTCAAGTTTATCTTTGATGGCTATGAGAATAATGTTGTTAGTGGTCCCGAACCATTCACATATTGTTGCATGGA
Source organism: Taxus wallichiana var. yunnanensis (assembly GCA_018340775.1). Taxonomy (NCBI): domain Eukaryota; kingdom Viridiplantae; phylum Streptophyta; class Pinopsida; order Cupressales; family Taxaceae; genus Taxus; species Taxus wallichiana. The sequence continues at coordinate 278,344,943 of CM031240.1, forward strand.
CCTTGCCACCTCTATGGTTATTCCCCTAGCTCAACCAATCCCCTCACATTGTCTTGATACATATGACATTGGGGAGCTCATCAATTCAACTCCTATATCATGCTTCCTATTGATTCCTCTATCCGGACTCACACACTACCGATCATCTCCCCGTCATTTCCTCTCATACACCCTTCACATTTATTGCCACACCCCTAGCGGATTCTAAACAATACTACCATGTTGAGACCGATGATTCTAATGATGATGTTATTAATGATATTGATATTACTAATGCCACTTCTTCATGCTTTGGAATTTACCCCCATGGAATTTGATGAATCCTTATTTCATAACCACCATGTTACTATAAGCCCTAGTGAATAGTAAAATCTCCAACTTCACCGACTACTACTACTGCATTGATTCCTTATCATAACACTATACACACAATTGAACCCATTCCAACTCCTATTTGTGGTTCTTCTTTTAGGCCACCCTCCTCTTTTGATTGATTTACTTGCACATTATATATTAATTAGGAGTATTGGTAGCATGTACCTTATGATCCTCATTTCTCTGAAACTATATGTACCTATGAGGATCTAACCCACTTGGGCCTCACTCCTATCGATTTCATACCTTTGCACACCCTTGAACCCATTCCATCTTATGGTACTAGGGTCTTCCACATACGAGTTTGGGTTGCACTTGATCACCGACCTTTTCCACTTACACTTGGGTAATCTTGGTTGGATTACATTGGTGGTACTATTGATATGAATAATACTATTCTAACTCATCCTATGGCCTCCAAGACCGTCATTATTCATAATAACGCATTCCTTGATTGCACTCCTCATCTATCACGATGGAATATACATAAATTCCCTTACACACCTTTTACTGATGAAAAATATGTCCTATGAATGTATGACTTATGCCTTATGGGTTTCTTAAAAATAACCCAAAATATTTTGTATACCATGCCTCTAATCCAAATCCCACTAGCTATATTTCTAACTTAGATGATTATCTCGATGACATCACTTAGATCACCATGGCATACACACTTGGGGGCATATTCTCCCCCCACCACCTCGATGACGAACTCTTGTTCTAGGTCTAAACACGTCTGTTGAGGTCACATTTAATTACATGGACCTCACTTTGCACACATACAGTGGGGGGAACCCTTGCTCCCCTCTTCTGGCTATTATGTTTCATTTTCACATATTTACAAAAACAATAAAACATACTCACTTAAATCTTGATTGGATATCTCCTTTCTTGCTTATTCTATTCTATGTTGTACACTACTTTTCATGTTACTTGGGTTCATATTATGCTTTATCAATTTTTCCATATACACATCCACGTTCCCATGGTACTTTTTGAGGTGAATGAAGATCACTTACAAGTTTCTACATGATGTATGATGCTTGGCATTGTACCATACCATTCCTACTGAGGCTCTTGGGGGAATCTCCTTTTCTATTTTTCTATATTTAGGTTCTATCATTACAATATCTACTACTTACATTCTTATTTCCTTTGTACATTATGGCATAATAACAATCTTTCTAACATGCTAATGGGTGCTTCATATGTAGCATTTTTATTTCAGACCTACTTCTGATCGTGGTTATCTAATTCGATTATATCATGTCTTCCTTTCTTGTTGTATACATTAAATCATGCACTTTGGGTATATTTATAGGTCGTAGTCACATACCACTATTCATATGATTCCTAAGCGAGAAAAGTAGTAATTGACTGCCTTTGGCCTTTTTGTTTTCTTTTCTAGTTTCCTCCTTGGTCTTACACACCTTCTTGCCTAGTTTGACTTTTGATACTTTAGATTTCATGAGTTTGGACACTAACGCCTACCTAGGATGTTAGCACCCAAGTTCCCTTGTCCCCTCTGGGCACCCCGACCTCTTTGTATCTTGCTCACATCTTTTAGGTATTTTCTAGTTGTTGGGCATCTTATTTTCTTGGTGGTCATCCTTTTAGTGGTTAATTACAAAATTAAAACAAGGTAATCATATAAATACAAAGCTATGTGACCATAATAAAGGACCAATCACTAAGTATCTACTACTATCACCTAAGGTTGCATCTAAAGGCATCTCAAGAGCATTAAAGCATCCATTCATTCAAGGGATAAGGACTGCATTCTTCTACATACACTTCATAAGAGGGGAAGTTCATTTTTACATGCACACATATATTTACATTTCTACATCTAGTTATTGCTCACTATCAAGTGCATCTTGCACAAGAGCCACCTAGGGCATGATTCTACACACACACACACGTAGAACTACATGGAGTCTGAAATGTAGTGCAATGCCGGATCGTAAGTTCACTCATTCAGTGATCGCTAGGGGTTAGTCTGACTCCCCATTTGCATATTTTTCTTTTAGTATTTAATGTGTTTTGGGGTTTTGTAGGTGCTCTTTCTCTTTGTAGGTTTAGGAAAATTTTGCGCATAGTGCGACACACAAGTGATCAACAATGAAGGGTAGAGACATAGAAGTGACACAAGAAATATCACTTTCCGACCATTTTCACAGTCACATCACATGCACCTAGAAAGGTCCCCGACACCTAGGAAACCCCGACCCACCCAAGTGCCCTAGTCCCAACATTCCTGACATTTCTACATTTTTCTGGGATCGGTTATGATAGTCTGCCTTCTTGTTCCATTAGTTTTCCAGCTCGGCACAACATCGAGATTATTGAGAAATCAACTAAGTACTTTATACCTTCTCTTGCACTTAGGGTTTTAAATTTATGTTGCTTATTACTTAGGTCATATATGTATTTTATTGCTATATCATTGCGTTGTGACTTAATTAAGATTTAAAATTTATTTTTCAATATTTTCTTAATCATTTTGGTGAACCCATCGCTCAAACCCACCTTGCTTCTAGGTCTTTTATCATCTTCTCATTATGGCTCAATCTTATGGTGAATTTACTGAAGCCCACCTTCAAGAGCTCAATGATCATCTTGCTAAGAATCCTGAGGATCTAGACCTTTTTATTCTCTATTTGTGAGGAGGCCACCAATCTTACGGAGCTTAATGTTCATGCATCCATCCCCACTTCCATGCCTATTGCTACTCAACCGCCTTCCCACACTCTTCCACCTACTTCTATTGTTCCATTTTCTTCCTACTCCCACCAACCACTTCACTCCACCTCTTGTTTCTCACACATGGAAAGTATCTTCCACTGGACACTCAAGACTTAGCTTCTCTTTATCAAGATCTTCAAGTTCAAATCCATCAATTGCAATAGGCTACTTCTCATGTGTCTCCATCTCTAGATTCCACTTTACTACTTCATACTCCTTTCACACCCACCATTTCTACTTACGCACTTCCTCCTAATTTTTCACTCCCAAGATCCCCATTTTCAATGGTCATGGTGACCCTCAAGAGCATCTCTCGAGCATTTCATGTGGCATGTCTAGATTTTGTGGATGATCATACTTTGTTAGCTAAGATCTTTCCTAGAAGTCTTCACGATTATGCAATGTTGGTTCTATGATCTACCTATCCACTTGGTAACATATTTTATGCATTTAGCCGATGATTTTCTCACTCATTTCTCTATTAATATCAGCTCTAAGATATCCTATGCTCAACTCGCATAAACTTAAACAAGGATCTAACGAACATCTAGCGGATTATGTCTTACGATATAAAAACAACTTAGCTAAGATGTCTAATGTGCTTGCAGAATCTGAACTTCAAGATCTATTTATCCAAAGTCTATTACCACCTCTCCAGAGAGTGTTATATTCAAAACATCTCCATCATTTGATCATTTATGTCATACTCTTAAGCTACATGAAACTAAACTATTATCTATAGGCAAGCTTAAGTATCATGAGAAGGCTTCATCTTCTACGTGCTTTCAAAGTAAATCAACTTTCAAGCCATCTACTAAACCTACTAAAGCTAAAGCTACTGTCAATGTTATATCTAATCCTGAAAATCTTCAATGAAAACCACCTAAGCATACATTTACTAAATTTCCTTGTGCTCCACATATTATATTTCCACAAACTTGTTGAGAGAAATCTTATTACGCTTCCTCCTCCACTTAATTTAGATCCATCTCATCCTAAAGGTCACAATTACAATGAAAATTTTAGATGTGATTATCATCAATGCATTGGGCATTCTACAGATCGATGTTTCAAACTTCAAATCTTATTCAAGATCTTATCGATAATAATGATATTGAGCTTCTTGAGCCTACAAAATCTATGTCGGTCAATGAAAATCACAAGCTCAAGATCTTCAACAATCCTCTTCTTAAACATGATAAACAAGTGGTTGAATCTTTATCCAATCATACATATCACATAAGTGCCTCCTCCTTCATCGGGGGATCTTGATTTTCTAGTTGCTCACGTTGAGGCATCTCCACCAATTATTGCTTTCTCTAATCATGACTATCATGCTACATTTTCTTTTGACATATTACATATCAATGCTTCTATTGGATCTCATGCTATTAACAATACACTATGATCAACTCATCATCTTAAGTGTGTGAGTGATATAATGCACTTCTTATTGCTATTGATTATCCGCTATCACATATTTCATATCTAGTGCCTAAATCTTATGGTTATGTCAATATTTTAGTCACTATTTGGTCCTCTTACCATGCTTGTGCCATTTCTTGTGGCACCTTAATCAAAGGGTGTGACATGCTCTTAGGTCTTCCCTGGCTTCATGCAACTCGTAGATATCATCTCCATGAATCACTTGTGTCTAAAGTTCATTCACAATAGGAAAGTCATTACTATCAATGGTGTTCCTCCATCCACACCATGGCCATAACCTCCTCTTAAGGTTGTCATTGCACTCACTAGAGCATCTAGGTCACCATGAAACCTCTCAAATCTAAAGCACAATCTACTCCTAGCTCATATGTTCTTACACATCCTACTTCAGTCTCACAGTCTACTAGTCCATCTCATCAGTCTAGGTCCACCACTCGAGTAATTCCTTCACATAGGTATACATCACCTCCTCATTTTTCATCACATAGGTGTTCATCACCTCTACGCTCTACTTCACATAGGTGTTCATCACCTCCGTGCTCTCCTTCACATAGGTGTTCATCACCTCCGCGCACTCTCCTTCACATAGGTGTTCATCATCCACGCTCTCCTTCACATAGGTGTCTATCACCTCACAAGTCTCACATACGTAGGTCTCATTCATTCACCGATACATCATTGTCCCATACACCGCCGACCTTATAACATGGTCACATGCCTTTATCTCCACAAGCATCAGCTGGAGGACCCTCATCTTTCACTTTTATCGATATCATACTCACTATTGCACACTTGGGGGAATCATGCTTATTCTCCCCCTTCTAGCATTATCAGGTGTCTTACATTTCTACTATTTCACTTTATACTTTTGCATCTAGTCTTTCACACACGTCTTACACATCTTGATACATTTGTATCATCATTTCCCAATGACACACTCTTGTGCTACGTTCACACTTGACTATTGAGGGCATACTACATTCATGAACCTCACATCATACACATACACATTTCACACTCGACGCATTCATGACACATCTTTCTAGTGCACATTCATCACAACACACTTCCCTATGATGCACTCTAGTTCCATGGTTCATACTCGACTGCTGAGGGTCTAAATCTGAAATGAACCTCACCACACTCACTCACTCTCTATGCTTTACACTTATGATCATATCTTTCTAGTGCACATAATTCAAACCATTTCTCGATGACACACTCTTGTTTAATGGTTCATTCTCGATCACTTGAGGGGTATTTTATAAATGAACCTCATCTCATGCATACTCATTCACATTTCTTGGGGGACATGCTTCTCCTATCACACTCACTTTTCATTCCATTCTATCTCACATTCACAACATACTACATATCTTGGTTGCACATTGTTCTTGCTTTACTTATACTCGCATGATACATCTTGTTTACTATGTTAGCTAGATACATTGTATGTCATTATATTTTCTATATACACATGCGTGTTCACTTTATCTCTAGTTGTGAATGTAGACTTTATACAGATCATTACATGCAACATGGATGTTTGGCACTATGTACCTCTTACAGTCCCACAACAGCTCCTGGGGCATATACTTTCGTACACACCACATGTGTTATTGTTTCTTTTATATAATACTTCCTATTCATACTATCACACTATCTTATATTAGATCATACACGCTTTGACATACTTTTTATCTTTCTAACATGCTAATGGGTGCTTCATGTGCAACATTTGCTTCAGGAACTATTTACCACCATGGTTGTTTGTTATTTTTTTTCTATTGTTTTCATTGTTTTCTAGTATGTTATTATTTGTGGGGATTTTACCTTTGTCTTTGTTTACAAACTATATGCTTTTGGCCACTTTGGCCTCGATTATCTTGCGACATTGTGAGTGATGTCTCATGTTTGCAACCCACTTTTCATGGTCTATATTGTCTTCTTGCTTTAACTAGCTTACATTTACATTCTGCTTTCTATATGTGTGTTTATATTGTTTGCACTAACATTTGTTTCCAGCCACTTTATTTTCATGTGCCTTGGTTTCTACCAACATATTCCCTCCCCCATGTAGGGCATCAATTTCATTTTTAGCATCCAGGTCCTCCTTTGGGCCGCATACTCCTAGTGACATCGCATGCACCCCAAATGAGGGGGCATCATTAGGTGAAATAGTCACCCCATACAATAGTTCATAGTCACAGTACAACACAATTCAATACATGATAAACACAATATATAGTCTCATAAATGGCCTAGAATCTGACTTGGGTCTTCAACAAAACACATACGCCAATGCCCAACTCTAGACAAGAACACCTGAGGCACCCTCTGACCCTTCATGGGTGCCTATGACCAGGGGCAATTACAACACATTTTTCTCAAATCAACACATTTTTTAGCAGTATACACAACGTTTTCTTAGATGCAAGCATAATCCTTCAACAATCAACATGCATGCTTTTCCTCTTTTTTATTTTCATGTTGGATCAAACTGGATCAAAATGGATCAAATTTTAACACACCATCTGCAATGGTGTATAAATTTTGGGAAGTAGTCAAAGGTTGGAGAATAACACTAGACCTTTCTCCCTACACTTCTTTTGCCATGGCGTGAGATCACCCAAAAAACTCACACTTGGTGCAATTGGCGTGAGATCGCTAAAAAAATCATTCTTGGCATGAGATCACCTAAAAACACATTCTTCTACAACATTTTTAGGATCCTTTCTATCTTTTCACTCATCACAGATCAGGTGCACATGTTCCTTTTCACATTTTTACATACTTTTACACACTTTTTACATGTTTGGATCAAATTTTTCATATACACATATTTGAATACTCTTTTGCTCTTCTCTTTTACAGGTCCATCCTTATGGGAAGTAAATCACATCATCAACATCGAATCAAGCGACATCAATAATAGGTAAAACATGACATCTACACATACACTTTCACCCTAGGTTCACTTCCTCTTCTCTAGCTTCCATGCTTCATTTTTATCACTCCACACTTTTTCTTGTCTCCTCGGCATGCTTTTCACCATCGATCTACATGGTTATTAGGTACACATCTCTTATCTACTTTATGTTATCAAGAATTCACTCAAAAACATAAAGTGGGGAAAATGTAGACACTAAATCACACACTTTGGGTATATTTCTAGTCCTAGTCACATACCACTATTCATATGATTCCTAAGTAAGAAAAGTACTAATTGACCACTGTCTTTGGCCTTTTTACTTTATTTCTGGTTTCCTTCTTGGTCTTACACACCTTCTTTCCCAAAGTCGACTTTTAATACTTCAATTTCTGAGTCTGAACACCGACACCCAGCCAGATGCTAGTGCCTAGTGCACCCCCGTCCCCCTCTGGGCACCCCCGACCTCTTTATATCTTTCTCGCATCTTTTAGGTCCTTTCTAGCTATTGGGCATCTTATTTTCTTAGTGGTCATCCTTTTAGTGGTTAATTATGAAATTCAAACAAGGGAATCATATAAATACAAAGCTATGTGACCATAATAAAGTACCAAGCACTAAGCATCTACTACTATCACCTAAGGTTGCATCCAAAGGCATCTCAAGAGCATTAAAGCATCCATCTAGCATCCATTCAAGGGACAAAGACTAAATTCTTTTGCATACACTTCATAGGATGGGAAGTTCATTTTCCATGCACACATCTATCTACATTTCTACATCTAGCTATTACTTTCTATCAAGTGCATCTTGCATAAGAGCCACCTAGGGCATGATTTTACACACACACACACGCAAAACTTCATAGAGTCTGAAATGTAGTGTGGTTCCCAAATCGTAAGTTCACTCATTCGGGTGACCACCAAAATAATCTGACTCCCCATTTGCATCTTTTTCTTTTTAGGATTTTATGTGTTTTGGGGTTTTGACGGTTTTCTTTCTCTTTGCAAGTTTGAGATGAATTCTCATGGGCATAGTGTGACACACATGTGATCAAAATTGAAGGGTAGAGATATAGAAGCAACTTAGGAAGAAAAATCACTTTTGACCATTTTTGCAGTCACAAAAGGTGCGTAGAGAAGGTCCTTGGCGCCTAGGTGCCCCTAACCCATCCAGATGCCCTTGTCCCAAAATTCCCGAAATTTATTACATTTTTTTGAGCTCGGTTGCGATAGTCCGCCTTCTTGTTCCATCATTTTTCCAGCTTTCAACACAACATCGGGATTATTACAAATAAGCTAAGTACTTTATCCCTTCTCTTGCACTTAGGGTTTTAAATTTATTTTGCTTATTGTTTAGGTCGATATGTATTTTATTTCTATATCATTGCACCGTGACTTAATTAGGATTTAGTGTTAGGAAATAAGGGATAAAATATGCGGAATAATCCCTCACGTAATCGCAATGAGAGAAACTAATATGCAAAAATTATTATAGATCTGAAATAAAATTACAGAATAAAATAACACAACACAAGGAGATAGTATTTAACGTGGTTCACCCAATTTGGGCTACGTCCACCAAGAATCACTTGCTCGATTTTATTACAAGCCATCGCTCTCTCTCAATACAATACCTGGATCCATTGGAGCTATGCTCAACAAACTCTACAGAATTCACAAATTGAATTCAAAACACATCTCGCAATACATTTACTTGTACATCTATCATATGCATAAGACCATATAAATAGACAATTGCTTAAGCAGTTTTACAAAATAGTGGGTATCAAACAATGGGCAAAAAACAAAACTGTCCCATAAACCTATGGGTAGCCGAAGAGGCGGTTTTACAAAACAATGGGTACCGAAAAACCATGGGCCCAAAAACAGCCCATAACGGTTACCCATTACCCATGGGTTAATAAACCAACCATGAAAATTTGCTTTAGGGCTTTGCCTCGAGCCCCCTTGATCGGGGGCTTCACCCCCGAACCCCCTTGACCCGCTCACCGGCGAGCGGGACCGCCATAAAAATACTCGAGTGTAACACATAGAAGGTGTACCACATTCTAACATGAAAATAGGCTCCACAAACATAACATTTAGCATTTATTTTTCAATATTTTCTTAATCACTGTGTCTTGATTTCCATTGTTTCATGCGGCTATGCCCTATGTTCATTTCTTGTTTTCTTGTATCGCCTTGAAGGCTCTGATTGTCTTGCAATATGTTGAGTGGTGTCCCATGCATTCAACCAACTACTTGTGTCTTTTTACAATTTTACTGCTTGTTGTGACTTGTTTCTCTTATATCACTATGCAAATATTTGAATATTGTTCTATATCATGTAACACAAGATATAAATTTGAAAACACTATGAAATCGGTGTGGTTAGCTTTCAAAAATGATTTTGGAAAGATATAGGAGTGTACATTAGTGGAAATGGGTGATTTGAACTTAAAGGACCTTTGAAATTGAAACAATAACGTGAATCCACCTGGTTCAAGGTCATACCAAATCAATGCTTGTAAACGTACCATATAGTCCTGAGCTAACTATATGGTCTTGGACCTACTTTAAATTGGCTCATGTAACTTTATGTGGTGTTCACCTTCATGTATTTATCTATCATTATCAAAGCCTAGTTTTGTGTAGACACAAAATCATGCACTTTAGGCATTATTTAGCCCGGTCTTATACTATTATTTAGAAGGTTCTCAAGTGGATAAAGTACTAATTAATCCCACCTTTTGGCCATATTTATTTTATATTTTATTTCATCATTCCCACATATTTTATTACACTTATCCACCCATTTCGCAACTACCCCATCATTCTAGCCCAAAATTAGGGTGCCCCAACCGCACCGGGTGCCCCGGGCACCCCGGTCCCACTTTTGGGCACCTCGGTCTATGTACATCCTTTCCCACTTCTTTTTGGGGCCTTTCTATCTGTTTGTTGTCTTTATCTTTTTCCCAGTCAACCTTGTTGAGATTAATTACGAAATTAAGCTTGAGAGCCCTATAAATATAAAGCTATAAGACCATAATAAGGGCCCTAGGTCATAACATTACACACTACTATCACTTCATCTAGAGTTGTATTTATTGCATCACTTGCATCCACATAGTGCCATACATCAAGGCTAGGAGATCTGCATCACACACACTACATAGGGGAGGGATTTTATTCTATTCCATAAAAACATGCTATTTACATTTTCTATAGTTACTATTGCTCACTACTTCACAAAGTGTGATTGACACGAGAACACCTAGGGCACGACATGCACACACACACCATAAATACATCCGGTCCGAAATGTAGTGCAATGATCAAAGGTGATAAGTCCACTAGTTAGGTGGATCGAGGTCATTTCACACTCATCCAGCAGATCTAATGCGGCTGCACAGAAGCACTCAAGACAACTTATGACCTTACCAAAACCAATTTTTGACCATTTATAGTGATCAGAGCACCCAAATTACAGACTATGGCACCTCGGGCACCCCAATACACTACTGTGCACCCCCATCATTTTAGATCTTCCAAATTTATCCTTTGTAGGGTCCCTAAGTGTTCATTTGTACTTTATGATTTCATATCTAGATCTCGTGACAACTCACAGGACAGCTCTGCAAATCAACTAAGCTATTTCTCTTCCTTCTCTTGCACATTTAGGGTTTTATTTCACTTAGAATAATTTACTTGCATTTATTTCATACTGTTTTAGTCCATTTACTACAACATTTTAGTCCTCCTAATTAGATTAACATTAATACCCTAGTGTCCCCTTTTAGGCCAACTAGATCATCATTTTTGTTAACTAGTATCACATACATCGAGGCTCTTTGAATAAAATTAACATACTATCAAACCATAGCCATGGATGAAGATTCCTACAAAATAAAAAATTAAAAGGGTTATGTGCACCCCATGCACTGCTAATATTGACACTACTCCAAAGAGGCTTCAAAGCACACATCATTTTCCACCTATCATGTGCTATCTAGATAGATCAATTAGATTTGGTTATTGCCTTTGACCATTCTTATTTTGACTTGGCTCTTGCTAAAACACTTAGAAACAGGATGTTTGAGTGCTTGTGGATGAGAGATATGAATTCCTTGGCTTGGTTTGTAACTTCATGGGTGTTTACCTAATGAATTTAGATGTGTTATTGTGAGATTTAGGAGCTTTAGACGCCTTTTGTAAATGTACAAAATGAGTGCTCTTGTGCATTACTTTAGGAGTTTCAGTTAGCAAATGAGGCAAAGTGTTTACTTACTTATATATGGTTTCATAAATGATTTATCTAAGAAAGGCTGATCTAGATGATGTATAAGACCCACCGAAAGATATTGACTTGAAAGTAGAGTTAGAAGACATGTCGGTCTAAGACCATACAAATGGGTCAAGACTGGATATTTATTTTTGACCAGACTTATATGGCCTTGAATGGGAGCAGAATATGCAAATTGAGGTTTGTTACAAATCAACTATTATTTTTCTATTGATTTTTTGCATTGTATTCTCAAAATGTGTTGACATGTTAGTGTGTAAAGATAAATAAGCTAAACAATGGACCTCAAAAAAGTTCTAAATAGGCTTGAGAAGTTGTATTTATCATAGAAAAAGTGCATAGTCAAATTAAGGGTTGCCAAAGTGTAAATTACCAAATTTGAGTCTTTACATTTGCCACCCATCTAAGTATGAATTCAAAATTACATGCTTAAAGGAAATTCTACCGAGTGTGCAAACACACTTTGACTTTATTTGAATGCTTTTTTGCAGTTGCTTTATTATGGTTGGTGTTATCAAGTTCCATGATGAAACTTGCTCATGATTTACTTTTTCTTGAATATTTTTATTTTGAAATTCATTGAAGGATCGGGGGTGATCAGTCCCAATTCATGATGAGAAATGAGAGTGTTATGTGCATGTAACCCAACACAAAGATGTGCAAGAGAGAGAAGAAGAGGTACAAATGTACCCCTATGAAGAAAGAATACCGTGTACCAAATTTATTCAATAACTTTGTTATATTATCCTTTCAATGTAATACGAGAGGAAAGCCTACCCACAAAGCCCTTAGCTACTTTTCTTCCTTTCATAACCCAATGGATCGCACCAATGCGATGGATCTAGACCTGATTTTACAAACAAATACATACAATAAAAAAGATAATATGAGCCCCCAAACACTCCTCATATGCCACACAAATGAGTATGAGCTGAATAAGTACTAAAATATGTTTAAAATGTGCTAACAATGGTGAACTAAGAAGGATATATGTGCACCCAAGATTCCCGACACCGGGCATGGAGCTAAGTGTTGATGTGAAGAAGGAATGAAAAATTTCATGCCCCATGTACGGATTTGAAATGAATATTTTGGATGTGAAATTTGTAAAAACCTATATGCATATGGGAAATATGAAAATGCTGAAAACTTGCTAAAATTACCCCATGGTAAAAACATGTGGGGTCAGGACCGTACATATGATTATAACCAAATCATATAGTTTTGACCCTATCTTGATTTTGTGGCATTTTTGTGTATGACTAAATTTTTGGGTACTTGTTGTATGTAAATAAAATTACAAATAAACGAAGACAAATGTAAACACACAAACACAATTACCTTCTCCGCAGAATATTTCAAACCTCAACTAAGACCGTCAAAGCACTTAGTGTTTCGCATGCACGCTTCCGCTCTGGAATAGAGTTGCTTCTATCCTTTCATTCCTTTGAGAAACAGATAAGGGTTAGGGCTAGGAGGAATACCATTGAATGTTGAGAGGGCGTGCGCGTGCCGTAAAGAGAGATCGATCGATCGCAAAGAACTCCTTTTGTCTAGGAAGGACTACTTGTAAATAAGAATACAAGACCACCGATTCTAATTAGACAATAAATGAGGGAATCTGCTTGGGCCCAGGAAGTATTAAACTTCCTTTCGAAGGTGGTCAGTTCCCCTGCTAATATGAATTAACACAAATTATTGCAAAATTACAATTTAATTACCTTGTTAAAACAATAGAGGAAAGGGCTAGTTTTGGTTTTGAATCACAGTGACCGATGCCGGAGTCACATCACCTGCACTCTGGTTTCGCTAACCGATATCGGTAGGGGCAGTGGTTTAGGGGCTTTTAGTGAAGGTTGGCTATAAGGTGGCTATGGTGTTTATAAGGCTAGTAAATGATTGGGGATAGGTAATGGGGTGATGGAGAAGGCTCAGAGGGTATGGGAGCTGTTCTTGGGGCAATGTAGGGGTAGAGGAATGATAGTTAGATGGAGGGTGTTACCGGGTAGTAGATCTAGGAATAGACTTGTAATTACTGTGATTCAGAAATCCAAGAAATGCTATTAAAAGAACGTATAAGATACTACTTACTAGTTCCTGATGAAGATACAGGTCCAAGGACTGTGATGATGAAGGCAGGATTCAGGTAGGATGATCTGACAATCCAAGATGAGCTATCTTCACTCCCAATGCTTGGATGAGTGTCACTGGGCTCTGGTTACTCGATTGCACAGCCTTGGGCTTGATGTCCTTCTCTCTATAAACTCCTCGCTTCCTTCCTTGTCTCTGCTCGGCCAAGTGAATTCCCGATCCTCCTAATGAATTCCCAGGTTCCAGATCCTTTGTTTTTGGTTGGGGGAGGTCATTTACAGGGAACCGATGGTGGTTACATAACCGACGGTGGTCGAGTAGGAACCGATATCGGTTAAGTCAAAGTGAGCTATTTTTAGTAAAATAGCCAACTTTCCCTCCTTTTCTCTCGAGGAATTAGTTGTGGGCTTGGTCAAGTCATTATTAGGTTGATTTTGGTGCGGGTGAGGAGTAATTAGTCATGGGTGTGGATGTAGACCAAGTTATAGGTCTTAATTAGGTTAGTTTAGGGTTAGGACTAGGTCATGATGAGGTGGCGAAATGAGGTGGTAGGTTTGGAGATGTGGATTTATTAATTATAAGGTAATTAATAAATAATTGTGTAAGGTTTAGGTGATGAGGCTAGGTTGCGAAATGAGATGCGGGGCACGGGGGTCGTAAGACACAAATTTGGTGTCTACATTAGCCCTTGTTGTCGTGGTAGCTTGCTTATAAAGCCGCACCGACACATAATAAGAAGTGGTTACTCTGTTAAGGGTATAGGTAATCCCCTCAAATCTATCATAGATTGAGGTAACGTGAAATCGTGGGATAGGGTTGATAAAGGGTAAATGGTGTTGAGATGATGGTAAGATGGTGGGGTAAGTTCAAGGAAGCGTACACACGTTGAAATGCGTATAGTGCGACCGGGTGGTACATGATTTGAAGAGCAAACAAGCAATTCATAGGCAAAGGTCGATAGTTTATCCAAACAAGGGTGATATAATCCTGGTATCCAAGGCATAGGAAGTAGCTCCAGGGGATATAACGGGTAAGGTACAGAACGTGAAGGCATGTTCGCACGAAAATGGTTGGTTTGGTTGAGATAAACGTCACGGTCTCGGTCCCAGGCAAAGTTGGTCGACCGATCAAGTCAAGTACCCTAATCATGCTGAAACATGAACAGGTGAGCTCAATTGAACAAAAGGTTACATGATGGGTGGATAAAATTGTAATTTGTTGGTTTTGGGTGAGGTATTTAATTGGTGCGGCCTTAGGTCGGGCCGATTGATTAGTGAGGGCCATGGGTCGGTCGCTTGGTCGATTAGTTGGTGGCGGCCTTGGGTCGGGCCAAATGGTTGGTCATGCGCCTTGGTGGGCCTTGGGTCGATTAGCTTGATTAGTTGGTCGCGCCTTGGGTCGGGCCAAATGGTTGGTTGCGGCCTTGGGTCGGGCCAAATGGTTGGTTGCGGCCTTGGGTCGGGCCTGGTTGGTTGGGTGCGGCCTTGAATGTGGCCAATGAAGTCAAAAAAGGCTATTTAGCAAAGGAGGGTATAGGCGATGTGGTGAGAAAGGGAGATTGGTGAATAAGGGCAGAAATTTTGGTAAAATAGGGATTAAACCGATATCGGTTAGCTATGACCGGTATCGGTTAGATGACCGATATCGGTATTTTTAGGGCACAATATAACCGATATCGGTTATAGGTCAAAAACCTATAAAAAGAAAAATACGGCCTGTCATTGTCACATTGTCAATTTGAAAACCAAATTTAGTTGTCTGAGGTGTTTTAGTGATATTGTTGAGTTTGTCGGCTGAGGTGGCATTATTTGAGTGGAGAAGTGAGTGGTTGGTAGACCCCAGTGAGTAGGAGGCAGAATTTGATTGGTGGAGAACCCAGCTGAGGAGATTTAGAGCCATGGCACAACCAGGAGGAGCAGGAGGTGCTGGACCAGCTGGACCACCACCACCTATCCCACCACGATGACGACGTGTAGTCGTACCGGTAGGCTCTAAGCTCTTACCTTTGTGAATTTAATGAGTTTAAGCTAGATGTGGGTTTTGGGTAGGAATCCAAGTTTTGAATAAAATAATGAATAAATTGAAGTTATTTGAAAAATGGAGTGGGTAGGTAGGTTAGTTAGGTCAAGGCGGTAGGGTGGGTAGGTTTTTAGGGTTTTTCAATGGGTAAAAGGGTAGAAATAGGCAAAAATGGGTTTTGGGGGCCGCGTCGGGTTTGGCTCCGGCCGGGATAAGTGACCGATGTCGGTCACTAGGCGACCGGCATCGGTCACGAAATTTTTAGGGAAACTGGGTTGTGGGTAGACCGGCGTCGGTCGTATGTCGACCGGCGCCGGTGTATATCAAGTGCTATAGGGGACCGGTGCCGGTCAAGGGTGACCGGTACCAGTCATTAGTTAGGTTTATTTTGTTTTGTTTCGTTGTTGGTGTTTGTGTTGTTTTGTTGTTTGGTTGTTTGTGTTTTGTTGTTTGGTTGTTTGTGTTTTGTTGTTTGGTTGTTGTTTAGGGTGAAGAGGGAGGGGGTAGAGTTGATAGGAAAGGTGATTGGGGTGGGGGGAAATGGGGTGGTTGTGTGGTTGGTTCGGTTAGGATAGATTAAGTGTTGCGTATGAATTAGGAGGTGTTAAATTGGTAGGGGCATAGGTAGATGGCGAGAGTAGATCTGGGTGATTGGTAGGGTGTGAGATAAGGAAAGGGGATATCGTAGATGTTTTTAGGGTAAAATAGGTGGGTGTAGATGTGTGTTATAGAGTCGGGGTGTGGTCGGGTGGGTAAAAGGAGTTGTTTTTGTAAAGGGTAGGTCTAATGAAGTGGGTTATTTTTGCAGGCACGTCAGCAGCTTACGATGCGGGATCGGATGCCCCGCTATTGAGACGGATGCGGCCACATGTGTCCAGCACAGTGGGCCATTATGCGCGAGGTGGGACTCGGTGGAGTCCAGCGGTATAGGGCTGTGGATAGGGACCACAACCTTATGGTTTCCCTCATCGAGAGATGGGATCCGGCGACCAATGTTTTCCATCTCCCTACCGAGAGATGACTATTACCCTGGAGGATGTATATCGCATCCTGAGACTGCCGATCGTAGGGGAGGTAGTATTCCAGGTAGATGCGAGACGGCTATGGACAGTATCCTTCAGGTATTTGGGGATGCAGCCGCATTATTGACTTATCACAGCACGAGCATTGCCTATGGGGACATGTATCACGCCCACAGACATGAGACACGGCTTGCCGTGTTGATGATGATAGTATCACATGCTTCACCCTCCCAGACTCAGAGGGAGGCCACTTCCCACGGGCTTTGATGGGGGTGCTACACGAGATGGTGGAGGAGCATACGTGCTATGCCTGGGCACCAATATATCTCGCAATATACTGAAGAGTCAGGGGTTATCACCGGATGAGGTGATTTGGGATTTGCTCCACATTTTTGTTACACTACTGGGCATATGAGCACATCATATGTATACGACCAGTAGGGCTGCCCCAGCAGCCAGGGCCACAGGTTATATATAGGTATGGCTTTCAGAGGTGGTTGGGGGTCGTGGGCCAGCCACGAGCGGTGCTCGCAGGATGGGATGTAGCTTACTACCGTCATATGCTAGAGGGCTTGACCGCACTGGACATTGTATGGAGGCCCTACAGAGGCCATCAGCCCCGAGGAGGAGCCCGAGCACAGATGCGCTGGATCCAGTATACTTTCTGGATAGCAGGACGGAGGCCTAGAGAGCATGAGCGGATACCCCTAGAGAGGGTACGACGGCAAACACTGGGCTGCGACAGATGAGCCACCTCCCTTCCCACGCACGGAGGGATGATGTTGAGGCCCCACCGCCTGCGCACCATAGCCCGTGGACCCATTGGGTAAGCAGAGAGGCCGGCGGACGATACAAAGGGATGATGCTTAGGTGTGCGCAGTGTACTTTTTTGGTTTGATGGGTAGGTCGAGAGCAACATAGATAGCACACCGCATTGGGCGGCTACATAAGAGAGAGGACCGCCTCCTAGGACATGTGTGCGGTTATTACAGGTAGCTAACTTTCACGCACAAAGTACATATCGGGGTATTACAGGCGCTTAGCCCAGCTTGTGCTACTGTGCACAGTGCCTAGCATCGCATTAAACCATAGGCATCAAATACCCATGGCACCATTGCGCACCGCACGATGTGCACCACGAGCACCACGACCACGCACAGGCACGTGCAACACCGGTACGTGCCACCACAGCAACGGGTGTACCCACGGGGTAGGTGGGCCACTCTTTATTAGGAGTCGAGGACCAGCCCAGAGTGATGGTGGCACGGGCCCGTTATATGGAGGCGAGAGCGAGGCCCGGTATTATCAGGATGTCCTTGATGGTACCGGGGCTGACTATCAGCCATATGCGGCGCACCGAGCCGAGACCTCTAGGAGCCAGAGATCCCGGGGGGCGTAGCCACAGCCGGTGGGTCGGTGACAGGGAGGAGGTGGGAGCCAGCACAGGGACCAGCAGGGAGAGGAGCTGAGGGTGGTGGGGAGAGCTGAGACATCCCTGGAGCGGAGATGGGTGTTTTGTTTGTATATTGGATATAGGCACCGGTCTGAACCGGTTATTTATATAGAGGCCTGCGTGCCCACATATGATTCATTTATTCATTCTTGTTGTATATACTGCCTCATGAGCCGAGTACAGGCAGTTGTAGAGTTGATACCGGCCTGCGAGCTGAGTATATTTTTGACATGAGAGACCGGCCTGCGAGCCGAGTCGAGATTTTGATAGTGATAGCGGCCTGCGTGCCGGCTTTGTATTATTTTGAGATCACAGAGGCCCCCATGCAGGGCAAGTTGTATATTTGAAACATTGATATATATAGAGATGATGATTTTGATCCATATGGTGTGTATAAAATGTTTTATGTATTTTGTCGATGGTTTTTGAAATTTAATGTGTATAGATGATGAGTTAGATCCAAATGGTGTATATACTGATGGGTTTGATGTAGATATTGCAATGTCGTACGTATTTTGTTGATGGTTGTTTTATTGTAGATAGATGATGTTGATGAAATTGTGATGATATATTGATGTGATTTTGATGACAAATATTGATAATGGTGTCGTTATGCAGGAAAAAGAGGTGGGCGCCACAAAAATTTGCAAAAAATAAAGAAAAGGCCCAGGTTTAAGAAAAAGGAGGCATGTGACCGATATCGGTTAGCTAACCGACGTCGGTAGATTATGGACCGATATCGGTTAGGTAACCGATACCGGTTATTCCAAAATGAGCTTTTCTAAAAATAGAAAAGCTTGGGCGGCAACTTAAGGTCTTATTTTTAGAGTTCTTATTTTTAGAGTCATGCAACAAGTTAAATACGTGAATGCGACACTGTTTGATGACTGATACAGGTAATTGCATGAAATATTTGAGTGATAAGGAGGAAAGAGACAAGTAAAGTGAGTGTGGGCTGAGATTAAGAAGGTAGAAAGGAAAGTTATATTTGAAGAGGGTGATGAACATGGTGGATGAGGAGAAACATCCAGAGGTAGGGACGAGAGGGAAGACAAGGTCCACCCCAAGCTACTGCATCCCAAGAGGTAAACTGTTTGGTTGTATTTTAATTCTTGCATGTTTTGATGAATAGGCTGAGAGAAGGTAAGAGGTAGAGATGAGAAAGAAAAGGTGATAGGCAAGGGTTTGGGATAGAGTGAGTGTTATGGGGTAGGTAAGCAGGGTGTTCACGTATGTTTATAGGTATAGAGAGGAGTAAACGAGCAAAATAATTATCGTAGGTGGTGGTTTTAAGTAGGCTATATAGGATTGACAGTGACCGATATCGTTTAGAGATAACCGGTATCGGTTAGTAAACCGGTATCGGTTATCTATAACCGATACCAGTTACTGTAGGAATTTCCAGAATGTGAGAAAAAAACACTTGGGGATTTGATTTATTGAATGGTTGTGTGTCGTTTTGATGTATGCAGGCAGAGGTAGGGTTGAGGATGAATGATAGTGTGCCAGCTTTGTTGTCATGAATCCGAGCGGATGTAACACCAGCTGAATGGGCATTGATAAACCATGTGGGGTTAAGTGGAATCTGCTATTATTCATGAATCACACGCAATCATGCTATGTTGCAGGCGTTGATTGAGAGGTGGAATCTAGAAAAGAATACCTTCTATCTGCCAACAGGGGAGATGACAGTGATGTTGGAAGATGTGTTTAGAATTTTGAGGCTCCCAATTACAGGAAGACCAGTGTATCAGGCGTTGCCTAGCGCGGGGAGCGATAACAATAGTATTTGGTTCAGCTGCACGAGATTTGACACAACGAGGTTTGACATTCACTTATGGTACAATGTATGCAACACACCCTGAGGAAACAAGGTTGGCAGTGGTATTAATGATAGCGGTGGGGTATTATGCATTACCGAGGGCGGAGGGGGGAAGATTTCCAAAAGCATTGATGAGTGTTATTTGGGAAATGATAGAAAGGAGCGTGACTTTCGCATGGGCACCCGCATATCTGGCGGAGTTATACAGGGGTTTATGGGCCTGCAGGTGAAAACACAGGACGACACTGGATTGTTCATACTTATTACATTGTTGGGCCTATGAGCACATTGTTTGTGTGTGACCGATAGGCTGACCCATCCAGTCGGGAGAGACAGGAGTGTAGAGGTTGGGATTCAGACGATGGGTCCAGACAGAACAAGAGGTGAGATCCCAGGCCGTGATAGATGACATCGAGTATTATAGGCAGGTATGGGAGATGGTGATGATTGCAGGATATTTGTTGGAGACCTTACGGGAACTATATGGTGACGGAGCACATAGCTGAGGAGTTGAGGGGTGTAGAGTGATTGAGGTGGATCGCAGGGCACAGGCCAGGTGAGTACGAGAGGATTCCTCTAGATCGCGTGTGGCGACAATTTGGATTTGTTCAGGATATACCTATGGCTTATAGACCATACATGAGGATCGACGCCGAGGCAACATTCTCACCTCCCTCGGCCAACACCTCCAGAAGGGCCAGAGGAGATAGCAGCCGATCGCAGGGTAATGGATGCAGGAGCAACAAAGGCCTATAGATTATGGTGGGTAGCAGAGCTGCGAGGTGTACATGATCGTCCTGACATAGCTATGATTATAGCGGAGAGAGATCATCTCATCTTAGTTCATTAGCTCTAAACGGGGTGAATGAGACAACGGGATTGTTAGGGTTGCAGAGTGGAGAGACTAGGAGATCCTCCATGCGAGAGGACATATTCAGTATGTTACAGAGATGTTGGCGGATCACTGGAGGAACCAATGCGGAGGATGGAGAGGCCAAGTGAGTGGCATCGACGATCACGATCACCACCCGATTCTGGGAGGAGGCGCAAGGGTCTAAGTGAATTTCATAGAGTATAAGAATAAATAAGGATGCCGACTTGCGTGCGTCGATGATAGAGAAGATGTATTTATTTAACATCTAAATAAAACTCGAATATGTATGTTGATTTGAGTTAAGATAATAATAAGAATGGTTGTGTTTTGAATGTTTTGTTTTGAAAAAGGATAAAGATGAATGTGAGAAAATAGAAATACACAAATAGATTTATATATATCACACATGATATGTTATGGTAGGGGATGGTGGAGCTAACCTTGGGAGACCCCATGTCTCCTAAGTGCTTTGCCTACATAGCCCATTGCACAAAGCAAGGAGGGGCCTCGATCGATGTAGTTCTCCTTAGGACCAGGAGAAGGTGAATTCAGCAATTTGGTTATAGTTAGGCAATTTGTTGGCTGGTAAAAATATTGATATTGGTAGGGTAATGTTATTGGTGTTGGTAAGGGACTGGCGATGTTGGTGTAGGTATAGGTGAAATGAAAGTTAGCTTACCCAAGTAGTAGGGAATCATGTCCTGATTAAGGTCAACACACAATCCTAGAGTCGAGTAAAAGAGGAAAAAGTGTCCCGTAGTTGAGAAGAGCTAAACAAACCACATATTAACATAGGATGGGCTTGAATCCCTAGGTGCCTTACATAGGTGAGAAGTCAATAGGTGAAAAGAGTCGTATAATCACAATATATCGGATATACGTCACGTCCCTTGAGTTTTGTTGTGTTGACGAATGGTGAGGTGAGGTGGCTGGTATAGCTGGGGTGCAGAGAACTTATTATAAGGTGATTATTCTGACGAAAGAGAACCAAACCTAAATAGACAAGTCCATGACTCAAAAGTGCTTTGGAATACTTGCTTTTTACTTTTTTGGATATAGACTGATCAATGCGGGAAGTCCATAGGGGATATGTATTTTGTTGTTCTTGAGGTCTTCATGAAGCTGATCAATGCGAGAAGCTTCTGATAAAGGCTTGACTTTGTATAGCTGTCCTTCAAGGGAGCAGTCTATTTATAGTAGCAGATGCAATTTTTGTGTATAGCTGTCCTTCGGGGGAGCAGTCTATTTATAATAGTAGAAGTGACTTTGCACATAGCTATCCTTCGAGGGAGCAGTCTATGTATAACTTAGAGGTCTAGATGTCCATTTGGCATGAAGCATCTAGTTTTGTAGGAAGTTTGATTCAAGAATATCCCATAAGTGTATAATTGAGAACATGTTATTTTGATACTTTTAAGTCATGGACTAGACTAAAAAGGGGAAGGCATCTTTAAGGGGAGGTTATGACCAAACCACGTGAGCTTGATTCTATTTTGAGATGCATGGAACAAAAATGTATGAGGTAGTAAATGAGCTCAAGGGACGAGCGCAAGGTAGATAAGAAGTGATATAACACTAAATTCAAAAGAGAATGGTCAAAGATGCAAGGCATTAAGGGGTTCAAGTTCAGTTTACCATTAAGCGAAGCTAAATGGTAAGTGCCCGATCCGTAAGTATGAGTGATAATGTAGGGCCCAATCCAATTAGGAGTAAATTTTCCACGTTTGCTCTTTTCTAGTTTGGTTACATGCTTTGATTCTCTTTGAGGACAAGATCACCAACCTTAAAGGTACGCTCATGAAGTCACTTATCATAAGCACGCTTGATGCATTTTGATAGATTTGAAGATGGTCAAGAGCTCATAAGACGACGCTTGTCAAGAAGCTCCAATTGGGCTAACCGCTCTTGGTGGAAATCATCATTGGTGAGAATATCCTGAAGAGATATTCTTAGGGAGGGTATTTGTATTTCGAGAGGCAAGATAGCCTTGGTACCATATACCAAAGAGAATGGGGTGGCATTAGTGGAGGTGCGAATGCTAGTCCGATAAGCCCAAAGGGCAAAGGGGATGTGATCAGGCCAATTGCTTCCAGAATCATTAACAACTTTCATGAGGATTTTGGTTAGGGTTTTATTAGAAGATTCAGCTTGACCATTTGCTTGTGGATAGTAAGGTGATGAGAAGCTAAGTTTGATACCAAAGTTGTCACAAAGGTCTTGTAACAACTTATTTTTGAAAGATTTTCCATTATCTATTATCAGGCGATGAGGAACGCCAAAATGACAGATAATGTGATGGTTAATGAATTCGACGATTTTTCTTTTTTGGTTGAAATGAGTGGAATGGCTTCCACCCATTTAGTGTAATATTCAGTTGTTGTGATTATCCAACGGTGACGTTGCAAAGATGGTGGGTGAATCTCACCAATAAGGTCTAAACCCCATTGTGAGAAAGGCCAAAGATCTCGTATGCGACCTGTAGCGGATGGCTAGGAGTATGTTGAAGGTTGGCATGTTGTTGACACATAACACAACGCTTAACATATTCGTAGCAGTCGTTATTAAGAGTAGGCCAATAATAGCCTAGGCGAAGGATCCGTTTGGCCACAGCAAGGCCACTAAAATGTCCACCACAAATACCATCGTGGACTTGTTGGATGGTATAGGTGACCTCCACCGGTTAGACATCGAAGGAGGATGCCATCAAAGCCACGTTTATAGAGGAGTCCCCCCATGACAACATAACGAGAAACACTTTTAAGAAAAGCACATTTGTCGTTACTAGTAAGGTCAGGTGGGAGAACAGAGGTTGTAAGGTAGTCGTGAAATTGGTGATACCAGGTATCCTGCAAATTAGCAGACACATTATTTATCATACAAACATCTGGGGTGGAGTAAGATGGGGCAAAGAGTTGTTGGACCAAGACGAATATGTCAGAGTCAGTTGGTGAGGCAGGAATTTGCGAGGCTAAGCAAGCCATAGTATCCACAAATTTGTTAGTGGAGCGGGGAATGGTTTGGATAGAATAATGAGTAAATAAGGTCAAAAGTGAATCCACGTAATGTTTGTACTTTTGAAGTTCCTCATTTTTACATTGGTAGATGCCCATAACTTGATTGACTACCAGTTGGGAGTCACCGAAAATGTTAATAGACTTGACACCTAAGTGTAACGCAACCTGGAGACCCAAAACAAGGGCCTCGTATTCCGCTGTATTATTAGTGCAGGGGAAATCGAGCCGAATGAAAGAGGCATAGGCTCAGCATTAAGAGGAATGAGAACAACACCGGCTCCACCACCACGCTGGCATTTGGATCCATCGAAGAAGAGGGTCATTGGATATGACTCCTCACTGAGTGAAAGAGTGGCGATGAGTTCGTCGGGAAATTAAAATTGGTAAATTGCTCCCCAGGTAAAGGGGCTTCTGCGAGTTGGTCTGCGATAGTTTGTCCTTTGATTGACTTCTGGTGTACAAATTCAAGGTCGAGGTCAGCGAGGAGCATAAGCCATCGGGTGATGCGTTGGTTTAGATGAGGTTTGGCGTACATATAATGAATGGGGTCCACGTTGGTGATGACAAAAGTTTTGTGATTCAGGAGGTAGTGTCGAGTTTGGTGGCTACGAATGATAGGGCTAGGCACAACTTTTCTACATGTGTATACCTAGTCTCGTAATCCACGAGAGTACGACTTATGTAATAAATGGCTTGTTCTCGATGCTCGGAGTCACGATGTGTGAGCATGGCTCCTACAGCATGGTCGGTGGTAGAAAGGTAAAGGTAGAAAGGGCGATCGTCCTGAGGTGGGATAAGCACAGGTGGCTGCAAGAGATAGGCTTTAAGAGCCTCAAAGGCTTGGTGGCACTCTTCACTCCATTGAAAGAAAATGTCCTTTTTAAGGAGATGATGGAAAGGTTGACATCGATCCGAGAGTTGGGAGATGAAACACCGGATAGATTGGAGTTTACCTTGCAAACTACGCAATTGTTTGAGGTTAGTAGGTGGGGGCATTTCTAGGATAGCTTTGACTTTAGCTGGATCGACCTCGATGCCACGCAAAGAGATGATAAAACCAAGAATTTTTCCCGAAAGGACACCAAAGACACATTTCTTTGGTTGAAGATGAACACAATATTGTAACAGGTGATCAAAATAATGGTTAAAACATCGAGATGTTCACTGCGATGTTTAGATTTAGATTTGCCAAGAAGATCATCGACATAATCCTCAAGGATAGTGTGCATAATGTCCATGAAAAATGTAAGTCATAGCCCACTGATAGGTCACACCAGCATTCTTAAGGCCAAATGGCATGACACGATAACAGAAGGTTCCCCAAGGAGTTATGAAGGTAGTTTTATGTTGATCGGCCGGGGCTACCAAAATTTGATTGTATCCCGAGAAGCCATCCATGAGAGAAAGCATCTCATGGCCCGCAGTGAGATCAACAAGTTGATCAATACTTGGGAGGGGGAAGTCATCCTTCGGGAAAGCGAGGTTAAGGTCTCAAAATCCGTGCATATCCAAAGTCCCCCGTTGCTTTAGTAACATGTACGATGTTAGAGATCCATTGAGGATAGTCAATAGGTAAGATGAAGGAAACAGAAAGGAGTCGTTGAAGCTCTTCTTTGACCAAGAGGGCAATGCGTGGATGCATTTTTCTCAGTTTCTATTTAACTGGTTTGGAATCGGGTTTTAGGGTAATGTTATGGACAACAATGTCAGGATCAATTCTTGGCATGTCAGCGTAGGACCAAGCGAAAGCTTGGTTGCGGGCACGGAGAAAGGTAGTAAAGGTAGTTTGTTCTGATGCGTTAAGAGATTGTCCGATCTTCACAATGTGAGGATCATCCTCTATGTGGATGTTGATTTCTATAGTTGACTCATTCAACATGGTTTGAGTTTCAGATGGTAAGGCGCGTTGAATATAAGAGTCGTCCGCACCAAGGTAAGTGAGGATGGAGTCGTCATCCTGGCACTCAACAACATTAATGGAAGGTGAATCCTCTTCGATCATGTCTAGATACAGAAGGGGAAGAGAAGATGGGTCCTCATTATCACGTTGATAAGTGAGAGGACCCAGGAAGATAGCGTTTATGAAAAAAAAAGTTAGGAGGGATAGATTCAGGGTCTATCGACTCTGTGGGTGACGATGGCAAAATGGGTGATGATGGTTCGGTAGGGGTGATGTTGTCATCTTCCCAGATACAACTGACATGAGGTTTCTTGGGTGTGAGTGTTTTAGGAAATCCAAGACCACTACGATCTTTGTGTTTGCGTGTAGTCACTGGGAATGATTGTATGTCGGCCTTGTTCATAAAGACCAAAACCAAAACCTTTCCAAGCACAAATGAGTCAAGGTGAGAGAAAACGATGATTTTTAGTATTGAAAATCGAGATTGAAGGAACCACACCAGGGAGGTTAGGGGTAATGGAGGATGCGTTAACACCCCGTATGTTAGGTTGGTGCGGCAATTAGGTGGTCCGTAGGAGATTACCTCCCCCACATGACGGTCGTAGGTAGGATGTGCATGTAACTGTCTCGTACTCCTGTGGGGTATGGAAAGAGCTAACGTTATATAGGTGATACTCCCCAACGTAAGGTGTTGAAAAACATCTACTAAGGGGTCTGAGGTTGGGATGTTGTCTGCGGGAAAGGAAGTGGTATTTGCGATGGCGGTTTCATTGGTTGAAGGTGTAGGTGTGGTTGAGGTGGATGGTAGAGGTGTGGTTGAAGTGGATGGTTGGGTTGGATGAATGGGTGTCTTGACTGGTACAAGCACATCATTAGGGTGATATAACATATTGCAGGTTTTGAAGGGGGGAGGATCAGCTTTTACGGTGTAGGACTTCCCCTCGTACTCAAATTTTATGCATCTATGTAAGGTGGAGGGAACACATCCCATAGCCCGGATCCAAGGGCGGCCTAACAACATGTTGTATTGAATTCTCCCTCAAGGACATAGAAGATTTGGGTAAGGTACGCGCCCTACACAAATGTTAAGGATCACAGTGCCTAAGGTAGAAGTAATAGCATCATTGAATGAACGCAACATGGTGGGGTTGGCACACATGCAGCTAGAGGGGATATTCATTTGTTGAAAGGCTTTGGAAGAGATGATGTTTAGGCTAGCGCCTCCATCAATCATAACACGATGTACGTGGATGTCCCAAACGTAAACTGAGATGAAAAGAGTGGGGTCAGGATCTTCTGCACCAAAGTCAACAATTTCATCTTCGAGAAACCGATGAAGTGGGTTTATTATACGAGGGACGGAAGTGGTAGATTGTTTGGTGAGAGAGGCAACGTGGTTGGGTGTTAAGATGGAGGTAACGGGCAAGGTTTCATTAGGTAAGACCTCTATCCCTTGAAGAATTTCAACAAGAGCTTGTCGATGAGATTCAGAGGCTTGAATGAGATCATACAGTGTCATTTTTACAGGTGATTGGTGAAGCTGTTTGATCATGGTTCGATGGGGGAAACTCCATTAGAGACGGGGTAGGCAGGTCCACGAATAACCACTTTAGGTGGTGGTGCGATCGGGATGGTGGACGGAGAAAGAGAGGCCACAGGTGTGCTTTCTTTAGCTTTCCCATTGTTTTTCTGCCCTCGAGTAGCAATACTAATCATGTTGATCTCGTGAACACGAGAGGAGGAAGATGGTAGGGATAAGTCATGGTCTTCGAGAGGTGGGGTTGTAATAATGATAGATCTTGGTGAGGAGGGGACAGGTGGTATAGGAGAGGGGATTGAAGCTAAAGGTTTCTCCCTTCGTAAATTTTCTTTCTTAACCTTTCTATCTGAGAGAGGTGACTGATGAAGTATGGCTTTCAACGCTTTGCATCCCTCTACATCATGTCCTGGTGTGTGGTGGTAAGCACAGATTTTAGACTCATCATAACCTATAGGTCGAGGTTTAGATGGATCATAGGGTCTAAGTGGGGGTAGGGAAATGGTCACATTCTCCACCAACATAGCAAGGATTTTGGCGTAAGACCCTTTGAGCGGGTCAAAGTCAGAGGAAGATGAGGCTATTGACTGGGTAGGTTTCGGTAATGACTGGGTATGGTTGATTTGTATGGGTGGTGGCTTAGCCAAGGGGTTTTGATAATTGGGTTTAACTAAATGTGACCTCTTCGGCGCAGAAGTTATGTTTAGCTGGTTAGATGACGTGGTAGCAGAAAAACAACCACGGAGAAAGAGGAGTGACAACAAACAAATCCTTTGATGATGGAGTTTGTTTAGGGTTGATAGGTGGACAGGATACTTGGGGTGACGGTGTTGATATACCCTTGGATCTTTGTATGGGTGCAGAAGGTGTAGGTCGTTTTAAAGAAAATGCAGGAGGTATGATGTATTGATGCAAGGTGGAGGGATGAGGTCCCAATATAGAAGGTAGGTGTGATGGTGAGGTTTTAGTTGTGATAGAGGCATAGGTTGACTTGGGTTTTGGGGCTTGAGTTTCCTCGTAGGTGGATGGAAAACTTTACTTTTGGATAAATCTAACCATTTAGGTGGGTGTGTTAGACTGGGTATTGGTGAGGTCCCAAGTGTAGGGGAAGGTTTGGTTAGGTCAATAGAGGTGGATGAGGTATTTGGTAGAGATGAGGGGGGTGAAGATGAGGACATAGGCATTTTAAGCTTTTGTAAACACTTCGGGTATATGGTAGAGGTGTCTGGATCGGTCATCTGCATTTGAGTAGAATATGGTGTACTCAAACGTTCCCATAAGACTCATCTATCTTCCGAGGGTGACAATCCTCACGTGTGAATAAGAACTTTTGTATGGAAGAAAGGTAGGTTGTGATTCCGGTCCACTTTGTGGGTGTGATACGGGGGGTAAATGAGGCAATCGTATCAATGGGCGTTAAGAGGTCAACCAGTCATTGAAAAGATTTAGGCGATGAAAGAATTAATAGGTAGGAGGGCATGTTTGAGAGAATCCGTCATGATTAAAGATTTTGGTGATGTCGGTTCAAAGGGTTTCTCATCTAAGGATGACGAAAAAGTGGCGAGCCTTCCTCTTATACAAAGAAGAGTGGTAGAAGGAGATGTTTGGGAAATAGATAAGTTAGATAACATCCGCTCACAGTCTTGCAGATGTGGTGTAAGAAGGCTCATCTATGAGAAGAGAACTCTGGGTGGTTAATTCCTTTATGGGTAAAGGAATGGCAAGGATTTCATCTTGTCTTGATGGTGGTGAAGGGGGTTCGGGTCCCTGCGTTAGTGAAGAGGCTTGATTTAGAATTTTCTCGATAGAGGCTTTGGTTAGGAGTCGAAGACCGCATGGATTTCATGAACACTCTCCTCGGCTAAGATATCTTGGTTTATGTTACTGTTAGAAGAGTGGTTTGGGAATGGTTTGTTGAAGATTTTCAAATTTCGGTTAGCAGGGGCATTAGGATTATCAAGGGTTATATCCCCTGCATCAACCATTTCCTGCACTATGTTTTTCAACATCTTATAGTTTTCATGACTGTGTCCCTTCACACGGTGGAAGTTACAGAAGTCATTTTCTTTGTACCAAGAAGGTATAGCGCGGGTGGAATCAAACCCGGAGTGAGGTTTAACAGGAGGCAAGGTGATAGCTCCCGCTTTGAGCAATTTTTCCAAGATGACACCATAAGTTTCTCCCAAGGGAGTGTAATTGATGCCTCGGATTTATACTTATAGGTGGTTTTGGCGGGGTAAGATGGTGCTTGAATTTGACCATCACCGCGGTACAACTCCTTTTGATTTCGAAATGTGCTTGAGAAATTGTGGTGTTGGGTTTATTGGTGGAGTCTTGGGTTCGAAGAGTTTTGTTAATTTCTCTTCCTCTAAGGCTTGAATTTCTAGTTCGAGCCATAAAAGGCCTCGTCAAATGTGTGGAAAGTTTGAATTTGAGGGTAGGAGAAATGCTGCTATGCGTAAGCCCCGTAAAGAGTTCGATGAGTTCATCCCGAGGCGAGGCATAAGTAAGTTGGTTGATAAGGCCCGCCATCGTCAACGAAATCTCGATAGATTCATCTTCAAATTGTCGGATGGCATAAAGGTCGGTGATAGATACTTTCTTAGCAATGTTAATGGAGAAATGATCCAAGAAAGATTGGGCTAATTGGTTAAAAGAAAGATTGAGTGCTAGGTTAAATCACCGTACCACTCCAAGGTGGGTCCCGATAAGGACATGGGAAAGGTGGGATGAGATGATGGCATCATCATGAGCAAAAGGTGGAGTCTAAATGATCGTGGTTGTTGAGGGCCTCCTTACTATTAAATGAGGAAATTTGATAATTGAGGAGGATATTGAATGAAGGGGGACAAAAGGGTGGATGTTCCCGACAAACTTGCTCGTATGTCGTAGGGCTGTCCTAAATAAGCCTGTTTTGCATCTTGTCCATCATTTGTTTGATTAAACCACCTAGGATGAATGTGTGCGGTGAAAGGAAAAGGTGGGCGGGCCACCACTTGAGAAATGTTGATAAGGTATGAGGATATGTTGAGGTGACCGAATAGGGATGTCCTATATAAGATGTTGAAGTCACCTGATACGTGTGTGGAAATGAAAAGGTGGGCGGAGCTTGAGAAGGAAAGCTTGTGTGAATAGGTGGCAGAGAGCAAGTTATGAAAAGGAGCGAGAGAGACGAGTTAGGAGCAATGGTAATGATATGTGGGGCCCCAAATTAACAAAAGGAAAGCCAATCTATGCCGTAAGAACCTCTCGGGCACCGAGTTGGGAGACGGGGCTAAGGATGAAGAAGGTAAGGCGAAATTATTAGGTGGGGAAGGGAGCTAAATGAGCGGCTATACTAATAGGCATACCAACAAGGAGTTGACCATCGGATGTGTATGGTCGGGGGATGAGACAAATAGTATTGTCAGTATGCGCTAGGATTAGCTTCCCAAAATTTCACAAATTCCTTATCTCCTACAGGATTTTGGGAACCTCGGCTGGTGTCCGTAGGATTCCCCATAAGATGTGAAGGGGTGATTCGGGAAAAGGCACGGAGCAGCATGTGAAACCATGGCTACACAGCTTGTTTCCGAGTGATAACAACCATGGACAAGAGTACACAGCACGTAGGGATGCAATCTATCGAGAAATGTAAGCAACAACAAAATGTTGGAATTGGCGGTTGCTTGGTTTTGGGAACTACAAAAGACAAGAACTGGCGATATCGGTCGTAACCGATGGAGAGTCAGTGGACTATAACCGCCGCTTCGGTAAGTTAACCGATGTCGGTAGAATAGGACCGGTGTAAGAAGCTATAAGAAGTTACTGATTTGGGGTTAACGATGCTTAGTATACCTACCAAATTGTTCAAGTGATCACAGAAAACAGTGTATGACAGAGAAACAAAACTAAAAACAAGCAAGATGCACAAGCAAATTAACAGACTAACCCTAGGATTAGTTTTAATCACTTTGGGCTTATGCCTTAGACACAAGATGATGTCAATCCTAAATAGAAGACTTAGGGGAAATGTCAAGTTTGTTTTGGCTTATAAGGTTACCTCAATCGGGTGGAGGAATACCGCGGAAAAGGGGGATGTTTGAGCTGTTGTGTTAATTTATGATGTGATTTGGTATGTGTTGTGCGGTAGTGAAAGTAAGATTAATTTCTTATCAATACCATGGATATCACCCCACGTGTATGACGACATTACTTAATCTATGTTCACTAGAATTGAAAATGGAAAGCAAGAATGTGATGCACGTGTTTTAAACCCAAATCGAAAATGATATTTGATGAAGCAAAGAGATGACTTTCACTAATGCAAAAATGTGAAAGAAAGACAAATTCTTTTACCAAATAACAAAATATCTTGTGAATATTTTAGAAGAAGAAAATAGCAAGTGTGCTCCTATATGAAAGCAAGCAAGAAAGAAAGAAACCCAAAATGGGTCCCACCTGGCGCCAAAATGTTTCGCAAAGAGGAGGTTTCCGTTCTGAGAATAGAGTTGCTTCTATCCTTTCATTCCTTTGAGAAACAGATAAGGGTTAGGGCTAGGAGGAATACTTGAATGTTGAGAGGGTGTGCACGTACCATAGAGGGAGATCGAGATCGATCAGTGAAGAACTCCTTTTGTCCTGGGAAGGACTACCTGCAAGTAAGAATACAAGACCACCAGATTCTAATTAGACAATAAATGAGGGAACTACCTTGGGCCCAGGAAGTATTAAACTTCCTTTCGAAGGTGGTCAGTTCCCCTGCTAATATGAATTAACACAAATTATTACAAATTACAATTTAATTACCTTGTTAAAACAATAGAGGAAAGGGCTAGTTTTGGTTTTGAATCATAGTGACCGATGCCGGTCACTATCACCGGTACCGGTTTCTGCTAACCGATATCGGTAGGGGCAGTGGTTTAGGGATTTTAGTGAAGGTTGGCTATAAGGTGGCTATGGTGTTTATAAGGCTAGTAAATGATTGGGGATAGGTAATGGGGTGATGGAGAAGACTCAGAGGGTATGGGAGCTGTTCTTGGGGCAATGTAGGGGTAGAGGAATGATAGTTAGATGTAGGGTGTTACCGGGTAGTAGATCTAGGAATAGACTTATAATTGCTTGTGATTCGAAGTTCAATAAATGTTATCAAAAGAACATACAAGACACTACTTACTAGTTCCCGATGAAGATACAATCCAAAGACTGTGATAACAAAGGCGGGGCTCGGGT
This sequence comes from Taxus wallichiana var. yunnanensis, assembly GCA_018340775.1. NCBI lineage: Eukaryota > Viridiplantae > Streptophyta > Pinopsida > Cupressales > Taxaceae > Taxus > Taxus wallichiana. Next base: position 278,377,689 of record CM031240.1, read on the forward strand.
AGGATGATCGGAAAATCAAAGATGAGCTATCTTCTCTCCCAATGCTTGGATGAGTGTCACTGGGCTCTGGTTACTCGGTTGTAGTCTTGGGCTTGATGTCCTTCTCTATAAACTCCTTCTCTTTCTTTCACTTGTCTTTGCTCGGCCAAGTGAATTCCGATCTTCTAATGAATTTCCAGATTCGGATCTCGGATCCTTCATTTTTGGTTGGGGAGGTCATTTACAGGGAACCGATGGCGGTTACATAACCGACGGAATGAGTATGAACCGATATCGGTTAAGTCAAAGTGGACTATTTTTAGTAAAGTAGCCAACTTTCCCTCCTTTTCTCCCGAGGAATTAGTTGTGGGCTTGGTCAAGTCATTATTAGGTTGATTTTGGTGTGGGTGAGGAGTAATTAGTCATGGGTGTGGATGTAGACCAAGTTATAGGTCTTAATTAGGTTAGTTTAGGGTTAGGGCTAGGTCATGATGAGGTGGCAAAATGTGGTGGCAGGTTTGGAGATGTGGATTTATTAATTATAAGGTAATTAATAAATAATTGTGCAAGGTTTAGGTGGTGAGGCTAGGTTGCGAAATGAGATGCGGGGCACGGGGTGTCGTAAGACACAAATTTGGTGTCTACAATTGGATAGGTTTAACATGCAGGGATGCTAAACCGGTTGGGACTCCTTTGGTAGGCCATTTTAAGTTATCAAAGGAGCAAAGTGTCCCCAGACGAGCAGAAAAGAAACCAGGATGTCCATGGTACCTTACTCATCGCCAGGTTGCGCATTTGATGTATGCTATGGTGTGCACTAGGCCTGATATTGCCCATGTAGTGGGAGCTGTGAGTAGATTTACGAGTGATCCAGGTAAAGAGCATTGACAAGTAGTAAAGTGGATCCTACGGTATTTGAGAGGGACCATGGGGACAATTTTGTGCTACAGTGGATCAGACACCACTTTATGTGGTTATGTAGATTCAGACATGGGTGGAGATGTTGGCATAAAGCAGGACGAGCATGACAAAGTTATATTTACACTATAGATGGGACAGCAATGAGTTGGATTTCACGACTACGAAGTGGTGGCTTTATCAACCACGGAGGTGAGTATGTTGCTGCCATAGAGGCAAACAAAGAGATGATTTGGTTACAACAATTGCTTGAGGGGTTGGGCATAACTCGAAGGAATGTAAGTTGCATAGTGATAGTCAGAGTGCTATACACCTAGCTTAGAAGTCTGCTTTCCACTCTAGGATGAAGCATAAACAGTTGAGATATCACTTCATCAGGACAAATTTGGAAGAAGATAAGTTGAAGTTGGAGAAGATTCATACTAGTCAGAATCCTACAGACATGATGACCAAGGTGGTCACAAGGGATAAACTAAAGCTATGTTCAGCTTTGGTTGGCCTTCGCGGATGATAGTGAAGGGTTAAGAAGCTTGCTCAGTGGAAATCAGTCTCTAAGTGGGAGATTGTTATGTTTGTGGAGCCTATTTTCATGTTAGAGTGTGGTACACCTTCTATGTGTTACACTCGGGTATTTTTATGGCGGCCCCGCTCACCAATGAGCGGGTTAGGGGGTTCGGGGTGAAGCCCTCGAAGCAAATTTTCATGGGTGGTTTATTAACCCATGGGTAATGGGTAACCGTTATGGGCTGTTTTTGGGCCTATGGTTTTGGTACCCATTGTTTTGATACCCACGATTTTTTGCCCATTGTTTTGGTACCCATGGTTTTTTGCCCATTGTTTTGGTACCCATGGTTTTTTTGCCCATTGTTTTGATACCCATGGTTTTGATACACACGGTTTTGTATCAAACTAGTTAAGCAATTGTCTAGTTATATGGTCTTATGTATATGATAGATAGACAAGAAAATGTATTTCGATGTGCTTTGAATTTGGGTGTGAATTCTCAGAGAGTTTGTTGAGAATAGCTCCAAACGGATCTCAGGTATTGTATTGAGAGAGTGGAGGCTTGTAATAAAATATGAGCAAGTGATTCTTGGTGGACGTAGCCCATATTGGGTGAACCACGTTAAATATTGTTTACGTGTGTTGTGTTATTTATTTTGCACTTTTATTTGAGATCTGTAATATTTTACGCATATTAGTTTCTACTTATTATGATTCTCGTAAGGGATTATTCCGCATATTTCATCTCTTATTTCCTAACAAAGTGAGTCGTCGAGAAAATGGAAGCCCAGAAAGCCCCAAGTCTTTGGAATTTTAGGATTTATAGGTTTAGGAACTCGCCTCGAAAAACACAAAAAAACCCACTCGACCACAGAAATTTTGAAAATGCGAAACTCAACATTGGTCATGGCGACGTGGCAAGAGTGGCGGTTTTAGAGGTCAAAGTCTCCTCGGGGTCAAAAAGTGAGTTGTTTCGGAGTTGGGAGGGTCAAGGTTTTGGAAATCTCATGCGAAGGATGCAAAAACTCGGCTACTGGTCCCTAAATGCCAAAATGCTAAAAACCCAAAAGGACGGGGGTGACGCACGACACGAAGAGGTGAGTTCGATGTTGGAGGGGCTCAAAACCCAAAGTGGTGGACATACCAACAAATCCTACCCAAGTAAATCAAATCCCATCGAGTTTAGTGTCATGCCAAGCGGGTAGGTGGTGAGGTGCATCGAGGAAGAGCTTAGGCGAGATATGTGAGAGAGACAACATGCCTACTAACTTGAGTCACATTCAATTTGGCTCGGCAATGCTATTAATCAACTCATTATTGGAAGAAAGGAGCTCGATGGAGCTCATGAAACCCTAAAACATGCTAAATTTAAACATGCATATCTCTGGCTATATTCCACCAAGTTTAAAAAATTTACTTTCTTGAAAGGGGATTTAATGAATATTTTAATGGTGATGGCTAAGTTAAGTTTTAGAGAAATAATTGAAGGAGAAATCCAGTCAATCACCCGGGTAAAATGACATATCTTCCAAAGGCACTTATTTAGTTCTCATAAAATTACATTGTTAGAAACATGATTTCGAATCTACAAGATGAGGGGATCATCCATTTTATATTTCATGGTTTTTGGACCTCTGAAAATGGTAGACATGAAATGGTAGGTGAAGCCATTAATGGAGGTAGTTGAAAATAATAAGTCATCATGAAGCTACAAGAGCTAGACTAGACAAGAGGTGCAATCACAACAAGTTCCTTCAAGCACAAGGCAAGATCATTAATGGAGAAATAATTTTGGAGATCTCGAAGAGCTCATTACAAGATTAAACAAGCATTTTTACATGGGTTTTGGGGCAATTTTAGGATTTTTCCCTCTCTCTCCTTTCTCAAATTTTTACTATAAATATTTTAAGGGACTACACAAACAAATTTTGTTGATCACCTTCTTACGCCATGCACCCAATTTCTTCTTGGGGCTTCAAACCTTCCTCTAAATCATTGTAATGGTTGCATGCCTCTTCTTGATAAATTAATGTACTATGTAGATCTATTTGGAGCAATAAATTGTGTCTGTGTTGATCTCTTTAACCTCTCATGGTTTGTTGCATTCATTTTACCTCTCATTATACTTGCAGGGTTTGTGCATTTTCTTGTTCATTACAAGATTTGATGTGTTGTGCTCATTTAGGGATGGTGTGTTGAGTGTGGTTTAGTTTGTGGTGCAAGACTACCCTTTCTAGATCCATTTTATTCACTTTTTTGTAGGCGGATGGGGAAGGATTAACACTCCTTTTCGGGTGTATCATACTCTAAAAGCAATAGATATGTGCCCAGTGTAGGTTCATTTCATGTAATCCCTCTATCCCCGTCCCTTGAAATAATTAGTTTAGGGTTTATTAGTAGTTTGGCTTGCACTTGGAGTAGTTACTGAGAAGTAGGTTAGGAGCATAAACCAGCCTTCTCCGGAGAGCTATCCCATTTCGCATGTCCCACACTCATGATAGTTCAATGTTGTGAAATCATGCCAAATGCCCCATCTCAAACTAGGCCATCCGGGGTGCTTTGTGATTCCGCATCAACAATAACACTTTGATTAGTTTGATAAATGGGATTCTAATTACTAAAGATAATGCACACTAAAAATACACACATGTTTTCTCCTTTTGGTTTGTTAATTCTCTAATGAAGGATTTTATAGGTTGTTAGGGTTTCTAATTTGTTTTAGGTGATTATAAGTCATCTTGAATTTGTGTGTGAAAGTGAGATATATAACAAAAATCATTTCAAAACAAGAAAAATATATAAATTTGTAGCTCTAAATAATAAAATGGTATAAGACCATCTAGTTCCAAGTGAAGATCAATATACCATATAATGGTTATACGGTCCTTCCCTTGTTGGGTTTATGGTTCCATAATTTTCATTGAAGAATATACATCTCTAGATCATCATTTTACACTATCTTTCATATCTATATCCTATATTTCCTACCTCAAACATATAAGTCTATCTCTACCCTTGTTTATTTGGGAAAATTACTTATCGTTTATTAATCATTTCAAGTTTGAATGCATTATTCTAATTGTGCATGATTAATGTTGGAAGTTAATTAGATCATAATAGTCTAGCTATTACAAACCCTTACACATTTTTAGTGTTATGTACTTTCCATTATATAAAATATAACTAAAGTTTGATCATTTGGTGAACTCGACTCTTGAATCAAGAAAATTATTCAAACCCTTATGGTCTTCTAGGGTTTTTATTTTGTGTTGCATCCATTTTGTTTCATATTTCCTCTTCCTTCAATCTTTAATGATCATCATTTAAAACCTAAGGGACCACTCTCTCATAATGGTATGGGTTACTATCCATCTTACCATGTCCATAATCATCTCCCATCTCATGGAGAGGATATATATGATGGTTCTACTTATTTCATGACTGATAAGGATCCTATAAACATTGATATACAAGTAGAATGTATCCTCAAAATGAAAAAATACACGTCTCTTTTATATTGATGTTAACAATGTTACTAATCATCATACTAAGAAAACCATTGGAGGAAACCCACCCTTAACTCCCCCAACTATTTCTCCTACTTCTAAACCTATTGTTTAGTTTAAAGGGTTTGATATCCTTAATAAATTAAATAATACCCCACTAATATATCTCTTATGAGTTATTTTAAAAAGAAGCCATTTATAAGGATATATTATATTACACTTCACAATATCTTACATTATATTCCACCACGCAGTCTACCACTTTTACCTTTATTATAGACACATTTAAAGCAATAGATAAGGAAACCTCATTTATCCTATAGATATCCCACCCATAATGAGTGAGGATGCATACACAAATCTTATGATTGCAACAAAATTACAAGTTTCCTTATCAATATGTTTTGATTAATAATGGTTATGGTCTCAATATCTTCAATAGTTATTTGCTTAAGAAAATGGGATTTTTATGCATTTAATTGACACAACTATTACTATTGTAGGGTTTTCGATAATGTTAGACATTATATAATAGGCACCATCACTCTATATCTTTTTTTTGGCCCCAAGAATTTTCCCACTATATTTTAGATTATGGACATATCTACATTACAATATTCTTTTGGGTTGTCCTTGGATTCTATATATAAGCATTACCATCTGCTTCACTAACATTTCAAGTTTATACATGAAAGATGTGAGTATACCATGGTTGATAACCTAGAGCCTTTAAAATACTCCAAATTCAACACCTATGCTTCTCACATACCCATTATCACTCCCTCGCAACAACCCATACACGTGGATAAATTTCCCACCTATGTTGTAGGTGGATCTAGTCATGCCTCTCACACTTCTAATCAATTATAAATGTTGCTTCAACTCAATAAATAAGCCCTCCCCAAGACAACATTGATGATTATTTGGATAGAGATATTGAGACTATTGAACTTACATATAATAATCTTTATAAGCTGAATTTTAACCCTATTGACAAAGATGAATATATGTTTCACTCAATTTTTATATTTACTTGTCTTGGGAATTATCAACTTAAAACTAATACATCGACACTTATACCTCTAATACATTGGTTTTCATCATACATTTGTTATCCCAAATTAACCCCTCGATTAATTTGGATAACTTCATTATAAATTAACTTATCCATTTCAACCTTGGAGGGAAGATTCACATTTAAAAGGCCTCCAAACCCATTCGAAAACCCACAAGAAACTTAGTTATTCAACATTGTAAGGTTTTGATCATAAAGTCATGCGAGACATTCATTTTCTCATCAATTTTAATTTCCAAGCATTCAAGCGGGACACGTGGTGGAATTTTGGTCCTTCCAAAGGAAATTGGGCTCCGCGTATCTCAAGTATGTGGAATGAGATGGATTTAACAATGTTTTAGGTCCACTTTGTGGGAGGAAGCAAGCATTAGCACAGTCAAAGAGGACATGTGGTAGAGAGGAGACCGAGTACTTGGAAAATATCAAAAGGTTCAAGGAGGCCACAACATGATCTCAACTGGCGATAGGGGACACATTGAATCACTCTACCAATTTTCAAGGAAGATGCATTTGGAGGACTCCAAACCCGCCGAATAAGTAGGATTTAATAAATTTTGGGTCCATGCGAAAGGAAATAAAAATAACACGTAGGAAAAGGCCTTCCTCCATAACTAATCAAAGGGAAAAACATATCACTCATACGCAGTCACCAAATAAATTTGAGTTTTCTAATCAATAGTTGCCGCATGTCAAAGAAACACTGCTTCATTCCTCCCAAAATGTAAAAATTCAAATGGCCATATCTTTCATTCCCGAGCACCAAATTAAGAAAAAATATACTTGAGACCTTTAATTTGACATCATAATATTATGGAATTAATGGAGTTTAGTGGAGGAGAAAGAGGTAAAATAGTTTGGGTATTCAAACACGTAGTTTCAAACCCCCAACCATAAGATTTAATGAGAAATGAAACTCTTACCTTCTTTGCATGAGAAAAAGGACACGGGAATGTGTTTCATAGGGTGCCCATCATGTTTCTTAGTGATTCAATGCATTTATGGGTGGTTGTAGCAGAAAATTCACACCTTATTTCTTTATCTCTCCTTGTCTCTTCTACTTCTCTTTCTCTATAAATATGGAACTCATACAATGTAAAAATTATCCCTCTTTGTTGTAACGACACTATGCCAAAATGGTGGCTGACCTCCCATGAGTTTTAGACCTCTAATTTGGTCTCTGAAATCTAAATTTTCCTTTTACCAATGATGTAATGGTGTGTACACACCTTAAAGAAATAAAAGTGAGTCTTTGTGGATATTCTCTTCCTTATTCTTGGTTTATTGCATTCTTGCCATTCCAAAGATGTTGTGTATTCTTCCTACTTGTAGGTTTCCATTTTCTTGTGTTGTCGATGTATGGGAAAGGTAAATATTCAAAGTTATAGTTTGTGACATGATTTTCTTCCCTCTCTCCCATATTTTCTCTCTTTCCTTCCTCTTGTGGATAGTGATCACCCCTCTTTTTGTTGTTATCACTGCCCTTTTAGCTTAGGATTTTCCCTTCTCGCATCCTTCTAACCCTTCTCTCTCTCCCTCGGTGTCTTGGAAAATTTACTTTAAGATTAGATAGTTGTAGGATTAGGTGTAGGAGTAGTTCAACATTAGAAATAGGTAGATGAAGTTGGCCTTCTTTGGAGGTTGATCTCACTTTTCAAGTCCCACACTTGTGAGATCATCCCATGTTTCCCAAAAATTCTTTTTTTATTTCATGACCATTCGTAGGGTGAAATTTTTGGTGTTACCATTTTTGGCACACATGTTGGGACAAGTTTAATGCACTTTATAGAATATCTATTGATATTGATGTGTGTCTTAGTAGATTTAAACCTTTGGAGGCATTGTCAAACACATCTAACAAATACATTAATGAAACTACCCATTTTTGAGTTGTAGACCATTCCTTCTTTCCTCTCTTCCATCCATTTCCATCCATTTCCATTCTTCCATTTTTATCTCTCATGAAGTTGTGGAGCCATGAATTATTTCCTTCATTGGAATACCCATTTTCAAGAGCAATATGATTCCCCTCCATCTCCATATTGCAAAAATCCTCCTCCAAATCAATTTTATGAGCCCTATCATGAATAATATGCATATAACCCAAACCCCAATGGACCATATATGGTTATTCTTCTAACCAAAATGATTTTCAAGAATAGGGTTATGCAAGTGATGGTGTAAATTACATGGAAAATGTTGATTTCTAGGAAAGTTCAAAATATAGAGGAAAGCATGGTGCATATCAGGATACATGCCACATAAAGGCATGTAAAATTAGTTTTAGGGTCTTTATCCATGGCTTGGCCCTATGCGAAATTAGTTCAACCCTCACAGGTTGGATTTTATGGGTGAGATGATGCCCCAAATTACAAAGTGGGTTGAGTTAATGGAGGCTCATCAATCTAGTGGTAGGAAACCCTATCAATGGGGAAATCCTACACTAGCATCGCACAATCCTCCCATTTCTACTCCCAAACCTTCATCATCTCATTTTGTTTTCCACATCCCTAGCTTTCTTCCTTCTTCTCTTGAGGAATCCACTTCTCCATATCCTTCCCTCCCCTCTCATCTTCAATTTTCCACCCTCTTCTCTTCTAAATCCCCATCTCCTCCACAAGAAAATCTTATATCTCCTCCATATTTTGAATCCTTGCTAACTCAACATCTCCCTAACTTTACAAAATTAGTTGAAGTGCCTTCCATTGTAGACAATAATGAAATACATGTTGAGGTATGTACTAATTTTGATGGTTTAGTTTAAGCTCTTGTTGTTTTTATAGAGAAAAGGGAGGAAGAAATCATAAACGAAGAAAAATTAAATTTTCAAATAGAGGAAGATAAGATTCCAAGGAGTTATTGTCCAAAATAACTCCCCTAGTTATTTTGACAACCTATGTCTTCATTTTGACTCTCAAGTTAAAGTTTATAGGTTGCACGCACTATGGTATTGTTCCTTGACACAATTTCCTTAGTTGTAGTTCCTCGCACACCTTTTGCACTCTTATCCCATCACGTGCCTTCTAATTTATTTCTCCATTCCCCTATCTTCTTCCATTCTCTTTGCACACCTACCTTTCTTCCAATGCTTTTGGCTAAGTCCCTTGCATGCTTTCTCCACACGCCTCCTTCCCTTCTTGTTGTCATGCATCACTCATTTTAATGTCGTGCCCACTTGCATATTTTTCTTCTACCAATATGCATCCTTTTCTTCCCCACGTGTCACCTTCGTGTGCTTTGTACTCTACTTTCTTCTTTCGTGCCTCTTACTTTTGTACATACAATGTGCACATTCTTCCGTACCCATCACTATGCCATGTGGAATCATGTCGACTTGAGTGTGTTATGCGCAACCTATCAAAGCATGTCAACTAGGTGCCAATTATAATGAACCAACGCGTAACACATGGAAGAAAAGATAAAAATAATGAATAGTTAGCCGATCCTTTAGCCAATCGGCATGCACCACATGTCATTGCATGTCTAGTTTGCACTACTGAGACCTTGAGATCGGCATAAATTTTGCTACAGGATCGACACACATGCACTGGGCTTGTTGAAATCTATTGACACGTGGGATACTAATTGGACCATTCAAAATCATATTTTTATGTGGTTTGGTAGGATGAAAAAGGGAAATGAGTCTAATATTATTAATGTACATATCTAAATCAACCCAAAACTCATATTTGATTCGATTTTCCTTCCTTCCTTCTTCCACAAGAAAAAAAAAAATGGAGAGGAAGATCTAACATCCTTGCAAGAGGATTTGCAGGCATTCAATGCTTGTTGTTGGTGGTTATATTTCAAATCCGAGTTTACCTCTTCTTTCTCATCCTCTTCTCTCATTCTTCTTCTATAAATTGTAGAGATCTGCTCATTGAAACAAATCCCCCTTTTGTTGTAATAACACCATGCCAAAATGGTGGCCAACTTCCCATGATTTTCAGACCTTGAACTTGGTCTCTGTAATGTATTATCACTTTCTGCCATGAATGTAGATGACTGTGCATTCCTTAAGTAATAAAAATAGATTTTTTGGCACTTATGTCTTCCTTTTTATCATTTTAATCGTAGCTTGCCTCTCTATTTATGTTTCTTAGCATGCTATGTGTTTTTCCTTCTTATAGATTCTATTTTTATGTGTTTTCAATGCGAGAAAGCAAGGTGTGTGTGGTTTTTATCTCGTGGTGCACTTTCCCACCCTCTCACACATTTTATCTCTTTTATTCCCATTTTGGAGGGTGATCAACCATTTTCTCGGTGCTATCACTACCCCTTTTAGCTTAGGATTTACTTTATGTATCTCCTTCTAGCCCCGGTTCCTTAAAATGTCAATTTAGGATTAGATAGCTTTATTTCCAGATAAGGAGTAGTTTTAGTAGTAGAACTAGGTAGAGTGCCTTCTCCGTAGGTATGTATCGGTGTGCAAGGTCCCATAACTTGGAGATAGTATGATGTTGCCTCAAATCCCTAGTTCATCATGATCTCGAGGGGTGCGATTTTGATCTCCAATAGTTTTGTAACACCCTATGGGGCCAATTTGAAGAGCTATACATCTTTATCTTAGCAAGTTTAATGTGTTCTTGTTGAGATGCATCCTTTGGAGACATCTTTAAACACATCCAAAGTGACTCCCAAAATTCATATCTACTATGTTCAATTTGTAGTCCGCGTGTCGTGTTAGAAAAAGAAATAAAACACGAAGCACGTAAACACACGCGTAAGGTATTAATGTCAAGTGCACAAGGAGGAAATTCAAGAAAGTGGGTGCATCAAAGGTAAATATTTCACACACATAAGATGAATAGTAGTCGGTGCACAAGCCAAGATTACATGCGTAAGAGCGTTTCGCTATTATCTCATTTTCCAAGTTGATGTGTTCTTGATAAGTTTTCTAGCGTTTAGAGGTTTTTCTAAGCACATATGGCGTCCACTCGATCCAAATCCACCTATTATCTCATTGATATACCTTTCCATTCATTCTTTCATCAATTTCCTTTCTTCCCATATTTCCCTTTTCCTCTTTTGTGAAGTTCTGCAATCATGGCTTCATTCCCTCACTGGAATCCCCATTTGTAAGAGTAGTACATGTTCCGTCCATCCTCATATTTTCAAAATCCTCCTTCAAATCAGTTTTATGAACCCTATCATGAGGAATGCACATATGACCCAAATCCCATTAATAAGTATGGTTATTCTAATGGCCATGTTTTTCAAGAGTCAGGGTTATGTAGGTGATAGTGGCAATTCCATGGAAGATATTGATTTTTAGAGGTAGATTCAAGAAATGTAGATAAGCATGATGTATGTTAGAATTACTGGTTCACTGAAGGCAATAAATATTGGTTTTAGGAGGCCCTATCCATGGACCAACCCTATACCAAACTAGTTTAGCCCTCAACAAAAGTTGAGTTTTATGGTTGAGATCACACCTCGAATTGAAGAGTGGGCTGGAGAGATGGAGGCTTACCAATCCAATGTTGGGTGACCTTGAATAGGGCAACCCCGCACTTCCATATTTCAGTCCTCTTATTCCTCCTCCCCAACCTATGCCATCTTAGTCTACCATCCATGGTCCCAGTTTTCTTCCTGCTCCCATTGAGGATTCTCATTCCCCTTATCCATATTATTCCCTTCCATATCACCTTTTTTTCTCTTCCATAATTCCCTTCACATGTGCTTCCATTCCTTCGTAATGTGTTCCCTTCATACCCATTCTCTCATCTCCTCCCAAGTCTCCTCTATCTAACTATGTTGTAAACGAACAACCCCTTACCTATGCATCATCCCCAACTAATATCATCATGTTCAACAATTGTAGAACTATTAAAGAATGGTATGACTCTAATTGGGAAGAAGAGAATGCACTTGAGTGAGAAAAGGAGGGCATCCACTTCAAAAGAAGTTAGTTAGGCTTAGATGATGTTGTCTTGGAAGAGGCGAGTTGTTCATTTGAGGTAGAACACTGTGCGAGCTAGCCTCGAAAACATTAAATTTTAGGAGGAGAGTCTACATGATGATCCCATCAATGGGATTGAGTTTCAAAGAAATGGGAAAATCACAGGGATTAAACCATGCCCAATTAGATATTTGGCTAGTCTAGAGCCAAAACTAGAGTTGCCTCCGATCATGCTCATTTCAAAATATGAAGTTGAGTTTCAAAGACACCAAAGGTCAATAGTAATGCCTCCCCTAAATATAAATATAGAACTAAAAGAGGTATTTGTTTTGTTTGTTGTTGATAATTTGAGGAGGGTGAAAGGTCATCTGCAAGTTATTTTTTCACTCTTGTCGCAGACCATGTTTAATGCCAAATTAGTTACATGGTCTCATTTTGTGAGGAAAGGTAGCTACTTCTCCCTATCGCTTGTGGTTTTGTTTGAGTTCCCTTTTCCTCTATTTAGTGTAAGTTAGTATAGGTTTATTTTTAGCAAAACAAGTGTTTGCACACACTCTACATGTTTCCCCTTGGAACATGTATGATTTTTAGCTTTTGTACATAGTTTTTGTTCAGCGTGCTCCCTCGCATTGTTTCCTTTCTGTTGTGCATCTTGCGTTCCCCCTTTTGTTACTTTATGGGATGACAATCCACTTTTCGTAACAAGCAATTCTCAATAGTTAGCAAACTTTTCGCACTTTCATACTTTCAATCTAGAACATCTTCACATGAGAATAAAAATTTGTTTAGAGCTCATGAAGTGTTCAAGTGACTTCGAAAGCGTTCTTAAAGTTATAGATTAGATCTTTGTGTCTCTAGGAAAGACTCCATGCCCAATGGATGCTTCTAAGGCTACACATTTCTTCATCTAGGAGGTGATGACCTCGAAAGTCACTAAAAATTATCTAAAATAACCCCCTAGTTATTTTGACAACCCACATCCTCATTATAACTCTGAAGTTCAAGTTTATAAGTTGCACACACTTTGGTTGTTCCTTGGAACAATTTCCTTGGTCAGCAATTCCTTGTGCCCTTGTGTGATCTTCACCCATCACGCTCCTTCCATTGTCCTTCTCCATTCCCCCATCGCTTTACATTCTCCTTACATGGCCACCCTCTTTCCAATAGTCCACACACCCTTTTCGTGCACCCCGAATTACTTTCCAAATTTGGATAAGTCCCTCGCATGCTTACTCCACGTGCATCCTTCCCTTTTGATATCATGCATCACTCATTTTGATGTCGCATCAGCTTGCATATTTGTCTCCTACTAATATTCATCCTTTTCTTCTACGTTTGTCACCTTCACACACATGTCCTCTACTTTCTTCTTTTCGTGCCTCTTGCTTTCGCATGCCCCTTACACATTCTTCTCGTGTCAATCATTGTGCCACGTGGAAACCTCTAGACTTGAGTGTGCTAGATATAACCTATCAAAGCACATCAACAGGGCACCGATTGTGATAAATTATCACATGACACATGGTATAAAAGACAAAAATGAAAATGGATGACCCTTTACCCAATTAGCGTGCACCACGTGTCATTGTGTGTCCAATTTACACCGTAGACATTCATATCACCATAAATTTTTCTACAAGGCCCTGATATACACACACCTAAGATTTTTGGAAAGATGTTGAGGCGGGGCTACTCCTTGACCATTCAAAATCATATTTTGACAATATTTGGTAGGCATAAAATAGGGAAACAAGTCTCTTGTCATTAATGCACACATCCATTCGACGTAAACACCCAAATTTGATTTGATTTTCCCTCCTTCCTTCTTCCACTAGAAAAAAAAACATGGGGAGGAAGATTTGACATCCTTGTAGGTGGCTTTGTAAGGATTTAATGCTTTCCGTTGGTGGTTGGATTTCAAATATGAGTTTCCCTCTTCTTTCTCCTCCTCTTCTCTCCTTCTATAAATTATAGAGATCTTCTCATTGAAACAAATCCCTCTTTGTTGTAATGACACCATGCCAAAATGGTGGTTGACTTCCCATGAGTTTCATACCTTAAACTTGGTCTCTATAATGTATTCTCACCTTCTACCATGAATGTAGATGAATGTGCATTCCTTAAGTAATAAAATTGGGTTTTGTGGCACTTATGTCTTCCCTTTTCTCATTTCTATTGTATCTTGCCTCTTTTTTTATGTTTCTTGGCATGATTTACATTTTCCTGCTTGGAGATTCTATTTTTATGTGTTGTCAATGTGCATGAAAGATGGGTCTACATGGTTCTTGTCTATGGTGCACTTTCCCACCCTCTCTCCCACTTTTTATATTTTTCTTCCCCTTGTGAGTGATCAACCCTTTTCTAGTGCTATCACCTCCCCTTTTAGCTTAGGATTTCCCTTATGCATCTCCTTCTAACCCTGGTCCCTTGGAATGTTAGTTTAGGATTAGATAGCTTCATTTCCAACATTAGGAGTAGTTTTAGTAGTAGAAATAGGTAGAGGAACCAACCTTGTTTGGAGGTTTGTCTCGATGCGCAAGGTTTGAAAACTTGGAGACAATCCGATGTTTTCTTAAAGCCCCAGGCTTCATCCTGATCTGGGACGGGTGAAATTTTGAGCTCCAACATGAGCAAGAAGTTTTAGGAGATTGCAATGATCCACTTATATATATTTCAGCCACTCACATGGAGCTTCATGCTAAGTAGGGGATAAATCAAAATCAAAACACATGGATGAAGAAGAGATCATAGAAAGCTTCTTGCTTTATTTAGATGATAAAATTGTAGATCTTGCTTTACTTTCATCCTCAACTAAATCTAGAATGAGCTTCATGTTGAGGAGGAGGAGAGGTTTGATTTATCAAGATTCTTGTTTGAGAAGGAGAAGGTGATTCAAAAAGAGGAATATTTTTTTATAGAGTAAGCCCAATATAGTTCAATTCATCTTGCAAGTAGTCTACTTGAAGAGAAAAGTCTCAGTATGAAGACACCATTATTGGGGATGAGCTTCAAGAAGATGGGAATATCACAAGGATTAGTCCATTGGTTCCTAAGGCCACTGTAATCAGAAAATTAGTGTATTTGGAGCCCAAAACAAAGTTGAAACTTGTTATGATCATTTTAGAGTATGAAGATGAACATAAAAATACCAAAGGTCAAAATTAACACCTTCAACCGATACAAAATAATTAGAGGAGGTATTTAGATTTTTGTATTTGATACTTTGAGGAACAAGGGAGTGTGGATCATGATTGCACTTCTACCATGTGATCTTATTGCCAAAATGATCACATGGCGGTATTTTTAAGGAGAGGAAGCTAATTCTCCCAACCGTTGTAGGTTTTTTAATCTTCTCTTCCTCTTGTTAGAAAAGTGTAGGCAGGTTTTGCTTATTACAAAAAGTGATTATGCACACTTTGTATGCTTTACTTGAAGCATGTATGATTTTCATTGTTTGTATATATTTTTATGGGATTTTGTTTTTGTTTACATAGTCTAGAGTAGTGTTAACGATTAGCCTTATGGATGAACCTGTCAAGTCATGGGAAACCTTAGGTTAGTAGGACATGCACCTAAGGTGACCTCTAACTTTTAAAGAAGCTATCTCTTCTCTATGGTATGAGATGAGGGTCAAAGAAAAATAAAACATAACACAAAAACTAATAGAAGCGATGCACTAAAAAAGGAAGAAGTTAATCAAGAATCCAACTTCCTGAAATGGGGAAAAGGTGAGCAATGAAAAGGGTGGATGAAACACACCAGGATAGAGATAGATTCACACAGAACACCACTTCAAACTTATTAACTACAACTTAATGAGATAGTAATAACATTGTAGAGATGCACAATTTCTATGTGAAAATAAAGGCAATCAGAGACAACAAAGATATGCAAAGGATGGAAAAATGCACCACAGGGCATATTATATTACTCTAAAAATTGTGCATAGTATTACAATAGAAAAGAGGCAAGATTGCTATTACAAAACCCAGGAAGAAGGCTAGAGCTCCAAGCCCTTGCCTTTTATAGGAAAGGGACCGAGAGAGAGAGAGGAAAACCGATTGACTCCCTTTAGATATGAGACCCAAATTACAATATATAGAATGAGAAAGAGAGAAGAGTCCAATCCCGAAATTTATTTTTCAACCACTTGTAAGATGCAATAAATGAGTGCAATCAATGACACCTTGCTTGTAAAAGACTCATCCTTTTATACTCGATCGTGCGTGAATGAAAGAATGATGGCCATGCTCATTAAATGCATTCCCCAACCACTTTCCAACCATCTCTTTGAATTGGGCTCATTTTCCTTAAAAATCGCCATCAAAGCTTCATCAATTTCTGCATTTCTTGATTGTTGTGCGTCATGCTCGGTTTATTAGAGATGGAGATGTTTATTTTATTTTCACCCACCTATCCTTACTAAAAATATAAAATCCAATTTCTTTGGCATAGAGGATGTTGAGAGCTTTCCGAAAAGTCCAATTTTGTGAAAATCGAGTTTTGGTCAAAAGTTATGCTCGTTTGAACTTCGGGGTCGGGCATTCCACGTGGGCTCTCACAATCTTTTAAAAGATCTAAGCATTTAAAATTCCTGGTGGGCTTCATGATTAATCCTACATTGAATTGACCTTTCGCCAATCTTTTGCAACTTGCTTTGATTCAGAGTCTATCCGTGATGAGCTCCATGTGGAAGGCCCACACATCCTTAAGATTTCTTCTTTTCTTCAGGGTTTTTGGGAATGTGATGTGCTTTGTCACTTGGCACCCTTTTTCCCTTTTCATGAGTTTGTAATGAGAATAATTATATATTAATACGAGGATCCTTTATTAGGCCCTCATTATTGACTCCACATGGAAGTCTTGCAAGAGTTTGGAGCTTCAATTTTTTCTCTCACCTTTTGGAATTACGTCTGTAGTTGACACATGGCACCTTCCACGAGTCCTTTGCTTTGCTTTGAGTTGAATCATTTTGGGCTCCACTTTTCACCGTGATTTGGCTAAGTCTTCTCTTATATGCTGAGGGATTGACTTCTTTGTATTGGTTTGATATTCTTGGGACTAATTTGATTAATCCAGTAGGAATCTACTTGTTATCTAGTTTTCAGAGGGTAGTGGAGGAAATTAGATAACAATTCTGGTGACTCATGGGGGACCATTAGCCTGCTAAATGGAATGAACCAGCTGCCTGTATCCATTGGGCATGGAGTCTACATCATCATCATGAGCTGATCTGAACCTTGATTCCAAAGTTTTTTGAAGTGTCGTTGCTTCCTTCTGTAGCTACTTTTAGTTGCTCTTGCATTTGTCTTGAAGTTTGCAACTATCATAGGAAACTGAGGATTTCCTTGCTGAAAATACTAAAGGGCCTGGTGTATTGTACCATTAGAGCAATACAAAAAAATCTATATAAAAAGAGACAAATCATACATGCCCCAAATGAGTCATGCAGAGTGTGCACAAGCACTTATTTTGTTGAAAGAAAATATACTCCTACTCCTACACTAACCAAAATAAAGAAAATCTAAACAAAGCCTACTACAGAAGGGAGAAATAACTTCCCTTCTTTAAAAAGTGCGGCCATGTAATTAATTTAACAATGGTTATAACTGTAACAAAAGTGGAAAGATACCTTCCACTCTTCTACCCAAGATATCAACAAAAACAAAAATAATACCTCCTCAAGATGTTCATCTTTTGGTCGGAGGTGTTGTAGCTGATCCTTGGTGTATTAAAGATCATCCTCATGCTCTAAAGTGAGCATGACCGGCATTGGCTTCTCCATTGGCTCCCATGCTACTAGATATTTGATTGGGCATGGGGCCCTAGGAACCAATGGGTTGATCCTTTTTATTTTCCCATTCCTTTGAATCTCATCCTCATGAATGGGGATATTTTGTAGACTTTCTAGAAGAAGGTGATTGCTTACAGGCTGATTTGAATGTTGCTTCTCCTCTACAAACAATTCTGCTTCTTCCAAAACTACCCTTTCCATGATGAATGATTTGATCTTGTTTTCATCATCTTCCTCTTCCTCCTCAAACATAAAGTTTGAGAGATCAAAATCCTCCACAAAATCAGATCCTGCAAAGATGTGATAGAAGAAGAATCTAAAATTTATCATTAAAAGAAAGCAAGAAGCTTCCTATGATCTCTTCTTCATCCAAGGATCTAAAATCTGATTTGTTCTCCTCCACAACATGAAGTTCTCCATGGTTGGTTGCAACTGATGATGATGATTGTGGTGGCTCAATGCAACCTTCCAATAGTGAAGTAAGCTCCGTAAATACAGATAACAAGGGTCACTTTGCATTCCACCGACCCATCTAATACTTTAGGAGCTTTTCCTCTTTGTTTGCACATGATCCTCTTCTTGTGGGATTGGGTTTCCTCTTTCTTAGGTTTAACCAAAGCAAGGGGATCTTATCAATCTCGAAACTATGAGCCAATATTTTCCAATCTTCAGTTATTTCCCTTGACTGGACTCTCTTTCGGTTTCCCTTGACTTATTTTAGTATTTTTTTCTTCCCAAGATAAACTTGAGACAACAAGAGGAGGGTTGGGTTGGGTTACAACAGGTTTTGTAACCATTTGTGGTGGAGAAGGAAGTGGAACTTATTTTTTTGGAGGGGATGACTGCTTTGGAAGAAAAGGGGCGAGAAGAATCGAGATGGGATGGAAGACTAGGAAATGGGGAAGGGAACTCAACATTTGGAGTAGCATATAATGGGCTTGAATCCTGACAATGCTGAAATGGTAAAGCTTGGGAAGGAGCAAGGAAGAATAAAAAAGTCGGTGATTGACTTACCCATTAACAAGGTTGTCTCGTACTTCACTCATATGTTTCAATACCCTCGATCCTTCGTGTAAGTCGTGATACATTTCATCAAAGAAATCAAGCTTTTCCCATGGCTTATTGTCGCCCTCAAAATCCCCCTCTTTTTAATTCAAATTCAAATATTTTGAGCTCATGCCCTTCGGTAGTGTTCAAGTAAAGTTAGGAAGTCCGAAAAGATAGATAAATTCATGCTTTGAAGTTGTTTAAAATCTCTAATCAGCACGTTTTAATATATTTTCTGCTTTTCTGTCCTGACGCGTGAAAATTTTATTATTGTCCTCATTTGAATGAAATTTTCAATATTTTTATGGCCATGGATCGTCGAACCTTGTATTGTTTTCAATTCCTTGGTTTGTGAAAGAAATTTGAAAATTAGGCACAAAATGGTGGAGTTTTCTTCTTCTTTGCATTTTTTCCACAGTCGTGAATGACGGGTGTTTTCTTCCCCATCAAATTTTGGCTCCATTATCCATGGGTACGTGGAAATATCTAATTGGAAGTGGGTCAACAAAGCAATTTGTGTTTTTGAGACTTTTGTAAAAAGGGCTAAAAGTCATAAAGTGACTCGCAACCCCGATCATGCTATGAAGGAAAAAGTCAAATCTTGAGCATGCTGTTGGAAATTCAAACTGGGGAGGCAAATCACCGTCGGGAAGTTTGAGAATTTGAGACTTTTTCATTAAAGGGGCTTAAAGTTAAAAAGTGACCCATAGCCCCGCCAAACATAAAGGAAAAATTCAAATGTTGAGCCCGCATCAAAAGAGTCAAAGTGGGAGGTGGATCGTCGGGGATATTTGAGAATTTGAGCCTTGTTTCCAAAAGGGATAAAAGTCATAAAGTGACCCGCAACCCCGATCAGGCTAAAGGAAAAATTCAAATGTTGAGCCCACATCAAAAGAGTCAAAGTAGGGAGGCGGATCATCGAGGAGATTTGAGAATTTGAGCCTTTTTCATTAAAGGGGCTTGAAGTTAAAAAGTGACCCATAACCCCACCAAACATAAAGAAAAAGTCAAATCTTGAGCCCGTCATTGGAAAGTCAAAGTGGGGAAGTGGGTCGGTGGAGAAATTTGTGTTTTTGAGCCTTTTTGTAAAAAAGGTGAAAAATCATAAAGTGACCCGCAACCCCTATCATGCCAAGAGGAAAAAGTCAAATCTTGAGCCTGTCATTGGAAAGTCAAAGTGCGGAAGTGGGTCGGTGATCAATTTGTGTTTTTAAACCTCTTTGTAAAAAAAGGTAAAATTATAAAGTGACCCATGACTCTGTCTCCACTCAAGTGAAGCCACGTGTCAGGCTTATATCAAAAGCAAAAGGGTGGACCCAAAATGTTAAAAAATGCCAAATCTCTATAAAGTCACAAAATGCAAAAGGCATTCTCCACGCCCGCTTCAGTAAATTTCTCCCATGTGGATGAATTTGGTTTAAAGTCTTAAAGGCAAGAAGAATAGCTTCAAATTAAAAGTTACAAAACGAGTGTAATGTCCGCATTATGAAAAGTTTGGTTTTTTCGCCATTAGCGTTTCTTCGTGAATCAAGAATCTGAACAGACGCGAATGACAAAGAAGAAATTATAACCGCTTTCTTGAAAAATATTTAATGGCTTCTTCACGCCATTGTACAGGGTTGGTGATTGATCTTGTAAACTCAAGAGTATATTGTACTTTGAGATAACAAAGGAGATAGCCATTTTCTTCCATTCCCCCTTCTCAATTTCTTCCATTTCTCCACTATGTACAACTTTTGTTTAAGCATCAATACAAGAAGAAGGAGTTTCTAGCTTTCTTTGACTAAGGGATTTCATGATACTTTGTGTTCATCAAATTCTATTTGGTCTTGTTGCCATTTACAGGGTTGTTTCCTCTAAATTTAGTGCATGTGATGAAGTTTCTAACTAGTGTGTGTGCAGGAATATGATTTCCTACCTGCAACATTAGTTTCCCTATCTCATTTCTCATTTCTCACTCCCTTTCCCACCTTTAGAAAAAGTCTTCCCTAGCAAGAGATTGCTAGCTTTGTCATAGGGTTAGTGGAGTGCCCCTATTGGATCCCCGACCGAAAGGCCACCACAAAATCCACACTTTTTCATGCATGCATATATGGTAGCTGCATCGGTTAAGTAGAGGGACTTAGATTCCCAGAGCATTGGAAAGGAATCCACAAGTTTGTCCACCTGAAAAATTTCCTCACCAATAGTTTTTGGCGCCCACCATGGGGTAGATTTAGTAGCATCTACACCTGAATGTGACCGCAAGGTCAGAAAATTCAAAATTCAAAAAGAGAAAAAATTCTTGGAATTTGAATGGCTATATGAGCCACATGGATTCAAATCATGGCTATTTTGGGAAACCCTCCTGTTGAAAGACCCAAATTTCTCTTCCATATCCAAGAAGACATTGCTTGATTTGAGGGAAGCTATCGACATAATAGACAAAGTTCCAATCACTACTTCATTGCCATGAGAATTCGGACCTTGAAGAAGAACGCTACTGCGAATGGAGAGGAAAAGACAAATTCTAACACCATTTAAGAAGAGCATAGATTTTCAAGTTGATGAATAGAATATTCACTTGGAAACAGAGAGACAAGGAGGAAAAACTAATCCCATTTTTGAGGAAATTCAAAGGAGAGAAGAGCCACTCGGAATCCAGAGGCTTCCTTTTCAAGCAACTGGTCACGTGGGGAACCCGAGTGTTGCCAATCCTTTAGATGGTGAATTTTCATACATCAACGAGAACCTTGTAGAATTCACTGACGTGAAGACCAAAGAAGAAGCTAGAGAAAGAGAGGCGAGAGCGATGAAGAAATAAGAGCTCAAGTCAAAGAAATTGAGAGACTTCAAGCCAAGGCAAATGAAAGAGCAACAACAGGAGCAACAACCTTAACAAGGTTGGAAGATAGAAATAAAATAGAATGGGGTATCATGATCATGAACGTGAATGTGATCGTGAGGCCCATAGGCCTAATGTACCATGGGGAGGAAACACCGGTCCACTGGCTCTTTCTCAACCACTCCATGAGCTACCGAGAGGCTCGAGAAAAAACTTCCCAAAATTTAGAGGGGATGGTTCAAGACTCCTAAAGAGCATGTAGAACGTTTATCACTACTTGCAGTGTGTTGGGTGTTGAGGATGAAGATGTGCTGTCTGACTCTTTATGGAGTCACTTCAAGAGAAAGCTGCTGAATGGTTCTACATGCTACCCCGAGGTCCATCACCTGTTGGGAGGATATAAGAAGTGCATTCAAACACAGGTTCAAGAGCACAAAATATTGTCAGGATCTTTTGGTCTAATTGGTACAAATGAAGAAAGAAACCTTCAAGTCAATGAGGGACTTCATAGTAAGATATAACAGAGTGATAAGAAGAATCCCTGAAGATGTGGTGCCTTATGAAAATAATTTCAAGAGGTTTTTCATTAGTGCTTTTCCATCAGAAGTAGGTTTCTTCTTTAGAAGAACCCAACCAAGACATTAAGGGAATCTCAAGACCATGTAATAGAAACTGATGATGATCTAATCCTTTCCGAAAGGTGAAAGGCCTCAATGGAAAGCAAAAGGGTTAGAATTCAAAATCTATCACCAAAGATCCAATGTTCCAAAAATGGCAAATGACTTGGTTGCCTTGAAGAAGAAGCTATCTTAGATCACAATGCGGAATGCTTTAAGGAAACCAAACCCTCCAATGGACCAAGCTCCACCTCCTCGCGAGCTTTCTCTTCAAGCACCACTAGTCAATGCCATTTGTGACACCAAAGAGCTAGAGGAGGAAGTAAAATTGATGAAATTGAAGAAGAAAATATGGAAGACTATGAAAACTATCTTGAGGTCGAAGGAAGTTGATATGCACAATGGCCTAATTGAGTACGTTGATGATGAAGATGAGGATAATGAAGAAGCACCAAGTTTCTCGTGTGTTGTTTTCACTTGTGCACAATCCAGAATGGGGCTTCATCCTCAATGGTTATGGTGAAGGATAAGAAGAATAAAGAAGATTCTCCTCCAGAGGTCACTCAAAATAAATACATCAGAGGATCACCATTGCCACCTTCTATGGAGTTGGCCAAAGAAAACCAGACTCACCGGTTGTTGTGGGATCATGCTACTATGCCAAGTAAGTCATCTAATTATTCTCCCGAGTTCAAAAGTTCTAAGAACAAGTCTCCTTTAAATGTTGTTCCCGAAAAATCTAAGGTTCAATCAAAAGCTACACCATCACCCCTTCAAATCCAATTTCTACACTGGAAAGGAGAATTAAACACCCAAAGTAGCAAATCCTATACCATGTAAATCTTCCTCCATTTATGGATCTCTTCCTCACTCACCATAA
The DNA here is from genome assembly GCA_018340775.1 of Taxus wallichiana var. yunnanensis. Taxonomy (NCBI): domain Eukaryota; kingdom Viridiplantae; phylum Streptophyta; class Pinopsida; order Cupressales; family Taxaceae; genus Taxus; species Taxus wallichiana. The sequence continues at coordinate 278,400,732 of CM031240.1, forward strand.
CCCCATTTGACTTTGTGGAACATGCAAGCAAAACCAAATTCCAGCTCTCAGAAATAGAATACCTACAAACACACCCTGCCTAGTTTGACAGGTTCATTAATGCAGTTTGTGGTGATAAAAATGTATCTCAAGTCCTAACTCTAAAGGCTTGCTATCCACACCATCCTCACCACCTTCCCAAAACATGCTAGCCCTCAGTGCCTCCAAAACTAACAGGGTTGAACCTTTCTACCTATCACTTCTCATTAAAGGCTTCCAGCTAAATAATTATATCATAGATTCCAGAGCCTCAAACAATGTGATGCCAGCCAAAGTTGCAAATGCTCTAGGCCTCACCTTGACCTGGGTAAATGGCATCTGCTACTCAATGGAGTCCAAAAAAGTTTCATTGGTAGGAAGAATTAAAGATGCACAAGTAGCACTAGATGATTTTCTAGACAAGAAGGTTCTCCTAACCATATACTAGTAGTAGATATCCGAACATCCTTTGGTATGCTATTGAGTAGGAGTTTTTGCAGAGACCTAGTTGGAGAGATAAAAATGGATTGGTCATCTATAACTATCCCAAAGAAAGGCAAGATGAAGAAGTTGCTTTACCACTAGTAAGAAAGATGAAGTTCATAGTACAAAGTCTAATGATCCAAAGCAAACATCCTCTTTCAAGATTGTGGGCTAGGAAGCTACTTCCTCACATCAAGAAAAGAGGAAAACTTGCCACTTCTCATGGAGAAAGAGGAAGATCAAATTTGGAAAATGGAATTTGATGGTAGTCATTCTAGAGTGGACTCGGGAGGAGTATTATACCTCCTTACAATGAGTTGTACATTTGATAATACAAATAACACTGCATAGTATGAAGCACTACTCTTAGGCATGAGTGCAGCAGAGGACATGGGGATCAAGAAACTGAGATGCCAAGGTGATGCAGAGGTTGTAGTAAAGCAGGTACACCAACAATATTAGGTGAAGAATGTAAGACTCGACATTACAAAAAAGTGTGTGCAAAGTGTGGGATGCATTTTCCATTGAAGCTATCCCAAAGGAACATAATGAAAAGGTTGATTCTCTTACAATGTCATCTTCCTAGTGACACCTCATCCTTCTTTTGGTAAAGACAAAGTGACCATTGAAATGGTATTCATGCCTAGTGTACTGGATAATGTAAATCATTGACAAGTCTTCAATGTCGATAAACAAATTCTAGCCTTTTTAGAGAAAAGGGATAATTTCAATAATATCTTCTTCAAAGGAGGTGAAAATCTACATTGAGAAGTAGTCCCCAAAAAGAGAAAGAAGGAATTGAAGGGATTGAAGATGAGGGAATAATCAAATTGAAAGGGAACAAAATTCCTAAATGCCTAGTCTCTTTAGAAGACCTCTTTGAAAAACATGAAAATTCATTTAAGAGAAAGAAAATAAATCTTCTCGCTGCCCAACTGATTTTGATAAAGAAAACACATAAGGAAATTATGAAGGAAATGACTCAGACCCGTGAGCTCACATTCCAGGATGACAAAAAGTTACTGTGTGGGCTCGAAATGAAGAGAAGTGTCACAGAGAAGCTAGGAGCAAGAAGGAAAAGAAGCGGTGAAGTTTCAAGGTCTTTGGGCTCAAAACCATTTAGGAAAGAATCCAGAATCGACTAAGTATGGAAGAGCTAGCAGAGAGAGCCACGTGTCCTAGCGGCTTCTCCAAAGATGAATCCAAAAAGGGAAGCCCAAATGAGTGCCAGGATGCCGCGTGGCCCTGGTAGGTGAAAAATGGAGAAACGTCTTTGGGCCTTTAATGCAAGATCTTCTTGCTCTTCAACTACCAGATCCGATTCGATTCATCTGCTGGGGAACTAGAAGTGACATATTGTGGGTGGATTTGCAGAAGGCATTGATATTCAGTGGTTGAACTTTCAAAGTGGATTTGATGCATATCTCATGGTGGTTGGAGCAAGATTCAATTTTTTCCTCTTCTCTCTCTCTTATTCTTTCTATATATTGTAACACTTCTCGTTTGAGAAGGAGAGACATTCTGGGCATAGAGAAACTCTGTCAAATTTGTTTCTCAATGCCATTTTGAGCAACAAACCTTCTCCCATACACTAGAAAATGTATTTGTGCCTCTATTCCAGAAATGTAATGGTTTGTGCACCTTCTAGAGCAATAAAAACATGTTTTTGTGGTGTTCTTCAACCCTTTGCATCATTTTGTTGTTTCTCCATGCCTCTCCCTTCCAGATTTTTTTCTATGCATGTATTTCACATTTGCAGGTGCAGGATGTTGTGTTTCATGGAGTTTAATGGTGAATTTGAAGATCTGGGCCATGTTACTTCTGTCTGACCTCCCTCATCTCCATTTTTTTGTTTCTTTCTCCCTCAATAGAATATCTCACTTCCTTTGCTTGGTGTATCACCGCTTTAGTGTAGGCTCTATTTTTCCCTCTTTCTCTCTCCTTGGTTCCTTGGAATGGTTAGATTAGGTTAGATTTAGTTTTCTTGCACTGGAGTAGCTCATGGTAGGTAGTTTAGGAAGAGGAACCAACCTTCTCTAGGAGAGCTTTCCCACTTTTGCAAGGTCCCACACCTTGGGAAAGTTCAATGTTATGCAATCACACCAAATGAGTCTTCCTTAGAAAAGAAGATTTTTATAACTCATTTGGGGGTGTTGTGATTTTGCACTAATAGTTTTGGCACACCTAGTGGGACCAAGAGGTCTTCACTTTATTTCATCAAGTTGATGTGTTCTTGGTGGGATTTCAGCCTTTTGAGGCACATACAAGCACATCTGGTGACTCCATCTAGTCAAAAACCCATTCTCTGAGTTGCAGACCTTTTCCATCCATTTTCATCCATTTTCTTCTTCCATCTCTTCCATTTTCTCCCATTCCATGAGGTTGTACAATCATGACTTCATTCCCTTCATGGAACTCACACTTACAACAATACAATCCACCTCCAATGTATTTCCCAACTCCTCCAGATCAACATTATGATCAGATCCAGAACCATTATGCTTACCCATATGAGTAGTGTCAAAACCAGTTTGACTATGAAGCTTATCAAGAACAAGGGACACATATAATGGTGACAATAGTTATGTAGAGGATGCTTGGTCTATTGGAGAAGATTCAAAAATGGAGGCTAGCATGGTGCAGTCCAGGGCCATAACACAAATGAAGGCATTCAAGATTGGTTGCAGGGCACCTTGTCCATGGGAAGGCCCTTTTCCAAGACATTACAACCCTCAGGAGAAGCTAGACTTCATGGTTGAAATGCTGCCCCAACTTGCACAATGGACTGAAGAGATCGAGGCCTATGAATTTGGTGTCAAGACAACCTTGTCAATGGGTAAATCCTACACCATTATCTGGTAATTTTCTCTCTACTCCTCAAGCAACACCATCTCAATTTGAGCTTCAATTTCCAAGCTTCCCATTGAATGCTGCCCCAAGTGTGAAATCCATTTCTCCATCCCCTAGTCTTCCATCCCATTTCAGTTCTTCTACCCTTTTCCCTTCCAAATAGTCATCCCCTCCGAACAAACAAGAAGTTCCACCTCCTCTCCCACCACAAACAATTGCAAAGTTGGTTGAACCCCAACCTACCACTCCTCTTGCTTTCCCAAGTCCATGTTGGGAAGATACTCAAGAATCTAGTCAAGGACAACAAGAAGAGGAGTCCAACAAAAAAAGAAATAACCAAAAATCTGATGAGTTGGGCTACTAGATTTGGGTCTACAAAGATCCCCTTGATGGTCAAGCCAATAGAGGAGGTCAAAGTCAAAGAGCCAGTGGTGGCTGAGTTTGAATTTGTAGTAGAGGAGGAGGACCATACAGTTTCAGAGGCCCCAAGTGTGGAGCAGGCTATAAAAGAACCTTCAATTCTTCCTCCCACTTCATCCCCTTCAAGCTCTGATGTTGAAGAAGAGTTTGATCTTTCAAACTTCATGTTTGAGAGTGAAGGGAGCCATGGTGATCAAGTTGCAGATCAGGAAGGCACCATGGAGGAGGTAGAGCACATGCAATAGGACAACAAGGAGGTAGACTTCCTGTCAGACTTGGAAGATTTCTTTAATGAAGAGGAGCCTGAGGAGATAACATCATTTTTTCCTCCATCTTCAACCTTCCAAGCACACGAACCTACTGCCATGAAGGAGAACATCCAAGTGCAACAACCTGCATTCCATAATGGCCCTCTGGAACCAAGGTTGGAAGATCTTGATCTTCCATGTTCTTCAAAGGAGGAGGAAGAGAAAAGGTAGGAGGATGTCATCATCTCTCTCACACCATCCACCCAAGAAGGTCCACAAGAAGACTCCATTTTTGGAGTTGAATTTCAGAGAAATGGGCACATCCAAAGGATCAGACCATGCCCAATCAGGTACTTGGCTTCATTGGAGCCAAAGGAGAAACCAAAACCAGTCATGCCTACTTCAGGGCATGAGGATGAGCATCAAAGTACCAAGGGTCACCATCAATACCTCTAGGAGTCCAATGCAGGTCAGCTTGAGGAGGTATTTTCCATTAATGTTGATACCTTGATGATTTGGGTGGAGGATAGGCTTATAGCTAGTTTTTCACTCATACTTGGTAGCTATATTTAGTGTCAAATCATTTGCATGGCTGCCCCTCTTGAGAAAGGGAAGCTACTTCTCCTGCCTGTTGCAGGCTTTGTTTAGCATTCTTTCCCTCTAGTTAGTTTAGGAGTAGGAGTAGATTTTGTTTTTCAGCAGAAGAAGTGCTTATGCACACTCTGCATGTCTCATTTGAGGCATGTATGATTTGGTCTTTGTATATAAGTTTTGTCCATTTTTCTCCAAGGGTGCATAAGGCCAGGCTCTTCAATATTCATGGCAAGAAGACTCATAGTGGTCTATAACAGTTGCTAGCTCCAAAAGGGAACAAATCCAGAGCAACTTAAGCCATTTTTTGAAATAGTCCATTTCAGGGACAGGTGAAAGCCCAGTCAATACAATTTTCTACTCTCAGAAACTCCATTTTAAGATTTTCTTATGAAAATTGAGAGTGCTAACGCGCGAGTGGATTCAGATTCGGCAGGTCAGCAAAGTGTAGAGAGTCGGGAGTCCATTTTATAAGAAGGATCAGTGTCAGGCCATCATTCTTGACTCCATGCCCAATGGATGCTCCAAGGCCACTGGTCTCTTCATCTAGTAGGCAGATGTCCCTATGAGTCACCAAATTGTTATCCCAAATTCACCCCTTGAAAATTTGGTCAAGACAACTCCTTTACACATAAGGAAATTATGAAGGAAATGACTTAGACCCATGAGCTCACATTCCAGGATGACAAAAAGTTATAGGTGGGCTTAGAAATGAAGGAGTAATGTCACAAGAGAAGCCAGGAGCAAGAAGGAAAAGAAGTGGTGAAGTTTCAAGGTCTTCGGGCTCAAAACCGTTCAGAAAGAATCCAGAATCGACTAAGTATGGAAGAGCCAATAGAGAGAGCCACGTGTCCTAGCGGCACTTCTCCAAAGATGAATCCAAAAAGGGAAGCCCAAACGAGTGTCAGGCTACTGCGTGGCCCTGGTAGGTGAAAAATGGAGAAACGTCTTTGGGCCTTTAATGCAGGATCTTCTTGCTCTTCAACTACTAGATCCGATTCGATTCATCCATTTGGGAACCCAGAAGTGACATATTGTGGGTGGATTTGTAGAAGGCATTGATATTCAGTGGTTGAACTTTCAAAGTGGATTCGATGCGTATCTCATGGTGGTTGGAGCAGGATTCAATTTTTCCCTCTTCTCTCTCTCTTATTCTTTCTATATATTGTAACACTTCTCATTTTGAAAGGAGAGACATTCAGGCATAGAGAAACTCTGTCAAATTTGTTTCTCGATGCCATTTTTGAGTAGTGAACCTTCTCCCTACCCTAGAAAATGTATTTTTGTGCCTCTATTCCAGAAATGTAATGGTTTGTGCACCTTCTAGAGCAATAAAAATGTGTTTTTGTGGTGTTCTTCAACCCTTTGCATCATTTTGTTGTTTCTCCATGCCTCTCCCTTCCAGATTTGTTTTTATGCATGTATTTCACATTTAGGTGTAGGATGTTGTGTTTCATGGAGTTTAATGGTGAATTTGAAGATCTGGGCCATGTTACTTCTATCTGACCTCCCTCATCTCCATTTTTTTTTTTTTTCTCCCTCAACAGAATATCTCACTTCCTTTGCTAGTGTATCACCGCTTTAGTGTAGGCTCTATTTTTCCCTCTTTCTCTCTCCTTGGTTCCTTGGAATGGTTAGATTAGGTTAGATTTAGTTTTCCTGCACTGGAGTAGCTCATGGTAGGTAGTTTAGGAAGAGGAACCAACCTTCTCTGGAGAGCTTTCCCACTTTTGCAAGGTCCCACACCTTGGGGAAAGTTCAATGTTATGAAATCACACCAGATGACTCTGCCTTAGAAAAGAATTTTTAGAACTCATTTGGGGATGTGCTTGTGATTTCACACTATTCTCAAGATATAATCAAATCAAAGTGGCGAGAGGAGGACCACACCAAGACAAGCTTTACAACACATTGGGGCACTTTTCCTACAACGAGAATGCCTTTTGGCCTAATCAATGCAGGAGCTACATTCCAAAGGGTGATGGATTTGGCCTTCAAATATTTGAAGCATTACATTTTTATATATCTTGATGATCTCATAGTATTTTCAAAGAATAGGGGAGATCATATCTATCATTAGAATATGTACTTACAAGGTGTAGGAAACATGGCATATCACTAAATCCAAAAAAGTGCATTTTTGAAGTCACAAAAGGCAAGTTATTGAGGCACATTGTGAACAAACATGGAGCACACATTGATCCTTAGAGGATTAGATCCATTCAAGCATTAGCCCTTCCCACAAGAAAGAAAGGAGTTCATTCATTCTTTAGAAAGGTGAACTTTCTTCATTGTTTTGTGCTCGATTTCTTCGAGCTAATGAAGCACTTCACTTCCATGATGAAACCACAAGAAAACTTAAAATGGAACAATGAAGGGAGGGAAGATTTTGAAGAGATCAAGAAATCCATTGCCAAGGCTCCAAATCTTGTATCTCCATATTTTAACAAAGAATTCATCATGTATTGTTATGCATCGAGAACACTCTCTTTCGTTCTCATTCGAAAATGATGAAAGTGTGGAAGCACCTATTGCTTTCATGAGTTTCCTTTGAAAAAGCATGAGTTAACTACAACCAAATGGAGAAGCATGCCTATGCAATGGTCAAGGCTGTAAAAAAATTCAGGTTTTACATCCTTAATTCCCATACGGTGGTGATGGTCCTCGATAGTGCAATCAAGTCCATCTTGACACAATAGGATCCCAGAGCTAAAAGAGGAAATTAGATTGTAAAGACTCAAGATATGACTTGGAGATTCTACCCTCCAATTTGTAAGGGTAAATGGCTTGTGCAATTGATTGCCAAGATGAAACACTCAAAGTTCAACATGGCGAAGAAAACTATGCTTGCTCAATTTATTCGTGAAGACAACCCACAAGTTCTCTTTGTCACCACTCTTGATGAGTGGTATGCGATGTTTCCTATACCTAATTATGGAGAATTCCCTCCCCATCTTGATTACAAGCAAAGGAGAACACTCAAGCTAAAGGTAGCTAAATTTGTAATCTGGAATCATGAGCTTTACAAAATAGGCCTGGATGGTTGTTTCCTTAGGTGTGTAGATAAAGAGCAACAAGAAAAGTTTCTTAAAGCATACCATGACCAAGCATGTGGTGGACATTTTTCAGCAATGGTCACTACACACAAGATCCTCCAAGGAAGGTATTATTGGCCCACCATCTTTATAAACACTCAAGATTGGGTTTCTAAATGCAAAGCATGCCAACAGTTTGTTGGAAGACCACAACTCGCTGCATTACCACTCAAGCCTGTGGTTATTGAAGAACCATTTCAATAGTGGGGGCTGGACTTCATTGGTGTTCTAAACCCTCACTCAAGCGCAAGGGCACACCTATGTACTCACAACAATAGACTACTTCACCAAATGGGTGGAAGCCATTCTACGGCCAAATAAGCCAACACTGAAACAATATGCAACTTCATCAAGGAGAATATCATAGTCCATTTCGGAGTACCACAAAAGATTGTAGCAGATAATGCTACCTATTTCTCTTCAAGAGAGCTGACCAAGTTTTTCTATAGCTACAAAATATCCCTATCTCACTCTTTTGACTACTATCCACAAGGAAATGGACATGAGGAATCAAGCAATAAGAACATTATGACCATTGTCCGTAAGCTTGTAAACGAGAATCAAAGGAATTGGCACAAAAGGTTGTATGATGCATTGTGGGTGGATAGGATCACTACCAAGAAGGCAATAGGTATGTCACAATTCTAAAAGCGTATGGAGTCAAAGCAAAAATTCCTCTCACGATCGAGATGCCAACTCTTAAGTCCGCTTTGCACGCATAGAAGATGGCGTCATACAAGTATTCCATTGACAAGAGGATCCTCTTTCTAGAGAAGTTGGAAGAAAATAGACTTCAAGTGGTGGATCGCATTAAGGAGCACCATTGAAAGTAAAGAAGTTTTTTGATAAGAAGGCCAAGGAATAGAATTCAAAGTTGGAGACTTCATCCTGCTATGGGATAAGAGAAGAGAACCAAAAGGTAGTCATGGAAAATTTGATTCATTATGGCTCGGCCCCCATTCCATATTCATGAAGCTTGTGTGAGGAACACTTTTCTTCTCTCATATTTGGATGGAATTCCATTGGAATTGCCTTAGAGAGAAATACTTGAAATTGTAACCCCAGGTGAAAGTGGGTTGTTCCTCGCCTTATACTGTAGTTGTGTTTCCCTTTCCATTGTGTGGTTTTATTTCCCCTTCTATTGTGTGTCATGTGTTTCCTTCCCATTGTGTGCTTGTGTGTTTTCTTATTTTGATATTTATTTCTCAAAGTTGTTCATGACTCTGCAAGGACCAATGGATAAGGCACTGGTCAACGAATTATAGGGTCTAGAGATTGAGATTCTGGATTCCCATGTCATGTCTTCACTATGCTCACCCATGTCATGTCCCCAAGCTAGTCACAACTATTGTTGCCCTCAAAATCCCCCTCTTTTTTTAAAGTCAAATTCAAAGATTTTGAGCTCACGCCCTCTAGAAGTGTTCAAGTAAAGTTGGAAGTCTGAAAATATAGAGAAATTCATGCTTTGAAGTTGTTTAAACTCTCAAGTCTACACGTTTTGATAAATTTTATGTTTTCCTGTCTGGACGTGTGAAAATTTTATTATTGTCCTCATTTGAATGAAATTGTCAATCTTTATATGGCCATGGATCATCAAACCTTGTATTTTTTTCAATTCCTTGGTTCGTGAAAGAAATTTGAAAATCAGGCGCAAAATGGTGGAGTTTTCTTCTTCTCTGCATTTTTTCCATAGTCGTGAATGACGGGTGTTTTCTTCCCATCAAATTTTGGCTCCATTATCCACGGGTATGTGGACATATCTAATTGGAAGTGGGTCGGTAGAGTAATTTGTGTTTTTGATCCTTTTTTAAAAAGGGCTAAAAGTCATAAAGTGACCTGCAGCCTCGATCATGCTATGAAGGAAAAAGTCAAATCTTGAGTCCACCATTGGAAAGTCAAAGCGGGGAGGTGGATTATCAGGGAGTTTTGAGAATTTGAGCCTTTTTCAATAAAGGGGTTTAAATTTAAAAAGTGACCCACAGCCCCAAACATAAAGGAAAAAGTCAAATGTTGAGCCCGCATCAAAAGAGTCAAAAGTCATAAAGTGACCCGCAGCCCTGATCCGGCCTAAAGGAAAAAGTCAAATGTTGAGCCCACATCAAAAGAGTCAAAGTGGGGAGGCGGATCATCGAGGATATTTGAGAATTTGAGCCTTGTTTTCATTAAAGGGGATTAAAGTTAAAAAGTGACCCGTAACCCCGCCAAACACAAAGGAAAAAGTCAAATCTTGACCCTGCCATTGGAAATTCAAAGCGGGAAGTGGGTCATGTGGAGAAATTAATGTTTTTGAGCCTCTTTGTAAAAAAAGGTAAAATTATAAAAGTGACCCACAACTCTGTTTCCACTCAAGTGAAGCCACGTGTCGGGCTTATATCAAAAGCAAAAGGGCAGACCCAAAATGTAAAAAAATGCCAAATCTCTATAAAGTCACAAAATGCAAAAGGCATCCTCCACGCCCACTCTAGTAAATTTCTCCCACGTGGATGGCTTTGGTTTAAAGTCCTGTTATCCCGTAAAATTGACAAGGGCAAGTTTCACTGATAACCATCTTGAAACTTTGTTCCGATCCCTCGTTAGGGATCCCTTGCGTCAAACGTTGTAAAATCCCTTCCCGTGAATCTAGTTTTTCGAACTTAGTCTTTTTGGTCTTTTTTGGTTATGGAATGACTATGTAACACCAACTTTTGGTGTGCCCCCTTTAAAGCCTTTGGCGCATATTTTCGATGTCAACACGCCTTTTGGTGCACCTTGTATGTTGAGTCTTCTCTGCGTGCGCTTAAGGCGCATGCGCTTTCATGTTAGCACAACTTTTGTTATGCCACTTTTTAGTGCGCCAAAGGCGCACATAATCTCATGATAACACAACTTTTTGAGTGCCAAAGGCGCACTTAGTTTCATGCTTTGGCAAATGCTTTGGTGTGCGAAAGGGCACATACTTTCCTATGTCGACGTGATAATTTTCATGCGCCCTTTATAAAGTTGGTGGCGCATTTATGACTAGCTCACCTATATATATGCATTTGCGCACCTACAAATTTCATTATCACCGGGCCTTGAAAACACGTGATTTCTATTCTCTCGAGGCACAGCCATCCACCTTGTAGTTTTCACTGTTGTGGACCCGTTTGCAAGATTCTCACTATTTATCCGGGTAAGTGTTCTTGTCTCTTCCATGTGATTTGCTTTCTGGTTCTTTGTGCTTGCTGGTTTGGTTTTTGAAATGCATGTGTTGAGCTAGCCCTCCCCCCGTGCTGTCTTTCCTTATTTTCCTCCCCCTCTTTCCAGATCTGCTGGTAGAGGATGTTATCCTGAAACAATGGTTTGTAACCCTTCTAGTTTAAACCATTTCATTACCCAAGTAACCTTTCAAAAGAGGAAAAGAGGAGAAAGAGGATCTGAACCATGTAAAGACCCCTCTGAGGGTGATTAAGTTCACTGTTTTCCTTCGGTGCATCTGTCACCCCTGCAACATGACTAAAATCCGCGCCAATGGCGCACCCATCTTGCCTGCTACATCATAAACTTCTGCGCCCTCTATGGCGCACCAAGCTTCCTTGTTGCATCACATAAATCTGCGCCCCTTTGGCGCACCCAAAGATCCGGCAACATCGCTTTATTCACGCTAAGTAAGGCTTTGAAGGCGCGCAGCGCATCCTCCTTACAACAACATCATGTTGTGTAGACCCTTCGTGCGCCGCGCCATGCTCCCTTTGGCGCACGAAAAGTTCCTGTTACACAAACCATACATGCGCCAAAGGGCGCACCAAATCCCAATGCAACATGAAAAATCTATGCGCCTTTGGTGCATCCCTCGCTCCGTCAACACGATGTTTTTATGCGCCTTTTATAAAATGCACCTGCAGCATTCATGTGCCATGCGCCTTTGGCGCGCGGTTAACCCTTAACACCCTTTCCGTGCGTCCTTACCTATTTAGCCACGTAAGCTGCAGTTTTCATGTGCCATGCGCCACAGCCTCCAAATAACTAACTCTTTCTTCATTAACACTTCAATGGAAAATCAAATGGTAACAACCTTTCTGCGTTGGGTCTTGCTTCTTCTTCATGTAGATCAGAAAATCAACTTGGAAGAACATATGTTAACATCCAAAGCAAGAGACCTACTAAATCCAAAGGAAAGGCCAAACTTACGAAGAAGAGATGAAATATAAATATCAAAGGGTCGAAATGCCCGATTCCCAGGCCGAGTGTAGCACGGGCGTCGAGACTCGTAATGGGACATATTGATATGGAGGAATTCTGGGCTAGAACTCAGAAAGTCACAAGGAGTCCATGGATGGACAAACTGATAGGCAGTGCCCTGCACTTCACCGGTGGAATCCCAGTCAGCGACCGTCAACAATGAATTCTTGATGGTGATTGCCCAATGTTACAACAAAGACACAAGGTGTGTCGTAAATAGCAAGGGCGAGGTAGTCATTGACCTCACTGCCCGTCACTTTGAGATAATACTCGGCATACCTCACCACCGGCACTTTGTGGCCGTCAGTCAAGCAGATTGCATTAAGGCCTGGGATGACAATGCAGATCAGTGTATGCAACTAATGAATGAGGTTTACTTGAAAAACAAAAAGGTAGTAACCCGGTGGCCCCAAATCATCCACCGCAGTGACTTCTCAGAGGAGCTCAGTGACACCATTACGTTCCTGAGCAGGGTCTTCGGGCTTTCTGATGCCCATCATTTCCATAAATGGATGTTGCGGTACTTAGAGACCATGAACAAGAATATGCATGATCGAAGCACTTTTGCTTTGGGAGAAATTATAAGCGAAAGCGGCCATGATCTCTTAGCGGCGGACAACAATTTAGCACAACGGGGACATTCTATATGAACTCCTACGTGGTCTATGCTACAACATTAGAGAGGGACTATCCAGGGCTGACGCGAGTGGAGTTTGGCCTCGAGTCAAGATATCGAGTACTTACCGAATTGAGGTGGAGAATAGCATCTCCCAATTCACAAAAATTAACGATGTGTTTTCTATCACATCATCTGCTATTGAGGTTTGAATATGACTTATGGTCGCATCGACCAAAAGCATAGCATGTAGCAGCCCAGCGAGAAATGGGGCCTGTTCACCTAGTTTCCCACATTCACCTATCTAAGGGCTGCCAACTTTTTAGGAGAGCCAACCAGGGCTACCGAGGTATCTTTGGACCTAAACGATTCTCTTGGAGGCATCAAGGCAAGGCGATCACATACCATGAGAAATGCCCGAAAAAGAAAGAAGGGTGGAACTCCTTTCCCCTCATAGTGGGCCGATATACATGCTCTACCCACCACAAGCGTGAAGGAAATGTTTGCAGAGCTGGAGTTACTCAATTTGAAACATGACTTCCCGGCCAGGCCTACCTTCGACCCAGGAGCTGTCTGCGCGAGGAAAAACTTGACCCAATCCACGTCCCTCGGATCGAGGACATTTACATTGACATCATCCATGAGGTAGAGCTCGGAGAAAGGATCATTCTCGCCTAGCATTGGCATAAATCATCCAATACGGAATAACCATTGTCCCCAAAGGCTTGCAAACTACGGAAGATGAAATAGACAAGGTATATACGACATAGATGGGGACAATTGGCCCTTTCCGCCATTGATAAAGTAAGGCCCCTCGAGAAAATTAAGGAGAGGGTCAAGGAGACTCTGTGAAGGACAGAGCATTGGTGCCGTATGAACGGACTAATCTACCTCGGGGTTGATTTCACAACCTCCCCATTGGGTAATGCACCTCCACGATCCAAACAGCAGCCTAAAGGCAAGGGCAAAGGCGTAGAAGGTGAATCCAGCACCATTCAGGAAGAAGCCCCTGAGAGTCCTCCTTCCGCGGCACCCGAGCAGGTAATAACTCTGGTCACACCAGAGAAAGAAGTAGAAGAGGATATTCCCATTGGCCCATCCACTCGGGATGTCGGCATTGCTACAACAACTGAGCTCCCTTCCCTTCCTATGTCTTCCTCATAGCTGCAGTTTCCCTTCCTTCCGTGGGCACTTCTTCACTATTCTCTCAATGCCGCCGCCACGTGTCTCCACGTTTTCCCCTCTACTACTGTAGCTTCCCCCTCCTCTGTTTCTGGTCCTTCTACCATAGGTCCAGCCTGGATCTCTCAGCAGCTAAGTTAGCAAAAGAGGAAAGTTCCCATCACTCCGATGGACTTTTCCGTGATCCCATCTAAGGGGCGAAGAGCGAGCTGTCACGCGCTTCTCTCAAGTGTTTGTAGGAGAGAGAGTTATGGAAATCGCATACCCCAATCCCCTCAAAGAGAAAAAGGATCTGTCTCCGATAGATTTTACTGTGACCCAAGTCACAATGGGGACATCTTCCGAAAGTCTTCAGGGGGAGGCTCTTTCTGCAGTTGACGCCCTCTGCAAGAAGCTTAAAGAGATAAAGGAAGAGAAAAGGCAACTGAAGGAGCAAAACAAATATCTGCTCCAAGCCTTACAGAAGATGGGTAGTGCACCTCCCACAACTACCGCCGAGACTTCTGAGCTTCTCAGCCAGGAGAAAATTAATGAGTATGCCAAGATCGGCGAGCAGGGTATGGCCGTTTCCGCTTGGAGGAGCCAAATCCTCAAAGACAGTGAAAAAGTGATCGCCGAGTTCTCCGACTTGTACCTGAACATCAGTAAGGCAAATAAAGAGCTCCAAGCATTAGCAGGGCCCATATCAGAAGAGCTGGAACATGCCAGACTGCAGCACGAGACCTTCCAACAAATGTTATTTGTTCGAGTTGAAGATCCGTCAAGTTCGGCGTTTTCGGCCATCCAAGGGCCTCTCAAGAAAATCATGTCCACTGACTACTCTTTGGGTGGATCAGCTAGAATTTATTCTAGAAAAGATTGATAAAGTTAAGGAAGAAGCCCTGGATGCGATGCACCAAATGGAACGGATTGTTCTTAATATGTCGCCAGGGTTACTTACTCCTTCATTCACTTTAAGGAAAGCTGATGAAACCACCCGGATCTTCAAGGAGATCACTTCTCAAGAGGCGGGCCAGAGGTCATATTTGACACGAGTCTATCAACAACCTCTTTTTGGCACTGTAGGGACTTCATCGGGTTCCTCATTGAGGTGGAAAGGACTATTCCAAACTCCCGGAGAAGTTCATAGATGAGCGGGAGACTTGTGAGGCGATTAGTGAGCGGCACAAGGATCCTTCCCGGATTAACTAGGGCCAATAATCAACAAGTTCATGGAATACCGCTCTCAGTTCCATATCTTGTCACCTGAGCAGCCAACAAAAGCCGTCCACCCCCTTTCGGCCGCAGAGATGACGATGACGAATAGCTTCTTCTTCTTCTTCTTCTTCTCTTTCTCTTCTTCGTCTTTCTTTTTGGAAATATCTGGAGTATGTTGATACAAATGATGACATCATCCATGTTGCATCATGGGATGATGTCATCCATCAAGTTGTAAAAAGTCAACATGACTTTTAGATATTTTGTAAATATCTTTGTAAATAGTTGTTGGCTCCTTTTTGGCCTTCTTTTCTCTCCTTCTTCTATATATACCCCAATACTTGTTGTATTGTGGGATGGATGAATATCTTTCAGATGAAAAATAGAAGTGAAGAAAAAAGACTTTGAGCTTTCTTATGTGAAGAAAACAATGTCTGAATACAAATATCGAGACTTTGTCTTTGAATAATTGTGTTATGCATCGAGACCTTTCTTATGTTAGATTTATATGTGTTTATTCTACATTAGATTCATATCTAATTTTTGTCATTTATTCATCATCGTATTGCTTTGTTGTTTTATGCAAGTAGGTTTGGCTCTGTTTTACCAATCCCAAAACATAAATCTTTTGACCTTTCTGCTTTGGAATTCATTTCTTTTCTTCCTTCGGACTTGCTCTTTCTTCATCCCCTCTTCCTTTCCTTTCTTTTCGCGATGGAAACACCCCTCTTTGGGATGAGATCCCAAACCCCGAAGCGAATCTGTGAGACTTGCATAGATTCCTGCTAGTAGAATAGCAATAAACCCGATTTCCAACTTTGCTTGACTCAAAGAGGGCTATGCCTGCACACTTTGTTGGCTCGACTATCCATAGATTTTCCAAGCGGCAGATTTTCGGGCCAATAGGTTTTGACTACTCCATTGGATCGAATAGATCTATCAGATCTATGATGGTGGTAAGATAGAAAAACAGAAAAAATCAGAAAAATCACCGCCTGTTTGCAATCTCGAACTTTTTGTTAAAAATCCAAAATTTTGCAAAAGTGCTCCAAATTGAAAATTTTCTTCTGAGATCCATAGATCTGGCCTAGTTACAAATCTTTAGTTCGCTGAGTTTTTATAAAAATCAGTATTTTTCCGTAGATCTGAATTTTTAACTGTTTACCAAAAGTTTGAAACTCTTTAAAAAGTCAAAACCAGATCCGAAAATCAGCTTGCTAATCTTCTCTGTCATTTTATCCTCATTGTTATTTGTCATTAACCGCAATCGGTTTTCTGAAAAGGATAGTTTTTAAATATTTAGAAAAGTATATGCTGCTGGTTTTTGACAGAAAAACCAGAAAATCAGCAAGTACAGCCAAAAAGAAATTTCAAATCTGCGCCATAACGTTGCAGATCTGGAAGGTACACTGGCGGGTGAACCTTTTACGTGCAGCAGGAGAGCCCGTGGAGAAGCTGATCCTACTTTCGATCTGCTTCAAAGGCATAATTTCAGCATAACACCGGCACGCTTTTCAGCGCTAAGCTCGGCTGACCGGTCATCCAGGAGTGTCTCGCCTTCACGAAGGAAGAATCTTTCGCAAGGGGCATCCACATCCCTTTGTAGTGCCTTGTTACTCAGTGGAACCATGCTTCCAGCCCGTGTTCTTTTTCCAGCCTTTCAAATGGTGGTACCATGGGGAAATGCTATGGGTCCCTTGGCTTTACCACATCTAGTTCACGCGCTCCCTCACGGAAACCGAAAGAATTTTCCCAAATTCGACGGGAGCGGAAATCAAAGTACAGATTCCCACATATCTGCATTCATCATGTCATGCAGTATTTTGGATGTAACTCATGAAGATGTGTCGGTTCGCCTTTTTCTGGAAACCCTACAAGGACCTGCAGCTGAATGGTTTCAGCATTTACCAGCCGGATCTATTACCAGTTGGGCCACCTTGCGGGATGCTTTTGAAGATAGGTACAAACCTTCAGAAGATGCATTTGCATTATTATCATGGATCACTCACCTAAAGAAGGAGGCCAATGAGACCATGCATGATTTTATCGCCCGGTTCAATGCACTAATCAACCGTGTCCCTGTTGCCATGCTCCCAACACCGGAGAATCAAAAGTGTTTCTTCGTAAATGCTATGAGCTCAAAAGTTAGTTTCTTGCTCCTTCAGGAACGAGTTGCCACCTTGATTCTCACCCAAGCCGCTGCCATTCGCATAGAAGATAATTTGATAATATCTGGCGAATTGAAAAAGGAATCAGCCAAGCCTAAATCTTTGGGCCCTTCGCCCACTACTTCGTCTGATCCAGCCTTTCAAAAGATGGCAAATGACTTGCTTGCATTAAAGAAGCAATTGGCCTGGCCTCCCCCAGATTCCTCATACTGGGATATTCCGTGGAGGAATTTCATTCCTAACAATGTTTCACAAAGGCCGCGCTTACCCGCAACTGCTCATGGTTGGCACTTGAGGCTCCTCCGGTCAACGCTCTGGCCGAAATCGAAGAAGAAGAGTAGTATTATGAAGAACCTTCGTCTCAGGGTGAAGATGATCAAGATGTCGGTGAACCGACTGGCGACTCTACTATCGGGTATATGGAATTTGATGAGGAGGAATCTGATGAAGAAGAGGGTACCTAGGGATATGCAAGCGGACAGTCATACACTGTTTTTACTCGCTCACAAGGAAAAGAAGAGGAAGTTGCTGCCCATGTCCAGCAGGAGAAGGCCATGTCAAACGCACCTCCGATCATTACTAAAAGAGGTAATCCTCTTCCTACTCAACTCCACTGGCAAATATTTTACAAGGAAATCCTTTCCCCTATCTCTCCTCCAAATCGGTCCTCTCACGTTCCTACCAAGACCAGGTAATCCTATTCCAAAGCATCAAAAGTAAGGGACTCATTCCTTCACCAACGAACCTTGGCCGTGTTTGATATCATAGATCATGCAAAAAGACCAAGATCCAAATGTCTGAAGTAGTACCTTCGATCAAATCCTGAACAAACTTGTAAGATTGACCAAGTATATTTAAAGTAAAGGCTGTTGTATCTAATCGGTTTCCTAAAAGGAATCCTTTCCACCCCCACAGAATCCCACATAAATGTTGCTTCAACATCGACATCGGGCAAGATAGAGCCTTTCTATCTCTCCCTCCTAATCAATGGACACAAGTGAGTAATCGCATAATTGATTCGGGCTTACGATAACGTCATGCCCGTGAAAAATTCGCCCATGCTTTGGGCCTCACTCTTACTGAAGCCTTTCGGCGATGTTATTCCTTGAAACTAAGCGTTCCGTTGATTGGCCAAATCAAAGACGCGCAATTTGCATTTGCGGCATTCCCAGATAAAAGAGTAAAGATGACAGTCCTCGTTGCTGACATTCCGGCAGCCTATGGAATTTTGCTGGGAAGAATTTTTTGCAGCGAAGTTGGTGGGAAATTCATATGGACTGGTCTAAAGCTAGAATTCCCGTCAAAGGCGTAATGCAGACTTTGGAGCCGGAATCACAAAAGAAGTACTTGGTTACTAGCTCTGAGGACCCCAAAGCTCAAATCCTTTTTGAATCATCAGGGATGGGGAACTATTTCTTGTCTACCGAGTCTGATAAAATGGTTGTTCTCGTTCAAGAAGGAGATCTTAATAAGATCTAGACCTTGCAGTTCGATGGCAGCTGCAACCAGCGGATGTGGCACCGGAGCCGTGCTAATATCTCCCGAGGAAGAAGTCATTCCTCTCTCTTTCAAGTTGCAGTTTTTTAACACAAATAATACTGCTGAGTATGAATCTTTGTTACTTGGCATGCAAGCCGCAAGGGAAAGAGGGATTAAAAATCTAAAAGTACAAGGTGATGCAGAGTTGGTTGTAAACCAAGTCAAAAGGATTTACCAAGTGAAGAATGAAAGGCTCAGGCATTACCGTAATGCGGTATGGGACAACATTGAAGAGTTTGATGCTTTTTCGATTGAATCCATTCCAAGAGCCCAAAATGACATGGCCGATTCATTGGCTGTTTCAGCATCCCTCATGCTTCCTCACCCAGGTTTGAAAACAAACAAATACACCATTGAGGTGGTTTTCCGCCCGAGCGTGCCAGACAATTCTCAGCATTGGCAGGTGTTCAACGATGATAATCAACTCATTGCCTTTCTAGAAAAGGTAGAAAATTTTAAAGAATTGCACTTTGAAGGATCTACTTCCACTTGCCGTGAATCAGTCACCAATCAAGGTGATGAATCTGAAGGGAACGACGGCATATGTCAGCTCAAAGGAAATAAAATCCCAAAGGGCCTGGTTTCTCTGGAGCGGTTGTTCGACAGGCATGACCGTTTTGTGAAAAAGAAGAGGCGAGATGACCCTGACTCATCCCCAGAAACTCGAACCGGTCAATATAGGTTCGATAGAGCACCCGCAATTTGTGAACATTGGCAAATGTTGCACGCCTGAGGAGAAACAAAAATTTGTCAAGTTGCTGAAAAAATATATGGACGTGTTGGCATGGTCCTATGCCGATCTAAAGTCTTTTAAGCCAAAGGACGTTCAACATGACATCCCGTTGAAAGAAGATGTCAAAGCCTTTCACCAGAAGCAGAGGCACTATAATCCTAAGATCTCGGGGACTATCCAGGGCGAAATTCAGAAGATGCTGGATGCGAGAATCATCTTTCCTATCCATCACAGTACTTGGGTAGCAAATATTGTGCCAAAGGTCATGCAATAAAAACAGTGAGATATGCATATGCGTAGAATTTCGCAATTTGAATCGGGCTTCCTTGAAAGACAACTACCCACTTAGATAATGGATCAAGTTCTACAAGCGGTAACTAGATCGAGATGCTTGTCCATGCTTGATGGTTTTCGTGCTATAATCGTTGAAGTTTCACCGAAGATCAATTTAAAAGCGATATTCACTACTCCACAGGGTACATTTGCCTATAGCGGGATGCCTTTTGGCCTAACTAATCTTTGGCGCCACCTTTCACGGGCCATGGATTTCACATTCAAAGGTATGATGGGGAAAGTCATTGTGGTTTATTTAGATGACTTAACCGTGTTCTCTAAACAACGAAATGATCATTGTGATCATTTGGAGCAAGTATTGGCCAGGTGCCGAGAACATGGGATTTCCCTAAATCTAAAAAGTTTGTTTTTGGAGTCACGGAAGGAAAGTTGCTAGGGCATGTGGTTATGAAAGAAGGAACAAAGATAGATACCGAAAGAGTTAAGGCTATTCAAAGCCTTACTCTACCTACAAGCAAGACTGGTGTTCATTTTTTCTTCAGAAAGGTGAACTTTCTCAGATGTTTTGTTCCTGACTTTGTTGAGAAGACTCGTCACATATTGAACATGATGAAGGGGTCACCAAATTTCAGATGGAGCGAAGAGGGGAAAAGGTCATTTGAAGAAATAAAATCTTCCGTTGCTCATGCACCAGTCCTGGTATGTCCCGATTTCTCCAAGGACTTCATCATGTATAGTTACGCATCTGAGCATACTGTGTCCGCAATCTTGATGCAAAAGAACTCGAGAGGATGTTGAATCTCTGATTGCGTTCATGAGTTCTCCCCTCAAACTTCACGAACTAAAAATGAATCAATTGGAAAAACATGCCTTTGCCGTTGTCAAAGCGGTGAAGAATTTCAGGTATTACATTCTAAACTCACATACGGTGGTCTTTGGTCCCCGACACGGCGGTGGTGAATCAATTCTAACTCAGCGGGAGTTAGGAAGCTTGCAAGGAAATGGATCACAAAGGTCCGGGAGTATGACTGGATATTAAACCAACCAAGCCTGGTGAGGGGCAGGGCACTGTCGAACTTATGGCTGAAAACAAAGATTCAAAAAACCCTGATGAAAGGGGTGACTACACCGATGAAGCACAGGACCGGCTAGATAAACCCGATTCGCTGCCTCGGGTCCTATTTGTTGCGACTAGTGATGAATGGTATTCCGATATCGCTTTCTTCCTCACCTACGGCGAATGCCCAATGCACCTAACTTCGAAGGAGAAGCACACTATAAAGCTCAGAGCAGCTAAATATGTCATCTGGGATGATGGTTTATATAAGCGCGGAATAGATGGTGTCTTTTTGCGATGTGTCGACAAACCCCAAAGCAGGTAAAACTACTGGAATTTTTCACAATTCAGCTTGTGGGGGGAATTTCTCTTCCTCTGTGACAGCACACAAGATCATTCGAGCCAGGTACTATTGGCCGACACTCTTCCAAGATACAGCCACCTGGGTGGCAAAGTGTGAACCTTGCCAGCAATTCGTCGGCAAGCCCAAGTTGGCTGCCTTTCCCCTAAGGCCGGTTATTGTCAACGAACCATTCAGGCAATGGGGAATTGATTTTATTGGTACACTCAATCCTCAATCGAGTGCCGGACATAGCTATGTCCTTACAGCAACGGATTACTTCACCAAGTGGGTGGAAGCCATACCTGTCAAGCATGCCACTTCTGAGGTGGTTTGCAATTTCATTAAAGAAAATATCATTGTCAGG
Organism: Taxus wallichiana var. yunnanensis; assembly: GCA_018340775.1. NCBI lineage: Eukaryota > Viridiplantae > Streptophyta > Pinopsida > Cupressales > Taxaceae > Taxus > Taxus wallichiana. The sequence continues at coordinate 278,422,130 of CM031240.1, forward strand.
TTCGGCGTGCCCAACAAGATTGTTGCTGATAATGCTTCTAACTTCTCCTCGCGAGAAGTTATTGGTTTTTGTTATGAATATGGAATAACTTTGGCTCATGCCTCAGATTATTACCCTCGGGAAATGGTCAGGCAGAATCCAGCAACAAGAACTTGGTGACCATCATACGAAAACTGGTGGAAGCAAATCAACGAATGTGGCACAAGTCCTTATATGACGCTTTGTGGGCAGAACACATTACCCCCAAGAGGTCTCTCGGTATGTCACCTTTTCAAGTGTTATATGGCACTGATGCCGAGCTTCCCATTTCTGTTGAACTCCCTGCTCTGCGCTTGGCACGAGCCATTGAAGATGAAACTTTCCAGAATTCTCTAGAAAAGAGGATCATGTATCTGGCAGAACTTGAAGAAAAGAGAGTAAGGGTGGTCGACAGGATCACCGAACATCAGAATCAAGTTAAGAGACTGTTTGATAAGAAGGCCAAGCAGAGGGATTTTCAAGTGGGAGATCTCGTCCTTTTGTGGGACAAGCGAAGAGAGCCAAAGGGCATGCACGGAAAGTTTGATTCCCTATGGAGAGGGCCCTTCAAGATCAAGCAGCTCAATGGAGAGAATAGTTTCTATCTCTCATATCTAGATGGTACCGAGCTCCCGCTTCCTTATAGCGGGCAACATCTGAAAATCTTCAAGAAGTAGAGCTTGCTCTCTTCTTTGTATAGTTTTCTTTAGTTGTGTGTTTGTTTTCGTTGTGTGTTTGCTTTCGGTTTGTTGTGTGTTCCCTTTGTCCTCCCTCTGGTCACCCTTGTTTTTGACTCTGTTACCCAATGGATAGGCACATAAGATCTGGGATTCTCTACCCCCAAGTTTGCTCAGGGATAGTCCCCGAAAGAGCCATTACTGTTATCCCGTAAAATTGTGAGGGAAATTTTACGATAACCATCTTTTGAAACTTTGTTCCGATCCTCGTTAGGGATCCCTTGCGTTAAACGTTGGAAAATCCCTTCCCGGAAATCTGGTTTTCGAACTTAGTCTTTTTGGTCTTTTTGGGTGGCGCATGGAATGACTATGTAACACCAACTTTGGTGCACCTCCTTTAAAGCCTTTGGCACATATTTTTCAGTGTCAACACGCCTTTTGGTGCGCCTTGTATGTTGAGTCTTCTTTGTGTGCGCCAAGGCGCATGCGCCTTCATGTTAGCACAACTTTTGTTGCGCCACTTTTCGGTGTGCCAAAGGGCGCACATAATCTCATGACAACACAACTTTTGGTGTGCCAAAGGCGCGCTTAGTTTCATGCTGGCAAATGCTTTGGTGCGCCAAAGGGCGCATACTTTCCTATGTCGACAGTAATTTTCATGCACCCTTTATAAAGTTGGTGGCGCATTTATGACTAGCTCACCTATATATATGCATTTGCGCACCCACAAATGTCATTATCACCAGACGCAAAACACGTGATTTCTATTCTCTGAGCCTGTCAGCCCCTGCCTTGTCATTTTCAGCATGTTGTGGACCCATTTGCAAGATTCTCACTATTTATCCGGGTAAGTGTTCTTGTCTCTTCCATGTGATTTGCTTTCTGGTTCTTTGTGCTTGCTGGTTTGGTTTTTGAAATGCATGTGTTGAGCTAGCCCTCCCCGTCTTTTGTCTTTCCTTATTTTCCTCCCCCTCTTTCTAGATCTGCTGGTAGAGGATGTTATCCTGAAACAATGGTTTGTAACCCTTCTAGTTTAAACCATTTCATTACCCAAGTAACCTTTCAAAAGAGGAAAAGAGGAGAAAGAGAATCTGAACCATGTAAAGACCCCTCTGAGGGTGATTAAGTTCACTATTTTCCTTCGGCGCATCTGTCACCCCTGCAACATGACTAAAATCCGCGCCAATGGCGCACCCATCTTGCCTGCTACATCATAAAATTCTGCGCCCTCTATGGCGCACCAAGCTTCCTTGTTGCATCACATAAATCTGCGCCCCTTTGGCGCACCCAGCATCTGTGCAACATCAGCTTTATTCACGCTAAGTACAAGGCTTTGAAGGCGCAGGCGCATCCCTCCTTACAGCAACATCATGTTGTGTAGACCCTTCGTGCGCCGTGCCATGCTCCCTTTGGTGCACGAAAAGTTCCTGTTACACAAACCATACATGCGCCAAAGGGCACACCAAATCCCAATGCAACATGAAAAATCTATGCGCCTTTGGCGCATCCTGTCTCCGTGCAACACGATGTTTTTATGCGCCCTTTTGTAAAATGCACCCTGCAGTATTCATGCGCCATGTGCCTTTGGCGCCAGTTTAACCCTTACAACACCCTTTCCCCGTGCACCTTACTTATTTAGCCACAAGCTGCGTTTTCATGCGCCATGTCGCCTGAGCCTCGAAATAACTAACTCTTTCTTGTTAACACTTGATGGAAAATCAAATGATTGATCTGACCTTTACTGCATTGGGTCTTGCTTCTTCGTCATGTAGATCGGCAAATCAACTTGGAAGAACATATGTCAACATCCAAAGAGAGACCTACCAAATCCAAAGGAAAGGCCAAACTTACAGAAGAAGAGATGAAATATAAATATCAAAGGGTCAGAATGCCCGATTCCCAGGCCGAGTGTAGCCTAGACGTCAGAGACTCAGAATTGGGACATATTGATATGGAGGAATTCTGGGCTAGAACTCAGAAAGTCACAAGGAGTCCATGGATGGACAAGCGATAGCGGTGCCTGCGCTTTGCGGTGGAATCCCGGTCGGTGCATCAGCAATGAATTCTTGATGGTGATTGCCCAATGTTACAACAAAGACACAAGGTGTGTCGTAAACAACAAGGGTGAGGTAGTCATTGACCTCACTGCCCGTCACTTTGAGATAATACTCGGCATACCTCACCACCGGCACTTTGTGGCCGTCAGTCAAGCAGATTGCATTAAGGCCTAGGATGACAATGCGGATCGGTGTCTGACTAATGAGTGAGGTTTACTTGAAAAAAAAAAAATTGGTAGTAACCCGGTGGCCCCGGATCATCCACTTTATTTCGACTTCTCAGAGGAGCTCAGTGACACCATTACGTTCCTGAGCAGGGTCTTCGAGCTTTCTGACGCCCATCATTTCCATAAATGGATGTTGCGGTACTTAGAGACCATGAACAAGAATATGCACGATCGCGCTTTTCTTTGGGAAGAAATTATAAGCGACCTGACAATCTCGAAGCGGCTTCTGACAATTTAGCACAACGGGGACATTCTATATGAACTCCTACGTGGTCCACGCTACTGACATCAGAGAGGACTATCCAGGGCTGGCGGAGTGGAGTTTGGCCTCGGTCAGATATCTGAGTACTACACGGAATTGAGGTGGAGAATAGCATCTCCCATTCACAAAAATTAATGATGTGTTTTTCTATCACATCATCTACCTATCAGTAATTTGAATATGACTTATGGTCATACGACCAAAAGCATAATGTAGCAGCCAGCGAGAAATGTGGGCCACTGTTCACCCGATTTCCCACATTCACCTATTTAAGGGCATCAACTTTTAGGAGAGCCAACCCCAGGCTACTCTAGGTATCTTTGGACCTAAAGCGGTCTCTTTGGAGCTGTCAGGCATCGATCACATACCATGAGAAATGCCGAAAAAAAGAAGGGTGGAACTCCTTTCCCCCTCATAGTGGGCGATATACATGCTCTGCCCACCAAAAGGCGAAGGAAATGTTCGCGAGAGTGGAGTTACTCAATTTGAAACATGACTTCCCGGCCGAGGCCTACCTTGACCCAGGAGCCATGTCTGCGAGGATGAAACTTGACCCAATCCACGTCCCTCGGATCGAGGAAATTTACATTGACGTCATCCATGAGGTAGAGCTCGAGAGAAAGGATCATTCTCGCCTTAGCATTGGCATAAATCATCCAATACGGGATAGTCATTGTCCCTAAAGGCTTCCAAACTACATAAGATGAAATAGACAAGGTATATCTTGACAGATGGGGACAATTGGCCATTTCCGGCCATTGATAGAACTAAGGCCCCTCGACACCGAGGAGAGGGTCGAGGAGACTCTGCGTAGAGACGAGCATTGGTGCCGGATGAATGGACTAATCTACCTCAGGGTTGATTTCACAACCTCCCCATTGGGTAACGCACCTCCACGATCCAAGCAGACCTAAAGGCAAGGGCAAAGTCATAGAAGGTGAATCCAGGCACCATTCGGGAAGAAGCGGCGAGAGTCCTCCTTCCGCGACACCCGAGTAGGTAATAACTCGGTCACACCGGAGAAAGAAGCGAAGAGGATATTCCCATTGGCCCATCCACTCGGGATGTCGGCATTGCTCTGACAACAAGTCCGAGCTCCCTTCCCTTCCTATGTCTTCCATCAGTGTAGTTTCCCTTCCTTCCGTGGGCACTTCTTCGGATCTATTCTCTCAATGCCGCCGCTACGTGTCTCCACGTTTTCCCCTACTACTGCATTCTGCCCCCTCCTCTGTTTCGGTCCTTCTACCATGGGTCCACTTGGATCTCTCGGCCGGCTAAAGTCAAGCAAAGAGGAAAGTTCCCATCGCTTGATGGACTTTTCCATGATCCCATCTAAGGGCGAAGAAGCGAAGCCTATCACGCGCTTCTCAAAGTGCTTGTAGGAGAGAGAGTTATGGAAATCGCATACCCCAATCCCTCAAAGAGAAAAGGATCTGTCTCCAGGCAGATTTTCTGTGACCCAAGTCACAATGGGGACATCTTCCGAAAGTCTTCGAGAGGCTCTTTGCGGTTGACGCCCTCTGCAAGAAGCTTAAAGAGATAAAGGAAGAGAAAAGGCAAGCGAAGGAGCAAAACAAATATCTCGCTCCAGCCTTACGAGAAAGATGGGTAGTGCGCCTCCCACAGCGCGCGCGAGACTTGAGCTTCTTATCCAGGAGAAAATTAACTTGAGTATGCCAAGATCGGCGAGCGAGGGTATGGCCGTTTACGCTTGGAGGAGCCAAATCCTCAAAGGCAGTGAAAAAGTGATCGCCGAGTTCTCGACTTGTACTTGAACATCGGTAAGGCAAATAAAGAGCTCCAGCGTTAGCGAGGCCCATATCGAAAGAGCTGGAACATGCGGTGCGGCTATGACGAGACCTTCCAACAAATGTTCGATTGTTCAGTCGAAGATCTTCGCAGTCAAGTTCAACATTTTCGGCCATCCAGGGCCCTCAGCAAAATCATGTCCACTCGGGACTACGGGGTGGATCAGCTAGAATTTATTCTAGAAAATATTGATAAAGTCAAGGAAGAAATACGGATGCGATGCACCAAATGGAGCAGGATTGTTCTTAATATGTCGCCGGGGTTACTTACTCCTTCATTCACTTTAAGGAAAGGCTGATGAAACCACCCGGATCTTCAAGGAGATCGCTTCTCGAGAACGGGGCCGGAGGTCATATTTGACCTGTCTATCAACAACCTCTTGGCTTTGTAGGGACTTCATCGGGTTCCTCATTGAGGTGGAAAGGACTATTCCAAACTCCCGAGAGAAGCTCATAGATGAGAAGGAGACTTGTGAGGTGATTAGTGAGCGGCATAAGGATTCTTCCTAGGATCAACTATGGCCAATAATCAACAAGTTCATGGAATACCGCTCTCGAGTTCCATATCTCGTCACCTGAGCAGCAACAAAAGCCGTCCACCCCCTTTCGGTGCAGGATGACGATGACGAATAGCTTCTTCTTCTTCTTCTTCTTCTCTTTCTCTTCTTCGTCTTTCTTTTTGGAAATATCTGGAGTATGTTGATACAAATGATGATGTCATCCATGTTGCATCATGGGATGATGTCATCCATCAAGTTGTAAAAAGTCAACATGACTTTTAGATATTTTGTAAATATCTTTGTAAATAGTTGTTGGCTCCTTTTTGGCCTTCTTTTCTCTCCTTCTTCTATATATACCCCAATACTTGTTGTATTGTGGGATGGATGAATATCTTTCAGATGAAAAATAGAAGTGAAGAAAAAAGACTTTGAGCTTTCTTGTAACAGAAGAAAACAGTAATACAAATATTGAGACTTTGTGCTGAATAGCTGTGTTATGCATCAGACCTTTCTTATGTTAGATCTGTATGTGTTTATTCTGTTAGATTCATATCTACTTTTTGTCATTTATTCATCATCAGTATTGCTTTGTTTGTTTATGCAAGTAGGTTTGGCTCTGTTTACTACCAATCCCAAAACATAAATCTTCTGACCTTTCTGCTTTGGAATTCATTTCTTTTCTTCCTTCGGACCTGCTCTTTCTTCATCCCCTCTTCCTTTCCTTTCTTTTCGCGATGGAAACACCCCTCTTTGGGATGAGATCCCAAACCCCGAAGGTAGAATCTGTGAGACTTGCATAGATTCTGCTAGTAGAATAAATAAACCGCCAGTTTCACTTTCTTTGAAAGAGGCGGGCTATGCCACCGCACATTGTTGGCTCATCTATCCATAGATCTCAGAAAGACAGATTTTCAGACCAACAAAGTCTCAAAGGCAAGATTAACGAGTTCAAATTCAAAGTTACAAAATGAGTGTAATAGCCGCATTATGAAAATTCTGGTTTTACGCCATTGGTGATTCTTGGCGAATTAAGAATTTGAGCAGACGCGAATGAAAAAGAAGAAATTGTAACTTTTTCTTGCAAAATATTCAATGGATTATTTACGCCATTGTGCGGGGTTGGTGATTGATCTTTTAAACTTAAGATTATATTGTACTTTGAGAGAATAAAGAAGATAGCCATTTTCTTCCATTTGCCACCCTTCTCAATTTCTTCCATTTCTCCACTATGTGCAACTTTTGTTTAAGCATCAATATAAGAAGAAGGAGTTTCTATCTTTCTTTGACTAAGGGATTTCATGATACTTTGTGTTCATTAAATTCTATTTGGTCTTGTTGCCATTTGTAGGGTTGTTTCCTCTAAATTTAGTGCATGTGATGAAGTTTCTAACTAGTGTGTGTGTGTGTAGGAATCGATTTCCTACCTACAACATTAGTTTGCCTATGTCATTTCTCATTTCTCACTCCCTTTCCCACCTTCATACAAAGTATTCCCTAATAAAAGATTACTAGCTTTGCCATAGGGTCAGTGAAGTGCCCCTATTGGATCCCAGAGTGAAAGGCCACCACATAAATTCATGCTTTTTCGCACATGCATATCGAAAACTACACCGGTTAAGTAGAGGGACTTAGATTCCTAGAAACTGGCAAGGAATCCACAAGTTTTCCACCCAAAAAGTTTCCTCACCAAAAGGGCTATAGTGTCTTGGAAAAGGGCCTTCCCATGGACAAGGTGCCCTATAACCAATCTGGATGCTTTTATTTATGTCGTAGCCCAAATTTAAACCATACCAAATTTCCTCCATTATTTGGATCTTTTCACCGTAGGCAAACGTCCTCCATCTCGATTTGTTGTTATCATATGCATACCCGTGTTCTTGATAAGTTCTAAATCCAAACTGGTTTTGGCATTGCTCATGTGGGTAAGCATAGTGGTTATGAATCTGATCATAGTGCTGATCTAGAGGAGTTGAGAAGCTCATTTGAGGTTGATTATCTTTGTTGATTTTGTTTTTGTTTACACAGTCAAAGTAGGTTTCATGGTGGAAAAATGTAGTTAGATGTTCTAGATTGTTCTAAGTCCATTCGTGCTTCATTTAGATTTAGGAGTGAGTTTTGAATAGTTTGATCATTTCTTGAAGTTTTTAAGGCTCAAATTCATACCCAATGGATCGAAAAGGCCACCGATTTGAATTTAGTAGGAAGATTATCCCTAGAGGTCACTAAAATGTTATCCCAAATTAAACCCCACGATTAATTTGGAAAAATTCATTATAAATGGACAATCATTTAAACCTTGGAGGAATGCTTCACATTTAAAGGGATTAAACCCATTTGAAAACTTTGTTGGAAACTTAGTCATTTAACATTAGCAAGTTTTGATTAAAAAGCCATGGCACATAAATTTCTTTATCAATTTTAATTTCCAGCATTCATGTAGGATACGATGGCATTCTATCCCTTCCACACATAATTGGCCTCCACAGACCTCAAGTCCATGAAATTAACGCGTTTAATAAACTTGCGGTCCATAGTGAGTAAACAGATCATCGACGATTCATGGGCTGACACATGTCATCATATCAAGTGTCTAAAAGGGAAGCGTGTCATGGTTTTGGTTCCCTTCAAAGGAAAATCATTTTGCGGACTTGAAGTAAGCGGAATGAGATAGATTTAACAAGGTTTCGAGTTTGTGGTGGGAGGAAGAAATTAGCACGAGTCAAAGCGGATGGTAGAGTGGAGACTGGACACTTGGAAAAAATCAAATGGTTCAAGAGTAGGCACATGAAATGATCTCAACCATCATCGGGGATATGCGGAAGCATTATGTCATTCTTAAATGCGAGATGCATCCAGTGGACTCCAAATCCACAAAATAAGTAGGATTTAATGAATTTTCGAGTCCACGCGAAGGAAAGAAAAATAACACGTAAGAAAGGTCCTCCCCCACAACCAATCAAAGGCAAACATGTGTCACTCATGTAGGGAGCCAAATACATTTGAATATACTAATAAGGAGTTTCCATGTGTCAAACAAACACTTTATTCATTCCTCTAACATGTAAAAATTCAAATGGGCATATCTTTCATTCCCGAGCACCGAATCAAGAAAAATTAGTCTTGTTGGAATGATATCCTTGAGCCCTTCAATTTGACATCATCGATTCAATATTTAATAGATTTTGGTAGAGGGAAAATAATATGGATATTCAAACATGTAGTTTTAGACCCCTAACTACCAAATTTAATGAGAAACAACACTCTTACCTTCTCTATAAGAAAAAGGACATGGGAATGGGTTTGACAGGGTGACCATCATATTTCTAAAATAATCAATGCATTTGTGGGTGGTTGTAGCAGAATTTTTTTGCCCTTATTTCATTCTCTCTCTATCTTATGCTTCTCTTTCTCTATAAATCTGGAACTCATCCATTGTAAAAAGGATCCCTCTTTGTTGTAATAACACCATATCAAAATGGTGGCCAACCTCCCATGAGTTTTATACCTCTAATTTGGTCTCTGTAATTTCCTTCTTCTAATGATGTAAGGGTTTGTGCATACCTTTAATAAATAAAATTGAGTCTTTATGGCTATTGTCTTCCCTATCCTTGGTTTATTGCAATCTTTCCTCTTTTTCCTCTTTTTTTTATGTTGTGTATGCTTCCTACTTATAGGTTTCCATTTTCCTATGTTGTCAAAGTGTGGGAAAGGTGAATCTTCATGGTTCTAGTTTGTGGCACTTTTTTCCCTCTCCCATGTTTTCTCTCTTTCATGCCCCTTGTGGAGAGTGATCGCACCTCTTTACGGTGTTATCACCACCATTTTATCTTAGGATTTTCCTTTTTCATCCTTCTAACCCTTTTCTCTCTCCTTGGTCCCTTGGAAAATTTTAGTTTAGGATTAGATAGTTGTAGGATTAGCTATAGGATTAGTTTAGCATTATAAATAGGTATAGGAAGTAAACCTTCTCTAGAGTTTGATCTCACTTTGAAAGTCCACGGTTGTGAGATCATCCCAAGTTACCCAAAAATTTGGTTGTTATTTCATGACCATTCAGAGGGTGTAATTTTTGGTGTTAAAAACATCTGCTATATAATAGCTCTAACCCATTGTGGCATGTTATTAATACACTAGATCAAATAATAGTTATTCATTTTATCACCATTCAGTACATCGTGACACTCCTCAAGAACTACTATCTAGCTTGTTGAATCTTGAGTTACTTACTTTACCATCTCTATACCATCAATCTACTCAAAATTTATCCAGGCAATCAGGCCACCCCTTTTGTGACTATGATTGTAAATTTAGACATCACACTAATCATTGGAAATCTCTCATTTCCCATATCACTTTGTTAAAATTTGAGGGTTTTATCACCATATTCTTTGTAAGAATCCCCACAATCGAAATGTTCCCACTAATTGGACATGGCTACTTCAAGAAAATGGCCACACCATGATTTTTACTTAGCATACATATTGTTCACTCACAATACCATAAACTTAACTCAATCATAATGGACTCGAGACACACACATCACTCCTCCTAGGGGTCTTACCCTATTGGATCTTATTGATTTTTATCCCAAGACAAATGATATCCTTGAAATTTCTAGGCTCTTTTTTATCCCCTTTCTTATAGATAGCTATTCTCAAAACACTTACGAAAAACATTCAAATAATCACATAACACAAAAACATTCAAATATGTGTAAAAATACATAACCAAGACATGTTAATGCTCTTGATTGGTTTCACTTGTTATTTTATACATGTTTTTTTCATGTTAGCTCAATATATAACACATCTATCTTTACAAAAATGTGTTCACACAAGGTATATTGAGTGTGATGTAGGACACCCATAGGTCGATACACGATAATCGAGTTGGATTGGTTCCTTACACTAATATTCTAGGGTATCCCCCACACTATACATGTGATTTTGTTGTATTATATGTTAATTTACATAATCCTCATTATTCTTGATTTATACATAGTGTTTATCACTATCATTTGAGATAACATTCAAATAACACGTCTCTTGTGTAGTGCTAACTTATATAGCTATCTCTATTTTTACTATTACTATGTTCTATACTTAATTCATACATTCATGTCACTACTTGTTTATGTGAATTCATTCTTTGATATCATACTACATGGATTAACTTGATTACCTTATTTGATTAAAATGTTATGACCATTTTCTTTATACGACATGAGTGCTTTGATTGTCTTTTGACACTTTGGATCCCATGTTTGTGGTTTCATGCTTATCTTTCATGAATGCACTTATTTATTTTATCATGGAACATTGTGCCTTATACTGTGATTGCCATGTGACATCATGTGTGTCTCATGTTTGCAGCTCCATTTCTACATATGACTATTCTTCTATATACTATTGCTTACATGACTATTGTAATATTTTTGTTTCTATTGTTATGTTATTTTTAGCTTATGACACACTTGGCTTATACTTTGATGATTACACTATTTTTTCTACTATGGATTTTAACATGTTTACTATGATGTTTCTATACTTGTTCTACTATGGAGTAGGACATGATTGCTACTTTCTCTATTGCTAATAGTTGATTTACACATGTATTCTTGTTTGTTGCTTATTGCATGTTAATTTTTCTCCATGTCATGGTTTCCACCATGTGTAACCCCTTTTACATGTATAAGTTCTCAAAGGTGGCCACCATTTCATCCTTTTATGTGATCCTACACATATTATCAGACATATGGTACATGGTACACATATATTCTTTTGAGCCACATGCTCAAATGCTTTATCAAACATGCCTCAAACGTGGGGGGAATTCATCGAGTCATTTCTACATCTAAAAATATGCTACAAGATATATGAATATATTTTCACGGGGATTATATCCTCATAAAAGGTCACATATATGAAATGTGGTAGAATTCATACAAGGTTTAAAATATATAATACAATTAGGATCGTGATATGGTCTTGACCATGACAAACATTCCCATACAAGGTGCCTATTCTCTTATTTTTAAATTTTTATAGATTCTACCAGTTATTTACAAAATTTTCGCACATTTATACATATACAAATGACACAATTCTTGAATTACTGAAAATTTAGTAAGGTTTAAGGCTATGGTCATCCTCCGCTTTAATGTTTCAAAATTATATATGATAAATTCAATCACAATAGCACCGTATGGGGGCATGGCAATGTCCATTCCTTCGAGTTTGATTTTTCAAGGTAGTAAAAATGGGATTAGATCCCTCTACAACGGTGTATTTTATGGGTTTATTGGTAAGTGTCAAATACAAAATAAATTCTTCATTGTATGATCTTTCCTCTTCTCTCTCCCAGAATTACCAAATTTTTAAATCATAAAAAAATTGAATGCTTCATAGATTTCTCTTTCCCTCTCTTTCATAAAATTATAAAATAAAGAATGCATTAAAACACATGGGTTATTTGTAGTCTAAATCCTTATTCTCCACAAAAAAATTCAAATATGGGGAAAACATGGATGATCTCCTCTAATATATTCTATGGTCCAGACATTGGGCATTGATCACCCCTAGTCCTCCAAAATCTCTATAGTAAATTCCAATTAAATCATAGTTATGATAAGAATGGGAGATCCTCCCTCTATAGAATGAACAAGTGTATTTATTGCATGTTTTACTTCTCCTTTAGATATTTTTGTAATGTTAAAAGTTATAAGAATTATCTATATTTTTGAGTTAAAGTTCAATTTCTATCATAGAAATTGACTACACTTTATGTTGCATGTTTCATCATGGAGCATGTCAACACCAACACATCAAGAAACACTTTCAAGTAAAGACAAAGTGTGTATGCACACTTAGGTATATTTTCCTTTAAGCATGCAATTTTAATTACACACTTAAATGAGGGAAAATGTAGACACAAAAAGGATAATGTGTCCTTATGTAATGTTAAGTTTGTGATGTTCCCTTATTTAAGACAAATTCTCACATTCGAATCTAATATCCACATCTATCTATCTCTTCTACAAATTTATTATCTTTGCATTTTTATTTGTCATGAACTTTGAGAATCTTATTCAATCAAAACATTATTAAACCTCTTATTCTCATGAAAAAAATTTCATTTTTGGCATTCCTCTCGTCGGTTTGAACATGTATGGAAGGGATAGGATGAAGGTCTATCCTTGGTTAACTTGTATGGTTTTGGCCCTTCACATTCATCAAATTTAATTTTAATTTAAAATCCATAATTATGTCATTTTATCTTCCTATGGTTGGCATTACTAGAATATTTCACCTATAAAAAGGCTATATAAGTAATGTAGACACTCAAATTTGGAAATTCACTCTTTGACAATACTTATTTTGATAATGCAATCTTATTAAGATAACTATAATCTTCCAATTCCCGATGAACACATTTTTGAGGTCTTTTGTTTAGCTTGTTTATCCTTGCACACTAAAATGTCATCAAATTCTAAGAACACAATGCATCAAATCTATAGAAAAACATCAAGAAACAACTTCCAAACTTTAGGTTGCATGTTTTCCTTCCCACTAGGAAAGGGCCATATAGATTAGTCGAGGCTATTACATCTAGTCCTAGATGAATTGTACAATCTTAGAATGACATGTCCTCTAACTCTAGTTTCAAATTCATTTTCTTTGATGGGTCTTATAATCTCTTTAGGTCAACATTTCATTGATAAATCATCTACATAACCCTATATAAGTAATTAAAACCTACCTCATTTTGTTAAATTATAAATCTTATGGAACTACGATGATACACTAACTTCCAACACTTGCAAAAGGAACCCAAGGATCCTAAATATCATAATAGCATATTGATAGTCATCGGGAGTAGCAATCTCTTTAGGTCTTAAGATTCTTACTAGGTTAAGACAATAATATCTCTCATCTACAAGTATTCAAAAATCACTTCCCTAAGTATCTTAGCAACATCAAACTCAATTATTGCATGGTAAAATATGGTTTTCAAACCTAGTTACATTCATTTAAATATTGAACATGGTAGGTGGAGAATGACATGTGGGTTGAGGCGTCTTAGTAAGTAGTGCTTGTCGGCGGTGCATAGGGGTGCACATAACCCAACTAATGTTTGTTTTGTAGGAATTTTCATTAATGGACGGGGTTTGTGATGATGATAAGATAATTCTAAGATATTTGCAGCATAATAAAAAATTAGGGTTTGACAAAATAGATAGTCTCGTGAAACTAAAAATGTCTAAAAGTTACAAACCCAGATTTGAGTAGGTTGAAACCATACGAGAGGGTCAAGACTATACGTTGCAGTCTAAGAGAGTTTTAATATCTTTCCCCATGATGATTTCTAGTAATATTCTCCAAAATGAAGCTAGGTAAGTTCTAGATCTCCATGTTCATATAGTGCATCCTCTCGAACTTTCCGATTCATTTGTAATCGCTAAGTGAACTCATTCCTTTGTATTGTCAAGTTTGTATCTTATTTAACATATCAGTTACAAGTATAAAAGAGTTGTTCTAATTATGAAAATGTTGGAAGTTAATTAATCATAATATATTTATATTACCAACTCTTAAATCCATTATTGTACTAATTCACTAAAATCAATTAGGTTTCATGTTAAATATAATTAGGATGTAAGCGTTTTGGTGAACTTTGACTCATTATTCAAACTTAGCATCAAACCTACTTACCCTGGGTTTTGTATCTACATTGTATATTAAGTTTCAAACTTGATTTTCCTCTATCACCTTCCCTAATATGTGGTTTCCAAACTTGTCCCCAATGACTCATGGTTGGTTCTACCCTTTGGGTCTCTTTCAGGGCTCTAATTTCTTAATCACATTTCATTTTCATATCTCAATCATAATGTATCTATTTTCAAATTCCTTTGATGTTATTATTAATTTTTATATATTTATCTAAAACCTCATTTTATTTTCTCTAATTCCAACACATGTTTCAAAATTCAAAATTACCATTTTTAGTAATTAGGGAATAATTAAAAAATATACACTTTTGGAAAAATTCCTTAGAGTATTTTATTCCATTCAATAAGATTCAAAAATACCTCTTTTTGTTTCATATACTTCAATTTCTATTTTCATATATGGTTGTTTTAATAAATTGACAATAATCACTTTTTGTTAAACATCACTTTTGGGTCTTATCTTCCATGGTCTCTTGATAGTCAACCCTCCATATGTTGATTGTTATTCTTTTTTATCTAATTAGATTACTCTATATCATTTTTTCTCCCATCATGGCTCATGCTACAAATATTCTCAAGTCTCCTTATATGATTTACTTCAACGTTGTCACAAATGCAAAATTAGTCTCATGAAAATCACATAAGAAATAATACTCCACGATAATATAACACCTTTCTTATGTGGATTTAATTTTGTGGTTTATTTTAATTCCTTCTATTTTTAATGATGACACATTTATATCTTAGAGTATGCTCAAGACTTACACCATACTTTTCAAGATCAATTTCAAGCTATGAATACTGAGATCACATCTCTCAAATGTGAGATAACACATCTAAAGGATTCTTCTAATGCCCATCTCTATCATGTCTTTACACATCATGATAAATCTAGTTCTAATCCCACTAAGAAGTAATGTGATACACACATTATGCATGATACATGTTCCCATATAAGTGAAGTGAAATTCCTACCACCACAAAAAGCACATCTTCAATTTGAAAGTAATACTAGAAAACATGATATTCTATATGATTTACTTAACAATATCTTAATCAATTTTATACCTACTAATTACTTCCCTAATATTGACTTATAAAAATCAAAGGTCTACCATTTTTTAATCATCATGGAATTATAAAACATTGTGACAATGATTGTTATGCTCTGCTGACGACAAATCCAACAACTTGAGTGTAAGGGATTTATTTCCTTTGATGCACAACATTATACTATACAATCATCTCAAGTTCCAAAATCTCAATGGAAACAAAATTTATAACACTTATATCCGATGAACATCTTATGATACTAAATACTACAAATTTTTACATATAACAAGAGTCTTCTAATAAAAGAGGATAAGAACACCTCTTTTGATGTAGCCACCTCAATTTATCAAATTACAACATCTTATTGTGTAAACAATGATGACACAACTACTACTAGTTAGCGTGAATGATTACACACCACCTCATAGCACTTAGAGAATACACAATCCCAATGTTGGGGAAACACAATATATTCTATTGATATCTCTAATCTTCCACAACATATTGAGATTTTTTTTTTGATTTAGATGATGATATTGATTAGGATGCTAGGTACAAAGCACATATGAATAATCCTAATTGCTACAAAAAATTTCCTATGTCAGATGAACACTTACACACATTGAATTTCAATCCCATTGGGAGGTGAATATAATTTTGAAGTCAATGATGATGAACAACTTGATTCCCTAAGTGATCCTTTCACTGAGATGTCTCTATTTATCCACACCCTAAAAATACAATTTTATGTGTCTACCTTGTGCTCCACACATTATTCTTCCACAATTACTTGAGTGCAATCTTGTGTCTCTCCCTCCACTATTGGAGGTTAATGGAAGTATGAATAAAAGTAATATTTTTGATTCTATTGCTTATTGTGACTATCATCGCTGCATTGGTCACTTCACTAATAAATGTATCAAGATTTTCCACATCATCTAAGATATCATATAATCTAATGCAATTGAATGGGATGAGCCCACTAAATCTTGATCATGCCCTACTTCCTAATATTAACACCAACAAGTCTGATTTTAAAGCTACGAATTATCATCATGCGATACCATTTATGCCATATTACAATCACCCCTACCATGATAAATCTATGATGATACCCTTTATGCCATATTATAATCACCCATACCATGATTAATCTATGTAATTTTAAGCTACTTCACATATTACTCATGAATCTACTTCGTGCAATTCTCCTCTCGGGCATTGTTTTCCCCACATACCTATTGTAGTACCACTAGCACTTGAGTCACTCTATTTTTCTACAAACACCAATGTGTCATCACTTCTCAATTTTTATAGGGACATATGTGGATCTCTATTCCTTATTTTCCAAGAATAGGTTTCCTTTCACTATATATGCCCCATACATACTTTTATAAGGGTCACATTTCAAATAATGTTTGCTAATCCTGTTAATCATATCCCTAGTCATCACATGTTATGTCATATCTCTTTTATCAAAATGGGTATCACACATCACCCAAAATAAATTTCAACCAATTGTAATCTCTTGAAGACAAAGTATCCTAATCACAAATCTCAATTCAAATTCTTCTACTTCACACACTATTCATACGTCTACTTCACTTAATTATTCTCCCATGCCTTCTTTAGAAAACATTACCACTACACATTTAAGCCATCTCCTTCCACATAATGGAGGCCTAAGACTCAATAACCTTCTTTAATTTCTCCACCTCTTCAGGAGGTTCTCTCCATATATCTTTCACACTACCCCTATTTCATGTACATAGCTAATCCCTTTGAAAATATTTTATCTGCAAAACCATGACATGTATATTTCACTTGAGTTGTTATTATTTTATATTATACATGTTGTTTATCACTTTGGTTTGATAAATAACATGTTTCTTTACTCTTTACACACATGCATTCACATGTTATTTTGAGCATGATACATGACATACACAAAGTGGTACATGATGATAGGTGTCAACCACCCCTTTACCCATACTTCACATACATCTAAGACATTTATTTTCACTACATGTACGTGTTATTGTTTTATTATAATTCCTTTTCACTTCCTCATTATGTTTGATTACATCTATTGTGTACATGTTATCTTTTTGAACAAACATGACTAACACTTGTATCTTGTGCATCGTTCACATCTCTTATTTCACATATTTCACATATCTTGGCTACTATATCATGTTTTCATGTTTTGACACTTGTGTTATACACATACTTATTTTTGTGTGTGCGTGTATTACCACTCAATTGTTTTCATTTCTTATGGCCTACATGCTTTGATTGTTTTTTGATACCATATGTCGTTCCATGTTTGTGGCATCATGCCTATCTCGTTTTTTATTGCTTGCCCTTATTTACAAACCTACAAGCCATGATTGTCTTGTGACACCATGGGTGTCCCATGTTTTTGGATTTACACCTTTTGTGTGACACTTTTTGCATACCTCTTACATTTAATTTTATTATTGTTGTACTTACATGCATTTAGACTACTCTTGTTCTCGGTTATGTGGTTTATATTTATTGTTATCATTTATTTTTCTTGTGTGTCATGGATTCCACCATGCCTGAGCAAATTCTTTTTGTAGGTACAAGTTATTCAATATGTCCACCTCTCCAACATTCTACAATCCTCTACAACTTCTCAAACATCTAATACATGGGCACACATATTATTTTTTGAGCCAAGTGCTCAACATGGTTTTCACACATGCCTTAAAATATGAGACATTCATCCAGGTATATTCTACACTCACAGTAGACACATGTAGAATTCTAGGGTACAATACAAGTACAAACAAGTACGATTGCTCAAACATCTAGTCAAACATAGAAATTTAGAAAAAATACACAAGTTCAAAATTGTATAGATTGGTCAAGACCATATGTATGGTCTGACCTACCATACATTTTTCCTTAGGGGTAGAAACATCAATTTTAGGTTTTCAACGACATTCTTAGTTTTTTTGCACAATTTCAGAGCTCAACTCACTCGGTTTAGACCAATATAGGGGACATGAATTTCTTCACTCCTTTGCTATGGCATTAAATTTATACTAAAATTGTAAATATCTTGGGGGTATGAGTCTCCTTTCTCCATTAGTATTTTAGCACATTTAAGTTTCTATTCAGTTGTGCGGCACATGGGAAGGGTATGGGGGCATCCATTATCTTTTCTATCGTGTGTCCTAATTTACAAAATTGGGTCTATATCCATTTGCAATGGTTTCTTCAATGGGGTTTTGGAAGGTAATCAAGTGGATAAGTTATTTGTATGTAGAATTTCCTCTCCTCTTACAATCAAATGGGAATATGTCATAGTTGTTGAATAAATTTGATACCTAGTCTTCTTCTTTAGCAAGTTGTTTCAACACTTCAATATTATTTTTCTTTCCTTGGAATTTCATGTTGGGTTGCATACACCTAACATTACAATTTATCCTCACTATAATAGGGGACTAATCACCCCTAATCCTTGAACAAATTTCAACAAATTTAGCAATTAAAATCTCGAGCACAAGCAAAGGATGAGATTTTCTCCCTCAACAAACAAATAGGCGTATTCCTTTTTTACGTATCTTTCATTTCATTATATACAAAGTAAAATATTTTGTATTACACTTTTCATTTGAGTTAAAGTTTAATTAAATTTATCATGGACATCAACTACACTCTATATTGTTGCTTTCATCATGGAGCATGTCAACACCAAACACAATGGGATTCTAAAAATAAACATTTGAACGAAGACAAAGTGTTTATACACATAGGTATCTTTTCCTTTATACATGTAATTCCATTTCATATTTAAAGGGGGGGTAAATGTAAACACTCAAATTTGTTAATTCACTCTTTGACACCGCTACTTTTGGCAATACACTCTTGCTAAGACAAGTATAATCTTCCCAATTCTACTTAACACATTTGAAGGTCTTTTAAAAGCTTATTTATCCTTGCACACTGGCATGTAGTGAAATTTTGAGAAAAATGCATCAAATTCATAGAAAAACATCAGGAAACAACTACCAAACTTCAGGTTGCATGTTTTCCTTCCATAGGAAGGGTCGTATAGATTGGTCAAGATAGTACATCTAGTCCCAGGCCAACTTGTATGGTCCTAGCCAACTTATACGTTCTTGGACCAACATGTCCTCCAAATTTACTTTCAAATTCATATTCTTTTTGGGTCTTATAATCTCTCTCGAGTTATCTTTGCCTCAATACATCATCTATGGAACCCTGTATGAACAAGTAAACACTACCTCATTTGCTAATATAGAAATATCATGGAACTACATTGATACACTCACTTCCAACACTTATAAAAGGCATCCAAGGCTCCCTAAATCTCATAATAGAATACCTAAAATTATTATGGCAACAATATCTATAGGTATGAAGCTTATTACAAAATTATGACATTAATATCTTTCATTTACAAGCATTCAAAGATCCCTTCCCCATGTATCGTAGCAAGATAAAACTCAATTCAAGTATGGTCAAAGATGGTTGTCAAACTTAATTGCATTTATTCTAATATCACATACCGGTGGAGAATGATGCACGATTTGATGCCTCTTCGGATTAGTGCCATGTTGGGAGTGCGTGAGGTGCCCATAACCCAACTAATGTTTGTTTTTGTAGGAATTATCATCCACACCCGGGGTTTGAGATGGTGATCAGAGGATTTTGAGAGCTTCGTATCATAATCACAAATTAGGGTTTGACAACAACATATAATTCTAAGAAATGCGAAAGTGTGTAGAATTTACAGAGCCCATATCCGAATAAGTCTAAGACCATACAAAGGGTCGAGACCATACGATTCATCCCTATGAAAGTTGTATCGTCTTACCCCAAGTTGATTTCCGATGACAATCTCCAAACCGAAGCTTGGTCAAGTCCATATCTCCCTATTCATGCAGTGCATCCTCCCATAGCTTTTTAAAATCATCTATAATCAGTTAAGTGTGCTCATTCCTTTGTATTGTCAAGTTTGTATATTATTTAGCATATCAATTACAAGTATAAAAGTGTTATTATAATTGTGATAATTAATGTTGGAAGTTAATTAATCATAATATCCACCTATTGTTAACCCTTACATCCCTTAGTGTACTAATTCACTAAAAATCAATTAAGTTTCATGTGAAATCTAATTAAGGTGTAAACAAGCAAGTCATTATCAACGTATAGCACTTGACATTATTACAAGCTACTCTTACAAATATCATTCCAAAAGTACTCAAAGCATTCTTAAACCCGTTCAAATCAATTGCACATCATCAACCAAGTCAAAGAGTCTAGATTCATCCATTTCTAAACATGAAAAGATCATATAGCCATGTTTTAACAAGATTAAAGTCACTCCAAGCATCACACAAGGGTTTCATCAATAAAGGGTTAGCTCACATAAGCGAGGCACACTTGGTACATTCTATACTATGCAATTATCTCACTATCTTGGTGTCCTAAGACATGAGGGCACACCTAAGGGGTTGGATAGCTATTCACACTTACAAAAACACCTAGGAGAACTACATGAGACTTGATCCTATAATAATGGCATGTAGTGTAACACTTGGATTGATTCGATAGCTATGAGTCTAACTACGAGGTACTCCGGTCTCTCCACACACAATGTATTTTTCTCCATTTAAATGCCTCCTTTAAATATAAAAATAATAATAATAAAATAAATGTAAAAAATGAAATAAAAGAATTAAAATTAAAGGCCCGTGATATTTTTTTCTTTTGGGCGAGTTAGGGTTTGTTTTTGTTGATGGAAAGGGCGGCTGGTTTGGGGGCGCAGGACCTACACACAAAAAAAGGAGTTTGTTGAAATGGCCTTGGAAACTTCATGCAAATGCAGTGATTTTGTGCAAAGCCAGACTCCACAACCGCTCAGCATTCCCCCAGGCCACGCCACACACTCCTGCGTGGGAAAACCAAGCTCATTGGAGAGGGAGAGTTTGCCAGATGTGTTGCAGGTGCCAAAACTTAGGGGACAGAGTATGGACGCACATCAAAACAAAATGGAGGATTTTTGGGTCTGTGTAGTAGATCACGTTGCCAAGATACTTCTAGCCGCGCCCCGGACTGTGTGGGCTCCCAAAATAAAAAAATAGAGGACTGTGTCGGATATTGCTACACATTGTTGCAAGCACCCTAGTAGATTTACATGTAAAAATGAGAAAGCATGCACTTGGTAATGTGAGTTGTGCGCCTAAATGCACGAAGAAACGTGGCTTCTTTGATTCGCCACACTGGCAGGTAAGCAAAGATGGAGTCTCGCATTAAAAGATGTTGAAATGTTTGTGTTAATGCCTCAAAGAAATGTTGTCTCATGGAATGCCACGATGGCAGGATATGCTCAAATGCGTTTGTTGAAAAGGCCGTTGAAACTTCCAAGAAAATGTATTTAGTGCCTAGTTTGGCACGTATGCAAAATGTGAAAGCATACACAAGGCACATGAACTGTTTGACAAAATGATACAACGAGATGCATTCTCGTGGACTGCAATGATTGTAGGATATGCACAAAATGGCCTTCTTGACGAGGCTTTCAACATTTTCAATACAATGCCTGAGAGGAACGTGGTCTCATGGAATGCATTCATTGCAGGATGCTCACAAAATGGGCTTCTTGAAAGGGCCATGGAGATTTTCAAGCAAATGCAATTGGCGAGGTAAAGCCAAACTCAGCAACCTTTGCCAACATCCTCCCTGGGTGTACCAAAATGGAGGTTTGGAAAAAGGAATGGAGATTCATCAAAAAAAAAAAAAAAAATTTGAAAGTGGGTTTTGTCAGATATAATAGTTGTGAATGCCTTGATAGACATGTACGGAAAATGTGGAAGCATGCAAACGGTTTGGCAATGCCTGAAAGGAATGTGGTTTATGGGCAGCATTGATTGCAGGAGGTGTAAAAATAAAAATAAAAATGAGTTGGTTTAAAAGGCCTTGGAAACCTTCAAGCAAATGCAATGGGTACGTGTAAAGCCAGATTCCACAACCTCTGTCAGCATCCTCCCCACATGTGTAAAAAAATAAGATAGCTTTAGAATTGAGCATGGAAAACCATAAAGGCATAGAAAGCAAGATCTTTTGTTTGCAATGCAACTTCACTAGTAGACGTGTATGCAAAATGGTGGAGCCGAGGACGCTCGAGGACTGGGTTGACAAAGTGTCTAAGCAAGAGATCAACCCGAAACTGCGGCTTGGCCAGGACTTCATTCTCCGAGGCATGGTCCTTCTTCCCTTACCTCTCATAATTCTCATGTTTTAGTTCTCTTTTGCAATTAAATAGAATTTTAAATCATTAGGACTTTTAATACAGTTAAATGTCCCTTCAACTCATTGCAAAACAATAAAGTGTCGTGTCACAACTCTCGAAGTCTTTTTAACTCATCTACTTTAAACCATGAACTATCACCCTCGCTTTGAGATGATCTAGAAAACTCTTACCCTTCTTGATCGCTCCAATGTCATTTTATTGACTAGACGAATTTGAATGCCCATTGATAAAGTTGACATTCTCCTTGTTTTAATTAGTTAAATTTTGCAATTTTCAGAGACTCACCAAGTACCCTTCGCAACTCTAGAAACGAGATGTGAAGTTTCATTCGTGTACCTTGGTATACAAGGAGTCGCCTTGATTTTTGGTTTGACCTGAAATGATCATATGACATCCTTTTGAAGCTTTTCTAAGAGCCCTATTGCACCGGTTTACAACAGTAGAGAGTTGTTAAAACTAGAAAGTTGGCTTTCGTTTGGGACCACCAATTGAAACCCGGAAAGGGAAATCACGTTCCATCTTTGCAAACCTCTAGTGTTTATACTAGACAAATGCATGGAACATTCAGCATAAGAAAGAGAACTTGTCGGGATAGTTTGGCGAAGCCATTTTGTAAGCCTCCGATCGCAGTTTGATGAGGTCAAACTAGACCAATTTAACCTTGTCGCTCCAGAAAACTTGTCACCATTTGAAAATAGTTTACTAGTTCTCCGTCCCGTCGACTCTGATGAAATCTCCTTATATAGGGGAAACTAGCAGGATATGTCTCGTTGCGTGCTCCTCCATCGAACATCAGATATGGACGTGGTTTTCTGGGCCCTTGAGTTAACTTTTGGCATTTTACAATTGGGTGAACTATGACCAGTGGCCCCGGAGAACTAACCATCAAACGCAAACCGTTCTCTCTTTCAATTCCGTCGATTCTTTATGAACTCCTGGTATCGTGGAGTGTGTGCTCATCGGAAGATAACCTTTGGAAGTAGTTTCTTAGCCTCCGAGCATATTTTGAACGATTTGTAGCTAGTGAGAAAATGTAAGAATAGAAAGCTGCGGGACCTCATAAGATTCTTTAAATCACCCTAGAAAATTTTAACACACGTAAATAATAGCTATTTAAAACACTATAATGAAACTTCTTGTGTGTATTGGAACTTTTGACAAAACGATGTTTTCTCTCTCTTCCTTTCTCTTTCTCTCTCACAGGTTTATAAAATGAAAAAAAAAAAAGAAATGCAATGATTACATGTTTCTAGAATTTTTAATTTCGATTGCATATTGTAATTATTGTCAGATGTAAATGGGAAACGGAAAAATGGTAATTATGATTGATTAGGGTGGATGTCATGCCAGTGATTTATCGCTAATATCTTGCTCACATGGGTTTTGCAGGATGGAAGAATGACGATGAAAAAGGCGATGTGTAATTCAATTATTATTATTGTAATTTTTATAGGTTATTGTAAAATGAATAACTGTCTAATGTAGTCTCTTGTTACAGAAAATTTATAATTGAAATTGTTAATATGTAGGAGATGCTAGTTTTAGGGATATCTTAGGAAATGTGCATCTAATTCACCGGTTTAGTTTGATTCTTAGTTGTGTATGGCAAAACAAAAAGGGGTTGATTTATATAAAGTAAATTGGAATTGAAGTTAATATATTGTAGTACCTTCTCAGTATTCAATAAACGATTAAATTAACCACTGGGTTATCTTCTTACCTTGCAAACATAATAAAGATTTTTAATGGGAACACTCAACTTTGATAAAATATTCGTGCATAATTTGCCTGCAAGTGTGATCCTTTTTACCATATAAGAAATTTAAGACCGTAGAACGAACTTAAGCTCTGCGCTTGATGGAACACTCTAGGATAGGTAAATAAAACCCCTAGTTGGAGTTTACCGTCATAGTCTTTATGTCTAGCGACATTGTCGTGAACCCATATTTAGGAATGTCATGGTCCAACCTATCCAGAGTATGCGGTTTCCTTCTAGTTTTGGTAATCGCGAGAAGAATGTCCTCTCTTCAGGCCCGACACCAGGGTGGAGTGGTGAAGACCGCCTTGGAAGTCACCTTATGAGTCCTTGTTAGAAGGAATGACTAGGCGATGTAACCTTCCCATCTGTGGAGTGGGTAGAGATATTACTCCCTTGTATCCTATTGGATTTTCGGGCCTTACGAGATTAGATCTAGAGATTAACTTCATCGCTGAATGGAATCCTGGTGGATCCAATCGACCTAAATGAAGGTCGTGATATAGTTGTTCTATGTCTTGCATTCTCGTTAGTGAACCCTTTTGTCCCTGTAGATAAATGTCTTGTCTTGGGCTTGTGAAAATTTAGTGCCTTGATCTTTCACGAAAGGATTATAGGGTAAATACATTTTTAACCTTAATCACACCTATAATAGAGATTGAAGCCCTGGGTGAAACTGGAATTAAGTTTAACCATGTGCTTCGTTAATATGTCAGACAAGTACTATCATAACTCTTATGTTTAAAACGATAGTAATCATGAGACCCTAGTGCGACGCAAAGGTAAATCATCTAAGAGTAAAACCAAAATTTGAGGTTAGGAATAATGTCACTGGGAGTCCTTATGACTTAATTTAAGCAACTTCATGTGTTACAAAGAATATGAATTGTCAAATGGTGTGATCAAACTTCGAGAAAACAAAGGATGTATATATATAAATCAAATTTGGAATTCAACAAGTTATTGTACTATAATAATAATGGTAGGGAAATAACTATTCTGTGATCGAAGGATGTTCTTGGAAAAAGGCTATCTCGAATCTATGTCTTCCTTAATCCCAAGATTTCATCTTGACATCACGTTAGATTTTCTTGTGTAGCAAGAGTAAATTTTATACATTAAATAAACGTTTGAGAAGCAAAATCTTAACATAAGAATGAGAGAATTAGAATCTTGTAGGCATTTTGAAATATGGAAAAATACTTATGTAAGTTATGAAGATTGTCATAAGGGTAAAGAGAAAAATTAAATGGTTGAACAATAAGTGAATTGTGAAACAAATTTTCAGAGCATGTAGGTGGAAAAAGGGAGAAATTTTTCTTACATAATAATGTTATGGGATGTTTAACGTACTCTAGATGTAACCATGGTAATGTTGTGTTGTGGGTTGTCAATCCTTAAGTCCCTTTTTATTGTGGTCATGTTATGGCTAGTATTCGTTCGTTGGGAAAAGTGTGGCATCGACATGCCGATGTCATCTACATGTGTCTATGTGAGTCGATGACTTATGTGAGTCGAGTTTCGTATTTGGAGCCCTTACTTTGTGTTGTGTGTAGTGAGCAATGTAAGTCAAATTTTTTTTTATCCCGGTATTTCTACTGTTGTATTTGGGTGTGTAAAATGTGGCACTATAGTTAGCTATTCACACTTACAAAAACACCTAGGAGAACTACATGAGACTTGATCCTATAATAATGGCATGTAGTGCAACACTTGGATTGATTCGATAGCTATGAGTCTAACTACCAAGGGTACTCCACCTCTCCACACACAATGCATTTTTTTCTCCATTTTGTTTGCTAATGATATATGAGAAAAGGGTTCTACATGTCTAGGGTTTATAATTTATTGCGGTGATTCTGAAGTCATATCGAAGTTTTACAAGAAACAATGACATGCACAAAAAAGATCATTTCTACATAAGTGAAGTACATAGAAAGTTATAGGTTTAGATAGTCAAAGGTTCTTAGATCTAGTACATTTCCATGTGAAGATAGTATAGATTTGGTCTCGAACAATTTAACATTTATGTCATCCTTTCCATGTTGAATTTATAAATCCGAGACTTTCATTGAAGCATTTATAGTTTCATACCAACCTATTACATTATCCCGCACATCTAGATCCTCTTTGTCATGCACTAAACAATTAAGTTTATGTCTCCTCTTGTGTATTTGAGAAAGTACTTATCGTTTATCAATAATTTCAATCATTTCAAGTTTGAATGCATTATTTTAATTATGTATGATTAATGTTGGAAGTTAATTAGATAATAATAGTCTACATACTGCAAACCCTTACATCCTTTTAGTCTTGTGTACTTTCTATTACATTAAATCTAACTAGGGTGTAAATGTACACATGTTTGTGTCCCAAACATGTATACACGCGCGTGCGATGGGGACCTAAACATGTGTAGTAAGTCCGAGTTAAACCATGATTGAAATTAGGTGGAAATATACATGTAATAAGGTGATTAAAAGCTTGGAGAATTAAGAAAATAGAATAAATTTTTAGCTAATGGACTTAAATGGATATGTTGACCAAATTAATCATTCGTTAAAAGGACAAAAAGTTTTTTTAACCCAAATGGTGAATATTAGTCACTAACATTACAGTTAAGTATTGTACATAAGTTTGACGATCGATTACTCATGCATAAATAATCAATTGTCAAGGCCATAGTAAAAATATAGTATGAATAAGAAAACCAAGAGAATGAAACATAGACAAGTGGAGATAACAAATGACAAACATAGATTTGAAAGAGAACAAATATAGACAAGAAAAACAAGTCGAAAAGTTAATGACACAAAGAATTCACCAATAAAACCTAACTCCAACTAGTAATTGATAAACATATAAGTACATGAACACTAAAGCAAAATCAAGTGTGTAAATAATCATACTTGTTTTAGAAATCTTCACTTATGTTCTTTTTATCTATGTTCTATTATGCCCGATTAGTCTTACTTTCCTCCTTAGGTGATTTTGACGTTGTGGATGCCCCTTACCTATAAGCTTGTGTGTAGCTAAAGGTGTTCATCGATATAAATTATATGCTTGTTCAATATTGTAATTCACTACATGTTTCCTCTAAAATATGGACAGAGATGCCAACATTCTATATAAATTAAGGGATTCTATTTGAACACTCGCTCATAAAAAGTCATATATTTGAATGAATCACTACCCAAAAAAAAAAGAGAGAAATAAACATGAGAAAAATTATTTTATATTTTACTTCCATTCATGTGCCCAAAAATAAAAATAGAAATCATTTGAACGACAAAATGTACCCGTTTAGATCTATTTAGAAGTCCCATGTTCATGGTGCTTTGTGTACCATTTTTGGATGGTGTTATTTACATTCCCTTTGTCATCTACTTCAACTAAAGGTATGGTCACGTTTACATCCACTCATTGCCAACTTTTATCTTCTTAAGGCTCCACCATGCACTATAGTCGCCACATGAACATGTTACATTTATGTTAAAGTATATTCACACACAAAAAGGAAGAAACAAATTGAAGGCAGTCCTTCACTTCACATGGAAGCAATGATTTGGTAGATTGCAAAACCTTATCTTATGTTGGTCGAGAGGGACAAAATAATTATGTCAAATTAAGGGGACACATTAAAAAGGCTTGTAATGTTTTATTGTTGTTGTTTTGTTTATATTTTGAATAGCAAATTAAGTGTGGTTTATTTTTGTCATTGATTTGATTAGTGTATATATTTTTTTAAAAATTCTAAAGTTTACAAGATTGGGTCAATAAATATTTATATTTGATAACCAATCAATTATTAAGTCAATTTCATTGTGGTAGCACTTTCATATACATTAATTAAAAAAATAAAAGATTACCCATCTAAAAAGGGGTGAGATATATGTATATATAAGTGTGGTGTATATGAGTTAGAAAAAATAGTCCAGCTAGGTATATATGTATAAGAAGCAAGCAAAGAGGTATCCATGTGTGCATGTGGGGAGAGTCCATGAGAAACATGGAGTCTGCCATGTAATTGGGTGTCAATCACGTTAAAATATAAAAATGGCCTTGGTTAAAGTGCAGATACTTTCTAAATTTTTAGTGACTGCCATTTTGAGTCTTTCTTTCTTTTTTTGAGTTTACTTACAGTTTTCATTATTTGATTATAATGTATGCAACGTGGGCAGAATAAAAACACATGGACAACTGCTTTTTAATAAAAATAATAACACAGTATGGGTTGATAGCTTACGTTATAAGCCATTAATGCAATGTTCAACCTTAGACATTATTGTAATGTATATATAAATTTTTTTCCACACATGTAGTATATATATATATATATATTTTGATGGATATATATATATGTAATGTATATATGTGTATCATTAATGATGGATGATATAAAAAGGTTTGCCAAACTATGCAGTATATTTGTGGATATATTTAATAGGGGTCTAACAGTGGACAATAGTATAATAATAGTAGCTGCCATTAGTAGTGGCTCTTGGCTCCGAGAGTATTGTGAAAGGATTAATATAATTCAATGTTTAAGTTGGGTTGTTACACCAACATTGATGTTGGTAAAATGTGTATCGATTAAATGGATACTATAATTTTAGTTTTATTTAAAAAATTCTACCCTTGCGAAATGTTAAAAGCATAGATTTTTTAAAAATATATTATCGAAAATTTTAAATTTATTGTCTTTTCCTTTTTCGGTTGGTTGATTGGTTGTGGAGGGTTTCAATTTAACTTTCCTATTGAATAAGATTGAAAATATCTTTTTTAAGAAAAATATTTAAAAATCTTTTTAAAAGAAAAAATGGGTTCTAAACACCACTATTTTGATT
Source organism: Taxus wallichiana var. yunnanensis (assembly GCA_018340775.1). Classification (NCBI taxonomy): domain Eukaryota; kingdom Viridiplantae; phylum Streptophyta; class Pinopsida; order Cupressales; family Taxaceae; genus Taxus; species Taxus wallichiana. The sequence continues at coordinate 278,451,375 of CM031240.1, forward strand.
TTGATTTTAATTTAAAAAAAAAAGGTATTGACAATATGGAATATAATGTTGGCAATTTTTATTGACATCTCACACAAATATTCAAGATATCAATCTCAAATCCTTTATCTTGATTGTTTTGCAAATCATTGTTAATAACTTTATTACCTTCTTTACATATTTCCTATTGACTAGTGAGAAATGGTGTCAATCTAAATACACTAATTTGTGAGGTTCAAACCGATATTTCCAATAAAAAAGAATGAGTGCCAATAGAATACTGAGATTACTTGATTGATTTCTATAAGAAAAAGGAAAAACTTTACACTCATGGAGATTACAACCCACATCATTTAAGGTTGCAATCGTTCAACACCTCTCAACATAATTATAGAAAGGAAAACACAACAAATTTCTTTTATTTTATGGGGTTTTCACTTTGTGTTGAAAGTCATTTCCAGATGATCATTTCTAAATGTATTTTTGTGATGAAATGTGTAACTAGAATGATAAATAAGGAAGTGGGAAGTGTAATTGTGAGATATGTCGATAAAATAACTAGTAAATATATATTAAATACATCTATCTAAAAAATAGTCTATCAATATCAATCTCAAGGCCCTTCTCTTGAATGTTTATCATATTATAATTATTATTGACTTCATTATTTTCTTCACAAATTTCATACTAAATGTTGCCAAATGATGTCAATCTAGCTATAATAATGTGGAAGGCTCAAAAAATATTTGCAAGAAAAAAAGGCTCAATTCCATTGTATGGCTAAGATATTTAAATTTTTTTCATTAAAATCAAGAAAAAGAAAAAAATTCTTACTGACATTAAATGGACGTCAACTTTAAGGTTGGGATTAAAATTGAACACACTCACGAACATTACAACCTAACTTAACACCCCTTACACATCCATTGTAGGATGCCTCATCCATTTAACCATGATAATATAATTTTTCTTTCTTAGAGAAGTCAATTGAAAATTTGTGACATCTTGAGTATATACTAGAGTTTGGATCTTATGTTTGTAGAATATGATGCACCGCATAGCTAGACTAAGGTTAAATATCACTAGCTCATGGCACACAAAAATAATAATTCATTAATCAATGTGAAACCCTTGATGGGAAAACTTTGATGACAAATCAAAGATAAGTAACTCTCAATATTGATACATGTTCACATTTTTCAATGTATATATTTAATATATACATACTAGTTGGTAGTAATAACTAAGAAAATGACATGGGGTCATCTTGATAAGGTAGTACATAACATGTGTAATCATAGTGGTGGGTAATTTTAGAGTAAGTGCACTTGTCATACCCCTTGAATTCAGACTATCATATTTTGGAAATTGTGTCGTAAATATTGAATGAATTATGAGGGTGAGACAATAAGCCTTGTTGTGTAGCTATGTGTATAGTTACATGCATGGATGTATGTCCTGAGAAGGATATACACACATACATGTAATTACACACACAACCACATGACATCGCTTATTGCCTAGCATCCGTAATAAACTTAACATTCTCATCTTACCTTTGTTTCTGGTATGGAAGTAAAGAATACTTATGTTGATGAATATATGAAGTTGGCAGTGCATTGTTGTTATTTCATTGTTGAACTTAATTAATTTATGTAAACATTGTTTTACATCATTTGTTGACTCGAGTACTAATGGCCACCGCCTTGCCGAAAATGACAATTTGATGTAAACTGATACCTTTCTTGATTGTTGTTCATGATGTTGAATTTGATAACTTTCTATTCTATATTGAATAGTGACTTGTTAAGGATGACTGAAATTACTCATAAGGTTTATTGCAAAATGAATGACCCTCTCTCGGGATGAAAGTTGTAAACCTTGTATGTAAATACTATATGATTGATCTAGTTCATCATGTATAAAAATATTATGTGTGGTTCAACTGTTCTTTGATCACCATTATTTTCTAGTGTTTCAGTGATATTTACATACCATTCAACTATCAATTAGTTGAGAAAAGATGAATTTGTAAATGAAGACTATGGTATTTCATAACTGTTGTGTAAAAGTTTGGGTTGGAATCGATAGTGTTAGCTTAAATATTGCTAAGCCTAAAATGGAAACATTTTAACCTTATTTAATTTTTCGGTCAACCAAGACCGATAAGTCAATTGCTTATTCTTTGATTATTTCAATCTCCAAACAGAGACTTGAACTTTAATCGGTGTATTAAGACATGCAAGTTTTGGGTAAGGTTTGATCGATTAATGTAAAGGTAAAATTGGTCATTGTAGACCCATGCACTATGAAGAATCTTGTGTTAAATAAGCCTTGACCTAATGAAGACTCCATACATGCCATAATTGGTGGAAAGTTAAATGTTAAGGTGGAGACATAGTCATCATGCAAACATAGTTGACTTAGACTCTTAAGCTCCATGCAGAACGTTTGACCAAACATTGGATTATTATTGGATTCCACCATGCAATTTGAGGAAGTATTTTATATTTAAAATCCCTGCTAATTTAGAGGGTAATATTGGTGGCGGTGGGTAATTCCAAAATTGCACAAGGAAGGCACTATAATTCTTAAATGCATTAAGTGTGCATTCAATCCCTTGGGAACGATGAAGCTTCTTAGAGAAGCTAACCACATGCATACCATTTTGATCATTCTAGTTTTGGCTTGAAGAGTTAAGTGGAGATGAGGTTAGCTGTAGTTGAACTCTATGAATTTTGAGAAGAAACTCAAGCTCCAACTCCAGTCTTTTGCATGCAAGTTTAAAATCTACTGAGAGATCTTCGACTTGTGATAAATATGCATTATGGGATTGTTTTGGGGTGTTGGGAAAATATTTTGGTCACCGTTTTTGGGAAGAACTTGGGAGAGGAGTCGCTGAAGGTGTTCTCTCGAGCCTAGAATGATTTGGAAAGGAGATTACTAACACTTTCTAGGCATGATAAACCTTATTCCTTTTTCTAGCATTTATTCCATTGCACTTTTATGTAAATGAAATTCCTTGAAAGAGATTTTGAGATGTTAAAATGAATTGGGGTTTTGGGTTGTTAATTTCATGCAAATAATTATGTCGGGTATGAAATAGAGTTATAAGATAATTATAAATGAGTTGTATTTGTACATAATTTTCTCCTAAATGCACCATTTGTTATGAGAACTCTTGATATTTCAGTAGCTGTAAGTAATTTAATACTCAATAAATGGGTGTGTAGGTAATATACATTTTTATGGTTAATAGAACCCTTTGGGGATATGTTGAATTCTAATCATGTGTTTTACCATTATTAGTTGATAAATGTTTTGTGGAAAAGGAAATCATGAAATGATATACCACTTTGGAATCATGGATCTTGTTGTATACTTAAGGTTTGAGTGTTAAATGATGAAGTTAAATATATAATGAACCGAATCCACGATTCGGATGCAAATGAATTAGGAGCTTGTCATCCTGAGCCTTGTTTCACAATTTTGAGATTTTGATGTCATTAAACAGATCACAGAGATAATTCTCTCTATCAGTGGGAAGTAAGATAGAAGGTAAAGGTACCTACTCACCATTCGGAATGACGAGAGTCGTGTTGTGGGAATGTGCTCTCATAATTTTAATTGGGCTTAAAAATAAAATATAATGTAGGGGATAACGGTTATTGTGCCCTTGGTAGAGAAAGTTTATGGACTTCTCAGGGTTAATGGAAAACTAAATCAATCCCTGCTTCGACTGAAATATCTTTCTGAGCTATGAGAATGTGTATTATCTCTATGGGAAGCTAGTCCCTGATACAATGTTTATCTTTAAATACTTATGTGATATATTTACCATAATATTAAAACTAATAGTAGTTACCGAACTAGTCATATAGAGTTTATTGGCTATAAGTAAGGGAGCTACTTTCAGCTGACAAGGTGTATAAGTACCTTTCCTAAATCTAATTAACTTAGTTCACAAAAACTCCTTGAAATTGACAAGTGTTTTAGTGATTTGTCTGCTATTGGTTAATTATTTGTAAAGTGGCGATAAATACCATTGTGGCTAGTGATGGTTGAAATAAGTAAATTTGTACATACTTGTATGAGTACTTGAAAATAGAGAAAGATATGAAATAAGTGAATATGTACATACCTATATGAGTTACTTGGACAATATAGAAAGATATAAATAGTAACCTCAAGATCTAAGCTAGTAATGTATGGAAGATGTAAGTTGAATGGATTTTGTGTCTTATCCTCAAGTAGCTAAATTTCAAAATAAGTTAGTAGTTGTTTGATGAAATTATAATTAATTGGTTATGTTGCTATTATTGACTTGTCTTCTTAAGTGAATTATATGAATCAATGCAATGCAACATTTCATTTACTTAAATGATCAATGGCATAAACCTTTAGGTAGGGGAAAAAGGTTTGTCATGCTCAGTTCATATGAACTGACAGGTGCTAACATGTTTTGCAGATAATCTCTGTAGGATGGAAGGAAGAACAAATTTGAAAAAGTTTAATGTTCATTATGATTGATAAAGGATGATTATACTACTTCTAGAATTGTAAATTATTGAATTACCACTTTTTTTTTCATGTTATTGCAAAGGGCAAAAATTAGATACTCTGTTGTATTGGTACAAAAACGAAACAATGAAAGAAGAGTATTTGATCTCTACAAAGTCTTGTTGTTTAGTTTTGTAAATGTATGAAATAAAAAGTTATCAGTTAATGAAATAAATTCAAAGGATTGTGTAGTGACCTTGACCTTTTATTACTGTCAATATGTTGAGGTAATAGTGAATAAATTAGTATGCAAATGTGGTAGTGCTAATTAGAATACTTCATGACTATACATCTGTCTATAAAATAGTATGATGTAATAATTAAGGATATTCATATTACGATAGATATATTTCCAAATTAATCAATGGATTGACCAATATGGAATTGTGTTTTAAAAAAAAAAAAAGGGACTCATAGGGGCATAATGATCTTATGCACCATAGCAGACCATTAATGGGGGAAACATTCTCTCCTTTTTACAAATGTAATATTATAACTTGTGATGAGGAAGTTTGTATATTTTGAGATATAAATTATATCATATTAAAGGATTAATATAAATACATGATGTGATTAAACATTCATGAGCTAAAGTGCAATATGGGCTGAAGTTTACTTCATTGGTATGATTTACTTGATTAACTGGTAGTAGTACTATAATTAAATTGATCAGTTAATGAAAAAAGGAAAAATATTTCCAATACGATTATGGGGCTATCAATCTTGTATTTGTTGACCCTTTCAAAGTTCTCTGGAAGGACATTGTTATGTACTAAGAATCATAAGAATCACATTTTCCTTAAGCCACCTTTATATTGGGAATTTGACTTCTGAGAATGTTACAAGTCAACATGTATGGGTAACTTGGGAATGCAAGGTTACCTAACCCACCAGTGGATACTATTCAAGGATTTAATGATATTAGGTTATTTATAAGGGAAAATACTAAAATGAATCATTATGATCTTTTTAATAAAAAATTATATGATCCAAATTGAAAAAAAAGTACACCTTTAAGGTTGAGAAGGTCTTTAAGTGATGAAACCTAAGGAAATACTTACATACTATGAGCTTATGGTAGGTATGAATAAATGACCTATTATAAGTATGCTCAATTGAATATTCTCAATTAAGCATAATATAAGAAAGATGGAATACTTAAGATGAAATGATAGGTAACATCAAGAGCATGAGAAATTCGATAAAGGAATGATACGTACTCACACCTTTCAACAATATGAGATTGCACCACCATTATTTATAATGAATATAGATATATGGTACCAATGCTTCCCTATAGTGATATAGTTATATCAGTGGCATAAAGTAAAACTACGTTGGTAAGAAACATAGGCTTAATTGATTAAGCTAAGACAATATTAAATTTGTAATGCTGAACTTAAACAAAGATTGTTTGATTTCCATTTATGGTTATCACTGACTTGTGATCTAATGAGGTAATTAAGCTTATTTGGAGAAATTAAATATTCTTGAATCTAACAGAGATAAGACCTTAGATGTGACTCATTCGAGGAGGAATTGTCACGAGACCTAGGCTATCCTGTCATGATTTATAATTACCTTAAAAACAATAAGATACCTTGCTCCAATATAGAATTCTTAGTGAGCTAACTCACTACATCCACTACACAGTCGTATCCCTATAAAGATGGTTTTCATCATTTGGATATTGTTTCTTAGTAGCTGTACCGATTTGCCTCATCAAGAGTCTAGATTGTGGCAAGGTATTGCAATAAGTACAAACCTTGTTAGAGTTACAAAGTCGATTGAACCTCATGAATACGCACCCCGATATCAATTTATGATGGTTACGGGATGGGAAGTGGTCTAGTGATGAAGTGAATCATTACAGAGACACTTACTTTCCCATAGACATCATAGGATGACATGGAGGTATGTCTTCTTGTAGGTTAATCTGGCATTGTACCTTGTACAAGGTTGGTAGTTGTTAACAACATCAATGTTTGTAGATCCATATAACTGAATAAGTGAATAAGGTGAGATGAAAATTCCTAAAGATGAGTGTGTCATCCTAGAATTGAGCATAAAATATATGACTCGAAAACTTTGCACAAAGTAGTGTAAGCACTGATTACACTGTCGTGATTTCACTATGATCTAAGTTGTGAGATGCCAGATGGGAATTCTATGGTAGAACCTAGGTAGACACTTAGATAATACTAAGTTATGAGATTCCTGTGGAATTCCTAGGTGGAACCCAAGTAGACACTTATGTATCTTCACTTAATTATCATATCCTGCTAAAGGAAAACCAAAGGATACATTTGATGTATTGGCTCGTATAGAGTGATGAGGGAGATTGAATAGGTTCAGTATTCCTTATGTAATTGCACATGGTTTATGATAGTTATTGGAAATGGATTGCATTAAGGTTTATGTTGGATTTAAATATATGGGTATTTAAATCGAGAAGCATAAAGTAAGATAAATATATAAAAAAATCCAGGATGTTAAGTAACAAAAGTGGATGTTACAACACTAAGTTGGGGGCCAAAAGGGGGTCTTAAGTGGACACTTTTTTTTCTAAAAATAAAAATCTTCAACTTCTACAAGTTATTTGAAATAGTTACACTCAAAATTGAAAGATGTTATAAGAACATGAATCGTAGCATTTTGAGTCTAGTTTCTAAGCTACTTTTTTTTTGAAAATGGTTAAGTGTAAGTGGGTTAAATATCTAAAATACCAATAGGTGCTCATGTTTTTGTTAAAAACATAGTAGATAGTCGGTTATGCCCCCTCCCCCATTTTTTTTTAGCACTATTTAGTATTTTTGAAAACCCTTTGGTAGAAAGATAGATATGAGCATCTAGTTTATGATAGTATTTTTTTAGATTTTTAGTGAGTATTTATTTTTTATGATTTTTCAAGTACAAAGATTTTAAATTTTGAAAAATAAGAGATAGCTGACCGTGCCCCCCTTAACTACCTCAAAAATATCAAAAATTAGATTTTTTTTTGAATATGTGTAGAATTAGTCCTAGTTTGTGACTGTATAATTTTTTTTCAATTTGGATGAGTGAATCAAAAGATACACAATGAATTATAGATGTGTATAAATTCAAAAAAATAGCTATAAAAATACATAGTTAGAAAACAATAAGTATGGAAACCTTATACTAGTTAGAAAATTGAAAAATCATATATTTAGAAATATGATAGTTTTCTTGACGTCGTAGGAAAATTTTTAATAAATGGGTTGATCATTTTTATGGGATTTTTAGTTGAGGAAGACAAATTTTAGCATTTTTTGTTGAAAACACGGTTTGTTGTGTTTTAACAGTCCACGCCTTAGTTTTGGGGATCTAATGCAAGATCTTTGGGATTTGGAAAATGCGTAAAAGAAATATGAGCGCATTATAATGCGAGTGCATTTCTTTTTTACACATTCCATGCCCTCCAACGTCCTTTTCCACCTCTTTCATGGGATTTCTGTCCCCACTCTACTTTTTTTGCATATTCTTGTACTTACTGCACAAATTTTGATTAGTTGAGGTTGTCCCCTACCCCATCATCTATATTTTTCTAATTATGGGGATATAAGCCAATGTAAATACAAGAAGAAGGTTAAAAAAAATACCAAAGAAATTAGAAGAGGATAGAATAAAGAAAGTGAAGTGAATGCAAAAACTTTGTGGAGGGCAAGGTACATCTATTATGTCAAATGTACCTGATGTTTTAGAAAATGATGATGAAATAAATAATGAAATTGAGGAGAATAATAATTTTGCAATGAGTATTGATGATGAATTGAATGATAATGTTGTTATGGATAAATAATTTGGTATGAATGATAATATTGAACCTTTACCTGAGATTCCAAATGTTAATCCTAAAATTTACATGGAAACATTGAATGAAGAAAGTAATCTTGCTAATGAATCTTTACCTCTAAGAACACCTCCTTCCATTTTGCATAGAAAACCCATTCACTTAATTGAAATTGATGAAAACATCATAAAACCAATGCCTAACAAAATGTTTGAAAGAAATGTGAGAAGAAAAGCTATGGAAATTTGGGATAATTACTTTGAGAATTTAAATGATACAAAAAGATGTCAATTATTTGTTACATTGATGAAATTAATCAAGATGAGACCTACAATGAAGACCCTAGGGTTAAGAACATCTAATGTTGATGATCAAAATGTGGAAATTATTGAAAATACACATAAATCATACCATGTCTGTAGGTGTCAAAAATGCTCCAAATATAGTAATGATACATGATGTACACTTACTAATTGTATAGTAAGTGATAAAAAATTATAAACGATTGATTAGAAAAACAAGTAGAGCCTTGAAGCTAAACAAAAAAACACTAATGAAAGAAATAGGAGATGAAAAGTCTTAAGTCAACAAATAACACTGACTATTGGGAATTCTCTAGTGGACTCCCATAGAAAGAAAAGGATGCATCTAATATTCTACAAGAATTAATTGTAAAATTTTGGAATGAGAACACAAGGGTGTCACCAAATAAAAGAGATACAGTAAAAAGAAGAATATGTACTTGTAATCATGAAGTGCATGCAAAACATTTTTAGATATGACTCAAACACAATTGTTTTCTAATTTTAAGAAAGAAAATCAAGAAATTAACATTAGACAAATATTTTTTGAAATGAACAAACCCTTTTATGTGAAAATTGATCACTCACATACCACTTGTTGTAGGCATCATGTTGAATTTTCAATGCATCATGATGTTTTTTTTCAAGTATGTTGTGTTTTGCATACAAACATTTAATATTTGAGCATTCTCTCTTCTAATGAAGAATTAAATAAATTTAGAGAAGGTGAAAATTGAATGAATTAGAACTATACTCATTTTTTAGTAATTTCCACATGTTTGTTATAACTTAATCTTGTGGAGTTGTTTACATGAATACCATAAAACTCTAATAACTTGTTCTATTTATAATTTAATGATAAGTGTTGATTTGGATCTTGTGATGCTTCCTCGGAATACTTTGTATCTTTAATAACATTGAAAATAAGTATAGTGAGGTGCCTCCTTGAGGTAAGAACATTGACTTGTGCCCTATCATGTGGGTTATTTCTTTCCCCTATTTTTCATGGGTTTCTTTCATGTTTTAGATGTTGTATCTTATAGCTCTTAGGGTTTAATATGGGACTTCCCGAGTTTTTGTATCTAGGTAGAACCCCAACCAAGAAACTCCCCTAATACTATTATCCAAAAAGGAACATTAACAAGGGAGATGGACCCTAAAACCTAATAACCTATGTTATATGCACTCTTCTATGATATGGATGTTTTTAAAATGGAGAGATGAATCAGTAAGTAATAAATGTGCACTACACGGGTAACCAAGACTATAACTTGTATCATTAGAGTAGTTTTTAATAGAATGTGTTTAATGTTATAAGATCAAGTAGCCATCATTGCAAGATATGATTTATAGTGTTATAAATGTGTAACCCGGACATTGTGGTCTTGAGTAGAGGTATGCATTATGTTAAAAATATATTTACTCTATTTGAATACAATCATTTGGGGAAAATGTGTTTGTGCATGAACCCATACATGCTCCTATTTTTGTCCTCTATACTATAATGTTTAAATATGATCTAAAACATGTGTCTCTTGTAATAAATTTTAATATATATCTATATAATTTTATTCAAATTGGTCAAAAAGGATTTATATTTAATTTTTTTATATAACGTAGCTTGAAGAATTTATGGATTATCATTTTTCCACTTTCACATTAAATGTGTTGAGGAATTTACACTTTCCTTGGGCTCATCGAGGAGCTTCCCATGTTTAAGGATTACAAGGCCTTCACGTAGGTGCTTCACCCTAAAAAAATATGTTGAATTCTTAATAAATTTAAAATCTTACATCTTAAATTTGTAATAAATTATTTACAATGGAATTTTTATGTCATATGTAATATTGATATATGAATTTTGTGTTTCATAAGCTTTATCGACAATGCAAGGTGATACTAGGGTGGTTAGTTTGGGAGTGAGATGAATTGGCATTCCATTATGATCATATGTAGAATATTTAGGAAATACTAGATGTTTTTTTCTGTACCACATTGAGATGTCTATTAGTTATATAGTATTGTATATTTTTATGATAATTTATGATTTTATAGTTTTTTTCTCATTTAAGATGGTGTTTTTCAATACAAGTATTCAAGACAAACACAATTTTAAACATTGGATATTGTAATTTTGTACCCATTTAAGATGGTAATGTTTGTACTTATACAAGATAATGTTTGTACTCATTTTCATACACATTTTATACTTATTCGAGATGGGCAATTTATTATTATTTCGTAGAGGGTATTTTTATAATCCATTTTATTTATGTTGAATCAAATATAGTGCACTTATGCTATTTTAAATTATAATATTGAACATGAAACACCATACTACAATACCATTACACTTAATATATATATAAAATTACTCAAAAGTAATAGGATACTATTTCTTTTGACATTGTTAAATCTAAAAGGATAAAGGTAACGTGAATGAAACAAAATATTAATTTGAAATATTGGATGTACTACAACTTAATAATTATCTCCATCCCATGGCCCTAATGGTTTTAAGTTCTCTTAAATTTCATTGATAAAAAAATCCATAAGAGAGAAATGTAAATTTTCCTAGAACATGAATATTTAGGATTAGCTTTAATTATTTGGGAGTCAAGGATGACTATCATATTCTCTTAGGTATAATGGTGTGTATATGTAGAGTAAATATAAATCTCCATTTGAGCAAGGCTACATTATGTTGATTCAAAATTTTCCTTGAAAACCATAATGGTTGGTGTGTTCACATGACTTTATCAAGAAATTTTAACCCCACATACAATGTTTAACAAATGATTTTTTTTTTTTGATAAATGGTAAAAGGAGAGTTTTCCCATAGGCCATACCTTGTTACAACATAGGATCTACAATCCAGATATAGCCATTAACAAAACAAGGAATAAAACAAAACCAAAAAATAAAACAACCGATGCAACAAACCCAACCAAAAACCAAACCACAAATAACACAATCCAGGTGACCTCAACGGGAGGATCAATTGTAAAAATAGTTAGTTTCCTAGAATTTCTTGATGCTACATGAGTCCAAGTGTGATCCAAAACTAGAAAGTTTCTCCAAAGTTCGGGGGGCAAAAGGTTTTCTTGATGAATTCTTGATATCTAGAGCCCTCCCAAAAATCCAAAATATTTAGATCTTTAGGTGTACGAAGAGCATATTTTTTGGGCTTCAGGACCAATTCATTCCCAATATTTAACATGACTTCCAACACTCCTTGCGAATTTTCCTTTGGGTTTCCATTCTTTGCCAAATTTTTTTCGAGTTTAAAATAACATTTGAATCTGAAAAAGTGTCAAAATGGTTTGAGGTCTTCACATGTCTAGAGAAAGAGGGGCTAACAATATGGATGCAAGAATGGGAAATCGGTGACTCCTTGTGTTACTAAACCTTCTTCTGCTCCATACACACCTCTTTGGCCAGCACAAGACCATCCATTCACTCATTCATCAATTTATCCATCAAATCCCACCCCTCCACATCCTCCTTTTATTGAGTAACCAATACTAGTGAAGATGAGGGTGTAGCATCTAAAAAATCCACCTATGCTAGGGAAGAGTGGTCATTGAACAAGGATCCTACAATGCGAAACAAGTACTAGGAAACATGTTAAGAAGAGATTCTTCATACAATATAGGTGGTGAAATGATAATTTATGCTTCTTATTTGTTTCCAATATTGGATTTTCCTTAGCTTCTTTTAGCTTCGAGAATGATAAATTATCTACTAAAAGTGCCATCCAAGTGAAGGTGCAAGATTTTTCAAAACCACTAACATACGTAAAAATATTAGTAAGAAATTAAATAGAATTTTAAAACTTATGATTTTTTTAAAAATCATTAAAGTAAATATTCAAATTAAATTCATGTACATGTATATCTAATCTTAACTGAACATACCTTTAGAAATTAAATCCAATGAACCACAAGGATCAACTCTACTATTGAAAGTAGTAATAATTTCTTCATGATCTAATTCTCAAACCTTCCACATTCTCATTAGAGTATTCTTAGCTTTGATGGCCTTTAACTCCCAATGTTTGATCAACTAAATATTAGGTATTATCTAGTTGTTAGGTATAGTAACCAAATGTGAATAGTGAAGTATATTTCTATGTATTTTCATTTAAGCAAGGCCCATTCTCAATGTATTCTTCAAAATATATGATATTTCCTCAAGTATTTGATTTCTCTTATTGATAGGATATCTTCAAAGCCAAGTTCACTCGATGTTTGATGACTAACACCGACCAAATGTGAATATTGAAGTATATTTCATGTATTTCATAGTCTTCAAACAACCAATATTCAAGGTTTTCACCATCAATGACTGTGGAAGTCAATGTTTTTGCTTTTTGCCTCTACACAACAAGACAAGAATTAGTATGTTCCATCTTCATTAAATTATGTCGCAATAACTGAAAAAAATGTCCTGCATCACAAAGTAAAACTCAATTCAAATTTAAAATACATTAAGAGATTATCATTTAAGAATTTATAAATTTATAACATGACATGTATGTACCTTGTTGCACTAAATCAGAGACTTGGTCAAATTCAGGTGATGTTGTCATATGATCTGAAGACATTGTAAGTTGTAATGCTCATGGAACTTGATATGTGTTAAGTGGATTTAGAGGTATACAAGTCCATTCATCCACCCACTATTGTGACTCACATTCATTCCACACAAAATCAATGCATGATATATAAAAACATGTCATGTACCTAGTATAAATAGTGCAAGAGCTTGCATTTGAACTATGAAATGAGTGCATATCACTTGATCCTGTAAATATTGTACAATATTCATATATTTTCAAATGTTCATCCTCGATCAACAAGAAATATCTATGAACTGTTGAACTCTCTTGAGTTTCATGGTCCATGTTCTTGTCACACCATTCAAAAATTCTTTTTCACACTGTAAATTTAGCATCATATTTGAACTTCAATTCTTCTCTTGTAAGGGATATTTTAACACATGATCCTACACCATCATGCTCTCCTTTCCCATGTCTTGCCTCAAGTAAAAATATATACATGTTGTACACTTTTTTGGTATGTGCATCCTATTTATCTAAAAAAATTCCATGCATTATTGAATTATGATGTGTAGTTGTCCAACCAAATGTAATGTTGAGTGATAAAATGATAAAAATTAAGCTCATTAGACTTGGAAGAGTTAGTTAGATTTTATGGGTATGTTGCACTTAAGGTGAACATTTCGATGAAGAACATTCAAAGAGATGGACTGTGGACCTCCAAGAAGAGGTAAGGAGGAATGAGGAAGAGAATCCTCATGGAAATAAGATAAGGAATATGCAAGTAAGAGTGAAAACCATGTATCGGTTTTGTAACTTTTATAGTTCATGGTTTTGTACAAGGAAAAACTTGGTTTATACAGTAATATGATAATAATATGAATTACTATCTTTTGTATTCTAAGAATGAAATACATTACATGAAACTGTGAAAGCTAATGATTTGATTGAAGGAATGACCATAATCTTCTAATTGAACATGATAGTGAAGGTTCTATCCTTTATAATGTACAAGGCATTTGATTGTATGACCGTGAAGGGATGTCCTTTTGGTTTAGTTTATGTCTTAAGAATCTAACTTGTGTCGTAGCTAGGAAGCATTCTCATACTATGTGAGTAACTCTTTTAGACTGTGAGAATCTATAAATAACATCAAAGAGAGGTTTGATGAGGAGACACTATTCAGAGTTTGGGCAAGGAAAACAACCTCTAAATTGGGTGATAGTACTGGTCTAGTACAAAGTTAGAAAACATTACTTAAGTTTTACCATGAGAGTGAATGCTTACTTAGGGAACTCTGTCTATTTTTTGAATGCATGACATGTTTGACTAAATTATTATGAGTTTGTGTTTTTAATCCATTATTTCCTTGGCTTGACAAAAGGTTGTATTTGAATGATGGAAAGAGAATTGATAAAAAAGGAACCTTGTATTAACCATGCATGCAAAGGATGCTATAATAATAGGAGACTTGACTAACATGTGTGGGATATATTTTCAAGGTCACTTTGGTAAGGTTAGATCTTGAAAAACTTCAATATAGACATTTTGTGAATATTTCAAGATTTGGTTCAACACTTGGAGAAAATTATTCCAAAAATACCCATCTTGGGAACCTAAGGAAGGTTTACACAGTTTGAGCTAGGGTTTGTGTGTGGGCCCCCTTAAACATGATAATTAGCTCTAAAAATTTCAAGACATTGTGGCAAAGATCCATTCTTGGACATTTTGAAGAAATTTTGGCTTTTTGAGGGTTTGTTTTTGATATTTTATTGATAGCATGGCCTTGGGTGTCAAGAATAACTATCAATTTGTCTTGGAACTTCCTTCACATTGAGTTATAGCTAGTAGAAGATTGTATAAGACCTAGTCCAAGGTTAGAAGAAAGAATACAAGAATGAAATTAAAAAGAGTTGTGTAAGAAGTGAAAGGCTAAAACTTGGAGAGGATGTCAATGATGATGAAATACAACTATTGAAATTAGTAGTTTAGTGAGGGTAGCCATAGAAGTGGATAACCTCGATGAGAGTAAAGATTATGTTCTTGAGAACATGTAGTGTGCAGTCTTGTGGAAAAGAAAGTAGTGAAGGATGGTAAGTGTTTGATTGAATTTCTTGAGTGGAACTAACCGATTTTAAGGTGTCTATAGGGATAAGAGGACCAAGGAACCTTGGAAAGGTATAGTGGTCAAGAAAATGTTATTTTGTACCTAAAAATTGTGAAACAAGAAATTGGAAAAGTTGGTGCAAAGGAAGTAAAAGAAGGTTCAAATGAATTTAGTTGGATTTGATGATGGAACTCACCCAAAATATGGTCTAAATGCAGGGTAAAGAGAATACAATCTTGGGGAATACTATTTATGTGTTATTAGGCCAATTTGAGCAAGATTAATCAAAAAAATGCAATTTAGGCCATTTTTAGGCATGAGAAAGATCCTCCAAATGTAGAGTATGGTGGAATTGGGTTGTAAATTTTTTGATTATTGATTTGATGTTTTTTATTGTTCTTATTTGCATCAATTGGTATAAAAGTGAAGGATCTTGTTGATATTGCTTATTGAAATTTGAAAGTTGATTTTTGATTATGGCTAACAATTGAAGTTGTGAGTGTGTGAATGAAGTGACATAGAAGAAGTTAAGTGAAAAGAGTTTGAGAAGGGAGAGTGAATACACCAATAGATCAAGTGAAAATCCTAGGTGAGGTGTAGAGAGAGAAGAAAGAATAACTTGCTTAAGAAGAGAGAGAAAGTGAGAGAGAAGAATAAAGAAAGAGATGGATAGAGAAGAATTGATAAGAGAGTTGGTCAAGTTGATTAACCACAGGAAAAGAGAACATGAAGATAATAAGAGAAAATTAAAAGAGGAAAGGATGAATAAAAGAGAGTTGTGGATGCAACAAGAAATCACAGAGCTTAAACAAGACATAGAATAGTTGATGATACTCTTGGAAGAAAGAGAGCAAGGTCAAGAAACAAGGATGGAATTTTTGTTGAGAAAAAGGATTAAATGGGCTATAAAGAGGCTTTTATATAAGAAAAATAGAATGAATATGAAGGTACAATTGAGAGAATAAGAGAGAATGATAAAGGAAAGTGAGAGATAAAAAAATAAGATGCTAAGAAAGGAGGACAAATAAGTGAATATGAAGGTCATTCTTGAAGAAAGCATGCAAATAGAATATGAAGAAGAGGTAATAGGAAGATTTTCAGCTTCCATAAAATAAAAATAACTTGAAAATGAAGATTGATGAGTGAAGAATTTGGAAATGAGAGAGAGAAAGAAGAATTAGAAGAGGAAGGACAACTTGAGAACCACTTTGAAGGATTGAAAAGGGATGAAAAATAAGTAAATTTAGAATACAAGTTTGTCTCGAGGATGAAGAATAGTTAAGGAGAGAAATACAAATTCTTGAAAGAGCTCTTATATGGTAAAAAAGTGAAGTTTGATGAGGAAGGGGTTGAGATAGTAAGTAAAAGTAAATAAATTGAAGAAGAAATACCAATGAACCATGAAGGAAAGAAGATAAAGATAAATAAAGGCAATAAATGATGATTTAGAACAAAAGATCTCCAAAATTACCATCTAATTTTATGTTTAATTGTGTTTTGTAGGTTTGATAAATAAAAAAATAAAGACGATTGAAGAAAAGGCTCTTAAGAGAGCTTAAAAGAAGAAAATGCAAGATGAAGTTCTCATTTTAGAGAACAAATCCATGGAGGTGAAGATGAAAGAGAAATCTAAAGAACAATTCAAGAAAGAGGTAGGTAGGAAAAATGAAAGATAAGTGATTGCATGAGTGACCTATAACTGGAAAAAGAGGAAGAAAATAATTTAGAATTCATATTTTCTCCCACCTTGGGAGTATGATGCGGGAGAACATCAAATATTATACGCTCAAGTAAATGATTTTTTTTTGTTTTCAATGTGGGATAGGATTTTTATAGGTCTAAGTGGTCTCATTTGGGTGTTTGATAAGTATCCAAGTCATTTGGAGCATTTTAGTCTCTTATGGTGGTGTTTGGAGTTTTCCCTCCAATGTTGCATATTCAAAATTTGAATTCCTAAGTCATAGTTCAAAGGCCTAAAGTTGTAAATGAAGAAGCATATAAACTTTTCATAGACCTACATGACCTAACTAGGGTGCTCATTTGAGTAGGGTGATCTTAGGATGAAGGAAGAACTAAGGAGGAGTTAGTTAAGTGATAAAATGATAAAATTAAGCTCATTAGAGTTGGAAGAGTTAGTTAGGTTTTGTGGGATGTTCCACATAAGGTGACAATTTTGAGAAAGAACAATCGAAAGAGAGGAGTGTGGATATCGAAGAAGTGGTAAGGAGGAATGAGGAACAACATCCTCATGGAAAGAGGATAAGAAATATGCAAGATTGTATGGAACTGTATTTTTAAATAAAGGACTTTGTTTTGGAAGTGTGAAAACTATGTATCAGTTTTGTAACTTTATAGTTCATGGTTTTGTATAAGGAAAATCTTGGTTGATGTAGGTAATATGCTAATAATATGAATTACTATCCTTTGTATTCTCAGCATGAAATGTATTACATGAAACTATGAAAGCTAATACTCTGATTGAAGGAAAAATCACAGTCTTCTAATTGAACATGATAGTGAAGGTTCTTTCCTTTATAATGTACAAGGCATTTGATTATATGACTATGAAAGGATACCCTTGTGGTTTGGTTTATGTATTAAGAATATAACATATATTATAGCTAGGAAGAATTCTCATCTGTGTAACTCTTTTTGGACTATGAGAATCAAGAAATAACATCAAATATAGGTTTGATGAGAAGACACTACTCAAAGTTTTAGCAAGGATACAAACCTCTTAAGTGAGTGATGATACTGCTCTTTAGTACAATGTTAGAAAGCATTACTTAACTTTGACCTGAGAGTGAATGCTTACTTAGGAAATCTGTCTATTTTTAAATGCATGGCATGTTTGACTAAATTAATGTGAGGTTGTGTGTTTTTGCATTATTTCCTTGGATTGATGAAAGGTTGTATTTGAATGATAGAGAGAGAATGATAAAAAAGAACCTTGTATTAAACATGCATACACATGATACTACAATAATAGGAGATTTGAATACACATGTGTGGCTCTCTTTTTGAGTCAATGGTAAGGTTATATCTTGAAAAATTCAATACAGACATTGTGTGAAAATTTCAAAATTTGGTTCAACCATTGGAGAAAAGTATTCCAAAAATACCCCTCTCGGGCTCCAAGGAAGGTTTACATAGTTTGAGCTAGGGTTTGTGTGTGGGGCACCTTAAACACCATATTTATCTCTAAAAATTTCAATATATTGTGGAAAAGATCCATTCTTAGAAATTTTGAAGGAATTTTGGCTTTTTGAGGGTTTGGTTTGGATATTTTCTTGATAATGTGGCCTTGGGTGATTGAACACAGTCATAAACCTAGTTCAAGGGGTGATTTTACAAAGGAACCATAATTTTGGCTTGGAGTTAGGAAATGAAACTTCTAGGAAGATCAAATTCCTTAATAAGTTTCAAGAATAGTTGTCACTTTGTCTTGGAACTTCCTTCACATTGAGTTATAGTCAGCAGAAGACTTTATAATACCTAGTCAAGGGTTAGAAGGAAGAATACAAGAAGGAAGTTAAAAAGAGTTTTGTAAAGAGTAAAAGGATAAAAATTTCTATAGAAAATGTTAATGATGTTGAAATACAACTATTGAAGTTGGTAGTTTAGTGAGGGTAGCCATAGAAGTGGATAACCTAGATGAGAGTAAGGATTGTGTTCTTGAGAACAAATAGTGGGCCTTGTGGAAAATGAAAATAGTGAAGGATGAAAAGTGTTTGATTGCATTTATTGAGTGTAAATAATCAATTTTGAGGTGATTACATGATAAGATGACAAAGGAACCTTGGAAAGGGTATAGTGGTCAAGAAAATGCTATTTTTACCTAAAATTGTGAAGTAAGAAATTGGCAAAGTTGGTGCCAAGGAAGTAAAAGAAGGGTCGAATGAGTTTAGTTGGGTTTGATGATGCATCTATCTTGAAATATGGTATACATGTAGGGTACATATAAGTACAAAATTTGGGAAGACTATTTATGTGAGATTGTGCCAATTTGAGCAAGATTGATCAAAAATTACAATTTTAGGCCATTTTTAGGCATGAGAAAGATCCTCCAAATGCAGCGTAAGGTGGAATTGGGTTGTTGTAAAAATTTTGATTGTTAATTTTATGGTTTTTATTGTTCTTAGCTTCATCAATTGGTATAAGAGTGAAGGATCTTATTGATATTTCTTATTGAAATTTTAAAGTTGATTTTTGATTGTGACTAACAAGTGAAGTTGTGAGTGTGTGAATGAAGTGATAGGTTAAGAGAAGAAGTGAAGTGAAAAGAGGATGAGAAGGGAGAGAGAAGACACCAATAGACCAGGTGGTAATCCTAGGTGAGGTGTAGAGAGATAATCAATAAGAACTTGCTTAAGAAGAGAGAGAAAGTGAGAGAGAAGAAGAAAGAAAGAGATGGATAAAGAATAATTGATAAGAGAGTTGTTCAAGTTGATTATCCACAGGAAGAGAGAACAAGAAGATAATAAGAGAAAAATAAAATAGGAAAGGGTGAATAAAAGAGAGTTATGGATGCAACAAGAAATCAAATATCTTAAGCAAGACATAGAACAATTGATGGTACTCTTGAAAAAAGAGAGCAAGGTCAAGAAACAAGGCTGGATATTTTGTTGAGAAAAAGATTAAATGGCCTATAAATAGGCTTGTATAGAAGAAAGAGATAATGAAGACAAAGGTACAATTGAGAGAAGAGGAGAGAAGGCTCAAGGAAAGTGAGAGAGAAAAAATAAGATGCTAAGAAAGGAGAAAAATAAGTGAAAAGGAGGTCATTCTTGAAGAAAGAATGCAAATAGAAGATGAAGAAGAGGTAATAAGAATATACTTAGCTTCCCTAAAAGAACAAGAGCATGAAAATAAAGAGTGGATGAGTGAAGAATTTGGAAATGAGAGATAAAAATAAGAAGTAGAAGAGGAAGGACAACTTGAGATCCACATTGAAGGTGTTGGTAAGATAAAATACTTAGTAGAACTCACACACAGTCCGCGAGGAAAAACAGATGGGATCAAAGGTGCGAAGGAATAGGAGGCGTCACATGCAGAGGTGCAAAGACAAACTTTTGGGACTTAGCCGATTTTTAGATCATATATTTTCGTAGGTCATGGCATGCGGAACACAAAAGCAATGCCGAGACTTGTGCGCCACGCTTTGTCTAGATTTTGAGGATCATATCGAAACACTTTTTCATGGAAGTAATCCAAGAATAGATTCCTCACTCTAGTTAATCAAGTGATCTATAGATAGCATACATGAATTTATGGCCATAATTGTAAACATCGGCGTGTGGCTATTATTTGTGTGTGACCTATTTTTGGCATAGTTAGCGGTGAAGGGCAAGTTCCCCACCCTATATATTAGATGAATCACCTAGTTGATAAAAAGTGGTGTCGAAGGGTTAGAGATTTATGAAGTGCAGAGACTGGATAATTGTAATAGATCCATTGCCCATGGCTATTATTATATCAAGCTTCTATTTCATTGTCATGGTTAATATATCAAGAATATTAGCCAAACCAAAAGTGTCTTCTATGTGTTATCATTACATACTATTGATTTCTTGATGATTTATACGTAAATGCATGCTTTTATAGAACTGGTTTGGTATAACTACGTAATGATGGATTAGTTTCTAAATATATGTATTTGTCATTTCACAATGCTACCATCTGCTATGACAACCCTAAAGAGGGACTTGGTACCTTGGCGCACTTCGGGTGAGTGCTCAGCCTGTGTGTTGAGTGATGTGCCAACGCGACTAGGTGTTATCTGAGAATTCTAGGCTGCATCATTGGTTCCATTGCGGACCTCTTTTTCAGTTGTTTTCAGAATGGTTCACAATGAAGACATACCAGCTAACTTTGGCGAGCATTGAAGAGTGGATTCATGATCTAGAGGAAGAATACGCACGAAGGTTTAGCACTAGATCTAGATTTAATGCACGCACTTGGGTAGAGCATAATTTGTATGAAAATTTGTATGAAAGCTTCTTTGCTATCTTTCCTATAGAATTATACGAGTGGTTGAATACATATGCGTCTAAGCACTGGAGATATCACACACTTGTTTGGACACAAGAGGAATTTCAAACACTATATGGCCGACGACTTGATCTGGACTCGTGCGGTATATACCGGTTTTGCGGTTTTCTAAAAAGCTATATTCTGAGGATTCAATTTCACTTATTCATTCCGAGGTAGTGAGTTCCAATTCTACATGGTATCCTAGAGGGATGTATTTGTAAGGTATTCCGCTGGTAATCAAAATACTGATGTTAACATTGAACTTGGAAGATAAACCCATGGCAAGCTAAAAATCTCCACGCCAAAAGGGAATAGGATTGGTGAAAGATGGAAAACCTAGTAGCATCATGATAGAGGAAGGAGGTGGCTAAAGTATGATGAGGTGCGAGAGGGAATTATACAAGAAGCAAGAAATTGTAGAATGGATGGTGTTGTGGAGAGAGATGGCTCGTGAAGGATTTCGAGGCTCACGGGGATGAAGAAGAGATAGAGCATTAGAACTCCCCATCTAAGAAAGCATGATAGAGAACCCTCTTCACCTCACATGGAAGCATGGCGGTAAGAGACATGAATTAGGATTGTGGTGCGCATCTAAGCCAACCTGTTGACCTAGCCCTTACGCTTGGTTTTCTAGTATCTAGTACAAATGTAAACAAAGTTTTCATTTAGAAAGTGAAAAAGAAGAAACAAGTCGACAACAAGTACATCAATGAAAGAGCATAGAAAAATTCATTATTCTTTGGGGTATGTTTTCGTGCTCATCATCTACACAGAATATGAGCACGCTGAGTGTGGGATTCACCTCGGGGTGGGACCACTTCACAGACTATAGGGGTCCAGTATAGTACCACCGTTGGGACACAGGGAGTGCAACTATGGGCCATATTCCAAGTTTTGGAGGAGGATCATGAGGTATGGGAATTTCTAGTTTTGGTGGTCTGGGTGGTTTTGAGGTAGAGGAAACCTAGGAGGTTCTGGTTGGTGGTCAAGGCCCGCAAAGAACCCCAAAACATTTACATGGAGATGTCTCTTTGTCTCCCAGAGTACAAATGTATGAGGATGCTCTTGAACACATTCATATGTGTGAAATATTATGGCGTGTGAAGGTATCACAGCTTATGAGTGCAAGGCAAGTCAATTTGCTACTACGTTATAGGCGTGCGCACATAGCTGGTATAGGAAGTTTGATCCCAATCAAACTTGTATTGATTATGCAGCATTGAAAGATGCTTTCTTAAAAGAGTTCCATATCCCAAAGTTTGAGTAGAAGAGTATAAGCGCACTTAAGGATATAAAGCAACGCACTACTGAAAGTGTACGTGAGTATGATGCCCATTTTAAAACACTTCTATCCAAACTCTCCTATGACATACATGCAAGTCAGCATGCACAATGGTTTGTCGGGGGATTGATTACTCCATTTTGAAGAGCACTGTCACATAAAACTTATACCAACCTGTGCAAAGCATTGGAAGCAACTCTACGTGCTAAGGTAGTTAGGAGTATTGACACTAGAGTTAGTCCATTCTTGGAGGCTCAGATAGTGGCTATGGCAAAACAGTTAGAGAAATTATCAGCAAACTCAGCTCATGAAACATGCTCAGGAATTTGGTGTATAGATTGTGAAGTGGAAGGCCACACCAAGGATAGTTTCCCTCACATATCTATACGTTCACTCTTTAGACTGTGAGATTTTCCATTTGAATCATGATGCTAGTCACTGCCCCCTACTACAATGCGCGATCAGGAAGAATGTATCCTCTTTTTGTAAAATTTGTAGGTCCACAACCCATGATATTGAAGATTATAGGCTGATTGGCCAGATCCATGATGCCATTGATATTGAGGTGTCTGTTGGGCCCCTGATATAACTTCCAAATTTTAAAGGCGTGTAGGCGCGCATGACTAGAGGAAGCGCGCAAGTGAAGGCGCGCAAGGCAAGATTCAAAAAGGATTCTTGGAGAACCAAGGGCACGCGCCTGTGTGAAGAACAATTTGGGACTTAGCCATTTTCGACCTTTTGGACAGAACACATGAAGAACGTGTTCCATTTGGATAAGGTTCCAGCTTGGCGACAGGGTGTCCTGGAAGGAATATACCTTGTGATAGGAAGATCCAAAAAGCTAATCATGACATGGAGAGGGTATGCACCCAAACCCACACCTTCACACTTAGGGCCATATCTGAGGCTGCAGAGGAGTTTGTTAGAGCTTAGAGGCCTATTTATACACGTGCCCTTGGAAAATAAAAGAGAGAGGCATAAGAGAGGTAGCAGAGCTCTGCAGAATTATTGCGAGAACTATGGGATGAAAATGGGTAGATGATTCTAGTAAGGATGTAATGGGGAAATGGGGAATGAAAATTTTGTTTTGTGAGAATACATGTATGGATCCAGATATGGCGCATGACTATGGTTTGCCTCTCTATGATACTTTGTAGCAAGACTATGAATGAATATGATAAGGTTACCACTATGTTTACATTAAGATCTCCTTCTAGTATTATCTAGCATGTTTTTACTTTGCTTTTGATCTTGTATAATCATGGACCTTACTTGAATGATTAAGTATATTTGTGGATTTACAACTTCTTGGTTCTGTTATTTCTATTGCACACTTGGTTTCTGTTATGACTGAAGGGGTGTAGAAGCCGTCCTGAGCTCTATAGCTTCTTCATTTCTATTAAATCACTAAGTCAGAATCATGAACTATGCCTTCCACTAGAATCACATAAAAGAGAGACTCGGCTCCCTCTCACGCACCTCGGGTGAGTGCCCAGTGCCTACTGGGTGATAGGCCAACATGCATGAGGTTCCCTTGTTCTTGGTGGGTGCAAAAATGACTACATCTTGGTTCCGTTTCCGGGACCTCTTTTTAAAGTTGTAGTGGAACATGGCATACATCATGATCTGTGAAGAAAGTGATGATGGAGCGCTTAACACTTGAAGGTGTTGAAAGTTGGTTTAAAATCATGGAGGATGAATTCACTTAGAGATTCAATACTAGACCTGGGTTTGACATGTGAAGATGGGTGGAAGACACTCTTTATCATGAGTTGTATGAAACCTTCTTCTGTTGTTTCCCAGTAGAGTTATTTGAATGGCTCTCGGCTTATACATCTAGATCGGGGTGGTATTATAAGTCACACCCTTGGACCTAAGAAGCGTATCAGAACTTACAAGATGCTGATCTAACGTGGACCCGTGTTGTAGATCATTGGTGGAGGGGAGTATTGACTAGCTACACTCTGGAATATGCCATTTCCACGTATTCTTGTCTAGAGGTTCTTTGAGTTTGAATTTTTGTGGGAGCCCAGAGGATCATTTCTGCATGCTATCCCCCTAGAAATCAAAATCTTGATGGTAACCATGGGTTTAGAGGCATTTCCTATGGCCGACTAAACCACTCTGAGCACTTGGTGAGGGAGCCAGGTTGGGGAAGATGGCTGATCTAACGGCCCGAAAAGGAAAGGGAGGAGAGATGACTCAAGTATAATGAAGTGTGTGAAAGGGAGATTGATAGACATCATAGGATTACAAGTGGGTTATGGAGCCAAAATCCGTGGAAAGGAGTTGAGGTTCACGCGGAGGATGTGGAACTCGAAGAGCCTATGATACCACATCTTGGCAAGTGTGGGAGAGAATACCTTGTGGCTTCGATGAGAGTTCATCGCGTAGAGAAAGAAGAGTCGTTGGCGCGCATCTGACCCCACCTAATGACCGAACCTTGGTGCTTGGTTTGTTTGAACGAGAAAAGAGTACGCATTGATCCTTTTGATATCAGTGGAAGCAACCGATCGGCACCCAGGAGATATGACTTCTCATTTGAGACTTCTATGGCTTCACACACTATTCCAGTATTTGGTGGAATGTTTGGACAAGGCACATACATAGCTAGTTTTAAAAGCACGCTAGGAAGTGGTGGAGGAAATACGACTGGGAGTCGCACTAGTTCACAAAATGTTGGCACATAATTTAGTGGAATGACGGGAGCATTCGAAACGGAAAACACAAGACATGTACTATCATCACCAATCTGACACTATGATAATTCTCCACCGGGAAATCCTCATGCTATGATTATTTACTAATGTACAACCTTTAGTTTGGTGGATGTAATTTGGAAACACAACAACAAACATAACACAAGAATACCATAGACTATGATACGAAGGAATGATGACAAATCTGAAATATAAGTGTAAATTATAATATCAACATGAAATTGTTACAATCTCACCCATGAGGTACTTCAAGTGTTACTGAATTCACTTGCCTTCCAACAATAACTATGGGAGAAACTTCATAATGGATTCTTTAACACACCTTCTAAATGATGGCTTCCTTTACACACTTACTCATACAATATTTCTCACTACTTCTCTCTATGCTAAATGAGGGGGGTGGCCTCTTTATTTATAGGAATTCAGGCTTATCCACCCTATCTCTAAGATAGGATAGGAAATATCTTCCGCGAATCATATTCCATGCCTAAAATCTTGCCTTTACATGTAGGTTTATCTTATAAGATAAGATAAACCTTATCATCTCACATGGGTTCCACCTTTTAGACTTTTCCACAAATAAAATACAAAAATATTTATGACATCACTCTTTGTCCTTATTACAATATAATATTTCTAATTCCTAATCATGTATATCCGACTTCTCTACTTACCCCAACTTTGACATTTTAACATTACCGGACCACTTACGACAAATATTTACTTTTTACCACAACATTCCTATTGTACTTTGATTGTTACCGTACTCTACTTTATTGGTGGCACCGTACTGACGGTGCCATTATCTTCTATTGGATGCCACTACTAATTATACTTAACAACATCTTATTCCTAATACATACATTAATAAAATAGAAATTACGGAGGAAAATTTTAATGTTGACATTTTCCCCTTCCTTCCTAGCTTTCTACTCTGTCCTCGAGTAGACTCTTATGGACATTTTGCTGCTGGAAAATATTTAACTTGTCATGGTTGACCCATTTTGTAATGGGAGTACCATCCAATTCCTCCAAATCGATATGTACCATTTTCATGCACATTTGCTATTTTGTAGGGCCCGTCCATTTGGGAAGAAATTTTCTCTGCCTTCTTTTTTTGTATCTGGAATCATATACTAGAACCAAGTCATTCACATGAAATGGAGACCAACGGATCTTTTGATCAAAGTATTCCTTCTACTTCATTTTCTTCTTATAGCTTGTATCCTTCACTATTTCCCTCATTTCCTCTAGCAAATGAAGATGCACCAACCTTTCTTTTACTGAATCACTTTCATCCATCCTTTCATTTTTCATAACTCTCACAGTGGGAATATCAAACTCAATAGGAAGAACTGGATCAATGCCATAAGCCAACTAAAATGGGGAGTATCCTTTGTTGCTGACTTTGATGTTGCCCTATATGCCCACAATGCATGAATCCTTTTATCCCACTTATGTACCTGCAAGGCTGCATCTTTTGCTAGAATTTGACATAACACAAAATTTGTTCGTTTCACCTGTCCATTTGTGCTTGGCTTGTATGTTGTTGCCTTCCTGTGCTTAATAGAAAACTTCTTGACTAGGGATTCTACCACCTCATTAATGAAGTGGCTTCCTTGATCTGTTACAATTTCTAATGGGAACCAAATCTAGTGACAATGCATTCATATATGAACCTTGTCACTTCATCCATGGAAGCTATTTTTAATGACCTAGCTTCAACCCACTTTGGTTAAATAATCTGTGGCAACTACAATATACTTATTTTGGCATGGGGTAGTTAGAAGTGGACCTAAAATATCTATTCCCCACTTTTCAAAGGGACCAAGTGGAAGAATAGGGCATAATGGAGTTGATGAAGTCTTACGGTTACCATGTGTTTGACAAATATCACGTCTTACAATAATTATAACAATCTCTAAAAAGAGTGGGCTAGTGATAACCTGCATCCAAGATCCTTCTTGCTGTAAGTTGTCCAGAGAAGTGTCCTCCACATGTACCATTGTGGAATTATTCTATTAGCTCCTTTCCTTGATCACGTCCAACTTCCCTCTTGTACTATCCATTAGGTCCTATTCGAAATAATACTCCATGTAGAATAGAATATGGACGACTGGCTTGCTTAATCTTCCTCTTAGTCTTTGCATTGGCACCATCAAGAAACTTGAATTCATTCAAATAATTCCAAATATTTATGTATTCACTAGGGATTGTGTCAAGGGATAACAATGTTTGCATCTGGAAATCATCATTATCACAAGATGACCTAAACCATCATAGGCTCAAGAGAGTGTATCTGCATTGACATACTTCTTTCCTGGCCTATCTATAATATCAAATTCAAATTCTTGTAGCAAAATTATCCATCTTGCTATCCTCCCTGATGGGTTAGGCTTATTTACAATATATTTTAGAGCCTGATGATCTGTTACAACTATAAATTTCTACCCTAGCAAGTAATTTCTAAACTTCTTTACAACAAAAATGATAGCTAGAGCCTCTTTTTCAGTTACAGTATAATTTACCTCAAAGACTACTCATGTTGTCTACGCTCCCAAAGTAAACTGGATGATCATTCCCATTTTCATCTTTTTGGCTCAGAGTACTTCCTAGTGCTGCATCTGAGGCATCAATATACACAATGAATGGCTTGCTCCAATATGGATTCTTTAAAATAGGTGAAGACACCAAAGCTTCCTTTAGTTGTTCAAAATATTTATGCGCCTTATTTCCTAGTTCATAAGTAACATCCTTCTTCAAGAATTGGGTTAGTGGCTCTGCAATCTTTGAGAAATTATTAATGAACCTTCTATAGTAACCCACATGGCCTAAAAATGATCTCAATTTACTTCTATTCATAGGAAATGGTAACTCTTTTATTTTTGAAACTTTATCAGGATCAGTACCAATACCATCTCTGGATAAAACATGCCCTAAAAAACGCCTTTAGAACATCCAAGGACACACTTTGTAGGGTTTAGTGAGGCTTGTGCTTCATCTAACCTTTGAAATGTTGTCTCCATCTGGTGCAGGTGGTCCATCTTTCTCCCATAGATGTAAAAATAATCCAGAAATACTCTGATGAAGTTCCCAATGTAGGGTTCAAACACCCTATTCATCAAGTGCTAGAATGTTTCCAGAGCATTACACAACCTAAAAGGCATAACTCTATAAGCAAACGTTCCCCAAGGAGTGATGAACGTGGTCTTCAACTGATCTTTCTCTCTCACTATACGAACTTGGTTGTAGATCTCGTTATATCCATCAACAAAACTATAGCACTCGCCATCTACTTCATCCAAGATCTGATATGAGAATGGAAGAGGGTAATGATCCTTCTTTGTTGCCTTGTTGAGCTTCCTATAATCAACACAAATGCGTAGTTTCCCATTTTTTTTATTGAGATCACAATGGGAGAAACCCATTCTAAATTCTCCACAACAAATATGAATCATGCATCAAGCAACTTATCTATTTCTTCTTTTACAATCTTGGAAAAATTAGGATTCATTCTATATGGCATTTACTTTATGGGCTTAGCACCATCTACCATCTCAATAGAATGTTCTACCCAAATTACTTGACGAAGTTCCTTGTAATCAAAAGTGAATAGGTGTATGTACCTTTGAAAGAGCTGGAGGTAGGATTCCTTCTCACTCTCCATCACAACATCACCAATCTTTATTTGTTGGAGATGATCAAAAATTTCTTCTTCAGATAATCTTATGGGTTCATGAGTCAGTGTGACTGGAAGGATATCCATGACCAAAACATCAACCTCACTTTCTTCATCTTCTGTGTCCACTTCACTGGTACTAGAGTAATCAGAGGATGTCCAATCATCACTTTCATCACTTGAATCCATAGGTTTTCCTTATGATGCCGAGGGATTACGTTTATCTTCACCCTCTCTCTACCACATCCAAGTTTCATGAAGCTTTCATTCCGGTAGTTTCTTGCATGAACTCTCCTTAGCCACGGCCTTCCCAACAACATTGGGTACGCAATACCATTTTTCATCACCTGAAAGTCTACCACACACACAACACCCATAACAAATATTGCCACATTTGAAACAACACCTTCTGGTTTAGTTTTTCCCTTATTTAATGACCTTAACATAAGTGTTGAGGGCGATCAATTTTTAAACCCAACATATTCATTATAGACTCGGTCATTACATTAACTGCAACACCTCCATCAACTAAGACATCATGAATTGAAATACCATTACATAATACCTCAACTTGTGGAGCATAGGGATCCGCCTCTGCCTCCAAAATAGGTACCTCAACCTCCTTACTTCGTCGAGCATTGAGTCCACTTCGCAGCTCCCACCTCTTCTTAGAAGACATAGCCAGAAGTTGACCATATGTAATATTTGTAGGCCTTTTGGATAGATCTTCTAAGATGGAGTATGGTCCTTGTCCCTGTGAAATTAGAAAATCCTGCACACCCAACTTTCTTCTCCTATGTTTCTTACTAGTTTCTCCTTTCATCTTCTTAGGATCATTTCCATCTTGGTTATCTTTTCTTTCTTTCTTTTTGTTACAAACACATCTGCTTCATTATTTATGCTCCTATCTATTACATCAAAAGAATTCACAGGTTTTTCCTTTATCATTATCTCTTGTACTAGATGTAGAAGCTCTATCTGGACAATTATACTTATAATGACCCTTTTTATAACAACCATAACATACAACTTCAATTATATTTGTTTTGGGACCTCTATCTCCTCCCTGAGAACTAAATTCCTTTCCTCAAGAAGATTAATAGTTAACCTCGACCCATCTTCTTGAGCATGATCTTCACACTCGGTAAATGTAATAGGAAAATATTTGTGCTCACCGAGAGTGGTTGTGGATTTTGGACCAAAGGTGTTGGTGTAGGCTCTACCTTAGCAACAATTTCTTTGGGCTCCTCTTCCATGCTTTCTTCTTGCCTTCTTGCAATCTCCTTTGCTTGTTCAATGGTAGCTAGGCGGTCATACTTCACTCGTTATCTGATCTCTGGCTTCATCCCAAGAATGAAGTGCTTATAGAGGAGATTATCCACGCCATTCATCAACCCATCCGCTAATCCTTCCTTCCGGATCTGGGCATCGAGCTTCCTCCTTAGCTCTAGAACACGAGCATGATAATCCCTTATCTTCTCCTTATCTCCTTGGGCTAGCTTTGTGATCTCGATCATGAGATCTATATATTTTTGTTGTTCACCAAATTCTTCAAGAAAAATTTCAGTTAATAAATCCCATGAGTTTTTCACATTATCACTTAGTGTTTCAAACCACCTAAGTGTTGAACCATCCAAAAAGGTAGGAAAAATTCAGTCCATTGTTCCCTTCTTATGAGGCCATTACAATTGCAAGATCATTTAAACTCTTGAATGAAAGAGGAATCATATTCATTAGATTGGGTTGAAAAAAAAGAATCTTCCCCATTTTAAAAAGTAACCACAGTGAAATACCAACTCACAAGTACAATCAGTAAGACTTATGTGCACAAATAATTAGACTCACTACAATAGAAAGTGACTTTACACCTTTCTACAGTAAAATAGGAATGACCACGGTAATCTTACATTTACTATGGTAAAACTTGACTTACTACAGTAAAAATTGACTTTACTGTGGTAAACACTATTTACGGTAAAAATGAAGTTACTGGGGTAAACACTATTCACGGTAAAAAATGAAGTTACTGTGGTAAATACTATTCACGGTAAAAAGTAAAGTTACTATGGTAAATACTATGCATGGTAAAAAGTGACTTTACCATGGTAACTACTAGGCACAATAAAAACAAGGTTACCCTCCTATTGATTTATGACTAAGTGGGAATATCTCTCCAGAAAATCCACCAACGAGGAATGGTCCTGGAAACGGAACCAAAATGTCATCACCAATCTGGCACTATGATAATTCTCCACCGAGAACTCCTCGTGCTATGATTATTTACTATGCACAGCCTTTAGTTTGGTGTATGTATTTTGGAAACACAACAACAAACACAACACAAGAATACCATAGACTATGATACAAAGGAATGATGACAAATCTTGAAATATAAGTGTAAATTATAATATCAACATGAAATTGTTACAATCTCACCCATGAGGTACTTCAAGTGTTACTGACTTCACTTGCCTTCCAACAATAACTATACGAGAAACTTCATAATGGATTCTTTAACACACCTTCTAAATGATGGCTTCCTTTACACACTTACTTATACAATATTTCTCACTACTTCTCTCCATGCTAAATGAGGGGGTGGCCTCTTTATTTATAGGAATTCAGGCTTATCCACCCTATCTCTAAGATAGGATAGGAAATATCTTCCGCCAATCATATTCCATGCCTAAACTCTTGCCTTTACATGTAGGCTTATCTTATAAGATAAGATAAACCTTATCATCTCACATGGGCTCCACCTTTTAAGACTTTTCCACAAATAAATACACAAAATATTTATGACATCACTCTTTGTCCTTATTACAATATAATATTTATAATTCATAATCATGTAGACCCTTCTTCTCTACTTACCCCAAATTTGACATTTTAACATTACCGGATCACTTACGAAAAATATTTACTTTTTACCACAACATTCCTATTGTACTTTGATCGTTACCATACTCTACTTTATTGGTAGCACCGTCATCGATGGTGTCATTATCTTATTGGGCGACGCCACTACTAATTAAACTTAACAACATCTTATTCCTAATACATACATTAATAGAATAAAAATTATGGAGGAAAATTTTAATGTCGACGTAAGACTACCTAACACATTAGGATATGGAGGTGGAAGTGGTGGAGCTGGTGGCTCAAGATCTAGTGGATCCGGCGGAGGATTAAACACCGAGAGGAAACCAAGGGACCGGATCGGGAGGACAAGGACCTCAGCCAGGCTCCTCAAGTATTTTTGAGATGTCTCTACACTTATTAGATTACGAGTGGGATAGAAGATTCTGCGAGCACATGCATAAGTGCGAGCTGCTATGGCATGTGAAAGGGATCACAACCCGGGATTGAAAGGCCGCTTAGTTTGCGACAACCTTGCAAGGACGCACACATAGTTGGTATAGAAAGTATGACCCTCATCAAATCTATTGTGGATTATACATGCACTTGGAAATGCATTCTTGGCGGAATTCCACATACCCGTTTGAACAGAAGAGCATCAACTCTCTCAAGGAAATCCAACAAGGAATGGAAATAAAGCATGAGGGAATATGATGCATGCTTTAAAACTCTATTATCAAACTATCTTATGATATCCACCTTTCACAACATGCCCAATGGTTTGTCAGAGGGTTGATCACACCCTTTAGAAGGGATTTGTCTCATAAAACATTCACGGACCCGCGCGAAGCATTGGAAGCTGCTTTGCGCACTGAGGTAGTTGGTAGTGTTGACACCGGTGTTAGCCCATTTTTGGAGGCTCAGATCACTACCATGGCTAAGCAGTTGGAGAAGTTATCTGCAACATAGTTCCTAGAGATTCGCAGTGGGATGTGGTGCATGGATTGTAACATAGAAGGGCACACAAAGGATAATGGTGGGGTATGTACTCGGAAGGAGGGGTGCATGACCGTAGCGGTAAATTGTGAAATATGTCATGAGGACCATGATGCAAGTAGGTACCCCCTTTTTGCAGCGCGTGATCTGTAAAAATGTATCCTGTTATTGTAAGATATGTTCCTCAACCACACATGACACCAAGTATTATAGATTGATTGACCGAATTCATGAGGCAAGTGATCTTGGTGTACGCCTTGATGGCATTCTAGTAGTTCCCAAAGGAGATGAACGTCGGTATGAAGAGCACAAAGATGGAGATGTGTGTGGAAGAGGGTTTCATGGAGGATTTCATGGTCACAAGTAATCATGCGGAGGAAGAAGTGAGTTCCCACGTGGGATGTGTTTTAATTGTGGAGCCACAAGATCATTATAAGTGCGAATGTCCAGATCTTTTGCAATGCTCATGGTGTGGAAAAAACATAAGTATGAAGAATGCCCAGAGTTATACGAACATATGAGTTAGCGACCTGCAGGAAGGATAAGGGTGCTACCATGGTGAGTATTAAGAAGGCTGACGCGTAATGGCTTCCGCGGGTAATACGTGAATAAGAACTAGAACTGTTATGGTAACAACAAGGGTAGAGTCAACACGTGCAAGGGAAGCACCTAGGTAGAAACCTCTAGTTTCAAGGGAGGAAGTAGTGCATGGGAGGTATCCAAACCCAACTCGGTAGAAAGAAGTCTACAAGGAAACCATGGACATAATTCGAAGCTTACAAGGGGAGATCCAATGTTTAAAAGAGCAAACTAGGAAAGATGACCAAAGAAGATCGGTAGAAGCATCAAAGGATGACTTGGATGAGGTTAAGGAGGTGTGTAAACTGCTGAGGTAGGAGAATATCATTCCCCTTCTAGGAGCATGGTTGAGAGAAAAGGTATCGTGCACCTGGGAAGAGCATGAAAGGTAGATCCTACATGCAAACCTCCCACCTCACAGTCTTGATTATGACAAGGAGATCACCTTGAACGCAGTAGTGGATGGGTGGCTGCTTAGCAACATCCTCATTGACATAGGCGTGGAGGTTAATGTTCTCACTCTGGATGCACAGCATCAAATGAGAAGACTCAGACATTACAGCCATCTTCAAATGTGATGTATATGACAAATAAAACAAAGGCAATGCCCATAGGTGTCTTGAAGGATGTGACCATTACCATTTAGGGGACTAAGTTCACTGGGGATTTTGAAGTCTTGGCACTTGTTGAGGCAGATAATTTCCTAGCATTACTTGGGTGCCCGTGGTGCTATAAGAATAATGTAGATCTTCGGTTTAACAAGGGGTACATAAGCTTTGAAAACAAGGAAGAGAGGGTGATTATACCACTTGCTGATGGGAAGTCCACACCCTATATTGAACCCCTTGGGGAGGAGGTCCTAGATAGAATATATGTGTGCTCCATAAGGGATCCAGAGACCATCCACCCTACAGAAGGAGTCATCTAGTTTGATGATGCTCAATTTATCAGTGATACTACCAGTATAACATGTGATAACTAGGCACATGGGACTTATGAATTGATTGGGTGATATCTAAAAGGATCAGTGACCAAGGTAACAATGGTGTGTATAGTTCGGTGCTTGGGAGGAAAGGCAATAACCAAGTATTCTGGGGATGCATACCCTGAGGTCTTTTTAAGAGAAATGGAAGCTCAATGGAGGGAGGACGAGTGACGAGGGATGCTAGGTTATGTTTTGATAGGCACAATAGCGAGGTGGTGGGCCACGCATAGTGAAAACTTGTTGGAATGACGTGAAGTTAGGCCCAGCGCATCTTGTTTGATTCTTGAAGCGTAACATACCCACCGCTATCAAGGATTATAATGGTGATGGACCCACCTCTTCCCACATCCGGAGCATGTGAGAGGGTGCAGGAGAGAAGACGTGGAATCTTTACCACCCTCCCTTTGGGTACACAAGCTATATTTGACAACTGCAAGGTTGCATGGGTGCTTGGTACATCCATTCTAAAACACACTTGCTGCCAAAGAGGAAATTGGCCGAGTTAGCGGTTGACTTGGTTCACACATTCGAGTACCGAAGTACCATGCTGGCTAGTTGATGAGGCGTTGCAGGACTATCAAACACCTCACTGGGGATTACACCATGGCAAAAGATAGATTAGTAAACTTACTTTGTGGACCTAACTTGAAGCGCAATTCGAAGAGGAGGAACCAAAAGACATATAATTCGAGCATGCGTGTGCTGAAAAGAGAAAGGAAAGATGGTAAACGTTGTTGATGGAGAGGAGATGGAGAACACGAATGTCAACCATTCAGTTGGGACACATAAAGTGGTTGAAAGTGTGGATGAAAGTGCATGCATGTATCATGAACCACTCAAAACTAAGAAAGTTAACATCGGCTCGGAGAAGGATCCCAAGGAAGTTATCATTGGGGACTATTGATCGACAAGGAAGTATCAAAGATCATCGATGTCTTGCGTGAATTTGAGGATTTATTCCCACGTGGATACCATGAGTTGAAAGGTGTCCACCATTCATTAGGGGAAATGAGGATAAAGTTGAAATATGGTGCACGCCCGGTCAGGAAGAGGCCTTACAGGATGAATCCCAACATGCGCGTAAGGGTTGCGAAAGAGTTAGACAAAATGATAGCATCCGGTATCATTGAGGTTGTGGAGGAATCAAAATGGATAATTCTAATGGTGTTCAACATAAAGAAGGATGGGTACAGGAATTGAATGCTCTTTGTATCATAGATCCTTTTCCCACCCCCTTCATTCGAAGAAATTTTGGAAGGAGTTCTTTGGCGCGAGGTCTATTCCTTTACTGAGATGGATTCTCGGGATATCACCAAGTAAGGATTGCCAAAGAAGACCAAGAAAATACAACTTTCATCACTGAGTGGGGAAGCTTTGTATGCACGGTCATGCCCTTTGGATTGAGGAATGCACCCGTTGTATTTTCACGCATAGTGGTACAAACATTTAAGGACTTCATCCACAAGCTCCTTTAGGTATATTTGGATGATTGGATAGTGTATGGATTGGTCAGGGACCATTGTGATAACTTGAGATTGATGTTTGAAAGATGTCGGTAGTTGAGGATCTCCCTCAACATCAAGAAATGTATCTTTGCAACTCCTTTTGGAACGTTGTTGGGACATATCATATGCAAATAGGGCTTACTGGTGGATCCCGCGAAAGTTGCAGTTATTGTGGGATTAGGGGAGCCTACCGGCCAAAGCACCATGCACGGATTTATTGGACACAGTGGGTACTATATAAAGTTCATTAAGGGATACGCCAAGATTTCCGTGCCTTTGGAAATATTGCTTAGACATAAAAGTACCTTTAAGTGGGGAGAAGCGCATGAGAGGGCATTTGACACTCTAAAAGAAAGGCTTATCACCGCACCTATTCTACAATTCCTATCATGGGATAAACCTTTCCATGTCCATGTGGATGCCTCTGCACAACAATGGGGGACATTCTTGCTCTCAACCGGAGAGGAGATTGTTGATCATCCCTTGTGTTTTTGCAAGTAGAAAGTTGACACCAACAGAGTAGAATTATACAACGAGTAGCGCGAGGCATTGTCAATGATTTACGCCTCCACAAATTTAGAAAATATCTACTTGGTGAATCAATTCATATTCTACAATGACCATATGGCCTTGAAGTATCTAGTAAACAAAGCAAAGTGTTATTGCAAAGGGCACATATGTCTTTGTTGGGTACTTTTGTTTTAGGAATTTGAATTCAAAGTGGTGGTAAAACCTGGAAAGAATAATTGTTGGCCAAATCATTTATCAAGGATTGATTTGGGAGAGGACGCAAAGTATGAAACCATGTCGGACGGGAAACTATTCCGATTGTGGCACGCACCCTTGAAGTTAGAGGACATTGCTGTTTTTCTCAAGGAAGGTGTGGTACCCGAAGGGATGAATGCAATGGAAAATAAAAAGTTAGCCATATGTGCTACGCTCCTTTCATGTTGATCAATGGGGATTTGTATAAAATGGGCCGCGATGAGGTTTTGCACCATTGTGTATTAGAACATGAACGCATAGCTATAATAGAAGAAGACCATGGTGAAATTGCTGGAGGACACTATGTGGGGAATACAACCACGCGCAAGATCCTAATCACTGGACTCTAGTGGGAAATGATTCACTAGGATTGCATTGAGTTTTGTAAGGCCTGTGACCACTGCCAGCGCCTTGGAAAACTTGGAAGAAGGGATGAGATGCCCTTGCACCCCATTACCAACACGAAACCTTTTGAAAAATGGGCAATAAATTTTGTTGGACCAATCTCACCAGTACGCACGAAGGACTAACTCACGGTATATTATCACCTGTACTGATTATCTGACAAGGTGGGAAGAGGCCGTGCCCACTAAGGATTGCACCACAACCACGGCTGCTAGATTTTTGTGGGAGAACATTATCAGCAGGTATGGGTTCCCATTAAGTTTAACAAGTGATAGGGGCACTCACTTCTTAAATGAAACAATCAGGATTCTATTGGTAGAATTCATGGTAGCCCATCACAAGACTACCCCTTATCACCCTTAGGAAAATGGGACTACAGAGGCATTCAAAAAATCCTTAGTCACACATTGACTAAGATATGTGATGTGGGTAGGCAGGATTGGGATGACAAGGTATCAATAGTTCTTTGGGCATACAAAACAATGTATAAAATGTTAAACAAGGCCACACCATTTCAATTGGTGTTGGGTGCGAGAGGTCATTTTGCTTAGTTGAATTTATGCTACCATCGCTTGGATAGCATGCATAAGAGGATTGGACGATGAATAAGGAATGGAAAAGAGAATAGATGAATTGATGAAGTTGGATGAAAGGCGCTCGCTAGCAAGATGGAGCCAAACAACCTGAAAAGCTAAGCAAAAGCATGGCATGAGCCGCCACATTAAGAATAATTAGTTTGAGGTTGGCGGATGGTATTGCTATATGATTCAAAATTTCTACGCCATCTTGGGAAGTTGAAGGTGCATTGGTTGGTCCTTATGTAATTTCATACATCCTTGATTCGAGCGCATGCGATTCTGAAGTCTTGGATGGAACAAAATTACCGGACACTTTAATGGGAGTAGGATGAAGCCCTACTATAAATAATGCTTCTTGGTGTTTGTAAATAAGGTAGTTTTATCAGTTAGTTTAGAATTTCCTTTCATGCATTTCCTTTCTTGTATTTTCCCTTTTGTGTTGTTGTTTTGTTTTGTGCCTTGGGTGCCGGTAACCTTATTACTTTTTGACTTATGAATGCACAGAGGACCGCGCATCATTTTAGTGTGGGGTAAGGTGACAAAGAGAAGCATGGAGTTACTCTACCAGGAGGATTGGGTTGGTAGATCATTTGAATTGGCCCTGTTGAAAAGATGCATTATGAAGGCGAGATGGGTGGAAAAATAAGGTTACATTGGAAATCCACGTAAAAGGAGAGAGTGTAAAAACACGAGGTAGGTGAAAACAAGCATCTTAAGGATGGAAGAGGTGCCTTTGGTGCTTAGTAACACACACGCAAGAGTCTTACTGTCAAGATGGATTGTTGGCGCGCCATAAGGTTGGAAAAAATTCGCGCGCTGATTGGGCGTGGGTGGAAGCGATTTTGCGCAAAGATTGGGCGTGTGAGAAGAAGCGGAAGTTGGGTTTTTTTGGAAACACCGCATTAAACATGGTCAAATGCGGTGGTAGGTATCCTAGCATTAAATGTGTAAATGCGGAAAAGATATAAATATAAGAGTGGTCATTTCATTATTTTACTTTGTGAAAACAAGAGTGATTTTCTTTCAAGAGCTAGGGTTTCGAAGACTAACTCGTGTAAAGGAAAATCCCAAAATCTTAAGCACAACCGGTTTGTTAGATCTACAAACTAGAGCGAAGTGATTCACGGGTGTGAGGAATGTTGTGAAGAAGTGCTATGATCGAAGGAGAAAAGTTTGAGATTAGGGTTTTTGTTTTAGGGCGCACGGGGGGGGGAATTTCAAACAAA
Organism: Taxus wallichiana var. yunnanensis; assembly: GCA_018340775.1. Lineage (NCBI taxonomy): Eukaryota > Viridiplantae > Streptophyta > Pinopsida > Cupressales > Taxaceae > Taxus > Taxus wallichiana. Next base: position 278,490,307 of record CM031240.1, read on the forward strand.
TCACAAGGTAACCTGGAATGAAAGCAAGGGGTAAAATGATGGCCACAAAACCAGTTGATAAACCTGTAGTACAATCCAAGAAGGGAAAGAGCAAGGGAAAAGGGAAGAAGAAAGAAGAAGAAATCCCCTTGGATACCAATGAAGAATGGTACTCGAAATGCAATACCTGGATGGGGTTTTTCTGGGGCAAGAGTGGGAGTCCCACATCAGACAGATGCCCGTGATTGACTACAATCACCGATCAAGCATAATCGTGAAGGAAATGGCACTGGAGCTGGTGCGCCCTACAAATAAATGAACACCTGATGGGATGCCAATCTACAATGACATAGTCAAGGTGAAAATGGAGAAGGCAGGGCTTCTCTAGCTTTACGAGTTACCATATTTCGAAGCTTTGCGCTTGTACCGTGGGCGATGATGCGCATGCATGAGAACTTCTTACACTTCTACGGGTGAAAAATGCACATAACTCCCTAGTTAACTTCATACTTTACAAGCCTAAGGCAGAAGGGGACACACTCATAGATGACCTCCAGGATGAGGAGGAAATTAAAGAAACCATTGCATCCCAGGAATATAAGAAGGGATCAAGGTACTACAATGTCGCGGATATCAGTGATTCGGTGATGAAAATGGCCGTGCACCTCATTTCCAAGATGAATGGACAAGAGAGGTGGACCCAGGTGAGAAAGCCACAGGGCCGAATGTCTACAAGAAGGTCACGGAGGGCACCGTATACAATATCTCCCAGTACATAGCAGACAAGATCATAAGCAGTAGCAGAGAATGGAGGAAATATATTATTTGGGAACATTCTATTAACCATTGTGTTCTTAGAGATCGGGGTGTCGGATGCATCTGATAATTTTGTATGGGAGTACCCCGATGAAGACCCTTCACCCGCGGATAGGTTCCAGAAGTATACTTGTGAGTCAATGACAGGGGTGCACAAGGCGTGCTTGGATAAATGGTATATGTGCCTCGAACGCATTCGGGAAGAATGGCGAGATCCTAGAATAACTCCCCACAAAGAACTAAAGGAGAAGCATAGTTCGTGGTATACCAACACTTATACGCATTGGCGAGATTCATCTTGGTGGATGGCATCTAGAGTCCACTGGTGCAAACTCCCCTTTTCATTCACTACCCAATTTTTCCGGGAAGGAGTGAACAAGTACAAGGAATCGAAGAAATTAAGACTTGACTTGTCCACCCTTGATGGTGAACACAGGGAAATGAGAAAGAAGCTGGTCTACCTGGGGAAGCACGTGTACATTGAAGGATACGTATCATATGATGTACACATTGTAAGTCCCATGACCTTAACCATTACTGAGAGTGATGCTGCCAGATCTACCTATACATAAGGCCGAAGTTTGAGAAGGGCACATATGTGGAGAATGAAATATCCATCCCGGATGACCCCATGGGGAGAAAGAAGCCTACACCAAAGCGTAAGGAGAGAGAAGAGAAAGAGGAATAGAGGGTAGTGGAGGAGCAGGATGTAGGTGCTACAGGACCAAGCACCCACGTCTCGGAAGAAGAAGAGAACGATAGTTAGGGAGAAAACCCCAGAACCGGTGAAGCCACCATCTCCTGAGGAGCCCTCGGATGAAGAGAAGACCGCATCTCCCAAGCCGGAGTATTTGGTAGATAGAAAAGAAGAGAAGGTAGAGGAGACCAAAGGCACAAGCATCTTTTTAGGCAAAAAGAATGTTGGTGAAGGAGAAGAGTTGGAGGTGACCCAAGGAAGGATAAATGTAGACAAATCAAAGGAAGGATGAGAGGAAGACATTGATGCATTCATTTTGCATGTAGAAAGAGCACCTGGGGGAGGAGGAGGACCCGTAGAGTGAAGAAAGGAGCGAAGGGGCAAGCACCAAAGACCAAGAAAGGCCCAAGCACATCTAGGAGGAGATAGATGAAAAAGTGACAAGGGAGGCGGAAAAGATGATTGATGCCTTGGTTGATGAGGAGTTGGGGCACAGTACGGAGCTTGTGCTTGGCGAGTTTAAGAAAGAACAAAGGGAGAAGAGTGGAAGTAGCACAAAAGGCCCAACTCTTTCAGTGACTATTCCAAAGGGCATGCGCATGGGAAGTAAACACGGAGGAAGGAAGATTGGTGATGGGGTATGTTAATGACCCTAACAAAGTTTTACACGAGCGCTTCCAGAGTACCGTGCCCACCAAGGAGCTCACCACTATGGATTCCTTCGATCCTGAGGGTGGATACCCACGCACGAGGAAAATGCTATCGTGGGTGTTCGAATCCCACATTGATGAGCCCGAATTTAAAGTTAACCAAGAGGCCATACTAGAGCTCTCTGAGACAAAGGGGGTCAACCCCCTCATAAACGCACAACACTTGTCGGATGAGAAAGTGTGTAATGTGCTCAACAAGGTCTCTGTGGAGGTAGAGGCAAGGCTCTTCTGTAGAAATGACAAGATTAAAGCCTTGGAGGACCTATTGGAAAAGAGGAAGGAAGAGGTAGTTAAGCTGACAAAGGAACTCAGCCTTGAGAAGCTGATCAACGCTCAACTACAACGGGAGTTATAGGAGGAGAAGGCTAAAGTGCATGAAGTCTCCAAGAAGGTGGAGCTCATCTCCTAGGCCATTATCACAAAGCACCCAGACCTTAACCCTCTCGCACAAAAATATGGTTCCTCCCTGGAATGTCTTGAGGACTTGACTTAGATCCTCACTATGGAAAGGTAGCCATTGGCCTTGGAATCGGTAGAGGAGGTAGCTGCGTGCTTGGCAAGGGAGGACAAACTAAAGGTCATCACGCTCATAGCCAAACACAACAAGGTGCTTGCCGATGTAATAATAGCTGCACAAACCACTGGGGTTGCATACGACCATTGCATAGACCAAGACAAGGTGACAAGCATGCTGCTTGCCCAAAGAACAAGGCTGCCGAGCTGAAAGAATTCAGGGAGAAGAATAAGGGCAATAGAGCCGAGCGAGAGAAGATCCTAGCCGAGGTGGAAAATAATTCTAAAGCTATTGAGGCCCTTCGGGTCTCAATCAAAACCCGGCTAAAAGAGCTCTATAAGACCATCATGAGGAAGATGGATGCCTTGGAAGATTACACCAAGGAGCTGGAGACTGTGGTGGAGACCATCACCACAAAGGGGGAAGGGTTAACCTTTAATGAAGTGAGCACATTTGTCGGAAACCTTTTCCGAAGGGCACAGGATGAGGTCAGCGCATGGGATACGCTAGAGGCTGACCTATGGTAGAATTTTCCCCTTCTACTTCTTTAGGAAATATTTCTCCTTCTATTCTTTCTATTTTCTCTCCCCCATTCTTTATTCTTTCCCTCCATTCTTTTCCAAGGAAAGGCCTTGCATTCTTTTTGTACTACATTCTTTGAGGAGGTTCCTGAGGATGGAGAACAGGTGAAGTGTGGGGTAATGTTGGGCCCCTAGATATAACTTCCAAATCTTAAAGGCACGTAGGTGCGCATGGCCAAAGGAAGCGCGCAAGTGAAGGCACGCAAGGCAAGATTTAAAAAGGGTTCTTGGAGAACCAAGGGTGTGTGCCACGTGAAGAAAAAATTCGGGACTTAGCCATTTTCAGCCTTTTGGACAGAACACATGAAGAACGTGTTCCGTTTGGATAAGGTTCTAGCCCCTGATGGCACAAGGTTTCTGGAAGGAATATACCTTGTGATAGGAAGATCCAAAATCTAATCATGACATGGAGAGGCATGCGCTCAGGGTGACCCACACCTTGACACTTGGGGCCATATATGAGGCTGTAGAGGAGTTTGTTAGTGCTCGTGAGGCCTATTTATACACCCACCCTTGGAAAAGAAAAGAGAGAGGAGAAAGAGAGGTAGCGGAGCTCTGCGAAATCACTGCAAGTACTATGGGATGAAAATGGGTAGATGATTCTAGTAAGGATATAATGGGGAAATGAGGAATGAAAATTTTGTTTTGTGAGAATACATGTATGGATCCAGATATGGCGCATGACTATGGTCTGCCTCTTTGTGATACTTTGTAGCAAGACTATGAATGAATATGATAAGGTTACCACTATGTTTACATTAAGATCTCCTTCTGTATTATCTCCATCTTTACTCGATTTTGATCTTGTATAATCAAAGACCTTACTTGAATGTTTAAGTATATTTATGGATTTAAAAATTCTTGGTTATGTTATTTCAGTTGCGCGTTTGGTTTCTATTATGACTGAAGGGGTGTAGAAGCCATCCTGAGCTCTATAGCTTCTTCATTTTTATTAAATCACTAAGTCAAAATCATGAACTATGCCTTCCACTAGACTCACATAAAAGAGAGACTCGGCTCCCTCTCGCGCGCCTCGACCCCAGAGCACCTAGGACCCGGCTGGGTGATAGGTGATGCACATGAGTTCTCTTGTTCTTGGTGGGTGCAAAAATGACTATAGGTGCGATAGAAGAGTGTGGTGATAGTTCTAAAGGAAAGAAGGAGCATCGGGATAGGGATTATAATCAAACGCACTATGATAGGAATGACAAGATTTGAAGGAGGTGGTGAAAGAGGACGAGGATATTGAGGTGGATATGGAGGACGAGGCCGAGGCGGGAATAGGTGAATTCCTCAAGGAACTTCCTATACATGTGGCTCACCCGACCATTATAGGCATGAATTCCCACATAATAATTCCTGTTCATTTTGTTGAAAAGGGAATAGTTATGAAGAGTGTTTGGACTTGTATGAGCATATTAGTAAGCAAACACAAGCAAGAAAACAAAGGCACATGGATGGTTAGAATCTAGCATGGCATGTAGAGAATCGAGTGGATGACAAAGTTAACAGCAGTAACCCGAGGCGAAGTGATCAAGATAACCACCTGAGCTGAGTGGCACGCACGAAAGAGGTTCTTCTGCAACATGTGCCGACAATCACTAGGGAAGAGGTTTTGCATGCTAGGTATCCGGATCCAACTCATCGAAGGAAATCTATTAGGAAACTATGGAGGTCCTTATAAGCCTTCAAGGTGAAATACAATGTTTGAAAGAGTAGTCTCGAAATTAGAGCATAAGGATATAGAAAAGGCCCCATCGATATTGATGACATTAGAGAGGTATGCGAGAATGTTGTGCACAGGAGAATATTATTCCTTTGTTGGGAAATTGGTTAAAGGGGAATGCTCCAAACATGAGAACCGAGATTAGAAGATAAATACTTCATGCGAATCTCCCCCTCGATAACATTGACTACGGAGGAGATCACTTTGAATGCTTTGTCATGGATAGGTGGTTGTTGAGACATATTTTGATTGAAATAGGTGCGGAAGTGAATGTACTTACATTGATGCATGGGTAAAAATGGGGAGGCCCCATTGCAGCCATCATCTAATGTATTATTCATGGAAAACAGAACAAAAGCTACTCCCATAGGAGTTTTGAAGGATGAATTTATCACTATACAAGGCCAAGTTCATAGGAGACTTCAAAGTGTTAGCACTTGCAGAAGCAGATAGCTTCCCAGCGTTTCTTGGCGCCCTTGGTGTTATGCAAATAATGCTGATTTGAGGTTTAACAAGGTATATCAGCTTCGAGAACAAGGAGGAAAGGGTCATAATAGCTTTGTGAGATGGGAAATCCATACCATATGTGGAACCTTTGAGTGAAGAGGACTTGAACAGAATCTATATATGCGTGATTCGGGACCCCGAGGTCAATGAGCCATCTAAGGAAGGAATCCTTCATTGGGAAGATTCTCGATCAATCACCTATACTATAAGTATTGCTTGTGATAAGCAGGATCATGGCACTTATGAACTGGTGGGGCACGGTTAAGCTCACGATTGCTTACAAAAGGGGTTTTCACTGACATCCAATGTATAGGTTGCTCAATACCCTGATATCTTTGGATCTCATGAGTGCCCACATTTTACACACCCAAACACAACAAGAAAATACCAGGGATAATTTTTTTGACTTCCATTGCTCGATGAAAAATGCCACAAGGACTCCAAGTAGAACAACTCAACAACATATACTGAAACCTACATCAGTCACCAATTCACATAGACACATGACTACGCCATATACCTATTTATACCACACTTTTCCAAATGAAAGAGTACTAGAAAAAACAACCACCACGAGACAAAAGACTCAAGGATTGGCGAACCCACAACACATCATTTCTTTAATTGCATCTTAATTACGATTAACATTCTAAGAACATTATTGTGCAAGGATAATTTTCTCTCTTTTTATTTTATTTTAATCTACAAGATCTTAAGCTCATTCCACCTTTAATTTACAGTTCGATCAATTTAGGTTGGCTTCCTTTGTGCATCGTGGAACTATCCATAATTTAGTTGCTTATTTGGCATGATTGAAATCACATAGACATTCTTGACTGGATTATCTTGTTCTTATATTTATAATATGCTTCTCAAACGTTTATTTAATGTTTAAAATTTACCCTTACTACACAAGTGCAACTAACGTGATGACAAGATGAAATCTTGGCATTGAGGGAGACATAGATTCGAAATAGCTTTTTTTCCCAAGAACATCCATCGATCACGGAATAGTTATTTCTTTACCAAGGTTAATTAAGTTCAATAACTTATGGAATTCCTTTTATATTTATATATCTTTTGTTTGCTCGAAGTTTGGTCGCACCAAGATAATTTATATTCTTTGTATCACATGAAGTTGCTTAAATTAAGTCACAAGGACTCCCAGTGACATTATTCCCAACCTCAAATTTTGGTTTTACTCTCATATGATTTACTTTCGCGTCGCACTAGGATCTCATTATTACCATCGTTTTAAATGTAAGAGTTACGAAAGTACTTGTTTGACATATTAAAGAAGCACATGGTTAAGCTTAATTCCAGTTTCACCCAGGGCTTCAATCTCTATCATAGGTGTGATTAAGGTTAAAAAGTATTTACCCTATAACCTTTCGTGAAAGATCAAGGCACTAAATTTTCACAAGCCCGAATAGGGCGTTTATTTACGAGGGACAAAAGGGTTCACTAACGAGAGTGCAAGAGAAAATAACAACTATATCACATGACCTCCATTTAGGTCGTTTGGATCCACCAGGATTTCATTCAGTGATAAGTTAATTTCTAGATCTAATTTTGTAAGGCCTGGAAATCCAATAGGATACAAGGGAGTAATATCTCTACCTACTCCACAGATGGGAAGGTTACACCGCTTAGTCATTCCTTCTAACAAGGACTCATAAGGTGAATTCCAAGGTGATCTTCACCACTCAGCCTGGTGTCGGACCTGAAGAGGGGACATTCTTCTCGCGATTACCAAATCTAGAAGGAAAACGCATACTCAGGATAGGTTGGACCAAGACATTCCTAAACATGGGTTTACGATAGTGTCGCTTAGACAAAAGGACTATGACGATAAACTCCAACTAGGGGTTTTATTTACCTAACCTAGAGTGTTCCATCGAGCGCAAAGCTTAAGTTCGTTCTACGGTCTTAATTTTCTTATATGGTACAAAGGGTCACACTTGCAGGCAAGTATGCATGACTATTTTATTAAGGGTTGAGTGTTCCCATTAAAACTCTTTATTGTGTTTGCAATGTAAGAAGGTAACCCAATAATTAATTTAATCATTTATTAAATACTGAGAAGGTACTACAATGTATTAACTTTGATTTTCAATTTACTAAGTATAAATCAACCCCCCTTTTTTTTCTTTTTTATACACAACTAAGAAACATAATGAACCAGTGATTAGATGCACATTTCCTAAGTATCCCTAAAACTAGCATATCATGCATATTAACAAATTTCATTTGTAACTTTTCGGTAACAAGAGACTGCATTAGACAATTATTCATTTTACATTGACCTATAAAAATTACAATAATAATAATTAAATCACACATTGCCCTTTTTCATCATCGTTCTTCCATCCCGAAAACCCACATGAGCAAGATATCATTGATAAATGTTGGCGTGGCATCCACCTAAGCAATCATAAGTATCATATTTGATTCCCATTTACATATAACAATAGTTCAATTTGCAATTGAAATAAAAAGGTCTAAGAACATGTATCCATTGCATTTCATTTTTCTTCATTTTGTAACCCAGGAGAGAGAAAGAGAAGGGAAGAGAGAGAAAACATCGTTTTGCCAAAAGTTCTAATACACACAACAAGTTTCATTATAGTGTTTTAAACAGTTATTTAAGTGTGTTTAAATGTTTTCAGGGTGATTTGGCAACCTTACGAGGTCCCGTAGCTTACTATTCTTACATTTTCTCACTAGCTACAAAACATTCAAAAAGGGCTCGGAGGCTAAGAAACTGCTTCCAAAGGTTATCTTCCGATGAGCATGCACTCCACAATCAACTTTCTGTCCCCATAAATACCAAGAATTCATAGTGCGATGGAATTGAAAAGGAGCGAACGGTTTACGTTTGGCGGTTAGTTCTCACGGGAGCCACTAGTAAGTAGTTCACCCGGTTGTAAATGCCAAAAGTTAACTCAAGAGCCTAGAAAACCACGTCCATAACTGATGTTCGATGGAGAAGCACGCAACAAGACATCTCCTACTAGTTCCCTTATATAAGGAGAGTTCATGAGTCGACGGGATGGAGAACTAGTAAACTATTTTCAAATGGCGACAAGTTTTACGGGTGACAAGGAGAATCGGTCGATTTGACCTCGTCAAACTACAATCGGAGGCTTACAAAAATGGCTTTTCCAAACTATCCCAAAAGTGATCTTTCCTATGCTTTGAATGTTCCATGCATTTTTCTAGTATAAATGCTTTTTAGAGGTTTGCGAAGATGGAATGTGATTTCTCTTTCCGGGTTTCAATTGGTGGTCCTAAACGATAGCCAACTTTCTAGTTCTAACACTCTCTCTACTTTGTAAACCGGTGTGATAGGGCTCTATAAGGACATCAAAAGGATGTCATATGATCGTTTGAATCGAACCAAAAATCAAGGTGACTCCTCGTGTACCAGGTACACTGAATGAAACTTCACATCTCATTTTCGGAGTTGCGAAGGGTACTTAGTGAGTCTCTAAAAATTGCAAAATTTAACTATTTCAAGCGGGAAGAACGTCAACTTAATCCGAGGAGAGTCAAATTTATGCAGTCGATAAAATGATATTGAAGCGATCAAAAGGGTAAGAGTTTTCTAGATCATCTTGAAGCGAGGGTGATAGTTCATGGTTTAAAGTAGATGAGTTAAAAGACTTGAGAGTTGCGACACGACACTTTATTGTTTTGCTGCGAGTTGAAGGGAAATTTAAGCTTGTATTAAAATTTCTAATAATTTAAAATTCTATTTAGTTGCGAAAAGAGAACTAAAAAGCGAGAATTATGAGAGGTAAGGGAAGAAGGACCATGCACGGAGAGGCGAACTCGGTCGAAGCCACAGAAGTTTGGGTTGAGTCTCTTGCTTGGGCACTTTGTCAACTAGTCCATGAGCGTTCTCGGCTCCACCATTTTTGCATACACGTCATCAAGCTTATCTTTCCCTAAAAGAGCCTCATCCATAACTGGTAATGAAACAAACGAATTGGTTGAAATATTTCGAGTTGTTGAAAAAAGGAGTGCCTATTCCACTTTGCTCCACCAGCACACCAGTCATTCCAACTTCCCATCACCGTTGATGACCATATCCTTGCCAGCTCTTAGAGCAACATGGAGCATAACAAGGTTCTGTCTTGATTAAATGCTCTCCATTGTATATTACGTAAATCATGGCACTCGAGAGACCACATTTATTTGAGGCATTCAATCAAACAGTTCACGTGCCTGAATATACTTCCACATTTTCACGGATATCCACTATGCCACTTGAGAACAAAATCCTACAAATGAAAACCAGATTCTATTGCCCATACCATGCTCCCAAAATTTTATCTTGGCACATGCTGGAAGCATGTTGGCATCACAACTGATTTGGTTGGTGCCCTCTTGAAAAATGAAGAAACATCATGACTGCCTCATGAGGAGGTCCATGTCTTCTATGCGCTTGCAATAATACTATACCATTAGAAGCTGTCTCATTCTTTCATTGGACAAATACAAAAACCAGCACCCAAGGCACATTGAAACTACCACATCTGACAAAATTTTTCTCTCTCTTCTGCCTGATGGAAGTCCATGCACTATTCTAAAGCTCCCATTTTGACACAGGTTGGGAGATATCAACAAAGGTTGTAGATTCTAGCTTTACACATACCAAATGCATTTGCTTGAAAGTTTCCAAGGGCTTTTCAACAAACTTGTTTTTTACACATCCTGCCATCATTATAGTCCATAAAACACATTTATTTAAGGTATTATCGAACAGTTCGCATGCTTCCACGATTTCCATATAAATCTACTAAGGAACTGCATTAACCCTGTGATTTCTCTACCTTTTGACTTCAATGGGAGGCCACACAGGCCTGGGCGTGGGCTAGAAGGTCTCCTACAAGTCTGTTTTTGCACAAACAAGTCTACCAGGGCCATAGCAACTGTAACATCTGACAAAAACTCCAACTCATTTACACTCTGTAAGATGATGCGTGGGTCAGGGGGCTCATTTTTCTTGGACGCAAGCTGGGGATTTGTTGGCAAATGTAAACAGATCTGGTGGAGCTTTCTCCCCTCCCTCCAAGGTGGTGGTGCTCACTCCCCCACAACAAAAGACAACCAAAAACCACAAAGGCATCCTTTGCCCTAAATCCGCCCCCAACAAGAAATCACGGGTCTTTCTTTTAATTTGGATCCTTTTATTTATTTATTTAATAATAAGAGGCGGGGCATGATAGGATACGAAGATGATCTGGCTGGATTCTTGCGAGGCCATGGAGATAAAGCTGGCTAACTAGATTAAAAAAGACGAGATATCTTTATCATATAATTTGGGCGGGACAATGGCTCTTACGGGGTGGGTGGTCCACAAGGATAATCTCTTAGAATGGGGAGAGATTGGGACCACCTTATCAACCAAGTTTTCAAGAAGTAATGCACCTACAAAATTTTTCCCTTATCATGGTGATCAACCTATTCAACATCATATCCATAGTGTGAGAGACTCTGGACAATAGGATAGGAAGCATTACTACCCTCACTTTGGGTGCATCGGTTTTATTCTACTCTACAAGGTTACGTACGTGCTTGGTATGTATATGTTGAATTACATCACGACATTGGAAATTGGTAGAATTTGACTGCAGGGATGATCCAAACTTTTGACTTCTTCTCATCTACACCACCAGTGAACAAGGCTTTAAGATTTATCAAGCACTTAACCATGGGAGATAGTGGGAAAGTGGAAGAACTTATTCAGGAATTATTTGGTGAGACAGAGACAGGGGCATGTTTTGAGGATGAAGTAGATGATATCATACTACTTGAGTGTGCTTCTCTAGAAAAAGACAAGGGGAAGTTGGTTTACATAATTGATGATGAGGAAGTTGAGCACTTGAAGTTGATCATTCACATGGAGCACGTGAAGTGTTAGCCAGTGCGGATGTAGATGCACGCGCATATCATGAACCTATGAAGACAACAAAGGTAAATATTGGCACAAAAGCTGAACCTAAGGAGGTGATAATTGGGGATTACTGGTCAGAATCAGAAGTGGTAAAGATCATAGAGTTACTTAGAGACTATGAGGACTTATTCCCAAGAGGATACCATGAACTTAAAGGCGTGCATAAATCACTTGGAGAAATGAAGATAAAGCTTAAGGAAGGTGTGCACCCTGTTAGGAAGCGACCTTATTGAATAAATCCCAATTTGCGTGAGAAAGTAACGGAGGAAATTTACAAGACAGCTGAAATCTAGGATCATACGACCATTGGATGAGTCGAATGGGTCATCTATGGTGATAAGTATAAAAAGGATGGTAGGATTTGAATTTTTGTTGATTATAGAGAGTTGAATGCAACATGTGTTACAGATCCCTTTCCTATGCCATTCACAAAGGAAATATTAGGAGTGGCTAGGCGCGAGATATATTCATTTATAGATGGGTTCTTAGGGTATCATCAGGTTAGGATTGCCCCATAAGATCAAGGAAAGACCGCCTTCACTACTGAATGGGGAAGCTTTGCCTATACTGTGATGCCCTTTGGATTGAAGAATGCACCTGCTTTGTATTCTCAAGGATAGTGGTACAAGCATTCAAGGATTTTATTCACAACTTCTTACAGGTCTATCTTGATGATTGGACCATTTATGGGCTAATTAAGGATCATTGTGATAATCTGTGCTTAATGTTTGAAAGATGTAGAAAGTTAAGTATCTCATTGAACATTAAGAAGTGCATCTTTCCTACTCCCTTTGGCATACTTTTAGGACACATAATCTACAAGGAAGGGTTTTGGTTGATCCGGATAAAGTTTTGGTCATTTTAGGATTGAAAGTGCCCTCTAGTCGAGAGAGAGGTGCATGGATTTTGGGTCATACAGGGTATTACAGGAAGTTTATAAAAGGGTATGCAAAATTTGTTGCACCCTTGGAAGAATTTCTCAAGGGGAAAGGTACATTCTATTGGGGGGAGTCACAGCAGCACGCATTTGAGATATTGAAGAAGAAACTTACTACCACGCCTATCTTGCACTTTCCTTCATGGGATAAACCTTTTCATGTTCATGTGGACGCCTCTGAGCATGGCCATTGGTGCTATCTTAGCTCAACCTAGAGAAGGTATAGTTGATCATCCCATTTGTTTTGCTAGTAGGAAGTTGACCCCTACCAAACAGAATTATACCACTATAGAGCGTGAGGCTTTGTCCATGATATATGCCTTGCACAAATTTCGACAGTATCTGTTGGCCACACCTTTTGTGTTTTATACAGATCATATGGAATTGAAGTATTTGGTGAACAAGCCCATCTTACAAGGGCACATATGTAGATGGATGCTCTTATTTCAAGAGTTTGACTTTACAGTTGTGGTAAAACCAGGGAAAAGTAATTTTGGACCGAGATCACTTGTCTAGAGTTCAATCAGGTGAAGAAGCACAAACAATAGAAGAGACCATGCCTGATGCATAGTTGTATAGGTTACAACACGCACGCCAATGGAATTAGAGGACATTGTTGTCTTCCTAAGGATGGGGATGACACCAAGGCATGAGGTCCTTGGAGAAAAAGCAACTTGCTATACGCATGACACCATTCATGTTAATTAGTGGTGATTTATACAAGATAGGTAGAGATGAGGTGTTACGCCATTGTGTATTAGAGCATGAACAAAAGGATATAATGGAGGAAGCCCATGATGGTATTGTAAGTGGCCACTATGCGGGTGATGCTTTACATCGTGAAATATTCTACTTGCTGATTTATGGTGGGAAACATTGTATAACGATTGTAAGGAGTATTGTAAGGCATGTGACCATTGTCAGCATCTAGGTTGACCAGGACAGAGGGATGAGATGCCTTTACGACCAATTACAAGTGCAAAACCCTTTGAGAAATGGGTGATAGACTTTGTAGGGCCTATTTCACCAGTTGCGTAGTAGGACTGGATCGCTATATCATTACTTGTATAGATTATCTTATGAGATGGGCAGAAGTAGCTCCTACGAAGGATTGTACAGTGGCTACAATAGCAAGGTTCTTATGGGAAAATGTCCTTACTAGGTATGGTTGTCCTTTAAGTTTAACCAATGATAGGGGCACCCATTTTTTAAATGAGACAATCTGAATTTTGTTAGATGAGTTTATGGTTTCCCACCACAAGACTACACCCTATCACCCTCAGGAAAATGGAACTAGCTGAGGCTTTCATAAGATTTTGATCCACACATTGACCAAGATTTGTGATGTGGAATGAAAAGATTGGGATGAAAAATTATCTGCTATTATTTGGGCCTACCAAACAACATATAAGAGATTGAACAAAGCCACACCTTTTCAGTTGGTGTTTGGTGTGGAAGATTCTTCCTATAGAATTTATGTTGCCTTCATTGCGCATTGTGCGCGCTGGAGGTCTAGCTGTTGAACAAGCTTTGGAAGAATGGATTGAGAACATGGTTCAACTGGATGAGCAAGGGCCATAACATGTTGGAGTCATAAACAAGAGAAAGCACACCAGAAAGCATGGCATGATAGGCATATCAGGGATAAGAAACTTGTGGTCGGACAAATGGTACTTTTGTATGACTCTAAGTTTTTGCCATCCAAGGGAAGCTCAAGGTGCATTGTTTGGGGCCATATGTTATAACTCACATACTTGAATCAGGTGCTTTCTAGTTAGAAGCAATTGATGGAACATGATTGCCCTGGTTACTTTAATAGGAGTAGGTTGAAGCCCTACTATAAATAAGTCTTCTTGGTGTTTGTAATAAGGTAGTGTTTCCAGAATAGATTAGGTTTCCTTTTCGCATTTCCTTAATGTGTTTCTTTCATCATCACTATGATTTGTCAATTTCATTTTGTTTTTGTGTAATAAGTGCACTTGCACACATGAAGTCGACTACTGATATGAAGCATGTTGATGCGCAGAGGATTGCACATACTTTTAGTATGGGGTGGATTTTTAGTGACTCCTGGGTATAATGCTTTGTGAAGACCGGAAGGTATAATGTTGCGGATGTTGAAGGAGTAAGCAACTAAAGGTGATTTACTGAAGGATTACTTCTCAAAAGTAACCAGGGTGGAGATGAGTGAAGGAAAAGTATAACGTGAGGTAAGCGATAGCCATGATAACAACTAGGAGAAGGTGCAGGGACGAGGTACTCGGGTGCTAGAGCACCTCATGAAGGTAAGGCTATGACCGAAAGGTAGGAAGGCATGCTTTAGAAGGTTATAGTTGTGGCGTGAATATGTACCATGTGGAAATGGAAAAATTGAGCAATAAATAAGAAATATTTGGTAGGTGAAGGAGTAATTAATGCATTAAAAATTACAAATCTATATAAGGATGGGATGTGAATTCATTTCTACCCTTGCAACTACGAGAATTTTATGGAGAGATAAGTGTGAAGAGTTGAGTAAGCATTTAAGGTGCGAAGAGGGAAAAACCAAGCGTGAAAGGTAGATCATGTGTATTGGAGAAACTTGTGTCCTGTTGGAGAAGGGTTTGAGCGAAGTAGATTGATAGAAGCGGCTAGCTAGGGTACGTAATTTCATGATTACAATTTAGGGCATGATTGAATCGGGTTAGGGTGTGAAGTAACCCATCAAAAGAGTTATAGAAGAAGTTGTAGAAACACAACACAAAGGGAAGAATGGCTCCAAAGAAGGAAGCAACAACAACAAAAGGAAAGAAGAAGGTAGTAGTGGAAGAGGAGGAAGAGATGACTCCTGAGAGCAATTTTTTAGAGATGTAGTACCCTGAAGAAGTAATTATGGGCTAAGAATGGGATTCCCACATACGACAGAGAAAAATAAGTGAGTACAACCATCGAACCAAGGAAAATTAGAAGAAGTTGGATGATTTACTTAACTCCCAAATGGACAGGAAAACTGGTGATGGGATGCCGATATATGATGATGCAGGGGAGAAGTTATTGAAAAGGATTGGTGTTTACCAATTATATGAGCTCCCATACTTTGGGAAATATGCACCATTATATAGGTGGCTGATGAGCTAAGTCCACGAGGACTTCTTATATTTTACAGGGCGAAGGGTAAGACTAACACCCATGTTAATTTCCACGGTAACATGTTTAAAGGCGATGGGTGAGGACATAAAAAATGACCTAACTGACAAGGTTTCCATTTTAGAAACACATAAAGTGATGGGATACCGAAAAGAACCACGTGGAATGGACATCGAATAAATTACACAATTGTCCAGGTAGTAAAAGCAAAGCAATGCATTTGGTTATAAATTGAATGACCAAGATTGCTGGTCACAAGTAAACTCAATGTGGCTGCATGTGGAAAAGTGCATGTCAAAAGGGGTTATTTACAACATTGTTTATTACTAGAACAAATAGTAGAGGAAGCACAAATAGAAAGTAAGATAAATTTTGGTTTCATCTTACTTTCTTTAGTATTCATGGAGATTAGAGTACGGATGGCCCGAAAGAAAGTATATGGGAATACCCCATGAATAACAAGTCTCCAATGAAAGATTCAAAAGTATCTATGAAGGGTCTATGAAAGATGAGGTAAAAGAGAGAGTGGAGATGTGGTATGATAGGCTCTGCATGGCTTTTTAAGAGGAGTTGCGCATCTACCAAAGGAGTTGCCCTCGGTATTGGGAAAGTAGACTCAGTTTTTGTTTACCAGCATTTTTGTATTGTAGGTTTTCCGATGGTGGATGGATCATGGAGCCCCTGGTGTAAACTACCATACGCATTCATAGCATGGTATTTCCAAGCTTCTGTTCATCGGTTCACTGATACAAGGAGGTTAGTGTTTAATGCAGACAAGGTGGATTGTGAATACCACACCTTGCAAAAGAAGTATGGGTATTTGGGAAGAATGCTTACAACGAGAATATTATCTCAGAAATTTTGAATATCAAACCAGAAACACTTGCTATTGGGGATATCGGGGTTGCGCTCATATATCTCCAACTTAAACCAAAGATGGAGAATAATAAGTATGTAGAGAATGAGTTTGCACTCCTAGGACCACCAAAGGGGAAGCACACTATGGAAAACATCCCGGCACCTAGGCCTTCTAAACCCATGCAGGCTGATGAGGAAGAGGATGAAGAGCATGAGGATAGTGGTGGTTTAGTGTGAGGAGGAAGTAAACCATATGGTGGACAGGAGGAGGAGCGCACGATGGATTCACAAGGAGAAGACAAGATTGAGGTAGCGTAGGGTGACCAATGGTTTAGAAAGGTGTTCAAGCACACAAGGTCGCAAGGGGAATCCCAATAGACAACAAGAAAGTCACCTGCGACTCTCACCGGTAGAGGAACTTGAGGAGAAGAAGAAAAGAAGAAAGCTTAAGCTAGATGAAGAAATAGGATAGTTTGAGGAGAAATCGCTTCCATCTCGATCCATCATAGAGGGCAAGAGGAGGAGCCTCGGAAATGAGGGGGAGGAAAAACTAAGCGGAGAGGAAGAAAGGGAGCAATCAGAAGCTACACAAGGAAAGGATGAGGGCACAACCAGTATTCCTAACCTTGATGCTGCCATTCCAAAAGGGCCAAGGTCCCATCGGACAAGTGAGGACGTAAGGGTGTAAACAATGGGTTATGCAGAGGACTAGGAGAAGATTGTTCATGCTCGGTTCCAGAGCACCATCGCGTAAAAATATTTATTCGGATGGGCACTTATGGACAAGAACAAAGTGACATTATGAACACGAAAAAAACTTTCATGGTCGATGCATACACATATGGATGAACCATATTTTGATGTCTATGAAGAATCATGTGCATCTAGATGGTTGAAAAAGACACCAGAAGCCTGACACATGACAATTAAACCAACTATTATGATGGATGAGCAGGTAAGCAATGCCTTGGTGAAAGTATTTGTTGAGGTAGCTAGAAGGAACATTGACAAATCTGCTATAATTAAAGCACTGACAAAGGAGCTAAAAGTGAAGAATGTGGAAATAGTGTGTTTAGTACAGGAGAGGGATTTGAGAAAAAGGAAATATGAGACTTTTGTTAGTATGGCAGAGGAAATTAGAGATGATGTCCTAAAGGTATGCCCCCGCATTTGGAATCACAGAACTAAAAAATTTCCTTTTGCGATGCATTACGTAAAGATGATGATAAAATTAGTATTGAAGGATGAAAAGGTGTGCATACTAGAAAAACCCAAGGACCCAGTAGAAGAGGAAAAAACACATAGGCTACGTAGTAAAAGGAAGATTTCTACATATGAGGGCCTACTACAAGCACTCCAAGAGGATATGAAGAAAGCCGATCATGCCTTGATGATATGAAGCTCCAAATGCACTAATAAGGGTAAATACACTTTGAAAGAAAATGAGGTGAAAAATGCCATGAAGGATGACACACTAGGCCACGTTGAATGACTAAATATGGTAAAGCAAAAGTGTGAGACATTGGTTGCTGGCAAATAGGCATCACATAAAGAGAGGTTAGATGAACTCGGAAAGCTCATTGCTTAGAAGATGGATGTGCTGGAAGGGATGTATACATCTATGTCAAGCATAATGCTTGTAATCCAGAATGAGCAAGGGAAACTAACTCAGGAGGAGCTGGAATCTATCATTGTGGATGTTCCAGAGAAAGTAGGAAAGGCATTAATGGAGTGGGAGAACTTAGAAGTAGACATAAAGGAGGAGTATCCAGAGATGATACTTCAGAAAGAAACGGAGGAGCTTGAGGCCTGAATAATTCTTTGATTCTTTAATTCTTTTCTATTATTTGTGTAAAGATTCATTCAACATTCTGTATTTCAACTATTCTTTACTCAGTTGTGGACATCACCATTGTTGGGGCAATAATGAGATTAGTATGGGGTAATGTTGGTTAGATAAAATACTTAGCAGAACTCACACACAGAGTCTCACACGAAAAAAATAGGATGGGATCGAAGGCATGAAGGAATAGGAGGGTCGTCACACATGGAGGTGCAAAGACAAACTTTAGGGACTTAGCCGATTTTGTAGATCATCTATTTTCAAAGGCTAGCATGCGGAACACACAAAGTGATGCCGAGACTTGTGCACCACACTTTGTCTAGATTTCGAGGATCATATCGAAGCACTCTTGCATGGAAGTAATCCAAGAATAGATTTCTCACTCTAGTTAATCTGTAAGTGATCTATAGATAGCATACTTACATGTATGACAATAATTGTAAACAACACATGGCTATTACTAGCATGTGATCTATTTTTGGCATAGTTAGCGGTGAAGGGAAAGTTCCCCACCCTATATATTAGATGAATCACCTAGTTGATAGACAATGGTGTTGAAGGGTTAGAGATTCATGAAGTGCATGAGACTGGATAATTGTAACAGATCCATGTGCGCATGACTATTATTGTATCAAGCTTCTGTTTCATTGTCATGTTTAATATATGAAGAATATTGGCTGAACCAAAGTGTCTTCTATGTGTTATCATTACATACTATTGATTTCTTGATGATTTATACGTAAATGCATGCTTTTATAGATCTAGTTCGGTATAACTATGTAATGATGGATTAGTTTCTAAATATATGTCTTTATCATTTCACAATGCTACCATCCTACTACAACAACCCTAAAGAGGGACCTGGTACCTTGGCATGCTTTAGGTGAGTGCTCAGCCTATGCTTGAGTGATGTGCCAACATGACTAGGTGTTATCTGAGAATTCTAGGCTGCATCGGAAGGATTGAAAAGGGATGAAAAAGAAGTAAATTTAGAATATATGTTTATCTATAAGGATGAAGAACAATTAAGGAGATAAATAAAAATTCTTGAGAGATCTCTATATGGTAAAGAAGTGAAGTGTGATTAGAAAGGGGTTGAGATAGTAAGTAAAAATATAGAAATTGAAGAAGAAATACTAATGAACCATGAAGGGAGAGAAGATAAAGATCAAGAGAGGGAAGAAGTGATGAATGACACCAAAAGGTCTCCAAAATTTTCATTGAATTCTATGTTTGATTGTTTTTGTATAGGTTTGATAGATACAAAAATAAAGATGATTGAAGAAAAGGATCTTAAGAGAGCTTACAAGAAGAAAATGCAAGATGAAGTTCTCATTTTAGAGAACAAAGCCATGGAGGTGAAGATGAAAGAGAAAGCTAAATAACAAAGAAATCAAGAGGTAGAGAGGACAAATAAAGAGAAGTGATTCCAGGAGTGACCCTATGACTAGAAAAAGAGGAAGAAAATCATTTAGAATTCATATTTTCTCCCACATTGGGAGTATGATGCAGAAGCATCAAATCTTGTAAACTTGTAAATGAAGAAATTTTGGTTTTCAATGTTTGATAGTCTTGTTATAGGTCTAAGTGGTCTCA
Organism: Taxus wallichiana var. yunnanensis; assembly: GCA_018340775.1. Taxonomy (NCBI): domain Eukaryota; kingdom Viridiplantae; phylum Streptophyta; class Pinopsida; order Cupressales; family Taxaceae; genus Taxus; species Taxus wallichiana. The sequence continues at coordinate 278,510,159 of CM031240.1, forward strand.
TTTGGGTATTTGACAAGTCTCTAAGTCATTTGGAAAATTTTAGTCTCTTAGGGTGGTGTTTGGAGTTTTCCCTCCAATGTTGCATATTCAAAATTTAAATTCCCGAGTCATAGCTCAAAATCCTAAAGTTGTAAATGTAGAAGCATATAAATTTTTCATAGATGTACATGACCTAACTAGGATAATCTTAGGATGAAGGAAGGACTAAGGAGGATTTAGTTAAGTGATAAAATGATAAAAATTATACTGATTAGAGTTGGAAGAGTTAGTTAGGTTTTTTTGGGAGTGTTGCACTTAAGGTTAATAATTTGAGGAAGAACAGTCAGAGAGAGTGAGTGTTGACCTCTAAGAAGAGGTAAGAAGGAATGATGATGAGAATAATCATAGAAAGAGGATAAGGAATATGCAAGATTGTATGGAATATTTTTTTGGAAGAGTGAAAACGTGTATTAGTTTTGTAACTTTTATAGTTCATGGTTTTATATAAGGAAAATTTTGGTTGATGCAAGTAATATAATAATATTATGAATTGCTATCTTATGTATTCTTAGCATGAAATGTATTACATGACATTGTGAAAGCTAATGCTCTGATTGAAGGAATGACCATTTCTTCTAATTTTACATGATAGTGAAGGTTCTTTCCTTTATAATGTTCAAGGTATTTGATTGTATGATCGTGAAGGATACCCTTTTGGTTTGGTTTATGTCTTAAGAATCTAACCTCTGTTGTAGCTAGGAAGCATTCTCATACTATGTGATTAATCTTTTGGACTGTGAGAATCTATAAATAACATCAAAGAGAGGTTTGATGAGGATACATTATTCATAGTTTGTGCAATGAAAACAACCTCTAAATTGGGTGATAAATCTTGCTCTAGTAAAAAGTTATAAAACATTACTTAAGTTTGACCATGAGAGTGAATGCTTACTTAGGGAACTCCATCTTATTTTTGAATGCATGACATGTTTGAATAAATTATTTTGAGGTTGTTTTTTTAATCCATTATTTCCTTGGCTTGATGAAAGGTTGTATTTGAATTATGGAAAGAGAATGATAAAAAAGGAACCTTGTACTAACCATGCATGGAAAAACTACTACAAGAATAAGATATTTGAATGACACTTTTAGGATCTATTTTCAAGGTCACTAGTAAGGTTAGATCTTTCAAAAATTCAATATAGACATTGTGTGAAAGTTTCAAGATTTGGTTCAACCATTGGAGAAAATTATTCCAAAAATACCCCTCTCACGCTCCTAAGCAAGGTTTACATAGTTTAGCTAGGGTTTGTGTGTGGGGCCCCTTAAACACCATAGTTAGATCTAAAACTATCAAGATATTGTTGGAAAGATACATTACTATAAATTTTCATGGAATTTTGACTTTTGGAGGTTTGGTTTTGGATATTTTCTATAGTGTGGCCTTGGGTGATTGAACACAATCATAAACCTAGCTCAAGGGTGATTTTACAAAGGAACCATACTTTTGGTTTGGATTTAGGAAATGAAACTTATACTGAAGGTAAAATTCCTTAAAGGGTCAAGAATATCCATCATTTTGTCTGGAACCTCCTTCACATTTAGTTATAGCCAACAAAAAAATTGTATGCAAGCCATAATCAACTGTTAAAACAATAATACAAGAATAAAGTTAAAAATAGTAGTGTAAAGAGTGAAAGGATAAAAATTTGAGAGAATTTCAGTGATGCTGAAATAAAAATATTGAAATTTTTAGTTCAGTGAGGGTAGCCATAAAATTGATAGCCTAGATGAGAGAAAGGATTGTGTTCTTGAGAACAAGTAGTGGGAAATCTTGTGGAAAAATAAAGTAATGAAGGATGGTAAGTTTTTGATTGCATTTATTGAGTGAAACTAACTAATTTTAAGGTTTATATAGGGAGAAGAGAAAAATGAACCTTGGAAATGGTATAGTGGTCAATAAAATGCTATTTTCATACCTAAAAATTGTGAAGCAAGAAATTGGCAAAGTTGGTGCCAAGGAAGTAAAAGAAGGGTTAAATGAGTTTAGTTGGGTTTGATGATGGAAATAGCCTTAAATACCATCTAAATGTAGGGTAAATATAAGTAGAATCTTGGGAATACTATTTATGTGAGATTGTGCCAATTTGAAGAAGATTGATCAAAATTTGTAATTTAGGCCATTTTTAGGCATGAGAAAGATCCTCCAAATGTAGAGTAAGGTGGAATTGGGTTTTTGTAAATTTTTGATGTTGATTTGATGGTTGTTATTTTCTTAGTTGTATCATGAAATGGATCCTCTCAACATTTACCTTGCCAACGTGTTGTGTGTAATCGATTGCGTGTCGAGAGCTTACGCTTGTAAAATATTACATTGGACAACTTTGCACTAACTCAAAATGGAGTATTTGGCATAGTTGTAAACATTAGCACAATGAGAGAAAAAATAGAGATGGGAGAAAACTGAGACACCATTTTGTAGAGGGTCCCGATGTGAAGGTGTCGGATCGGATGAGACCTTTCACTGGTGATATAAAGTGTGAGAAATCACACAGTGAACTTATAGACTTTTTAGGTCTCAAGGTTCTTAAGGGACTATTCACTGGATGAAATATCTTTGAAGAAATAACACCATCAGCTATTGAAATGAAGTCTCCAAAAGTGTTTACCAGGCCACCCCAACTTGTTGGTATAGTTGGTTTGGTTCCATGAGCTTCCATTTGCAAAATATTGCATTGTATAACCTTACACTGACTCAAACTGTAGTATTTGACATGGTTGCAAACAATAGGGAAGTGAAAGAACCGAATTGAGATGGAGAAAAATGAGATAGAATTTTGTATAGGGTTTGATATGGAGGTTTAGTATTAGACGAGATCTTTCAAGATGCCATGAAAGACCGATAAATCACGCGATGAACTTATAGCATTTTTTGGTCTTAGGGCTCTTAAGGGACTATGCCCAAATGAAGTAGCCTAGAAGCATTGGTACTTTCGAGCACTAAATGCCACAAGTTCTTACTAGGCCACCACTGATGGGTTAGTGTAGTTGGTTCGATGCAGGTGCTTCCGTTTTCAAAATATTTCATTGACAACGTTACAGCGACTAAAACCGTAGTATTTGACATAGTTGCAAACATTAGGACAATGAGAGAAAAAAATTGAGATGGATAAAAAAGATACAATATTTTGTATAGGGTATCAATGTGGAGGTTTAGGATCGGATGATATCTTTCAAGGTGTCATGGAAACTGAGAAATCACCTAGAAAACTTATATCCTTTTTTTGGTCACAGGAATCTTAAGGGACTACGCCTGAACGAAGTATCCCAAAAGCATTAGCACCATCGGGAACCAAAATGAAGCCTCTAAAAGCATTTTATAGGCTGGTTTGATGTGTTAGTTTAGTTAGTTTAGTGCCATGATCTTCCGTTTGCAAAATATTGCATTGACAACCTTACATTGACTAAAACTATAGTATTTGGCACAATTACAAACAATAGGACAATGAGAGAACCAAATTGAGATGAAGAAAACCGAGACATTTTGTGGAGGTCCCCACATGGAGGTCTAGGATCAGATGAAACCTTTCAGGTTCTTTGGAGACCAATAAATCACATGACAAACTTATAGCCATTTTTGGTCACAGACTCTTAAGGGACTATACTCGGGTGAAGTATCTCGGAAGCACCGACACTATCGAGCACCAAAATGAAGCCTCCATAACCATTTTACCAGGCCACCACTGATGTGTGTGCATTTGGTTTCATGCCATGAGATTTCATTTGAAAAATAATGCATTCGATAACCTCTCACTCTCTTTTTGTCTCTCTCTCTCTCTCTCTCTCACTCTCACTCTTTCTTGTTCATTTTCATTCTCACACAATCTCTCACTCTCTTTTTCACTCTTTCTTTTTCTCACACACACACTCTCTCTCTATCTTACACACACACACACACACACACACACACACACACACACACACACACATATATATATATATATATATATATATATATATCGTTCTTCTCTCTCGCATCCCCTTTCAACTATTTGTGAAGCTTGATCATTTCGATTCTATAATGTATTCCTTCCATGTAAGAAATTTCTATTTTCACTTTCTTAGGAACCCTAGCTAATTTTTGTATATAACTTTAAGTGAATTCCATGTAGTTTATCTAGAGTAATAGAACGATTGTACCATCATAGATAATGAAAATTTGGCTTATTAATTTACTTAGATCTTTTTAGAGACTATCTGTTGGCTTAGATGATGATGTGGGTAGATTGCTTTAGATTTTTTCCATATTGATAAATGATTTTATGGATTACTAGTAATTTATGTTAGTTTAGGATGCAATCATGTTTTGAGATTTCCCATGTGGTACATGGGGAAAATGTGAGATCAATTCCATGGGTATAGGGCATACTTCTTACTTCCATTAAAATGTAGGGCATACAATAAAAGAAACACCTAGATTTAGATAAATTGTTGGGTCGATTCCTTAGATTAATTTCAGTGGCTTATTGAATGTTTTATCTCTCTCTCTCTCTCTCTCTATTTCTTCTCATTCACTCTATCAAATTCTCTCTCGCTATCACTTTCTCCTTATCATTCTCTCACTTTCCATTTCTCTCTCTCTCTCTCATGTTTTATTTATCTCTCTCTCTCTCTCTCATGCTCTCAAAGAGAATCTTATCCTAGAAACTATTAAGGAACAAAATTGAATCCTTCTTGCATCCCCTTTCAACTATTTTTGAAGCTTGATCATTTCGATTTTATAACATATTCCTGCCATGTAAGAAATTTCTATTTTCACTTTCTTAGGAACCCTAGCTAATTTTTGTATCCAAGGAGTTTTCATGCTCCTCTAATCTATAGTAGTGATTACAAAGTGAAAACTTCTCTTGATCTTCTGCACTACAAGGATCGAAAAACCTCATATATTTCTAGTAGGTCTCATGAGTGAGTTCATCTTTTGGAATATCAATATCAAGACCATATTTCCTAGTCTCATTCTAAGAACCATCATTGATCTTCTTGTACAACTACCTTGTTTATGAGAGGTGGGACAAGTAACTAAATGGATATGGCATCTACCTTGTGCCTTGTAATGCATATTACACATATCTTCCAAACCTGTTTCTCCCCACATATACTTGCGCTCTTGAATGTCAATTTCTTCACACTCTAAAAAAATTTCACATTTCTCATATTTCCATGTATGGTGTTATACAAGCTAGGATGACCCATTGGAAGCTGGAAAAATACCCACATGCTTAACACCTTGTCTCACATTAGTGTATAGCCTCCACCTTCTTGGTGTGTGAATATGGACCTTCATGAGTCAGTTTGAAAGGTGGTATGAGAACACTAAAACCTCTGTGCAAGCCATTTTATTTTGATACATGTTCATATTCAAAAGAGCCTCTTATTCCTTGAAATTTCTTGGTTTGTATCACTAACTCGGTAAGGATTATGTATACCCTAGATAATTCACATTTCTCATGAAAAATATGGTCATTTCCACCGAGATGTCCAAAATTGGAGTCTAAACTATGAAAATGATCCTTGACGTTCATAATCCAAGTTGTATAAGTGTTTAATAATAGATAGATATAGGATTATATTATATATTTCATGGTGATGCCTACTAATCTATAGAAACAATGATTTTAGTATTTTGTGTGTTGGCCTACATCAAAGGATATTTAAAGGATATCAAGAATGCTTGAGGTAATTATTTGAGATCATCACAATTGGCCAAGGAAATAAGTTATTTAATCAAATTTAGACATATATTTGAGCCTCCATACAAGTTATTTATGAGATCAAGTCTCATGTGATATTAAATACTAATATAAATTGGAACTATAAATTACATAGCTTAAAATTTAAAAGAGCATCCTATCCTAGAAACTATTAAGGCACAACATTGAATCCTTCCTGCATCCTTAAGGATGATTAGAAGGTGATTTTGGATAATATGAATGCAAGAACCAACTAGTGGACTGACCTCTTTAGTTATCATTGGTAGGTTAGATTCATCCTAATTAAATAGGTCCTTCAAGATCTCCATATATACATATTTTATGGCCACAATCACAACACAAAAATAATCTCAAAGGAAATGGATGAAACAAAAAGAATATAATATTTATATATCATAGATGTAATGTAAAATCTTAAGTATCCTAGCAACATATCTCCTTGTCTATCTTCTCTCTCTCTCTCTCTCTCTCTCTCTCTCTCCCCTCTCTCTCTCTCATTCTCTCTCTCTCTCTCTCTCTCTCTCTCTCTCTCACACACACACACACACACACACACACTCTCTCTATATCTATGTCTATCCCTCTTACATTCCCTCTCTCTCTTTCTCTTTGTAGTTACAATTTAATTATTAGAATTAATGTAATATTGTGTTGTCTCATTACATATGTTTCATTTGAATTATTGAGATTCTAGGAAGTGGATAGCATTGAAATTGACATTATATTATTATAATTGATGGCATTGAATGATTATAGTATAGTGGAAAAATTGTAAATTAGTTACATATATATTTTAATTCTCATGTTTAAAACATAAAAAATTAACACTAATAATACATATTAACATAACATACATATGATATCATATTAATCCACTTAGATACAAGTTTTAAAAACAAATTTTTTTCTCATATATTATATTGATTCAAAAATCCTTGATATCATACAAAATTTGATCAAAATCAATGTCTTAACAAAGCCATGTAGGCATATACAATGATATACATTAACAAAATATAAATCTATGCCAATATGCCATGAAGGTAGACAACAAAATTTGTATACATCTAAAATGTGGGGTATCATCAAATAATCTAGTTCTCTTCAGCCACTAGGAAGATGACTCAGGCACATCAATGGAATGTTCCTTACTCCGATCAGACCTCCTACGCTCAAAGGATGCTTGTAGCTCCATTTATTAATACAAATAAACAACATACCCATTAGTATATAATTAATGACATACTTAAAAATAGATACTTACTATGATCACTATAAAATCATCCTCTACCTTTCAAGATCATCAACATCGATGACGAGGTGCACAAAATGGAGTAGTCAACTCCTCCTTTGACAACCATGATGAAGAAAAATTAGAATACACATGAATCTCATTTAATTATACTACATGATATTATTTAATACAATTAATTCATTATGAAAATAAAATTACTAGCACACATACATGTAATAGGCACGACATAAGCTATGCCCATAAAAAATCCAATATCTAATGATCGTCGAATCTCAATAGGAGACTATAATGACATCATCAACTAAAAAAATAATAAAACTCACATTAGTAAATTCATATGTTAACTATAGTTCATTCTCTTCATGTATATGATGAATAAAAATAATAAAAATCACATTAGTAAATTCACCAACATGCGAACTCGTACCAACATTCACATGTGGAGAAGGGGAATGTGACACTAGATGTATAGTTTGACCTTGTAATTTTATAAAAACACACATGAATCATTAATTTTCATTCATAATTGATTAACATTGTTAATTATAAGATTTTGTATAATATATATATTATATTATATATACTAATTTATCAAACTTTTCTAAAATTACATGTTTTTCAATACCAAATGATGAATCTAGTAGAGCATCTGATGATGATATTATCCAACACAAAATCATGATGTGCCTCCTCCAATCGAAATAATTCTCGGCATGTGGAGCTTCCTCGTGAGGTTGTGGAGATGCCTCACGAGGCTGTGGAGTTGTCTCACTAGGTTGTGGATCTACCATGTCAACCACGTAGGTGCCTATACTCCCACAAGCATGAAAATCTATGGTATATGATGTCTACTGGCTAGAAGGACTAGCCTCATCACCCCCAAGAGAGATGAGTGTCATGTTGAAGTAATGAATGTGTCAATGACTTGATAGAATAAAGGGTCTGAACTTATAGTGTTTTCTTCACAATAGAAGGGACTAAAACATGATGAATAGGTGGGTAGCAATGGGTCTAGCTAATTGGTTCTCAGTAAATGTTGTTCTCCCACTCTATCTATCTGAGGCTTTTGCATCTTCCCCTGAAAAATATCGAATGTCATAATAGTTAGGTATTTCATTGAGGACAAACTCACAATAGAGTTTCCTCAAGAAATACTTGTGGCACCTCAAAATTATTACAAGGTGGTTGGTCAAAAACCATCCACCACCTATCCCAAAAATTATTTTTATCCCCTCATGATTACACTAGTGGATGGGGAATCTTTTGCAATCCAATCATAATGGTGCATTAGTTTTAGGATCTGTAAACAATGCACACAATTTGTCTTTTGTTATTTTTTTCTTCTTCACTACATCATAAGACAACTTATCTACATAAAAATTGTGGCAGTTGGTTTTAAAACTCTCCCATGTGTTTATTTTCCAACCACATTATTAATATTAGATAATAATGATCCTAATGATGTGGCTAGGTTTTGACGATGTGGATTTGTGGCATTAGGGTTTCTTAAGGTTTCTATTAAACCCTCAATTTGTAATTTTTTTCAATCTCCCCCAAAATGTGTTGTTGGGTGTTAGGAGGATGTCTTGCTATAGAAGGGGGTGTTTGAAGGATGTTTTCTTCTTCATCTTGGTTTGCGGGTGAATCGGGGATTGAATTGAAGGTATAAAAACATTTGAAAATGAAAATAAATAACAAATCAACAACTATCCAAAAAAATAAGATTAATAAAGAAAATAAACCTAAAATAAACAATAACCAACCTTCTGATCTCTCCGCCATCGTCAATTTGAGGCGCCACATGGTTTGATGCCAAAAATCTATCTAAAACACATTCGTATTATTCCTTACTTGTGTTTTCCTCTCTTTTAGTTTTTTATTTATTTTCACAATGAATACTCTCAATTTTGGACTGTGTTTTGTGATAGTCAAAATGTGAGCTCATTATGGCTCGGATTTACGATCCATAATACATTCACATTATAACATGACCTTGATTTTCCCTATCATGCGTTATAGTGTAACCGAGCCATAAAGTGAGTATGTTATGGCCAAAATGGCCAAAAAATGGATTTTTGTCTACTTTTGGCCCCCCAACTTGGTGCACTTACCCTTTAATCTACAATGTTTACACCCATACATTGGTACAAATAGGGGTAGTAGTGTAAAAAGGGGCCTAAGAATGAGAGCATGTGGTGGTGAGTACTAAAAAGGTAATATTTAGAATCCCATGATCAAAAGTGTTTTGAATTTTTTTACTAAGTGAGTGACACATGGAAAAGGGTCCACTTAACATACAAAATCCATAAACATTTATCATTAGGGAAGCCAAAGTAATAGATAAAAATACTTATAGTGTATATATTATAAGTGATTCCATGTATCTCACTATTATTACTTAAAGTACATAAAAACAAAAGCAAATTTTTAATTAATAAATATTAATGAAGATAATCTTAAAATACCTAAAACAAACCAATGCAATCTAAAAATGTTAAAATTAAAAATAAGATTCAATGTGTAAGGGGACTAGATTAGTTAGTAATCCAACTTGTAACATATAATATTCAAATCTCTTTACCATGGTTCAAACCTCATTGTCCATATGTAAGTTTTGGTGGCCTACATCTTAAAAGGGCATGTCGAATATGCGCTTCCACAATCAATATGAGTTTATCAATGTTAAACATTTAAAAAAATTAAATCTATAAATAGCCTAGTTCTTATAAAAATATTTAAAATATCTTTTGAATCTCCTAAACATGCATTAATATATATCATCAACTACCCTATGCTACTTTAAAAAAATCTGATAATCTTTCATGAACTCCTCAAGATGCATAATGGCATGCCTTTGTATATTAGAGTAAAATTGGAGATAAGGCGTACCTAGTGAAAATTTTAAAATTCACTTGCCAAAACACTTTGTTAAGTGTATACAAGTGGTTAAAATTATTTTATAACATATATGCTATATATAATGACAACGTGTACACAAATTATTTATATTATTTTATATGATTGAGAAATGCATTAAACATATATATGGAAATTTTAAATAAAAAAACTTTTTCTAATTCAAGGAGAACTTGGAGACTTAAATGTGGGGAGACAAAGACTCTTCCTTAATTAGAGTTTTAAATACTTCTCACATGGATATATCTTGATTTCATTTGTCACTTTAGTTTTTTTTTCCTTGCATTATTTTTTATATGTGTTTTACTCTCCATTGGTAATAATGTTGTGATTTGTGTTTCATTCTATTTTTATTGATATTCATTAAGTTTATTTTTATTACCTTATTTTCTATGTCGGTAAACTATTTGGGAGAAACAAGGCAGTGTTAATGCTTACAAATAATTGAATTGAGAAGACATTACATGGAGTCATGGAAGGAAGAGAAAGAGTTGACTTGTGTGAAAGTAGGTGAAGATGGGAAATTTGGGGAGGAATATGGGAAGGTAAGTAAAAGGAAGACAATAGAAAAATATACAAATAAAGATAAAAATCATGTAAGGACTTAATCAAAATAGTGATAAATCAATAATATAAAATATGTCCTTCAAAAAGGATCTATGAGGGGAAGAAGAGATGAAGCATTCAAAAGGAGTGATGTTTGTGTAGGATGGACATGGTAATGTTAGAGTTAGGGACCCCACATGCCATGAAGGTACAAAATAATAAGATAAGATCCCTTCTTTGTTAAAAAAAAATATTGTAAGCTAGGAAAAATGCACTACTAACAAGGAAGTAAAATACCAATAATCATACCTCCTCCTTCGCATTTTGTAGGAAACCTCAGAATGGGCTAGGAAACATGGATCGAGCCACGATTGTGTGATATGCACGGGGGTTCATTAGCTAGGCAATATCCTAGCACGTGGGTTCATATTGAGGTAATTAAAATTAATAAAATTAAAGTCAATATACCGGTAGACATGAGGGGGTGAAAGGGTTTAATTTATTAATATTTTGAATTAGGTATTGGGGGTAGGTTAGAGAGGTGGGTCAAAGGAAAGGGAGGTTTAATTTTAATATAAAACTAAAACATTTGAACCCTAGTTTTTAAAAGTAAATACCTTAAAATTGCAAAAGAGTGTGTTCATAAAGTTAAATTATAATCTCTTTTTGAATAAAGAAATCTCAATTAAGAGATTCTTAACTAAGAAATAATAAGATGGTAGAAAACTAGGATTGAGTATGCTTTTCAACACAAGTGATATTATTTCACCATCTTAATTATTTGAAGAACTATTGATAAATGATTAAAGCTTAACATTTATAAGGTGATTTGTAATAGGTCTTCAATGGCTTCAAACTATCTTTTGAGAGGAAATGCATATTAAAAAAATTTGAGTGAGAAATATGATATATTTTTGTTTAATATATTAGGGTAGAAATAAAAGGGGTAAATAAAATTGTAATTGAAAAATGGGTAAGTAAGGTACATGGAAAAAATAGGGGTATTTTCATTCTAATAATATAACAGAGGGGTATTATCAATTGAATAATTAGAGGTAAAAACTAGAATTAAGGGTATTTGTTAGTGTGAGTTATCCTATGTGTCCTCCTCTCATATTGGAGGGTCATCTCACATGGGTTAGGTTTAGGGTTTTTAGGTGTTTACATGTGTAATGCACTAGGGTTACTCAACACCCTATATGTACCCTTTTACTATTCATTTATGAGCATGCCAAGACACTCTGCTTGTCTTTCCTCTATATCAAGCTTTGTTTTTTGAGCAAGTTATTCCATTGTTGATCGATTCTTCCTTGCATTTACACTGGAGCTATCATGATTCCGTTGGAGTGTAACTACTTCGTGGTGCATCGTTTCTAATTCGATTCTCCACAAACTCTTTTCATGGTATTAGAGTTGCACGATTTGCCGTCACACCAAAATTCGAACTTATGGTGGAGAGGATCTCATCATGTTAATCGATTCTTTACACTAATACCCTCCCACATGATGGAGCCGGGTATACACCCAATCAGGCCCAATAGCATTATGAGGAAGTGCCATTGGGAATTTCTCGGGAGGTCACCCATCTAGAACTACTCTAGGGCTAGCATACTTAACTGTCATGGTATCGAGAGATGCATGACTTTCCGTCACACCAAAAGCTCAAACTGATGGTGGAGAGCTTGATTTACTTGACTCACACTCGACTGGATTTATCATATGTTGTTGGGATCATGTCCAAATTCATGTAGGAGCCACATGAGTTGCATTGGAAAGTAGCTAAATGGATCCTTCATTATGTTCATGGCACTTATGCTGATGGCATTCACTATCATGGAGGGGTAGATATTGACTTGATTGGGTTCACAAATTTTGATTGGGTTGTGACTTAGATCATCATAAATCTACTTATGGGTATAATTTCTCTCTTGGTTTGGGTCCTATTAGTTGGTCTAGCAAGAAGTAGAATGCGATGTGATAACATCTACGAGAGGAATATAAAGGAGCAATTACTGCTGCCACAAAAGCTATTTGGCTATAGGGTATTCTAACAGAGTTTGGCATCCACTTTTGGCGGCCTACCATTATCTACTTGTGATAACATGAGCACTATCTCTATTTGTAGAAATCCAATTCAACATCAATGGACGAAGCACATTGAGATCCATATGCACTTCATACGGGAGCTTATTCATGATGGTATCATCAACATTCAGTACATTTAGACAGCTGATCAAATTGTAGATTTATTTACCAATCCCTTCACTGAGATGAAGTTTCTTCACTTACGGTCTCTTCTTGGGGTGAGGTCTTCTGCAGCTGCTCATCTTCTTCGGGCTATGTAGTCTTTTTTTCTTCTTCTTCTAGGAAGATTGTGTTTGTATATGGGCACCTTATTAGGCCTTTAGTTGCTGGGCCCCATTGACACATCTTTCTTAGTTGTTTAGGAGTGTCTTCTCTTTCCGTCATCTCATAGCCACTACCCCAACTTTGATGAAGGGGGTGTTAGTGTGAGTTATCCTATGTGTCCTCCTCTCATATTGGAGGGTCATCTCATATGGGTTAGGTTAGGTTTTTAGATTTTACATGTGTGTCATGCATCAAGGGGTTACTCAGCACCATATATGTAGCCTTTTACTATCCATTTATGAGCATGCCAAGGCACTCCACTATCTCTTTCCTCTATGTGTAAGCTTTGTTTCACTGTTGAGCAATTTATTCCATTGTTGATCGATTCTTCCTTGCATTATGTTGGAGCTATCATAATTTCGTTGGAGTGCAAATGCTTTGTGGTGCATCATTTCCGATTTGATTCTCATAAAATCTTTTTAGTATTCTTTAATACCCTTTGAATGCACGTGCTATACTATACTTTTACTAAGTGAACCCCCTGTGGTGATATGTAGGTGCTTTTCTTCAAGATGGAGCAAGGCCTTTCTATGCAAAATGATCCACTTACTTTGCACCAAATGGGTAAAAGGATTATGGATTTGGGATGCTTAAGAATGAGGCTATTTGGGCATTAGGATGAGATAGAAGGATGTTATTTGCTCAAAGGATGCAAGAACTTAGAAAATGATTTTAATCTTATTCTCCATGTGTTTAGAGGGGAGGGTAAGGTTGTATTTATAGCTAGGGAGTGATTAAATTAAAGTAATTAAAGTAATCATGATTTGAAAATATGGGCAAGATTAGGTGAGTGGGGACCATGAAGAAATGGGTGAGGATTTGATTTTAGATTTTTAATTCATAAGTGGAGGATTTTAGGTGAGTAGGGACCACGAAGAGTGGGTGAGGATTTGAATTTAAATTTTTAATTCAATAGTAGAAAAACATGGAAATAATGACATGTGGTGAGGATTGGTTATTTTTGGATTTTGAAATGGATAATTAATCAAATTATATTTGATTAATTTGAAGTTTATTTTGTGGGAAATGAGGAAGGGAATTAATTGATTTGGGATAGATGTGAAATTAGGGTGTCTACATTTTCCCCTCTTTGGAAGGGTACTATGAAAGTAGTGTCCTTTCAAAGAAAGTAGATGAGATGGGGGAAGAATTCAATCTAATTTTCTTAAGCAAAAATTAGAGTGAATGTTTGTTGGGGAGGATAGAAAGTGATCAGTGACAGATGTCATAGTATCCTCTTAAGACAAAAATTTCATGAGAAGATGTGATTATGAATAGATGTGGTGATGCCCCCTCGAGAGGACTGACGAGAATGGAATATACAACAAAACTCTCGAAAAGAAGAGAAATTAATTCTATGGAGAAGAGGATGATAATGGAGTGGAAGAGAATGGAATGACCACATGACAAATGGAGAAAGGATTCAATCGGCCTTGAATGGTAGGTGTGAAAGTGTGTGGGAAAGAGAAAAGGGAATGGATAGGATTGGGGGTGGATTATGAGAAGAGTAAGGGTGGTAGGGGAGGGAAAAAAAGGAATGAAAGAGGGAGAAATAAGAGAGAGGGATGATAGGAGAAGAAGGGAATGATGAAGGACAAACAAGGAGAAAACAGGAAAATGACATAGTAGAGGGTGAAGGGATGAAATAGAGAGATGTGCCAAATGAAGGAAGCAACAAAGATAATAAAGAGGGATGCATGAAAGTGAAAGAAATGATAGAGCTAAGAAAATCAGAAAATGGGGAAGGATAAATGAGGTGGGAGAAGGGGTGAAATCAGGTGAAAATAGAAAGAGGATGAAAGAAGAAGTAGAACAGAGAAAAAAAAACTTTGAGGGGTGCGGAAAGTGTGAAAAAGAGTAGAGAAAAGAAGAGAAACAAATACAAAATGAAAAAAAAGGTAGGGGTGGTAGAGAAAAGGAGAAATGGTAAGAAAGAAGAAACATGAAAATTAGGGGAGAGGAAAGGAAAATAGAGAAAATATAGGGAGAATATTGAAGGGACCGTGTCATTACAGGAAGACCAAGGCAAAGAATATGGAGCAGACCATATGGAAATGCATGTGGAGGGTGGTATGATAAAAAAGATAGGACAACACTAAGATCCGAGGTTATCGATGGGGAATTAAGGAGGAAACATGATGGAAAAAGGGGAAGAAGACAATACAGGGGAAGGGAAATAAGATGAGGGGTAGGAGAGAGAAGAGGATAACAAAGAAAATGATGTAAAAGGAAGGGAATACAGAAAGGGGATAATAAGTGGAAAGGGAACAATATAAGGAATATAAAGAGAAGAAAGAGGGGAGGAATGACATCGATTGGAAAATATGTGGAGATAATGAAATGAGGATATTAGGACTATGAGAAAATAGACAAAGGATGTATGATGAAGACAATAAAGATATTGAAGAGGGCGAAGGGAAGATGGAGAGATGGGTAAGAAGTGACAAGAAAGGGTGGGATTAAGGGAAAATAATAGGAGAGAAAAGAGAATGGGGGATAGAAGAGGCAATGCCAATGAGGGGATGTTAGGGAAAGTCCACTAATAATGAGTGGTGAGGAAGGGTGAGAGAAAAAATGAAGAAAAGGAGAAAGGTAATGAGGATTGGAAAGGGTAACACCAACAATCAAAGGGATGTTAGGAAAGCCCCTAACAATGAGTGGTGGGATTAGAGGAGGGAAAGAATGAAGGGAAACTCTAGAAGGTCCAAGGGAGTGAATGAGGTTGTGCGGAATGAGGATTGATGATTTTTAGGGAAAGCCCACTAACAATTATTAGCACAGGAATATATGATGATGAAAGAATGATAGAGGAATGTTAACAATAATGGCGAACATGTGTGTGGGTAGAAATGTGGGGGATTTGAGAAGATGAAGTGGAAAGAGTAAAGAAAATGGGAGGGATGAGTTGGGACTAGGTGAAAGTGAGGAGAGGATGCGGGTGATGAGGATGAATGAGGTGAGGATGAAGAAACAAGACATGAAAAGAATGGGAAGAAACGGTATGAAGGATGATGGATCAAGAAGGGGAAAATGGGGGAAAAGAACGTGATTATAGGTAGAAGAGATTAGTCATATGTTGTAAGAGGATAGGTGGAGAAAGGATAATGGTAGGAGGAAAAAGTGGGTAGTAGGAGAGACCAGGTGGAATAAGCGATCAAAAAAGTGAACAAAGAATGAGGCAAGGGAGAAGTTCACGATGATGAGTTAACCATAGGGGGACCTTGACATAAGTCTCGTCATGTGACGAAAGTGGTTAAGTAAGATTTCCAAGCGAGCGAAATTGGAGATAACAAGTGGGCAAGTGAGAAGTGGTGTTTGTGAGAATGGAAAAGTAGGTGAAAGGATGTGATAATGGAGAATTAGAGAAAAAGTGAAGGGTGAAGGGTGTGCGGTGATGGGGAAAGGCAAGGAGATAGATCATCCTTAGGAGGGACTCTTAAGTGAGATCACTAATTATATCCACATATGCTCTTTTCCTGCGCCTTATAGTGATCTGGAAAATTAGAAATGGTTTCAATTGTTTAGTTTTTTGTTCTAACATTGCAGGGATCCTCTAGCTTTGTTTTCTAATTGTCATTTCAACCATTATTTTAATTTTCATGTTATTGATATTTTTTTGGTCGTTGGTTGTGCATGCTCTTTTTTGTTCCTTCAAGTGATTTGGAAAATAAAAAACAACATGATCACTTTTCTAACATATCATTTGTAGGATAACTACTAATTTGTTTTCTGTAGGACCGTGTCATTGGAATATTGTCATAAAAACACAAAAACAAAAATCCCACAAAAATACCACCATTCAAAGAAAATTGTTGAAACAAAAAAAAAGTAGCACGTTTAGGTACACCATCATTTTCTACCAGTGATTTATTTCAAGTTGGAAAGAACTTTGTATTTAATCACTTTATCATTTTATTTTTGGCACGTAGTTGAGGTGGATTTCATCACCACTAAAGCTACACTAGTGATGTGGACTTGACTACCAAACACCAACAACATTTGCATCTGCATTGCACCTTGAGACCTAGTCTCATCACAACATTCGGTATTTACCTTTCCCCTACTCTTCACTTACAGGTAATGCTTTGTCATGCAATGCATGCGACTCACGCCTAAATAGCTATAAGAACGAAGCCTGGGCATCATCCTTGTAAATCTTCAAGGAGTTATAAGGACACCATACACATTCATCCCTCCATCACCTTCCAACTTTTCACAAAACCTGTTCTGGACGTGGTGATTCACTCCGAAATAGGCAAGTAAGAATTGGTGATTATCCTCCGAATGCTCTAAGGGTCCCCCATACCAATTTTGTCCCCATACATAATTAGGTATATCAGGACTAGGGTATATTGGAGGACACATTTTTTTGGAGTAATAAGAGCCTGCATCCATCATTCCACAACATACTTGTATGATTGCATGAAACAATGGTCATTCCTGAAGAATTCACCTAATAATTCAAAACAATTGGATCCACATGATTGCTTGTTGTTTGAAAACAAAATAGTTTAGCATTGTTTTATCATAAAACTTGGCTGATATCAATTTTTCATTGTAAAAGTTTAAACCCTAGTTGTGTTCCACAAAAATTAGTTCTCGACCAATTTAATACCAAGTGAAAACATCCAAAAATCCAACAACGCATGCAGACCAAAACATTGCACCAATTTCATTAGCTCACTTCACCCAACATTATATCTGCCATAACTTGTCTTTGGCTATATCCAACTGATATTGAGTGACTAACATTCACTCCCATATTATCAATTGTCAAAACATCCTTCATATCTTGTTTCTAGCTATATCAAACTAATATTGGGTGACTTGTTTGAGTTCACTCATTATTTTGTCCACCATTGCATTTATCCAAATCACAGCCAACACAAATCCTTTCATAACTCCTTTTGAGTTATATCACAACCATATTGCAATTAACCTGTTTGGGTTACTCTCCCCACCAACAATCCAGAGCTTGTTCAAGTCAAATCTACACAACGTGTAACAAATTCCCTAAAAACTTGTCTTGAGTTGCATCACCATCATATTGAGATAATTTTTTGAGTTACTCTCCTTATTAGTCATTATGAGCTTATTCGAGCTAAATCCAAAGTAATCAAGTTCTCATTTAATCACACCTGCTCAAAGTTCCTACCCACTTTTCAGCTTAATTAGACACATTTCATCATGGTATTTACTCGTAGTCACAATCATGAAAATGACGATGAAGAAGTCGAACAACTAGAACTCACCAATGAAGAACAAGAACAATTCAATAGGGTGATAGAACAAAAAAACCAATATCAGTTATGCATCCTAGCCATGGGGGCAAAGCTACCCCCTGACTTCGGGATGGAAAATTAAACAAACTTATCACCTATGGTGAATCAAGTTATCACAAAAAAATACCAAATAATCCAAATGGTTCTTTGGCCGATGAGTTATTCACTATATTGTTGTGCAAATGTGCAATAAGGAAATTGACAATTTCCAAGCACGACAACGATACCTCGGGTTAATTTTTTCAAGTCCCATCATTCCAAGACACCCTGGGTCTATCCAATCAGTCCAAATGACCTCCTAAATAATGTAATATCATCCCCCTAGGTGATTTAGGTAAGTCTATTCATCACCCCTAGGTGATTTTAGGGAGTTCTGAAAAGATACTATCTTCGGTAGTATTGGGAAGGGCTATCGTTGGCCTTCCCAGAATGGATCAACCCCTCGAAGCAAAAAAAAAAGGAAAAATTTCAACATGGAGGTGAATGTAAGACCTTGGAACATCATGGAAATTATTTTAGAAGGTCTGGGGAATTTCTTCAAGACTTGGAGTAATTTGAGTAAAAACAACGTTCATAAGCCTAGGCAAGATACGTGCCTAAAACAGACTTAAAAGAAGAGTCCGGGAGCTCCAGATGGAGTTAGGAGAAAAACAAAATATACCAAGAAATATGATTTCGATACCTATATGATGGTGAAATAATATTTTTCACAAAACTTTTGCGCATTAGATATGCAGTAGTTTTTCTCAGGCACAAGTGGAGTACAAAATAAAAATATGATTTTTAAGGGATCAAATGGAATAATAAAGACATGATACCCAAACCATTGGATTCAAAAGGCCATTTACAGTTAGGATCATATAAATTTTTTCCAAAAAGGTCCATCGGGAGCTCAAGTTATCACTGTTACAAGTTCAGGACTTAGCCAAATTTTTGGGAGGACACGTGTTAGCACCAAGAGCCTAGCGGGATTTTGTGTCCCTCACGTCCCCCAAGGTCGAGACATAAAGGTTGGAAAAGTGTGCCCAACTCCTTGAATCCCTCTTATCCCTCATATGACCTCTTGGACCCTCATGTGACCTCTAGACTTGATAGTTCAGCCCCTAGGTACATTTTTGGAGCATCCATTCCCTACTGTCGGATCGGGTGCCACGTGTCAGCTCCAGGACCACCATGGAATTTGATGTCCCTTATGAACATGAGGTTGGGGAGATCAGACCTTGAAAAATGTGCCCAACCCCTATGGGAGTCATTTGGACACCCAC
The DNA here is from genome assembly GCA_018340775.1 of Taxus wallichiana var. yunnanensis. Lineage (NCBI taxonomy): Eukaryota > Viridiplantae > Streptophyta > Pinopsida > Cupressales > Taxaceae > Taxus > Taxus wallichiana. Next base: position 278,529,582 of record CM031240.1, read on the forward strand.
ATGACTACCTTTTAGCTCCCAAGTGCTTTAAAGCAACTTTTTCCTCCTTCATTCCCCGTCGTTGGATTAAACGCCACATGTCACCATCTTGATCATTGTGGAAATTGATGTCCCTCACATCCCTAAGGTCAAGGACATCAAACATGAAAAATACGCCAACTCCAACTCAAAAATTTGAAAAATATTCTAATCATGTAAGCTTCTTCTCCATTACTAGAAGAAAGTTGCAGAGAACACAAGTCCACCACTCCACCATTGCAAGAAACTCAGACCAGATCAGAAAAGGAACTGAAATACCTTTTCCATGGAGATACGTAGGTCTCAAAAGGAATTTTCATCAATCTAAGAAGGAGAAACGAAGAACAGAGAAGAAGAACAATGGAAATCCCCATAGCCATGAAAATGAAGATTCAAACATATCTTGCAAACCGGTGCTCGGATTGACGAACCATTTGTTGCTGAGTTTTAATATCTTGAAGGCCATTAAAAAATCATATTCAAACCTCCAATTTTCATCAAGGATTTCTCGTAGTGAAGAAACCCTCTTTCCGGCTCTATGAAGGAAAAAGCTTGATTTCCCGTCAAACCGATTGCGGATTGAAGTAAGATCACACGTGAAGCACCAGAAGAAAAAACCCACATCAAAAATATAATTTTATTCACAAATGGAGAAAAACTAGACCTGCAATTTTGAGGTCCATTAATGGCTCTGTACCTGAAGCATTGCTGGTCTGAAAATTAAAACTTTAAAATCTCTTGGATTATCAAGTGGGCGGGCCCGAAATTTTAGAGGGATGATATTGGGCAAAAAATCATATCAAAAACTTTGTTCCACATCAATCCAACTCCCAGAGGTCAACTTTCTAAAAATAGTAGGTCTACTACATAGGAACTACTATTTCGGGAAAGTCATCAATAGAAGAACTTGCGAAGGAGATGAAGACATTAGAGGTGCACTACAACTAAGAATTCACCGGACATAAATTTTTGGCACTTACTAAAAATAGTAAGTGGGCCCTCGAGCACCTGCTAAAAATAGAAATTTGATCCAAAGGAGTGAGGAATGCAGGGAGAAAGGGGAATCAAGGTCACAACACTCAGCAAAGGATCGAGGGAGTTTCTTTTTTTCACACTTACTAAAAATAGTAAGTTACACTCAAAGAGAAGTTTTGGCACAATGGGAGGGACATCATTGTTCGAGAGCATCCTAGTCATTTTTCATGGGGCATTCAAGATCCACCTTAGTTCATTTAACTTAGCGAATGTTCGTGAGCTAATTTGGAGGAGTTTCACAAGTGCAAAGGGTTCAAGATTCAAATTTTCATTGCATTTGGAGCTTTCCATCAATGAGGATCAACGGACTTCATCGGGTGACATCTCCTCCTCTTCTTCTCTCTCTTTCTCTCTTTCTTCCCCCAACTTTCTATCACTTTCAAATTTTCTAATTCTATGTTGGGGTTTGCACTTTTTGATATGCCTTTAAGTCACTTAAAAGTGACTTTAGAAATATAATGTAAATTAAGTTGCCTTGCTATTATAAAAGGGACTTAAATATTTAAAGTGGAATATGAACAATCTTAAGTCATATTAAGGCATATGGAGGGTCATGAGGAAGATGATAAGTCACCTCTTATTCTATAAATTGTAATGCCATTCCCATTAAAGGGTTGGTGATTGATCTTATAAAATCAAGAGTGCATTATACCTAGAGAAAGAAAGGAGATAGCCAATTGTCTTCTACTTTCCTCCACTTCTCAATTTATTCCATTCTCACATTATGTACAACTTTGATTTGAGTAATCAATACAAGAATAAGGAGTTTCTAGATTTATTTGACTAAGGGGTATCTTGATACTTGGTGATTAGTGAAATCTATTTGGTCTTCTTCTTTATTCGTAGAGTTGTTTCTTCCCATAAATGCATGTGTTGAAGTTTCTAACTAGTGTGTGTGCAGGGAATATGATTTTCTACCTGCAAGCATTAGTTCTCCTACCTCTATTCTCACTCCCTTCCCCACCTTCAGACAAAGTCTTCCCTAGCAAGAGATTGCTAGCTTTTCCACAGGGTCAGTGGAGTGCCCCTATTGGATCCCCGGTTGAAAGGCCACCACAGAAATCCACCTTTTCATGCACATGCACATACGGAAGCTGCACCGGTTAAGTAGAGGGACTTAAATTCCCAAAGTGTTGGCAAGAAATCCATAAATTTGTCCACTTGAAAATTTTTCTCGCCAACAGTTTTTGGCACCCACCGTGGGGCATATTTAGTAGCATCTACACACGAATATGAATGCAAGGTCTCAAAATACAAAAAAAGTATTAAAAAAAAAAAAGGAGTTCATGAAAGTTTGTTGCCGAAAGATACACTACTGATTTCTGCACATGAATTTTCACATTCCACAGTGCCCTTTCATGTTCTAACTACAGAAGTTTTCAAAAGCTGGTTGAAAGAAGATACACCAGGTTGAGCAGGTCGAGAGGTGTTGCTGATTCCAATTTTGAAGCTTTGAAAAATCAGCGAGAATGAATTAGAGATAATCCATACTTCTTCTCTCAAGCCTCCTCTCCATTCAGCACTTTGAGAAGTTCACACGGTAATCCGGTAATCTTACTCCAAACTCCTTCAAATTCTCCCATTTTTCAACCACCATTGAACATCGAGTTCATGGAAGAAGAAGAATTTGTAGAAGCAAGGACTGAAGTAGAAGAAAAACAATAATGGAAGATGAAGAAGAAATACCTCAACCCATTATTCCATGGGGAAGGAATACGGGCCCACTTGCTCTTGAACCACCTCTTCACAATCTACCAACAAGTTCCCACAAGAACTTTCCAAAGTTCAAAGGTGACAACACACAACATCTTGAAGAACACATTGCTTCTTTCACGACATCATGTGGAATTCTTGGTGTCCAACATGAAGATGTTGCTATTATAAGATTGTTCGTGAGTCCCTCCAAGAAAAAGTAGTAGAATGGTTCTACCTCCCTTCCCAATCCATCACTTGGTTGGGATGACATCAAGGTCAAGCTTGAGGAAAGATTTAAATCAACTGAAGATTGTCAAGACCTCTTGGTGCAGTTGGCTCAAATGAGGAAAGGAGAAAGTGAAACGATGAGAGACTTTGTGGCTCATTTCGAATGGTTGCTTCGCAAGATACCGAAAGAAGATTCACCCTCTCATAACAATATCAAAAGATTCTTCATAAATGCTCAATCACCGGAGGTAGGCTTTCTCCTACAAATAGTTCAACCAAGGAACATTGTAGAAGCACAAAGGAGGGCCATTGAATTGGATGATGATCTCATCCTCTCTGGAAAGATCAAGAATCCATCAAAGGGCAAGGCCCAACGTCCTGAAGATGAGAGAACCAATCCATCATTGTAAAATTTGGTGAATGAGATAACATCTTTGAAGAGGGAAATATTTGAACATGTTTCTTCCCAAAGAAGCAACAAAAATTAGATTGCAGGAGCACCCCAAAGGCTCACCTTAGAGGCCCCACCCATGAACATAAATTGCAGATTTCAAGAAGATGAAGAAGAGCTTGAACAAGAAAGTGAAGGTGGTGGTTTCCTAGAAAGTAATGAGTTTGAGAATGATGCACAAATCATATTTTGTGAGTATTCTGGAGGTTATGAAGAAGATGAAGAAGATGCACCCAATTTCTCATGCACGGTATTCACTCATTCTCAGTCCTGAGAAAAGAGCATCTCCCTCCACTGCTGCAAAAGAAAATAAGGTTGATGATCCTCCTATGGTGACTCAAAAAATAAAATAATCAGTCGAGGATCCCCACTTCCATCTTCCATGAAGTCTACATTGTTGGATCTTGATCCGTAGCAAGTAAGAAGACTCCCAAAATCCCAAGTAAGTCTTCCAATGTCTCTTCCATTTCTAAACCCAAATCTGCTCCTACAAAATCTAATAACTTGAAATCTCCTAGTGTGCCTTTTAAAATACCCTCCATTCCTCAAACATCAAATCCTTCTCCCAAGCCTATCCAGACCCCAAAATCAGTCCCTTCACTCCCCTTGTCCGCATCTACTCCCTTTGACTTCATAGAATATGCAAACAAAGCCAAAGTGTAGATTACTAAAATTGAATATTTGTAGACTCATCCTAAACAATTTGAGAGGTTTGTCCGATACATCAGGAGTGGTAGTCTAACACCCAATGTTGTAACTTCTAGTTCTAAAGGCATGCTACCAAACTCACCTACACCTCCCTCATAAAACATGCTTTCTCTGAGTGCATCGAAGACTGATAAATTTGAACCTTTCTACATCTCCCTTCTTGTTGGAGAATATGTATTGAACAATTGCATAATAGATTCTGGTGCCTCAGACAATGTGATGCCTTTGAAGGTCGCCAAGGATCTTAAACTTACAATGACTCCACCTAGTGGCTCTTGTTACTCTTTGGAGTAAAAAGGTCCCACTTGTAGGGAAGGTCAAAGATGCACAAGTGTCTCTCGCCAAATTTCCAGACAAGAAAATTTTAGCGATGATTTTGGTAGCCGATGTCCCAGCCTCATTCGAGAATGTTATTGAGTAGAAGTTTCTACCAAGACTTGGGAGGGAAAATTCAGATGAATTGGTCATCCGCAACCATACCAATGAAGGGAGACATGGATAAATTACTTCCGAAGAAAATGAGGTACACTGTATGAAAATATGGAAGCCCGGAAGCTAACATCTTGTATCAAGGTAGCAGGTAGATGAATCACTTTGTGGCAACCAAGGAGGAAGAGGATATTCCCATCTTGATAGGGCTAGACATGCCTTCCTAGAGAGATTTGGATTTTGAAGAAGCAGTGAGGAGATTCGAGCTACAAGAGGGCAGCCCCAAATTTCTGATGATGCAAACCATGAAGAAGAGGAGATGGCTCTTGATGATTTTCAAAAAGAAAAATCAGCTTATGTTCTTATCCATGATGAAGACATTTTCACATTCCCATTTGAAGATGAGGACTCCCTTGATCATGTCACCTAGGAAGAGACCAAGCCAGTCTATAATGAGCCCTCAAACAATGAGAAAGAAATGTCTGTACAAGAACTACTTAGAGCCATAGAAGAAACTGAAGATCCTGAGCTCAACCTCGAGCTCCTGATGCTAGCCACAAATTTGCAAGACAAGTGTGAAGCTGATGTGAAGGTTGGCCATATTGAGATAAGGCAAGATGAAATATATGATGCCACTCTTGAGCTAATGATTGATGGATGCAATACTGAAATGGAGATATTTTCTTTCCCATTTGAAGATGAAGACTCTTTCCATGACAAAGAAATTGAAGAAAGGAGTTTTGAGACCTCTAAAGATGAAGCTCTTTTTGATGAAGGATCGGTAGAGTGTAGTGATTCTCGAGATGATGAGGTAATCCCTCCAGATAGTTTCCTTGAGCTATAAAATAAAGATTCTTCAAAGGCATATCAAGATGAGCTGCAGGAAATGATGAAGCATAACTCTATGCAAGAAATATTGGATGCAGTAGAAGTTGCGGAAGACCCTGAGTTGATTCTCGATCTCTTCACTCATGCCATGAACATACGGGACAAGTATGAGTTTTCCTCCAATCCTTCCTTCAGTACTCAAATGCCTCACCGTGGAGTAGAGATAAAGGATGAATCAAATGTTTCTCATGGAGAAGATGTCAATGAGCATAGGCCTGGGAAAGAAAAGAATCAAGAATGTTCAAGTATTTTGAACAAAAAGCAGCCCTGGGGCAGCGATGAGATGCTCAATGGAAAATCAGCTATATGGATAAACATGGAAGGCAACTGGCACTATGAGACCAACTTCAAAGAACACGAAGGTAGTGGAATTTCCAAGCAAGGACTAGAGCATCAAGAAGCTCACATGGACTCACTCCTACAAAGTAAAAGGACAATCATGGAAGCACCTGGCTTCCATAAACAATTAAGGAAAGGAGGCTACTTTTTGGAACCCATCAATGGCTTCGCAGAACATCATCATTCGGTGTTGCCTCTTCAGGGTAAATTTTGAGAAATGAAAAGTACTTTAGTGAAAGTGGGTTGTCCCCGCCTTGTACCATAGGTGATTGATAGGTGTGTTTCCCTTTATGTTTCCCTTCATGTGTGTTTGTGTTTCCTTTCCTTCATTTTGTGTGTGTGTGTTTCCTTCTAATCTTCCTTTCTAGAAGTTGTACATGACTCCGCAGGGCCCAATGGATAAGGCACTGGTCAACAAACTATATGGTCTAAAATTGAGATTCTAGATTCCCATGTCATGTCTTCACTATGCTCATTCCATGTCATGTCCCCAAGCTAGAGCCAGCTATTGTCATGTAAATGTGCAACAAGGAAATTGACAATTTCCAAGCACGACAACGATACCCCAATGTTAATTTTTTCAAGTCCCATCATTCCAAGACACCCCGGTCTATCCAATTAGTCCAAATGACCTCCTAAATAATGTAATATCATCCCCTAGGTGATTTAGGTAAGTCTATTCATCACCCCTAGGTGATTTTAGGGAGTTCTGAAAAGATACTATCTTCTGGTAGTATTGGGAAGGGCTATTATTGGCCTTCCCAGAATGGATCAACCCCTGCAGAAAAAAAAGGAAAAAATTCAACATGGAGGTGAATGTAAGACCTTGGAACATCATGGAAATTATTTTGGAAGGTCTGGGGAAGTTCTTCAAGACTTGGAGTAATCTGAGTAAAAATAGGGTTCATAAGCCTAGGCGGTACACAGGCCTAAAACAGTTGTTGGGATTCAGAAGAAGATTTCGGGAGCTCCGATGGAGTTAGGAGAAAAAAAAATATATCCATAGAAAGATTATTCCAAGACCTACATGATGGTGAAATAATATTTTTCACAAAACTTTAGCGCATCAGATATGCAAGCAGTTTTTCTCAGGCACAAGTGGAGTATACAATCAAAAATATGATTTTTAAGGGATCAAATGGAATAATAATGACATTATAACTAAACCATTGGATTTAGAATGCCATTTCCAGTCAGGATCATATAAATTTTTCCAAAAAAGTTCCATCGGGAGCTCAAGTTATCACTGTTACAAGTTCAGGACTTAGCCAAATTTTTGGGAGGACACGTGTCAACACCAGGAACCTGGCAGATTTTATGTCCCTCACGTCCCCCAAGGTTAGGGACATCAAGGTTGGAAAAGTGTACCCAACCCCTTGAAGCCCTCTCAGCCCTCATATGACCTCTTGGACCCTCATGTGACCTCCAGACTCGACAGTTCAGCCCCCAAGTACATTTTTGGAGCATCCATTCCCTACCGTTGGATCGGGCGCCATGTGTCAGCTCCAAGACCACCATGGAATTTGATGTCCCTTATGCACATGAGGTGGGGACATCAGACCTTGAAAAATGTGCCCATCCCCTATGGGGAGTCATTTGGACACCCACGTGACCGCCTTTTAGCTCCTAGTGCTTTAAAACAACTTTTTCCTCCTTCATTCCCCGTTAGATTAAACGCCACATGTCACCATCTTGATCATTGTGGAAATTGATGTCCCTCATATCCTTGAGGTCAAGGAAATCAAACATGAAAAAATGCGCCCAACTCCAACTCAAAAATTTGAAAAATATTCTAACTGTTAGTTGCTTCTCCATTACCAGAAGAAAGTTGCAGAGAACACAAGTCCACCACTCCACCATTGCAAGAAACTCAGACCAGATCAAAAAGGAACTGAAATAAATTTTCCATGGAGATATGCAGGTCTCAGAAGGAATTTTCATCAATCTAAGAAGGAGAAACAAAGAATATAGAAGAAGAACAATGGAAATCCCCATAGCCATGAAAACAAAGATTCAAACATATCTTGCAAATCGGTGCTCGGATTGACAAACCATTTGTTGCTGAGTTTTAATATCTTGAAGGCCATTAAAAAATCATATTCAAACCTCCAATTTTCATCAAGGATTGCTTGCAGTGAAGAAACCCTCTTTTGACTCTACGAAGGAAAAAGCTTGATTTCCCGTCAAACCGATTGCCGGATTGAAGTAAGATCACACGTGAAGCACTAGAAGAAAAAACCCACATCAAAAATATAATTTTCTTCACAAATGGAGGAGAAAATAAGATCCAGACCATTAAATTTTGAGGTCCAAAACTTTAAAATCTCTTGGAATGGCTGCCCTATATTGGGAAAAAACCATATCAAAAACTTCATTCCACGTAAATCCGTCCCGTGAAAAATTAAAACAAATAGAACTATTTCGGGGAAAGTCATCAACAAAAGAACCTGCGAAGGAGATGAAGACATTGGAGGTGCACTACAGCTGAGAATTCACTAGAACGAAATTTTTGGCACTTACTAAAAATAGTAAGTGGGCCCTCGAGCACCTACTAAAAATAGAAATTTGATCCAAAGGAGTGAGGAATGCAGGGAGAAAGGGGAATCAAGGTCACAACACTCAAAAAGAAAGGATCAAGGGGGTTATTTTTTCACACTTACTAAAAATAGTAAGTTACACTCAAAGAGAAGTTTTGGCAAAATGGGAGGGACATCATTGTTTGGGAGCATCCTAGTCATTTTTCACAGGGCATTTAAGATCCACCTTAGTTCATTCAACTTAGTGAATGTTCGTGAGCTAATTTGGAGGAGTTTCACAGTGTGTAAGGAGTTCAAAGATTCAAAGTTTCATTACATTTGGAGCTTTCCATCAACGAGGATCAATGGACTTCATCGGGTGACATCTCCTCCTCTTCTTCTCTCTCTTTCTCTCTCTTTCTTCCCCCAACTTTCTATCACTTTCAAATGTTCTAATTCTTCATTGGGGTTTGCACTTTTTGATATGCCTTTAAGTCACTTAAAAGTGACTTTAGAAACATAATGTAAATTAAGTTGCCTTGCTATTATAAAAGGGACTTAAATATTTAAAGTGGAATATGAATAGTCTTAAGTCATATTAAGGCATATGGAGGGTCATGAGGAAGATGATAAGTCACCTCTCATTCTATAAATTGTAATGCCATTCCCATTGCAAAGGGTTGGCGATTGATCTTGTAAACTCAAGAGTGCATTGTACCTAGAGAAAGCAAAGGAGATAGCCAATTTTCTTCTACTTTCCTCCACTTCTCAATTTCTTCCATTCTCACATTATGTACAACTTTGATTTGAGAAATCAATACAAGAAGGAGTTTCTAGATTTCTTTGACTAAGGGGTTTCTTGATACTTGGTGATCAGTGAATTCTATTTGGTCTTGTTGCTATTCACAGAGTTGTTTCTTCCCATAAATGCATGTGTTGAAGTTTCTAACTAGTGTGTGTGTAGGAATCTAATTTTCTACCTACAACATTAGTTCTCCTACCTCTATTCTCACTCCCTTTCCACCTTCAGACAAATTCTTCCCTAGCAAGAGATTGCTAGCTTTGCCATAGGTCGTGGAGTGCCCCTGTTGATCCCCAAATGAAAGGCCACCACGTAAATCCACCACAGTAAATCCACCTTTTCATGTGCATGCACATACGAAAGCTACACCGGTTAAGTAGAGGGACTTAGATTCCCATAGCATTGGCAAGAAATCCACAAGTTTGTCCACCCAAAAATTTTCTCAACACACTAAAATCCAAGACTTAAAAAGAAACTTGAGGAAGCAACGACTAGAGCTAAAAGATTAAAAGACCCCAATCTAGATTCCAATACTCATGAATTTTTTGATAAACCATCTCCCACTTCTCCATTCGAACAAGAATGTAAACTTATGAAAGACACCATTAACGGACTACAAAAACAATCAAAACAATTGAACTTTGAAGAATTGTGTCCTATCCATTTTATACAAAGATATCACACTTACCATTTACGTCATCCTTAAAATCCCAATGTTTGATAAATAAAAAAGCAAAGGTGACCCCCATGAACATGTTAAGGAATTTTACATGTAATGTTAATAAGTTTCCTATCGAGACACATACCTTTTATGATTATTCCCCCAAAGTTTAGGAGGACAGACTTTAGACTGGTTTTTCCATCTGCCCAAAGGGTCGGTCACGAAATTTGCAGACTTATCGGAGAAATTTGTCAAAAAAATTTCCTATAACTTAGACTCATAAATAACCATGCTTGATCTTTGCAACACTAGGCAAAGGCCAAATGAAAACTTTGCCTCCTTTTTACAATGATATAAGGAATTGCAAGCTGATTTCCCGCTCGGTGCACTGAGAGACAACTAGTTAGCATTTTTGTTCCTAATCTCAATGTGAAATTATCATTCCACATGTAAATGCATTGTCTAAATATTTTGAATAATTCATTGAAAAGGGAAAACAAATCGAAAATCCCTCATTTCTAAGGGCTTACTTAAAGCACCCTTTAGGGACCAACCTTATCGAGACACCCCTCAGAACCAAGACAAATCTAAATTCTTTAACCAAAATCAAAATATCGTCAATGACAATGTTACTTGATTCCTTACATGTCTGAAATGTTCAAAACAATCCGATCAACACATTAAAATCCAAACAACCAATCATAATCCCTAGAAAGGAAGTTCCTTCTCGGGACCGAAAAAAAGATAGTTCACTCCTCTTAGAGAAAGCCTATCTAGTGTCTTTTGTCACTTGGAAAATACCAACATGATTACATATCCCATCGTCAAACCCTTCAAGAAGGAAAACCCAAACCAAATTGGTATAAGGAAAATGAATATTGTGATTACCATCGCATAAAAGGGAACTCTATAGATCGATGCATGTAACTCCACCATTACATCCAAGACTTGATTGAATGTGGAGACATAGAAGTTGAAAATACTTCTGAGACAAAAACACCTAATGAAAAACTTCACATGTTCAAAATCCCTTCCCTAACCATGATAACAATTCAAAAGAGAAGGGTCAATCATCAAGCAATGTTGAGTATGACTTAGTCATCTCAACCATAGATTATGACCAAGACTTAATGGAAACTATAAAGATCATAACTAATTGTGTCATCACCACTAGATAGAAAAAATGTGGGTCCCTACAACCAAAAAAACATGCCACTTCATCCCCCTCATCACATCCTAATCCACCATCTAATTCTGCCACCAATTCCTCTCCACAACATATGCCATCATTCAATATTGTCAAACAATTAGAGAAGACTACGTGGGAATAGGGTATGACAAAATGGACTAAAGGGGAACCCTCAGTGAATTTTCCATACTATGAGAGTGTGTAAGTAGGATGACCAGGCATAAGAAGAGGTTTGGGGAAGGATGAGAAAAGAGTGAGTGAGGTATGCCCATGAGTGGAATAGGATACGAGATGAGGTGATAACAAGAAAGAAAGGAAAAAAGGAGTGTAACATGAATGGATGAAGGAATACATGTAGTGAAAGGCAAAGAGTGTGAGGAGAATCCTTAATTGGGATGCTCACATTGTGAGAGTAATGATGCGTGAGAATGAGACGAGATAAGAGGTGGAATGGGAAGATGTGTGTGGTGGTGAGTGTTGTTTGAATGAGAGGGAGGTGGTGAAGAATATTCTATAGTGGGAAGATCTTCGGGAGAGGGTAAGCCTCCACCGAGGATCCCATATAGAAGGGGTTATTAAATAATATTGTCAAGCGGGAAGCGATAAGAGTGAAATGAAAGAATACAAATGGGTGAAAGGGGACATGAAGGGTGAGAAGGGTAATATGGGGGTAAGTGGTGGAGGAGTAAAAATGAGAAATGAGGATGAATGGATCAAATACATGGTGAGCATGGTGGGGAGGAGGAGCTGTTGGATAATGAATGCTACTTGAGAAATATATTCAAGTAGGATTTGCAAACTACAACGGTGATCAAGTAGGATTCCCAAACTAGGGAATGTATTAGTATGGGTGAATGGATGGGGTGTAAAGTAAGATGTTGATCATGCAGGAATATACTCACGTGACGAAAAGAATCTTAATTTTAATATAGCACATAACATGATGCATAGTGATATAAATGATCAGGATGACTAGATTATAATATGCGTGATAGCATAGACATGGCCCATCAAAAAGGTTTGATGCCCTAGTACGATATGTAAATGGAAGAGAGAATAGATAGAGGCCATCAAGAAAGTATGATGCCCCAGTATGACATGTAATCAGATAACATAAGAATATTAGAGAGAACACCAGCATACATAAAATCAAGATACCATGTAATATATCAAGATACAAGAAAGAAATTCATAATTTGTAACACAAGAACTAATAAACATGTCCCTAATGTGTTCCATAGTGAGGATTGATCGGATGTGCCCCCAAGTAAGGGTACAAGGACATAGTAAAGTATTGGGTCATTGTCCTCAAACAAGGAAACAACGAGAGCTAAATTTTCCTGCCAAGGATTCATGCGAGGAGAAGTGTTTTGAATTCGGTAGTCATAAAGTGATTTATCATCCGTTGGGAATAATAGTTCAAAGGTTGAATTGTGTTGGTATTTTTAGAGTTTTTGTGATTTTACAACATTTTTGGTTTTGTTTATGATATATATATTATATATATAATGTTTTTATATATTCGAATTTTTGATAATTGTTTCTAATTTTTTGATTTTGATTTATTTATTTTTGATGATTTTCAAATGTGTTTGAATTTTTGATGATTCTTTCTAATGTTTTTGGATTTTTATGAGTTGTTCTATTTTTTTTTTTGAAGTTTGGAATTTTTTTGATTTTGACAATTGTTTCTAATGTTTTTGGGTTTTTGATGATTTTCAAATGTTTTTGATTTTTGTATTTTTACATTGTTTTTGGATTTTTCTTTACAATTTTTAGATTTTGACACACACTTTGTGGATTTTTACACTATTATTGGCAATTTATGGCCCAGTGTAGACTTATTTTTAGAGGTGATAAACCAGATATTATCCATATGTACTGTTTCGTGTGGTAACTAATGCTCGGAATAACACAAATTCTCTTTCCATATGAGATGATATGATGAAAAGAAGTCCAACTCCATTCTTGAGTCCACACAACTAGTAAGATGTGTGGGATCATCACCGAGAATCAAGAAGGAAACACAAGGTAGATAATGAATATAGAGACAAATGCTTAACAATAATACCTTTGGGAAATTATGAATTCTTTATTCATAATGATCTTGAACTAGTTTCAAAAATGGCTTTCACTTTATGAGTCACGTGCTAGACTTAGACAATTATGTGGCTCACTTGATTGGTAAGATATGAGGTGAAGGGATAGTTCTCTCTTCACTTAGGAATCTAAATTACTTCTTTGGGATTCTATAATTTGTAAAGCACTTTGTAAGATTTTGTATTTTGAAATGACTCCCTATGCCTCCACACGCTACTAATGAGAAGTAAGGGCTCATCACCAAAGGTAAAACATACGCAAGTGAATTCCCTTTTTGTTTTATATTTTTGGAATGTTTTGCAATATTTTTATGCTTTTAGGAGAATGACCTCTATGCTTTGCCCCATGCCACTTGAAGAGGCAATGGTTTATCATCAAGACAATACATAGATGAGTAAGGGCACCTTCTTCCATTCCCGCCTCTCATACTACCGGAAGAAGTGCGGGCTCAACACCAAAGACTATGAAGGAAGAAATATGTGATGATGAATCATTCATAAGTTATTGAATTGATGGATTTTTACAATAGTGCTTTGTATTTGGGAAGGAACGTCGCCCAATCTCAACCCCACACGACTAGTAGGATGAAGGGTTTAACAACAACAAGACCGAGATGGATGACCAAACAATCTGGGTAAAGAAGTTTAGAGCTTTGTTATGAAAGAGATAATTTATTTGAAGGGAATATATTACCATCAATAAGCTTCTAGGTATGACCATGGGTGAAAGTAACTAAAAATGGGAGATATTATAAGAACTATGATATGCACAAATTGAATAGGATCTATATTAAGCTTTGTCTCATGATGATAAATATGAAGATGTGATTTTGATAAAGAAAATATTTGCACAATGGAAATGAATAAATTTAAATTATTCGAGATAAGAAAGATAAAGGAAAAATGTACACGTTTTGTTTCTCGTAATAGTGATCATCTCAAGGGTAAAAATTCTTTAAATGAATTGCATTCATTGGTTCATCAAGATCGTGACCATCTTTAGTGGCCAACTTATAGGCTCCAGAGCCAAATTTAGCTGTAATTACATAGGGTCCTAACCAATTAGGCTCAAATTTTCCTTGTTTTTCTCATTCTTTAGTGGTATTCTTTTGGTTTTCTTATAAAATGAGGTCACCAATTTTAAATTCTCTTGGTCTTAAATTTTTATGATAATTTCATCGTAGTCATTTTGATAGAATTGAAGATGATTGAGAGCATTAAGTCATTTTCCATCGAGAAGCTCAAGCTCTTGTCAAGGATCATTAGTATTCATCCCCATTAATTACATCTTTAAGGGAGATCCTCAAGGATGGGAGTTCTATTTTAATAGGTAAAATGGCTTCACAACCATAAACAAGGAAAAATGAGGTGGCTCTGGTAGGCGTGCGGTAAGATGTACGGTAAGCACAAAGAGCAGGGTAAATTTGAGTATGCCAATTACGTCCATGGGTGTTGACAATCTTTTCATGATGGATTTTAAAGTCTTAGTGGTTTCTTCCACTTGACCATTTACCTGAGGGTAGTATGGAGTGGACCATTTAAGTTTGATGTGAAAACATTTGGCTAGGTCTTTTACATCCTAGTTTTTAAATGATTTGCCATTATTTGCATGACTGAGTGGATGGAATACCAAATCGGCAGATGAGATTATTAAAAATGAATTTCATATTTAGCTACCTGGTAACATAAGTGAGAGGCATAGCTTCCACCCATTTAGTGAAGTAATCAGTAGCGGTAATGTGAACTTATGTCCATCATATGATGTTGGTCTAATTTTACCAATGAGGTCAAGTCCCCATTGAGAGAAAGGCCATGGTGTGGTTATCGATTGTAATGCATGGGAAGGTGTGTGGATAAGATTTCCATGCTTTTGACATGCTTGAAAACATTTGACAAAATGACAAGCGTCACTTTCCATGGTGGGCCAATAATATCCAACTCGCAGGATTTTCTTGGCTAAGGCTATACCATTTGTGTACCATCATATCCTCATTTATAAGCCTTAGCCAAGAAAATCCTCGAATGGTATAGCTTTCACCATTCCGGAATGGTATAGCCTTAGCCAAGAAAATCCTAGTTGAATTCCATTCTTTTAACTTAGCAAAAGAGTCTTGGAAATCGTGGTTCTAGTGAAATTGTGCATCTTTCTTGAGTAATCGATTGAAGTGATGGCACTTATAAGCCAACTATGATATGAAATTACGAATAGATTGTATTTTTCCAAGAAAGGCGTGTATTTGTTTTAGGTTTTGAGGAGGCATTTGTAGAATGGATTTGAATTTTGCGAGATCCATTTCTATGCCTCTTTGTGAGACAATAAACCTAATAATTTACGAGGTTACTTCGAACACACATTTCTTTGGGTTAAGATGAACCTTATACTCACGTAATCTATCAAAAATGCATCTCAACACACTTAGATTCCCTATTCGTGTTTTGGATTTTTCTAATATATCATGAACATAATATTCCATGATATCATGTAACATATCATGGAAGATGACAGTCATTGCTCGTTGATAGGTGGCATCGACATTTTTCAAGCCGAAAGGTATGACCTTATAACAGAAGCTTCCCCATGGTGTAGTAAATTCCATTTTATGTTGATCTCCTTTAGTAATGTGTATTTTATTGTAACAAGAAAATCCATCCATTACGGAAAGCATTTCATGGCCTACCGTAGAATCAACAATCATGTCTATATTTGTCAAGGGAAAGTCATCTTTGGGACAAGCCTTGTTGATGTCTCGAAGTCTATGCATATTCCGATGCTCGGGGTTTTCTTGGCGGCGAGGACTATGTTATATATCCATGTCAAATAATAAATATGTTTGATAAAGTTGGCTTCCAAGATTTTCTTGAGTTCGGATTTGACAAACAATGCTACTTTGGAATGCATTTTGCGTATTTTTTGTTTTACAAGTTTTGCATCTGGATGTTCCACATGATGTTGTACTACAAGAGATGGTTCGGGCACGACATGTCCTTATATGTCCATGTAAATATATCTTGGAATTCAATAAGGAGTGTTGTGAATTCCATGCATTCTTATTCAAATAGACTAATGCCAAGTTGTAAAATTTTTGGCTATTCGATGGTGCTAATGTTTATGTCTTTAGTTTCTTCTACAAGCATTTTAGATGTATCCTTTTCAAAGAATGATGCTAATTGTTGGTGTAGGTCATAAGTGTTGGGTGTTTTAGGTGAGATGGTACAATATTTTGGTGTGTAATGTTGGGATTTTTATCGACATGTTTGTTAGATAGGGTGGCGGTGAGATTTTGACTATGGGAAATCTGTGTTTGTGCTTTTGATCCAATTTTTCGAGGGTGAAGGATCCAATATTTTATCTCTTCACCAATATAGTCCAATTCATTTAGATTGATTTCAAATCCTTTTCTATGGTCATAAGTAGGGATTTGGTCATGAGTTCCATGGAATTCTTTGATGGCTTCATCATTTTGGAACATGTCCATGGTTGCATGATGTGGTTTACCATGGTCTATGAGATTCGGATGTGTAGGCTCAAAATTGATGACATTAAAAGATAAATGTTCAAAGTAAAGATGTGTTTCAACAAGGTCCTCAAAAAGGCTACATGGAGACCTAATGTCATTATCGAAGCGGTGCCATCATTGTCACTTTAAATTATGGTGGGAGCAACATCAAACACCTTGAAACCTAGACCATGTTTACCATGATGTTGTGTGCAATTGATTGGGTCTAAACGACCTTGTTCATTTGGACCAAGTCCTTTACCCTTCCATCGCATGTTTTTCATTATTCGGTGAGCTTTGGTAAATTGAGGGGACTCATAACATGGAGCAAAGTTGTCATTATATAACCAAGATCCTGAAGAACTTGGAATATGTTCGTTGTCAAGATAACCAAAATTTTTCCAAACTGACTATCCCATTTGGTAAGTGGGATGGATTCTCAGATGTGGAGCGTTAGGTTTGCCATAGCTATGTGGGGATTTGTTGATATAAAAGGAGTCTTCCATCTTTTAAAATTAATATTCACCACATCCCGTGTCAATTATTTTAAATCATGGGATGGGGACCAATAGGTACCTCATGTGGTGGGGAAATTAGTTTGGTAGTTTTAAAAGATGAAGAGAATGGGTTATAAGAAGAAGGGGGTGGATTGAAGGATGAAGTTTGGTTATTCACAGGAGGAGGTATCTTAATAGAAGAGGTGTGGTTAGATGAAGAAGGTTGACTAGGTGAGGAAGAAGATGGTGTGGTAGAAGAATAATTGTTCTTTGGAAGAAGAAGCTTGATTAGTGGAAGAAGATGATTGATTAGTGGGAGGAGGACTGGTGGAAGATGGTTGACTAGCGAGAAAATATTGGATTGGAAAATGTGTTTTGGTTAGGAGATGATGATTGCGGATCATTGTTAGGGAGTGCATCGGGATCAATGTGTGTTTTGTTAGGGATTATGTGAGGTGAAGCATATTTATCTGTTGATGGAAAATAGTGATCATGTCGATACCATCCTTCAAGGAATCTACAATCTTGAAAAGGTTGAGGATATGCATGTAATGTAAATTCCTTGTCCAAATGAGGAAACTTAATACATTGGTGGAATGTTGATGGGATGGATTTCATGGCATGAATCCATGGTCGGCCAATGATAATTTTATATACAAATTCTACATCTACCATATGACAAACCTGTGTCTAAGGTGATGGGTCCAACTTGGAGAGGCAATGTGATTGTGCCTTCAAATTTTATCTCACTTGTTATCATACCCACAAATGGTTATGATATTGTTTTCTAAATCATTTTTCGGTGTAACCTAGAAAACTTAAAAGTTTCATGGAATAAATATTCAATTCGGATCCATTGTCGATTAAACGTGCTTGATCTTATAATGAGTTACATAACCCTCAACGTATATAGAATGATTATTAGTGATGTTGGGATTAAGGTCAATGGGACCAATAGATAAAATAGGATTGGGAACTGTAAGATGTGCAATTAAATCCTGAAATTGTTGTGAATTGATGTCCTCAGGGACATGAGCATTATTCAATGTTTGCATAATGATGCGTTGTAGTGTGGGAGAAGAATTAAGTAGTTCCATGATGGAAATTTGTGCTAAAGTATTCTCTAATTGTTTGACAATATTAAATGATGGTGTAGGTTATGGAGAGGAATTGGTGTGGCATTAGATGGTGTATTAAGAGGTGATGCGGGGACGAAGTGGCAGTTTTTAGTTGTAGGGACCCACATTTTTTTGTCTAGTGGTGATCGCACAATCAGTTTTGATCTTTATAGTTGCCACTAAGTCTTGGTCATAATATATGGTCGAGATGAATGAGTCATACTCGACATTACTTGATGATTGAACCTTCTCTTTTGAATTGTTATCATGGTTAGGGAAGGGATTTTTGAACATGTGAAGTTTTTCATTAGGTGTTTTTGTCTTAGAAGTATTTTCAACTTCTATGTCTCCATGTTCAATCAGGTCTTGGACGTAATGACAGAGTTGCATGCATCGATATATAGAGTGCCCTTTTATGCTATGGTAATCACATTATTCATTGTCCTTATACCAATTTGGTTTTTTTGTCCTTCTTTGAAGGGTTTGACGATGGGATATGTAATCATATTGGCGTTTGCCAAATTGTGAAAAAAACTAGATAGACTTTCTTTGAGAGGAGTGAACTATCTTCGTCGATCCCGAGAAGGAAATTCCTTTCTAGGGATAATGATTGGTTGTTGGAATTTTAATGTATTGATAGGATGGTTTTGAACTTTTCAAACATGGAAGGAATCAATAACGTTGTTGTTGATGATATTTTGATTCCGGTTAAATAATTTAGATTTGTCCTAGTTCTGAGGGGTGTCTCGATAAGGTTGGTCCCTAAAGGGTGCTTTAAGTAAGCCCTTAGAAATGAGGGATTTTTGACTTGTGTGCCCTTTTCAATGACTTATTAGAAACTATTCAGATAATGCATTTGCATGTGGATTGATAATTTGACATTGAGATTAGAAACAAAAATGCTAACTAGTTGTCTCTCAGTCTTGAGTAGGGAAATCGATTGTAATTCCTTGCCATCATTGTAAAAAGGAGGAAAATTTTTCGTTTGGCATTTGCCTAGTGTTGAAGAGATCAATCATTGTTATTTATGAGTATAAGTTATAGGAAAAAATTTGACAAATTTCTTTGATAAGTCTGCAAATGTTGTGACCGACCCTTTGGGCGAGATGGAAAAACCGAGTCTAAGCTTTGTCCTCCTAAACTTTGGGGGAATAATCGTAAAAAGGTATGTGTCTCGATAGGTAACTTCCCGATATTTCATTTAAAATTCCTTGAAATGTTCATGGGGGTGACCTTTTCTTTTATATTTATCAAACTTTGGGATTTCGAAGGATGACATAAATGGTAAGCATGATATCTCTGTATCAAATGGATAAGGACACAATTCTTCAAAGTTGAATTGTTTTGATTATTTTTAGTCCCTGAATGGTGTATTTCATATGTTTCCATTCTTGTGTGAATAGAGAGGCGAGGGATGGTTTATCAAAATGTCGTGAGTATTGGAGTCTAGATTGGGGTCTTTTAATCTTTCAGCTCTAGCTGTTGCTTCCTCAAGTTTCTTTGTTAAGTCTTAGATTTTAGTGAATAAATCATTGGCTGAAGAGCCATTTGGATTGTTTGGTATTTCGTTGTGATAACTTGATTCACCATTGTCGATAAGTTTGTTTAAATTTTTAGTCCCAAAGTCGGGGGTAGTTTTGCCCCATGGCTAGGATGCGTAATAGATATTCATTTTGTTTTGTTCTATCACCCTATTGACTTGTTCTTGTTCTTCATTGGTGAGTTCTAGTTGTGCAAATTCTTCATCATCATTTTCATGATTATGACTACGAGTGAATACCATGATGAAATGTGTTTGATTAAAATGAAAAAGTGGGTATGAACTTTGAGCAGGTGTGATTAAATGAGAACTTGATTACTTTGGATTTAGCTCAAATAAGCTCGTAATAATTGATAAGGAGAGTAACTCAAAAACGTTATCTCAATATGATGGTGATGCAACTCAAGATGAGTTGTTAGGGAATTTTTTACACCTTGTGTATATTTGGCTTGAACAAGCTCTAGATTGTTGATGAGGAGAGTAACCTGAATAGGTTAATTGCAATATGGTTGTGATATAACTCAAAAGGAGTTATGAAAGGATTTGTGTTGGCTGTGATTTGGATAAACGTGATGGTGGACAAAATAATGAGTGAACTCAAACAAGTCACCCAATATTAGTTTGATATAGCTAAAAACAAGCTATGAAGGATGTTTTGATAATTGATGATAAGGGGAGTGAATGTTAGTTTCTCAATATCGAGTTAGATATAGTCAAAGACAAGCTATAACATATGTAATGTTGGATGAAGTGAGCTAATGAAATTGGTGTGATGTTTTGGTCTGCATGTTGTTGGATTGTTTGGATGTTTTCGCTTGGTATTGAATTGGTTGAGAACTTTTTTTGTGGAACAAAACTAGGGTGTAAACTTTTACAATGAACACATTGATATCAGCCAAATTTTATGATGAAACAATGTTAAACTATTTTGTTTTCAAACAACAAGCAGTCATGTGGATCCAATTTTTTTGGCTTATGAGGTAAATTCTTTATGAATGACCATTATTTCATGCAATCATACCAAGGTATGATGTGGAATGATGGATGTAAGCTCTTATTACTCCAAAAAATACGTCCTCCGATATACCCTAGTCCTGATATACCTAATTCTGTATGGGGATAGAATTGGTATGGGTAACCCTTAGAGCACTGGAGGAGAGTCACCAATTCTTACTTTCCTATTTCAGAGTGAATCACCACGTCCAGAACAGGTTTTGTGAAAAGGTGGAAGGTGATGGAGGGATGAATGTGTATGGTGTCCTTATAACTCCCTGAATATTTATAGGGATGATGCCCAGGCTTCGTTGTTACAACTATTTAGGCATGACTCACATGCCCCGCATGACAACATTACCTGTAAGTGAAGAGCAGGGGCGAGGTAAATACAAAGCTATGATGAGACTAGGTCTCAAGGTGTAATGTAGATACAAATGTTGTTGGTGTGTAGTAGTCAAGTCCACGTCACTAGTGTAGCTTTGGTGGTGATGAAATCCACCTCGATTGCATGCAAAAAAAACAAAATGATAAAGTGATTAAACGCAAGGTTATTTACAACTTGAAATAAATCACTGGCGGAAAATGATGGCGTACTGAACGTGCTATTTTTTTTTGGTTTCAACAATTTTCTTTGAATGGTGGTATTTTTGTGTTTTTGTGTTTTTTTTACAATATTCCAGCGACACGGTCTTACAGAAAACAAATTAGTAGTTATCCTACAAATGAAATGTTAGAAAAGTGATCATGGCTTTTTTGATTTTCTAGATCACTCAAGGCGCAGGAAAAGAGCATACACAACCAACGACTGAATAAATATTAATAATATTATGAAGTAAAATAATGGTTGAAATGATAGTTAGAAAAAAAAGCTAGAGGATCTTGAAATGTTAGAACAAGAAACTAAACAATTGTGACCATTTTTTATTTTCTATATAGCTCTAAGATGTAGGAAAAGAGCATACGTGGATACAATTGGAATAGATTTTGTTGAAAATGTTAATAATTATTGTAATTAATCATGATTGTGAAATATTGATAATAATTATCTTCACAAAAAATAAAAATGACGAAAGAAGAGCTTGAAAATGTTACTAGAAGTGTCGTCGTGGAAAATTGGAATGTAAGACAAATCTTTTTGTTTGTTTTGCATGGAGCCGGTGACCTCTCATATTGGTTAACAAGATCTGCATCAAAAATAATGGTGAAAAGGTCCTGTAAGAACATGATTAAATTTTTTCAAAATTTTTGTTATCCACGGTGACCCATGAGTATCTAGAGCAAGGGACGAATGTTCTAATCACCAAGTGCCGAGGAGATCAAAGATATGATGAGCGTTGTGATGAAATTTTCACTACAACCTGTAGATGCACCACAAAAACCACACAACAAAAACACCACCCACATCATGAAGGTTAACCAAAGAAGACCATAAGGCACAAAAAGGAAATAATAACTAACAATAATAAACAAAGAATGGATAAAATCACTAATTGGGAAATCAATGGTAATAGATCAAAGGGGACTAGGCATGCCAACATATCCTTCACAAACCACTCCCTTTGTTGTAGCTTAAGGATTATGCCGAGGGGGTTATGTTCTAGTTAAGCGGTGGAGATGTAGCTCTTAATCGAACCTACAAATTAAGTGTTTTGAATGTGTTTTTTTAAAATCTTTTAATCTTAATGTGGTTTGGTTGTACACCATTTGACAACCTGTAGTTAGTATTTTTTGAGTGTTTTATCCACCTTTGTGAGAGAGGGTCTTACAATAAAGGATTAGAAAGTTCTGTCGAGGTAAGTAGAGGACAAGAAAATAGAAGTAAGTTCACACTTTTGATTTCCAAGATTGCTTAAAAAGCGCGAGGAAAGAGCATACACATAAAACAAGCTTTGATTAAAAATAAATAATAAAAAAAAATTAATTCAAAACAAATAGAAATAATCACGTTTCTGATTTCCAAGATCACTTTTAAAGTGCGAGGAAAGAGCATACGCATGAGGTTGTTACGTTAAAAAAAAAAATTAAATTAAAATTAAAAAAAAACTACAATTTTTTTGTTTTTTTAAAAAGACAAGTGTTAGAAGAAATGAAACCATAAATTTTGTAAGTCTAAATCAAAAAATTATTTTTCCATTGCATATATCTTTTCAATACCTTTTTGTTAAAAAAATGAAGTCATTCGATTTCGGAGAAAATTTATGGCTTCCTAAGATGGGATACTGTAGCACTCACGAATGAAAATTTTGAATGTGAGAAAAACACCTAGGAGCTAGTTTTTTTAATTTTCTCGACTTAACCCGAGAAGCTAAAATTTTGACAAAGAAGTTTTAAAAATAAAAATAAACAAAAATAAAGAGTTAGATCACAAAACTATAAAATAAAATGAAAGAAAGAAAAATGTGGGGACCGTCCCACCGAGTGTGCCAGAATGTAAGCTAGGAAAAATACACTACTAACAAGGAAGTAAAATACCAATAATCATACCTCCTCCTTCGCGTTCCATAGAAAACCTCAAAATGGGCTAGGAAACTTGGATTGAGCCCCGATTGTGTGATATGTAGGTGCTTTTCTTCAAGATGGAGCAAGGCCTTCCTACAACAATGATCCACTTACTTTGCACCAAATGGGTAAAAGGACTATGGATTTGGGGTGCTTCAAAATGAGGCTATTTGGGCATTAGGATGAGGCAGAAGGATGTTCTTTTCTCAAAGGATGTAAGAACTTAGACAAGGAATTCAAGCTTATTCTCCGTGTGTTTAGAGGGGAGGGGTAAGGTTGTATTTATAGCCTGGGGGAGTGATTAACTTAGAGTAATTTAAGTAATCATGGTTTGAAAATATGGGCAAGATTAGGTGAGTGGGGACCACGAAGAATGGGTGAGGATTTGATTTTGGATTTTTAATTCATAAGTGGAGGATTTTAGGTGAGTAGGGACCATGAAGAGTGGGTGAGGATTTGAATTTGAATTTTTAATTCAATAGTAGAAAAAATGGAGAATAATGACATGTGGTGAGGATTGGGTTATTTTTGGATTTTGAAATGGATAATTAATCAAATTATATTTGATTAATTCAAGTGTATTTTTGTGAGAAATGATGAAGGGGAATTAATTGATTTAGGATAGATGTGAAATTAGGGTGTCTACAAGTATTATGTTATGTAAAAATGATATGAATAACTATAATTATGTGGAATAAATTACATTACATTTTTTTATATATTTCTTCGATCATATTAGCTAAACTTTTCTTTCCTCTAAACATTTTTTGATAATGAGTTGAATATTATATGGGAGGAAAATAAGGGGATATATGTTTGTTTCTATAGAATTATGTAAAACATATTCTCTTGGTTCTTTTTAAAAAAATCCAATATGTAGAGACATACTACTAGTGGACCTTTTTAAAATATTGGTCAATTATTTTTAGGAAATTACTTAGAACCATAGATTGGATTGCCAAATATCATTTTTAAATGAATCCTAGATGGTGAAAATTAGGCACTACCTTTATAATTACAGAATGTTTTACCCAGATCTCAAATTTTAGGAAGTGTTTTGAAAGTCGAGATTATAACAATTATGTTGGCATATATGAAAGCAAGTGAGTTGATTTCCTTAAAACCCATTGAAGTTTTCCTAAAAATCCTAGTTTTGGAATTCAAAAAGGTGAAATTTGTGTGTCATATTGTTGGGATGGGAAGCCTAAATTCATGATTTTTATACAAAAAGGATGGTTACACATATAAAACTTCTCCTCTCCTTGTCCCACCAAGAAAACCTAAAAATACTACAGATGACTAAAAATAAATTAGTCGAGAAAGTAAGGAAAATGTTTTAAGGGTTGTATCCATAATAAATTTTGATTTGACTAATTTTTCCTAGTATGAGATAGATGTTTTCTCTCAATAGGTGAAAAAAGGATAAATAGTAAATTATATTATGCATAGATCCTAATTATTAGTGATTTCCCTTCCCTTCCCATGCGAAGTGTGTAACATGTTTCTCCATATTTACCACCTTTCACACACATTACCCACTCCATCACCACTATGGAATAATCTCCTTCATTTTGGGCCTATCGCAACCCTCCTCAATCAAATTGGTGACCTTGTTGTTGAGGATATCAATCTTGGCATTTTCTAAGACATGGGGGTGGGGGGTCACCTTGTTAAGGTTGTATATAAAACATGCAATGATATATCGAGGTAATTTTATTTACTTGTTTTACACTAGTATATGATAATAGATATGGGTATTATTGTAAAAAGGGGCCCAATAATTGGAACATGTAGTTTTATACCCCAAAAATAAGGGTTAATATGTAGAATCCCATAATCACACATGTTTTGAACATTTTTACCAAGTGACCCCCTAGTCCTTTAAGGTAAATAAATTAAAATACAAGAATAATGTGTAGTTATTATTTTCAATCATTTGTTAAGATCTAAAAGCCTTGTTGCATGTTGCATTGATTCTCAATATGAAATAAAAAAGTGAGGGGAGGACTATTATCCATGAAGTGTTCTCTTCCCTTCCCCTAGCTCTAAATGGGTCAAAAGTGGTGATTCCTACAACTTTCTCTAACAAAGTGTTAGGTACTCCAATTGGTGCTAGTGTACATTCCCCACCTACAGCTAATTATGTAACTAAAAGTTTTAACAAGGAATTGGTTATGAAAATAATTTTGTGGTCATAATATAAAGTATTCCACAATAAAAATACCTATTCCACCTCCAAAAGTGGATGATTCCAAAAGAAATAGTGAAAAAATATGCTAGAGTGTTTTAGTATATCACATTAGATTAAATGGTGTCCCAAGCCTCCACATAGAAAATCTAAACTCCTATTCCATATTGAGGTCATTAGTTGTAATCTAAGAGGATTGGATACTCGGTATAGGAGAACTATTATTAGGTAGTTTATACATATTAGAGAACAACTAGATTTTACATTATTACAAGAAGTTAAATAAAATTGATCTTGAATTTGCAATAAATTTTTATGGCCTTTAGTTATCCACCAAACATTAAAGGAAATAAATAAAAACAAATTTAACTAAATGAAACAACTTGATTGATTACGACATTTTTGTAAATTAAATAATTTGATTTCATATTTAAACTAAAGGAAACAAATGAAAATAAATTTAATGAAATGAAAAAACTTGATTGATTACAAAATTGAAGTAAAAATAATAATTTGATTTCATACTTAAACTAAAGGAAGCAAATGAAAAAAATTTAACTAAACAAAACAACCCAATTTATCAAAAAAATTTTTTGCAATGTCTATTATAATATCACCACCACCTAAAATAAAATGTCTATTTTAATTTTTATTCCCACCATTGAATTTCTTAACACCACATATATTTTTTCCTTTGTTTGGGCATTCCTTATTAGATCTAGATGTGGAACATTAATCTCATTCTATATTAACTTTTTCCCAAGATCATATTGAATTGCATGTTCAACATTGTCATAAATTAGGTCAAAGCCTCTAGAGTATGAATGTGATGTTTTAACTTAGAAAGCAAAAATTAACTTTAATTTTTTTCATAAATTCATATTTTATCTCAGTAATAGTAATATTATAAATCTATGATAGATAATTTGAATTACCTAATAATTTATACAAAACTCTTCTTCACATTGAAGTTGGTTAACAAACAATGTACACATGGGAGCATCCAGTGTACTTGAATGTTTAACTCGACACTGGTCCTCATATTATCAAAATGGAGGCAAAAAATCAGTTTAATCATAATTATAAAAAAACACAAATATCAATATATAATTCAATTATTTTAAATATTAGGTCCATAAACATATCATGATCATAAGGCTCCTTCATACATATATTGAATACTTTATCCAACATGTGTATAAAGGAGCCATGCAATATACATGGGAGGTCCCTTATTAGGTTACTTTAAAAACATTTTGTATACATAGTCTAACATCCAACTTGGGACATGTTGCAGTATAATTTCTTAGGGATGAATCCCATCCATAAATATTAGCTCTTGGTATCAAACAAGGAACTTGTAACCCTTTTAATTGAGTTATTAAAATTCCAAAATGTTCCCCCATAATTTTGTAGTTCACACACTTTAAAAACATCAATTTAAATTCTACATGTGAAATATTTAGTCATAAATGTTTAAACAAAATAAGATATGAATTCTATAGATATCAACTTAAAATAATGAAAATTATTTTTAAAACAAAACAATAAACTAAAAGATATTATTTTAGAATTAACACAAGGCATTCTAAACATCAAATTACAAGAAAATATTAACTTCAATACAAAAATTATTAAAATATTAATGACTTGATATAAATAATATGGGCGATAGAGGATATGGTTTGGGTTGATATAAATGAATATATTTAATTAATCTTCTTGGATCCTTTTTAGCATTAGGTCTAATAATGCAAGACAAAAAAATTTATAATCTTGAGAGAAATGTCTTTAACATTAATATTATAGTAGACATTCAAAAGTGTAAATTGTATTAAAATGTAAATGATATGGATTTTCTATCTTGGGAAAAGACTTGATGCTTATCCTATTAATAATATAATCCAAAACAACACAACGAAAGGATTTTTAAAAACTTTGTGGATGTTAAGGCCAACCTCATACCAAAAAAATTATAAATAATTTATAAGGAAATTCATTTAATATTAGTAAATTTTTATGGGAGATTTATGGAATCTCATCAAGAAAATCTTAAATGGGAGGAAAATGGTCACAACCAATTATTTGAGTCGGGAAATTTGACATGGAATGATGGTAAGATAATTTTAGAAAACAAGAGCTTGAGTTGGGGTATGTTCATGGGCTCTAAAGAACTATAATGTGTGATAAAATCTTGAAGGATACCAAGTAAATCCATAAAACATGATGCAAATTAGATGAATTAAATTTTTCAATATGATAATTGGTTGTAAGGTTTTGAAAACATTTCGTAGGGACTCTATCACATGTCTTAATCTAGTGCATAAGGTAACACAACCGATAACCTATAACCTTGTTTAATTACACCAAGTTATTTTTTAAATTTTTTTAGAGGATATATGTACTTGTATAGTATTGTATAGTACATGTTTGATGGAATCTTATTGGGTCAATAATTCTAACCTTTGTCATAGAAATTTCTAGGAATAAGGTTCAAAATTTTATAAGTGGGTGTATTTCTTATCAAGTGTTAAAAGAGAAGTATTGAAATATATTTAGTTTATGAAGACTTTTGATAGTTTTCCTCCATGTGAAAAATAAAAGTTAAGAGATAACGGTAAACGATTACAACATCAAACATAGCTTTGATCATTCTATCAAAAATGGTATCAAAATAGAATAAGTCTTATTCATCCACCGGGGTTCACTATGTAGGCAATATCTTAGCACGTTCATTCATATTGAGGTAATTAAAATTGATAAAAACAAAGTCAATATACCGAATACATTAGGGGGTGAAAGGGTTTAATTTATTAATATTTTGACTTAGGTATTGGGGGTAGGGTAGAGAGGTGGGCCAAAGGAGAGGTAGGGTTAATTTTTATATAAAACTAAAACATGTGAACCCTAGTTTTAAAACTAAATACCTTGAAATTGTAAAATGAGTGTGGTCATAAAGTTAAATTATAATCTCTTTTTGAATAAGGAATTCTAAATTAGGAGATTCTTAACTAAGAATAATAAGATGGTAGAAAACCGAATTGAGTATACTTTTCAATGTAAGTGATATTATTTCACTATCTTAATTATATTTGAATAACTATTGATAAATTATTAAAGCTTGATTTTAAGGTAATTTTTTTATTATGGGTAAAAGAGGGTTAAGGGGGCCTACCCCATACAATAAGGAGAAAAATATTTATCAATGAGGAAAACATGAAGCTGCCTCTACCTGTGGAAAGTAAAGGAAAATGACAAAAATAATACAAAAAAATAACAGAACACAAACAAGAAAGCTCATCCCTGGGACCCCTTCCCATGGGATCTAAGATGCATCTTAATGGATTCATTATTCCCTTTATTTCTTCTGCTCATAGTAGACCAACTAACATCGGGGATCGGTTTTACATTTTCAATAGTGTGAACCGGCATGCCACAATCAAATTTCTTGTTGTTCACTGAATATCAGTAGGAGAAGGTGAAGTCCCAACCACACAAGGGGCCTTCTCTATAGGGGAAGACAAGGGGGATCCTCCTCCTCAGCTGAAACCAAAACCTCCTCATTTGCAGATCCATCTTTAGACTCAGAATCTGAATGACTAACAATGACCAACAAACTTGGATCCACATTCTTCCACCAAGAAGAGTGTCTACTTGCATGTTTCTTCCCATTCTTGCAATCCACAACTAAATGTCCTAGTGAAAAGCAAGTCCTGCATCTAAAGGGAAAACCTTCATAGTCCAAATTTTGGGTCCATATTCTGTCCTCAACCATAAGATCAACCGAAGTAGGAAAATCCGTTGAAGTGTTCATGTCAACTAAAATGCGAGCATACATAGTATACTCATACAAGGTCATTTTTATGTCAATAGCCAGGGTTTTACCCAGAATGTTCCCAATGGAGGTTAAACATTTCTCATCCCAAAATGCAGGGGAAGATATGGCAATCGGACCCAAACAGGTCTGATTTGGAAAGTTTCAGTAACAGGATTAAAAAGGGGAAACCATGGTTTCATGAGTAGAAAGTGGGATTGAAAGTCCCACAATCTATCATAAATTAAATCTCTATCAGAGGTAATATCAAAGACAACAATGAAAAATCCTTTGGTTAAATGGTAAATATCCACTTTACCATCCATTAATGGTTTCCAAGATGAAGATATCCAGTAGTGGAGAGCAGGCAGTCTAGGAAAATTTTTGTTGAATCTGAAAATAATACCTTTTTCCTTGAAATAAGCCTCTGTTTTCAACACAACAAGGCCAAAACACACAGAGGGGGATGCCATGGCATGTGTCATGGCATTTTTATGAGGACATGTTGGGGATTTAGCCACATCAGCAAAGCTTTTAACTCTTCCATGAGCCCCCAAACACTCAACTTCCGAGAAACAACCTCCTGAGGGAAGGACCTGCGACAGAGAGAGGAGAGACGAGACAACAGGCAACAAAGATGTTGACCTTCGAGAGGAGATCCAACGAGAACCCTATGGCCTAGCATGGTAACTAACAAAACTTATGAAATACGGTTTAACTGCGCCCCTGGAGTCTCCAATACCACCAGCGTGAAGGAATCACCGCCCAGAGCCAAACCAAACCGAACCGCCATATTCTCCTTCGACGTTGGATCAAACCATAGTCGCTGGCACATGAATGCCCTAACACGAATCTTCCCCCATCCCAAGATGCCTTACCAAAGCAGCCACAACCCACAAGACCGCCAACGCTAATGTAATTAGTAATAGGTATTGAATGACTTAAAACTCTTTTTCTTGAGAAAAAGGTGTATAAAAATAATAATAATTGAGTGGGAAACATGATATATTTTTTGTTTGATGTATTAGGGTACAAATAATAAGGGGTAAATAGAATTGTAATGGAAAAATGGGTAATTAAGGTACATGGATAAAATAAGGGATATTTTCATTCTAATAATACAATGGGAGGGGGTATTATCAATTGAATATTTAGAGGTAAAAAGTAACATTAAGGGTATTATTTAATACCCTTTGAATGAACGTGTTATACCTTAATTTTACTAAGTGAACCCTGTGTGTTCATCCGAAATTTCATTTCTATGTGTTTAAGACCTTTTCATTCCCTTTTTGAATAACTAGTTAAGTGAACCAAAGGGAACCTGATTCCTTGTTCTAGTTGAGGCTAAGATATAAACCTATATGCTTGTTGTGAATATTAAACTAGGTTTCACACTTTCCAACACACTAGTACATGAGGACAACATTTTTTTGTCATGAGTGAATTCTTAAATATTAAAACCCTACAAAAATTATAACAAGATAATAGAAAATAGTATACCAATCAAATCCATTAAATTGTTTTTTTAATGAGATTTTTGGACAAAAATAAAATGACAAGTGCAAGGAAATTATCATTAACATACAAAACATGCAAATATGAACCCCAATTTATAATTTTTGAATTGCAATTTGGTGAAAGAAAAAATAATATAACTTTTCTACTTAATGATAGGTATAGAAACTAATGGAAATATTTTATGTTATTACGTGTGATATTAATTCACCCAATGGAAATGGTATAAGTCCGCAATAGTTAGGGAAGATCACGTATCAACCAGGTGATGCTCCTATGCATTTGAGAGGGGCATCATCCTCATTTGAATGGGTTTTTTCTTATTAGTTCTTTAAACCAAAAATAAAAAAGGGAGTAAAATGGGAAAAAGAAATAAAAAGGAGAGGATACAAGATGGCGATAAATCCATAACAAAATAAACTCATATAATTGTACTAAGATAACTCAAACATAATACTAAAATAAAACCTTATCCCTCACACATGAACATGAAATATAATGATAACGGATGAAGAAAGTAATGAGAACAAGGTCTTCTCAACCATCGAACCATACATATATGACACAAAGTATAGGTACATATATATTCAACATAAATTTTGAGTATCATATCACCACATACATCTAGGGAGAAAGGAAGTGTTAATGAAATCATTGAATTATAAATAATAATACACAATTTTATTATTTAAAGACATTAACACTATACAAAAATATAAACACATCATTATCATATTCATAACTACATAGGATAAGGAGAAAACATATGCACACAAAATTGCAGTAGGAATCCTCCAAGATTTAGAGAGAAAAAGAGAGGTTGTCCAACCCTCTCTTACAATTGTTTCCAAGCCTTATATAGGCAAATTTACCAAAATTTAGTTATGTAACTACTTCAAGACTTAACATGATCCTAACTTGAGTTGACATATCTCAAGTTCACTTTATAATTTTCCCAATTATAATATTTTAATTAATTCAAGAAGTGAATCAATTAATTATATTCCATGAATTAAATGACTATTTTCTCAATGACACCATAAAGTATGTGATAATATTATCATGAGCTCAACCATTGGAGATGGAGTACCTGAGTCAAAATCATCCAATTTATATTGAATTGAAGTGAATTTTGACCTTGCAATTGTATATGAAACTAGAATCATCCTTTGGGAAGAATAAGAAAGAATATGATCTTACAATTGAATCTTAGATAAAAACATTATATAAGAAACTACCATATATCTACAAAGTAGTAAGGAACTAATATATTTCTCAAGTTCATTACATAGATGGAAATCAAGTGAGTTTTCATTCCATCCATTCTTGACATTTGAACAAAGAGTGAATAGCATGAACTTTGGTAAGAGGATCTAGCTTTGATTGCAACCATAACACACGTTCTTTTCTATCCTTACATTAGGAACAAGTGCATATTCAACAATAACATCTTCAAGCTTGATTAAATCCTCAATATTCTCATCATATTCATATAAAATGCATAATTTGTAAGATCCAATCATATAATACATTGAATATGAAGATATTTTCATCATCATAAATGAATAATATGCCACTTAGGAATTTAATAAAATACTCCATGAGAAATAATTAAATTCTTTATATTTCCACATATTTTCATTATTCTCTCCACTTAATGACTCCATGAATCTATAAAAAGAAAAAATCACCAAGAAAAAATCTATAATGCTTACAAATTAATGAAAGTGTTACATAGACACTTTAAGGAAATTTTACAAGCAAAATCGTCTTAAAACCTCTAAGAGCCAAAAATAAAATGGGAAATGAAATGAAGCAAGAATGTAATCCACTTGAGGTTGCCATGTAGATGATCATCTCATTAAAATTTGAGATGATTTGGCAAAGTAGACAACAAGTTATGTGAATTTTTCTCCATTGAGGGCATGGGAGGAGTTGAAGTTGAGGAGTTATGTGGAGGAGGAGAAAAGAGTTTTGTTTGAATATGATTTAAAATTACTTTAAACATCCTCATGGCACTTGACCAAACATGGTACAATTTTTTATGTGATTGGGAAATTTTTTTATAAACATGGTGAGCACACTTAGATGAGGTTCTAATAAACTTGGGCACATATATTTTGAAGCTTAGGAAATAATATGTGCTCAAGCACATTTTTTAATCCAATTCCATGAACCTTTTTTCCATGAGTGCACTTGTTGAAGTGTTTAGGAACACACAAGCACCAAGTGCAATTTTCAAGTTCGTAAGGAACCATTTAAATATGGTCCACCTTTTTAGTGTTTAGGAACTCAAACACTTTCTAAATACACTCCTATTATCAATTTAGAACAAAACTTTCATGCAACACATTTTATGTGCCTAGGTAGAACACTTTATAAGTAAGAACCATATTTTAATATTTTTAAGAATATTTTGAAAGGTATGACACACATAATGGACGTTCCTATAACTTTGTGCACTCCAAAAAGTCCCATTTATAACATAACCTAGGTAAATAACATTCATAACGACCATTAAGAACTAGGAAATGATAAAGCACATACATATAGAGTGTTTTAGAACAAAAAGACATGGGGCACATATATAACATGTTTTTAGTACCTCCACAAAGAAAAATAACACTTGGAAGGGCATTAGGAACAAAAATAATCATGGGAACTCCATAAAAGAGCCTTAAAAACTTAACTTTAAAGCATGGGTGGAATTTCATTTAGAAAAATAGAACAATGAACTAAATTAATTTGACCTTACGAATCTTGAACTAGGTTAACAAAGACCATTTGAGAATTTGTTGACCGAACAAAGCAACAAAATTGTGTTGAGATCATAATAAGGCCCGTGAAGATGACATTATTAACATGGGGTTTTTATACTCAAAATTCATTTCTCGAGTGGTTTTGATGCATTTAAACATAGATTTGAATGTTTTGGATGGTTTGATTTTTCTCAAGACAATAATTGACTCTTTCTAGGGACATTACTTGGATACGTTAAAACACATAGAAGGTACAACTTAGTCTTTATAATCTCTTTGTGTTTAACATACAAAAGCCTCATCTATTGGGCCATGGAGTTATAATTATTGGAACCACGAGGTGATGAAACCCAACTCAACATAATTATATAGATGATCTCTTTTACTACATTTATTAGAAACACACATGAACACACATAGGGAAATGGAAAAGGAAACAATATAAAAATAAAATAAAACTATGTAGAAGAGGAAGAAGGAGAATACATAAATTTTACACATGCTTAGAAACTAGTTGAGAAAAATAGATACCCTTATGTAGAAAATAATTGATATCATGAAGCTTTTGAGGACAAAATATGATTAGTTGACCTTACCAAATATTTTTATGGCTTTAAATTTCTTGAGAAGATGAATAAAAACCATAAATATAAAATCAATATTGAAGTCTTAATGATAATGTGTGGGAGCTCGGAGCTCGAGGAGGGAGGTAAGTTTTCAAATAATAATGGGCAAGAAAAGATGAGAGGTAGATACCACCAGTTGGAGCACCGAGAGAAAGAGTGAGTGACAAAGACATGCGAGACTAGGTCATTGACGGTCCCTATGCATGGGATTCCTAGGATGGATATCCCCCACAGGTTGTTTTCAAGGATTTTGAGATCTGAAAGGAGAAAAGCACTGGAGATTATCCCCCATCTTACGAAAGGAAACACATGTATGTATCTTGACATTCCTGATAACATCATTGATAAAACTATGGGTATTATGGAACATGATTTGATTGGAAATCTTGTGGGAAGCGGACCAAATATTGAATCGATTAGATCTTGGTCCATTTAGAAATGGAAACCTAAGGGTCATTTAGAGGTGACAACCCTACCCAATGGATTATTTTTATTTAATTTCAACAATCCTAAAGATCCATAGAGGGTCTTGAATGATGGTTCGTGGTTTTTGGGTAAATTTGGTCTACTCCTCTATAAGTGGATGCCGATGTTTAATCTTGAAAAGAAAATATCAAACAGTTCCCTATTTGGGTGCGCTTATCAGGATTACTAATGGAACTATTGGATGTTGACATTTTCAAAGGGACTATTAGTACCCTAGGTAATTGTGTGGCTATGGAAAATATGAATTTTACAAAAGTAAGGGTTGTTTGTACTAGATTTTATATACATTTACTTATGGGATCATCCTTACCGAAATCCATAACAATGAAATCATGGGTGGGAATGTGGGAGAAGAAGATTGAATTTGAAAACTATCCTCAGAGATGTGAAAAGTTCCAAGGATGGGGACACGTGAAACAATAATGCAAAATGGTAGCCACAATGGTTTATAAAAAAAAATCCCAAACACAGGAATATTCAGACAAAGGAAAAGGAATAGAGACTCCGTATAGAATAAAACGGCCGAGATCTGTTCCCAAATAAGGTTATTATAATCAATGAGAAGAATGGAAATGAACACTCTAAGGAAGATGAGGCTGAAATTTCCCAATTTCATGGTTCCCCAAATGTAGATGTTGAAGGCTTTATTGAAGTAAGGAATAGGAAGAACAATAGGAAGGCCTTTTCTTATCCTCATTTCCAAGTAGCTAAAACACATATGCATGTGGAAAGGATGTTAGAATCAAAGAAGTTAGAGCCTCTATTGGGTGAGAATTCACATTTGAAAAGAGGCCATGAGGAGGAAAATTTAGAAGAAATATTAGGTCCCTTCTCCAATCCCTTTGCCAAGTTGATGGATTCTGAGGAGGTTTTGACTCTTCCCAAAGTTGGATCTGTAGAAAAATTAGAAGCTAGCAGGATTAAGAGTATCATAGCTAAAGTGAAATATCCAAACAAAGCAATACAAATAGATCAAGGAAACTGTGAAAGAGTGGAAGAGGGTGGCGGAGAGGATAAAACTTCATCATAAAATTTTAAAACTCTAGTTAATATTGGGGGAAAGTATGGGGAAATGTCGACACTAAAATTTTCCTCCGTAATTTCTATTTCATTAATGTATGTATTAGGAATAGGATGTTGTTAAGTATAATTAGTAGTAGCGTCGATAGAATATAATTTCAATACAGCAACGAAATAATGTATAAGTACGGTAATAGTCAAAATTACAATAGGGATGTTGTGGTAAAAGTAAATATTTGTCGAATCTAATCCTATAATGTTAAAATGTCAAAGTTAGGGTAAGTAGAGAAGTAGGGTCTACATG
Organism: Taxus wallichiana var. yunnanensis; assembly: GCA_018340775.1. Lineage (NCBI taxonomy): Eukaryota > Viridiplantae > Streptophyta > Pinopsida > Cupressales > Taxaceae > Taxus > Taxus wallichiana. The sequence continues at coordinate 278,565,499 of CM031240.1, forward strand.
ATTAGGAATTAGAAATATTATATTGGTAATAAGGACAAGGAGTGAGGTCATAAATATTTTGTGTATTTTATTTGTAAAAAGTCTAAAAATGTGGAACCCATGTGAAATGATAAGGTTTATCTTATCTTAAAAGATAAGCTTACATGTACAGATAAGAGTTAAGGTATGGAATATGATTCGTTAGAGTGGATTTCTTATCCTATCTTAGAGATAAGATGGATAAACCTGGAAGTTCTATAAATAAAGAGGCCACCCCCCTCATTTAGCATAGAAGGAAGTAGTGAGAAATATTGTATGAGTAAGTGTGTAAAGGAAGCCATCATTTTGAAGGTGTGTTAAAGAATCCATTAAGAGGTGTAATTGTGAAGTTTCTCCCATAGTATTGGTGGAAGGCAAGTGAAGTCAGTAACACTTGAAGTACCTCATGGGTGAGATTGTAACAATTTCATGTTAATATTATAATTTACTCTGATATTTCAGATTTATCATCATTCCTTCTTATCATAGTCTATGGTATTCTTGTGTTATGTTTGTTGTTGTGTTTCCAGATTACATCCACCAAACTAAAAGTTGTGCATTAGTTAATAATCATAGCATGAGGAGTTCCCGATGAAGAATTATCATAGTGTCGGATTGGTGATGACATTTTGGTTCCGTTGTCGGGACCATTCCTCGTTGGTGGATTTTCTGGAGAGATATTCCCACTTAGTCAAAAATCATTTGGAGGGTAACTTTGTTTTTACTTTGCATAGTAGTTACCGCAAAGAAAGTCACTTTTATCGTGAATAGTATTTATCGCAATAACTTCACTTTTTATTATGAATAGTGTTTACTACAAGAAAGTCGGTTTTACCACAAGTAAGTTAAGTTTTACCATAGTTTACCATGGTTATTTCTATTTTCTATTATAGTGATTCCAATTATTTGTGCACATAAGTCTTGTTGATTGTACTTGTGGGTTGGTATTTCACTGTGGTTACTTTTGAAAATGGGGAAGATTCCTATTTTTTCAGCCTAATCTAATGAAGATGCTTCTTCTTTCATTCAAGAGTTTAAACAATCTTTTATTTGTAATGGCCTTATAAGAAGGGAACAATGGAATGGATTTTTCCTACCTTTTTGATGGTTCAACCCTTAGGTGGTTTGAAACACTAGGTGATAATGTGAAAAACTCATGGGATTTATTAAGCGAAAGTTTTTTGAAGAATTTGGTGAACAACGAAATATGCAGATCTCATGATTGATATTACAAAGCTATCCCAAGGAGAGAAGCATAAAATAAGGTATTATCATGCTTGTGTTCTAGAGCTAAGGAGGAAGCTCGATGCCCGATCCTAAGGAAGGAAGGATTAGCGGATGGGTCAAAGCATATAACTATGTCCCACTTTTTTGTAGTTTTTGTACTTTCAGCAAACTATGTCTGACAACCAAAACATGACCAAACACATATAAAATGACCAAACATGCATTTTTAAGAGGCTATAAATACCAAGGTGCAGGGCATCCAAAATTTACCTGATTTTTAAATTTTTATAGTATTTTTAATTATTTATTTACTAGTCATATTTTAAAATATTTATGGCCATAAAGTGGGACACACTTGTATGCTTTGACCGGATGGGTTTTAGAATGGTGTGGATAATCTCCTCTGTAAGCACTTCATTCTTGGGATGAAGCCGAGATCAAACAATGAGTAAAGTATGACCACCCAACTACCATTGAACAAGAAAAAGAGATTGCAAGAAGGTAAGAAGAAAGCATGGAAGAGGAGCCCAAAGAAATTATTGTTAAAGTAGAGCCTACACTAGCACCTTTGCTCCGAATCTACAACCACTCTCGGTGAGCACAAATCTTTCTCCTAGTACATCTCCGAGTATGAAGATCTGCTCAAGAAGATGGGTCGATTAACTATTAATCTTCTTCAAGGAAAACAATTTAGTTCTCGGGGTGGAGATAAAGGTCCAAAAAGAAATATTTTTGAAGTTGTATGTTATAGTTGTTACAAAAGGGTCATTATAAGTATAATTGTCCGATAAAGCTTCTACATCTGGTATAAGAGATAATGATAAAGGAAAAGCACACACTTGAATTCCTTTGATGTAGTAGATAAGAGCATAAATAATGAAGTAGATGTGTTTGTAACAAAAAGAAAGAAAGAAAAAGATAATCAAGATGGAAATGATCCTAAGAAGATGAAAGGAGAAACTAGTAAGAAACATAGGAGAAGAAAGTTGGGTGTGTAGGATTTTCTAATTTTATAGGGGCAAGGACCATACTCCATCTTAGAAGATCTGTCTAAAAGGCCTGCAAATATTACATATGGTCAACTCTTGGCTATGTCTCCTGAGAAGAGGCGGGAGCTACGAAGTGGAATCAATGCTTGATGAAGGAAGGAGGTTGAGGTCCCAATTTTGGAGGCGGAGGTAGATCCCTATGCTCAACAAGCTGAGGTATTATGTAATGGTATTTCAATTCATGATGTATTAGTTGATGGAGGTGCTGCAGTTAATGTAATGACCAGTCCTGTAATGAATATGTTGGGTTTAAAAATTGATCGCCCCTCAACACTTATGTTAAGGTCATTAAATAAGGGAAAAACTAAACCAGAAGGTGTTGTTTCAAATGTGGCAATATCTGTTATGGGTGTTGTATGTGTGGTAGACTTTCAGGTGATGAAAAATGGTACTGTTGCATACCCAATGTTGTTGGGAAGGCCATGGCTAAGGAGAGTTCATGCAAGAAACTACTAGAATGAAGGCTTCATGACACTTGGACGTGGTAGAGAGAGGGTGAAGATAAATGTGATCCCTCGGCATCATAAGGTAGAACCTGTGGATTCAAGTGATGAAACTGATGATTGGAATGTCGACACTAAAATTTTCCTCCGTAATTTCTATTTCATTAATGTATGTATTAGGAATAGGATGTTGTTAAGTGTAATTAATAGTAGCGTCGATAGAAGATAACGGCACCGTCGATCTGGTCTTTTGCCAATAATGTAGAGTACGGTAATATCAAAGTACAATACGAATGTTGTAAAAAGTAAATATTTGTCGTAAGTGGTCCGTAATGTTAAAATGTCAAAGTTGGAATAAATAGAGAAGTAGGGTCTACATGATTAGGAATTAGAAATATTATATTGCTAATAAGGACAAGGAGTGAGGTCATAAATATTTTGTGTATTTTATTTGTAAAAAGTCTAAAAATGTGGAACCCATGTGAAATGATAAGGTTTATCTTATCTTAAAAGATAAGCTTACATGTACGAGATAAGAGTTAAGGTATGGAATATGATCCGTCAGAGTGAATTTCTTATCCTATCTTAGAGATAAGATGGATAAGCACGAAGTTCTATAAATAAAGAGGCCACCCCCTCATTTAGCATAGAAGGAAGTAGTGAGAAATATTGTATGAAGTGTGTAACTAAGCCATCGCTTTAAAGGTGTGTTGAAGAAGCCATTAAGAGGTGTAATTGTAAAGTTTCTCCCATAGTATTGGTGGAAGGCAAGTGAAGTCAATAACACTTGAAGTACCTCATGGGTGAGATTGTAACAATTTCATGTTAATATTATAATTTACTTTGATATTTCATATTTGTCATCATTCCGTCTTATCATAGTCAATGGTATTCTTGTGTTATGTTTGTTGTTTTGTTTCCAGATTACATCCACCAAACTAAAGGCTGTGCATTAGTAAATAATCATAGCACGAAGAGTTTCCGGTGAAGAATTATCATAGTGCGGATTGGTGATGACATTATGGTTCCGTTGCAGACCATTCCTCGTTGGTGGATTATCTGCAGAGATATTCCCACTTAGTTAAAAATCAATTGGAGGGTAACCTTGTTTTTATCATGCATAGTAGTTACCATGGTAAAGTCATTTTTGCCGTGAATAGTAGTTACCATGGTAAAGTCATTTTTTGTGAATAGTATTTACCACAAGAAAGTCACTTTTTACCATGAATAGTATTTATGCAGAACTTCACTTTTTATGAATAGTGTTTACCACAAAGAAAGTCGGTTTTACCGAAAGTAAGACAAGTTTTACCATAGTTTACCGTGGTCATTTCTATTTTCTATTATAGTGATTCCAATTATTTGTGCAGATAAGTCTTGTTGATTGTACTTTTGGGTTGGTATTTTACTGTGATTACTTTTGAAAATGGGGAAGATTCCTATTTTTCAGCCCAATCTAATGAAGATGCTTCCTCTTTTATTCAAGAGTTTAAACGATCTTGTATTTGTAATGGCCTTATAAGAAGAAACAATGGACTGAATTTTTCCTACCTTTTTGGATGGTTCACTTAGGTGGTTTGAAACACTAGGTGATAATGTGAAAAACTCATGGGATTTATTAACTGAAAGTTTTTTTGAAGAATTTGGTGAACAACAGAGATATGCGAGATCTCATGATCGATATCACAAAGCTAACCCAAGGAGAGAAGGAGAAGATAAGGGATTATCATGCTCGTGTTCTAGAGATAAGGAGAAAGCTCGACGCCCGGATCCCAAGGAAGGATTAGCGGATGGGTTGATGAATGGTGTGGATAATCTCCTATGTAAGCACTTCATTCTTGGGATGAAGCCGAGATCGACAACGAGTGAAGTATGACCGCCACTACCATTGAACAAGCAAAGGAGATTGTAAGAAGGTAAGAATAAGGCATGGCGAGAGGAGCCCAAAGAAATTGTTGCTAAAGTAGAGCCTACACCAACACCTTTTCTCCGTAATCCACAACCACTCTCGGTGAGCACAAATATTTCTCCTAGTACGTCTACTTTAACTATTAATCTTCTTCAAGGAAAAGAATTTAGTTCTCAGGGAGGAGATAGAGGTCCAAAAAGAAATATTTCTGAAGTTGTATGTTATGGTTGTTATAAAAAGGGTCATTATAAGTATAATTGTCTAGATAGAGCTTCTACATCTGGTAAAGGAGATAATGATAAAGGAAAAGCACCTATGAATTCTTTTGATGTAGTAGATAAGAGCAGAAATAATGAAGTAGATGTGTTTGTAACAAAAAGAAAGAAAGAAAAAGATAATCAAGATGGAAATGATCCTAAGAAGATGAAAGGAGAAACTAGTAAGAAACATAGGAGAAGAAAGTTGGGTGTGCAGGATTTTCTGATTTCACAGGGGCAAGGACCATACTCCATCTTGGAAGATCTATCCAAAAGGCCTGCAAATATTACATATGGTCAACTCTTGGCTATGTCTTCTGAGAAGAGGCGGGAGCTGCGAAGTGGACTCAATGCTCGACGAAGGAAGGAGGTTGAGGTCCTTGTTTTGGAGGTAGAGGTAGATCCCTATGCTCCACAAGCTGAGGTATTATGTAATGGTATTTCAATTCATGATGTCTTAGTTGATGGAGGTGCTGCAGTTAATGTAATGAATATGTTGGGTTTAAAATTGATCGCCCTTCAACACTTATGTTAAGGTCATTAAATAAGGGAAAAACTAAACTAGAAGGTGTAGTTTCAAATATGGCAATATCTCATTATGGGTTTTGTATGTGTGGTAGACTTTCGGTGATGAAAAATGGTGTTATTGCGTACCCAATGTTCTTTGGAAGACCATGGCTAAGGAGAGTTCATACAAGAAACTCTTTGGAATGAAGGCTTCATGACACTTGGATGTGGTAGAGAGAGGGTGAAGATAAACGTGATCCCTCGACATCATAAGGCAAAACTGTGGATTCAAGTGAGAAACTGATTATTGGACATCCTCTCGATTACTCTAGTACCCGATAAGTGGACACTCAAGATGAAGAAAGTGAGGTTGATGTTTCATCATGGATATCCTTCCAGTCACACCAACTCATGACTCGATAAAATTATCTCGAAGAAGAAGTTGATGATCGTCTAAAACAAATAAAGATTCGTGATCTTTGTGATGGAGAGTGAGAAGGAATCCTACCTCCAGCTCTTTTGAAGGAAGCTCAATAAGCCAAAAAAGAATGATCATTCCCCTTTTCCATTCTCGATCGATCTTGGACGAAGTAGGCGGCAGAGTGTTATAGTTTTGTTGATGGATATAGCGGATACAACCAAGTCCGTATAACGGAGAAAGATCAGCTGAAGACCACGTTCACCACTCCTTGGGGAACGTTTGCTTATAGAGTTATGCCTTTTGGGTTGTGTAATGCTCCAAGCAACATTCTAGCGTTTGATGAATAGGGTGTTCGAACCCTACATTGGGACCTTCATCGAGTATTTCGGATTATTTTTGCATCTATGGGAGCAAGTTGACAACTTTGCACCGAGATGGAGACTACATTTCAAAGTTTAGATGAAGCACAATCCTCACTAAACCCTACAAAGTGTGTCTTTGGATGTTCTAAAGGCGTTTTGTTAGGGCATGTTGTATCCGAGAGATGGTATTGGTGCCGATCCTGATAAAGTTTCAAAATCAAATATTTACCATTTCCTATGAATAGAAGTAAGTTGAGATCATTTTTAGGCCATGTGGGTTACTTATGAAGGTTCATCAAGAATTTCTCAAAGATTGCATAGCCACTAACCCAGATTCTTGAAGAAGGATGTTACTTATGAACCAGAAATAAGGCACATGAAGCTTTTGGACAATTGAAGGAAGCCCTAGTGTCTTCACTTGTTTTAAAGAATCCAGATTGGAGCAAGCTTCATTGTGTACAATGATGCCTCGAGATGCAGACTAGGAAGTGCTTTGAGCCAAAAGGATGAAAATGGGAATGAACATCCAATTTACTTTGGAGCGAGATAAATGAGCAAAGTGTTGAGGTAAATTATCATGTAATCTGAAAAAGAGGCTCTAGCTATCATTTTCTTTGTAAAGAAGTTTAGAAATTACTTGTTAGGGTAGAAACTTATAGTTGTAAAGATCATCGAGCTTTAAAATATATTGTCATAAGCCTAACCCATCGGGAGGATAGCAAGATGGATAATTTTGCTACAAGAATTTGAATTTGATATTATAGATAGGCCGGGAAAGAAGCATGTCAATGCAGATGCACTCTCTCGAGCCTATGATGGTTTAGGATCATCTTGTGATGATGATGATTTCCCGATACAAAATTGTTATCCTTGACACAATCCCTAGTGAATACATAGATATTTTGAATTATCCGAATGAATTCAAGTTTCTGATGGTGCCAATGCAAAGACTAAGAGAAAGATTACTCAAGCCGAGTCATCCATATTCTATTCTCGCATGGAGTATTATTTCGAATAGGACACGATGGGGAGCTACAAGAGGGTAGTTGGACGTGATCAAGGGAAGGAACTGCTAGAAGAATTCCACAATGGTACATGTCGAGGGCACTTCTCTGGACAACTTATGGCAAAAAGGATCTTGGATGCGAGTTATCACTTTGCCCACTCTTTTTAAAGATTGTTATAATTATTGTAAGACATGTGATATTTGTCAAATATATGGTAACCGTAAGACTTCATCAGCTCCATTATGTCCTATTCTTCCACTTGGTCCCTTTGAAAAGTGGGGAATAGACATTGTAGAATCCACTTCCAACTACCTCACACCAAAATAAGTATATTGTAGTTGCCATAGATTATTTAACCAAGTGGGTTGAAGCTAGGCCATTGAAAACAACTTCCATGGATGAGGTGGCAAGGTTCATATATGAACGCATTGTCACATTTGGTTGTCCATTAGAAATTATAATGGATCAAGGAAGCCACTTCATTAATGAGGTAGTAGAAGCCCTAGTCAATAAATTTTCTATTAAGCACAAAAAGGCAACAACATACAAGCCAAGCACAAATGGACAGGTGGAGCGAACAAATTTTGTGTTGTGTCAAATTCTAGCAAAAGATGCAAACCTTATAGGTACATAAGTGAGATAAAAGGATTCATGCGGCATTGTGGGCATATAGGGAAAAATCAAAGTCAAAGCAACATGATACTCCCCATTTCATTGGCCTATGGCATTGATCCAATTCTTCCTATTGAGTTTGATATTCCCACTATGAGAGTTATGAAAAATGAAAGGATGGATGAAAGTGATTCAAAAAAGAAAGGTTGGTACATCTTCATTTGCTAGAGGAAATGAGGAAATAGAAAGGATACAAGCCATAAGAAGAAAATGAAGTAGAAGGAATCCTTTGATCAAAAGATCCGTTGGTCTCTATTTCATGTGAATGACTTGGTTCTAGTATATGATTCCGGATACAAAAAGAAGATAGAAAATTTCTTCCAAAATGGATGGGGCCCTACAAAATAAAGAAATTTTGTGCATGAAAATGAATGCATTTTAACCTGAGGAATTGATGGCACTCCCATTACGAAATGGGTCAACCAAGACAAGTTGAAGATTTTCCAAGAACCAAAATAGTCTACTCCGAGGCGAATTAGAAGCTAGGAAGGGGAAGATGTCGACACTAAAATTTTCCTCCGTAATTTTATTTCATTAATGTATGTATTAGGAATAGGATGTTGCTAAGTGTAATTAGTAGTAGCGTCGATAGAAGATAACGGCACCATCGATGCGGTGCAATAATGTAGAGTACGGTAATAGTCAAAGTACAATAGGAATGTTGTAAAAAGTAAATATTTGTCGTAAGTGGTCCCAATGTTAAAATGTCAAAGTTGGGATAAGTAGAGAAGTAGGGTCTACATGATTAGGAATTAGAAATATTATATTGCTAATAAGGAAAAGGAGTGAGGTCATAAATATTTTGTGTATTTTATTTGTAAAAAGTCTAAAAATGTGGAACCCATGTGAAATGATAAGGTTTATCTTATCTTAAAAGATAAGCTTACATGTACGAGATAAGAGTTAAGGTATGAAATATGATTTGTCAGAGTGAATTTCTTATCCTATCTTAGAGATAAGATGGATAAGCTTTGAAGTTCTATAAATAAAGAGGCCACCCCCCTCATTTAGCATAGAAGGAAGTAGTGAGAAATATTGTATGAAGTGTGTAAAGGAAGCCATCAGTTTAAAAGTGTGTTGAAGAAGCCATTAAGAGGTGTAATTGTAAAGTTTCTCCCATAGTATTGGTGGAAGGCAAGTGAAGTCAATAACACTTGAAGTACCTCATGGGTGAGATTGTAACAATTTCATGTTAATATTATAATTTACTTTGATATTTCAGATTTGTCATCATTCCGTCTTATCATAGTTGATGGTATTCTTTTATGTTTGTTGTTTTGTTTCTAGATTACATCCACCAAACTAAAGGTTGTGCATTAGTAAATAATCATAGCACGAGGAGTTCCCGGTGAAGAATTATCATAGTGCCGGATTGGTGATGATAGGACATCCTTTGATTACTCTAAGTACCAATGAAGGGGACATAGAAGATGAAGAAAGTGAGGTTGATGTTTCATTCATGGACATCCTTCTAGTCACACCGACTCATGAACCCATAAAATTATCTCAAGAAGAAATTGATGATCGTCTCTAACAAATAAAGATTGGTGATGTGATGGAGAGTGAGAAGGAATGCTACCTCTAGCTCTTTCGAAGGTACATACACCTATTCACTTTTGATTACAAGGAACTCCGTCAAGTAAGTGTGGTAGAACATTATTTGAGTGGTAGATGGTGCTAAGCCCATAAAAAAATGCCATATAGAATGAATCCTATTTTTTTCAAGACTGTAAAAGAAGAAATAGATAAGTTGCTTGATGCGGGATTCATATTTGTTTGTGGAGAATTCAGAATGGGTTTCTCCATTGTGATCTCAATAAAAATAATGGGAAGCTACGCATTTGTGTTGATTACAGAAGCTCAATAAGGCAACAAATAAGGATCATTACCCTCTTCCATTCTCGAGATCAGATCTTGGATGAAGTGGCAAGGTTCATATATGAACGCATTGTCACCATATGTTATTGTCCATTAGAAATTGTAACAAATCAAGGAAGCTACTTCATTAATGAGGTGGTAGAAGCCCTAGTCAATAAGTTTTCTATTAAGCACAGGAAGGAAACAACATACAAGCCAAGCACAAATGGATAGGTGGAATGAATTTTTTTTGTGTTGTGTCAAATTCTAGCAAAAGATGCAGCCTTGTAGGTACATAAGTGGGATAAAAGGATTCATGCAACATTGTGGGCATATAGGGCAACATCAAAGTCAACAACATGATACCCCCATTTTAGTTGGCTTATGGCATTGATCCAGATTCTTCCTATTGAGTTTGATATTCCCACTGTGAGAGTTATGAAAAATGAAAGGATGGATGAAAGTGATTCAGTAAAAGAAAGGTTGGTACATCTTCATTTGCTAGAGGAAATGAGGGAAATAGTGAAGGATACAAGCTATAAGAAGAAAATGAAGCAGAAGGAATACTTTGATCAAAAGATTCGTTGGTCTCCATTTCATGTGAATGACTTGGTTCTAGTATATGATTCTAGATAAAAAAAAAAGACAAAGAAAATTTCTTCTAAAATGGATGGGGCCTTACAAAATAACATTTGTGCATGAAAATGGTACGTCTGAAATTTTGGAGGAATTGGATGGCACTCCCATTATGAAATGGGTCAACCACGACAAGTTAAAGATTTTCCAAGCACCAAAATAGTCTACTTTGAGGATGGAGTAGAAGCTAGGAAGGGGGAAGATGTCGACACTAAAATTTTCCTCCGTAATTTCTATTTCATTAATGTATGTATTAGGAATATGATTTTGTTAAGTATAATTAGTAGTAATGTCTCGATAGAAGATAATGGCGTTGCGATACGACGCCACCAATAATGTATAGTATGGTAATAATCAAAAGTACAATAGGAATGTTGTGGTAAAAAGTAAATATTTGTTTATGGCTTAGTCTCCGTAATGTTAAAATGTCAAAGTTGGGGTAAGTAGAGAAGTAGGGTCTACATGATTAGGAATTAGAAATATTATATTGGTAATAAGGACAAGGAGTGATTTTATAAATATTTTGTGTATTTTATTTGTAAAAATTCTAAAAATGTGGAACCCATGTGAAATGATAATGTTTATCTTATCTTAAAAGATAAGCTTACATGTATAGATAAGAGTTAAGGTATGGAATATGATTCGTCGAGTGGATTTCTTATCCTATCTTAGAGATAAGATGGATAAGCCTGGAAGTTCTATAAATAAAGAGGCCACCCCCTCATTTAGCATAGAAGGAAGTAGTGAGAAATATTTTATGAGTAAGTGTGTAAAGGATAATCTCTTGGAATAAACAAGAGGGGATTGAAGAACCCTCATTAAGTGTAGGATTAAACTTAAGGAGCTTAATTTTAAATATAAAGCTGATATTATTGCTATTTAGGAAACTAAAATGGAGGAGGAGCAGTTTTTGTAAGCTAAAAGTAGTTTTGGAGTAGGAGGGATGAGGCGGTGGTTGGAGTTCCGGTGAGAGGGCTACTTAAGGTGTTGCCATCCTTTGGGATCCAACAAAATTCATGGATGGAACTTACTTAGAAAAGACAACCATTTGGCCATGCTTTTCAAAGATAAGAAAACCAAGGAAATGTGGGTAATGTCAAATATTTATGCTCCAAATCAAAAAAGAGAAAGGAAAAGCTTCTGGAATCAATGTCCAAGTTCCATGGTATTATCTCTGAGACTGAATGGATAGTGATGGGTGACTTTAACACTCCTTTAATGCTAGGGTGAGAAGAAAGGAGGAAATATTGACCTCACTGAAAGTATGGAAGACCTTCAGAATTCATAATGGAAAACAAACTTATGGATACAAAGCTAAAAGGGGTAAGTATACTTGGTCTAATAGGAGAAAAGGGGATCAATTAATACAAGTCAAATTGATAGAGCTCTTAACCTCTTGGGGATGGTTGAGTAAGGAGGCTTGTCTCTTTTCCCTTCCAAGAATAGGCTCAGATCATAACCCCTTACTTTTCCAAGTGAAAGACAAGGAAAGAAGAACTCCATTCAGATTTGAAAAGATGTGGCTACAACATGAGGATATTAAAAATCTTGTCAAAGAGTGGTGGGATCTCAAGATTCAAGGTACTGCTATGTTCAAAGTTTCAAAAAGCTTGCTAATGTGAAGAAAAATTGAAAGGATGGAATAAAACTAGCTTTGGTAATATTTTTGAAAATAAGAGTTCTCTTGAAAGTGAAATAACAACGTTGCAGGTCTCAATGGAAGATTCTAGTTGTGAAAGAATTGAGGAGAGTCAAAAAAAAGAGAAATAATTTCTGTTGAACTACCATAACATTCTTCAAACTGAGGAAAATTTTTGGAGACAGAAATCTAGAGTGCAGTGGCTTAAAGAGGGAGATAAGAACACAAATTTTTCCATATTGCTACTCTGAAAAGAAGGGGTTCTAATCGTATTTCCATCATTGATGGAGAAGGGGGGTCTACCTTAAATGAAATGGGTGAAATCCAATAGGTTGTGGTTTCTTTCTACAATAGACTTATATCTTCATCTACTGGTTCTAACAACACCAAGGAAGGCTCTTTTCTAGACTGCATCCCAAATAGTATCGATATTGATAATTGCATGTTGGTTAAAGTTCCTTTCTATTGAGGAAATTGAATTCATGTTGAAAACTATGAGCCTAGATAAAGCATCGGGTCTTGATGGTTTTATGAACTTTTTCTTTCAATTTTTTTGGGAAATTGTTAAGAATGATGTTTGTTTAGCCATCCAAGAGTTCTTCAGAAACAAGAAAATATTGAAAGATATGAATTACACCTTTTAGATCTCATCCCCAAGAGTCATAATGTTTGATTTTAAAAAATTTAGACCTATTAGTCTCTGTAATAGTATCTATAAGATGTGTTCTAAGATTTTGGCTCTTAGAATGAAACTTCTCCTCCATCCCTAATTTCAATCAACAAAGGGGTTTCATGCTTTGGGAAGGCGATTCAGAAAATATTGTCACAATTCAGGAGACTTTACATACTATTAAGCATAATAAGAAAGAAACCATGATTATAAAGCTTGACATGGAAAAGGCTTATGACAAAGTTTCATGGAATTTTCTTTAGAAATTCTTGGAAAGGTTTGGCTTTAGTGAGGATTTTAGGAGTTTAATCTAGACTTGCATTACCATAACTAAATTCTCAATGTTGGTGAATGGAACTCCATGTGGATTTTTTAACAACATGATGGGTTAAGACAAGGGGATCCTATATCCCCTTCCTATTTATCCTAATGGCGGAAACATTGAGCAGAGATTTGAACCAGAAAATTGTGAAGGAAGAATTAGAGGAATATCCCCTGCTGCTAATAGTGAAAATGTTGTTCATCAACACTTTATGGATGACACCATACTGGTTGGAGAAGCCATGGTTCCAAAGGCTAGATAATTTAAAAGTCTTTGTTATATTATGAAGAAGTTTCAGATCAACTTATTAATTTTGGAAAAAGATCTTGTGTTTTTTTGTTAATACTTGGAGAGAGATGTTTGAAGATATCACACATCCTTGGGTGTGAAATAAAAACCTTTCCCACGAGGTATCTTGGGATGCTTATTGGGACTGAAAGGCCCAAAAATTTGATTGGAACTTCCTTATTGATAAATTTATCAAGAAATTGGATGGCTGAAGGGATCCCTTCTTTCTCAAGTCAGGTAAGGCTACCCTCCTGAAATGTTCTATTCAAAATCTTCCTATTTATACCATGTCCATCTACAGAATTCCTAGAGAAATTTCTAGTAAGTTGGAAAGTATTCAAAAGAGGTTTTTATGGAGTGGGTCAAAGATAAATCTAAAATACCTCTCATTTCTTGGGAGAATATTTGTAAGCCTAAGAAGTTAGGAGGTCTTGGTATAAGAGACTGGAAAATATGAACAAATATCTCCTTTCCAAAATGGTGTGGAGACTTGTCAAGGAAGTGAGTGTTTGGACCTCTATTATTAGGAATAAATATTGGAAAAACTTAGTGTGCTTGAGTGGTGCTTTAGTTTTGTTGATTTTGAAGGATCTACCTTCTAGAAATCTATCAATTGGGCCAAACACATTGTCAGTGGAGGATGCAAGTGGAAAATTGGTGATGGGTACACTGTTAACTTCTGGGAAGACAAATGGTTGGGTGAGTATCCTCTCAAAGAATCCTTTCCCAATATCCATAAGGTTTCCTATGAGAAATATGGAATAAAGGTTTATAACTATTTTAATCAGAGGATCCATATAGTATATGGAAAAACATATGATTGAGGGTCTTATCAAATGAGGTTATTTCTCTTAACAACTAGCTGAGTGGAGTTATAGTGGCCAAGAGAAATGAACTAGATAATATCTATTGGTCAAAGGAAGTTAATGGTACTTTTTTCGATTAAAAGTGCCTATAATACTTATTTTGAAAATGAGATTGATCCTGGAAGTTTTAAATGGGAAAGTGTTTGGATAAAGGAATTCATTCCTAAAGTTAATATGTTTTGGTGGTTGGTATTACATGAAAAATTCTAATGGTGGCCAACCTCAATAAAAGGAACTTCCATATGGTTAATAGGTGTGTGTTGTGTGAAAAGGAGGTTGAAGACTCTTCTCACTTGTTTCTTGAATGCTCTTTTCTTGTAAAGGTCAGAAATACTTTACTAAATATTTTTGAGATAAACTGGATTTTCCCTCTTCTCTAAAAATGCTTGGAATCAGTGGTATAGTCCTTTTAGAAGTCAGGGTCTAAAACACTTGTGGATTCTCACCCTCATGCATCCTCTGTTGGGAAATATGGAAGGAGAGGAACATGAGAATATTTAAGGGAAAGAAGGAGGTGGAGAAGAGAATTGTAGCTCGATGCTTTAACTCCATTAATGCTAACTTTTCTATTATTTAGAACAATAAGAAAACCATTATTGAGACTGAAAGAAAAATATTCAAAAATTGGGGTTGGTGAAGGCCCAAGTTGAGCCTCCCAAGTTGAATCCAAGATTGAAAGGATGGGAAAATCCTAGGAAGGATTGGGTCAAACTAAATTTTTACGGGATTCTAAAGGGAACCTTGGGAAAGTGGGTTGTGGGGGGTCTTCCGAGATCATAATGGAAAATTCATTTTGGGCTATTTTTGCAATCTTGGGGATTCAATCCAACCACATTGTTGAGGCTTGTTGTTGCTTTTTGGGGAGTCACTATTATTTTTCATAAAAAACTTTCAGTAGGTTGAGGTCAAAGGTGACTCTCTTAATATCATAAATAACATTCTTGAATAAGGGTACTACCTCCATCTCTATTCATGACTCCATTGCTAGCATTAAGGACATGGTTAATTTTGAAGGAATTAATTTCAAACACATATATAGGGAAGCTAACAACATTGCGAGATCATTTTTCCAATAAAGGGGTCATGAGTGAGGGCATGAAGTTGATTTCTAATTTTATTGATATTGATCCTATAGTTCAAACCAAATTAGAAAAATAATATGGTGACACAATCATCATTACTTGAGTGTTGTGACATGACTAGAAAGGGAGCCCTGAATTATTATGATTTAATGGGAAAGATTATCGGGATCTTTGGTAAATTGTGTAGGGTTTTTTTAATTATGACAAGAGAGGAGTCACTCGTGAAAGGTTTATTATCCAAGTTCCCAAAATCAGCACAAAAGGATTTTCATTTTGAATTTTGGCCTATGTAGTGGTGAAAAGAGAGGAATTCTCAAGAAAATGGGGGCAAACTTGTATGAATAGAGCCATGGGATACCAAGCTACATTAAACTAGAGGCTATGGAGGTGTTTGAAAGAATGGGGATGACCCCTTTTTGAAAATTTTTTGAAGGCCATAATGCACAACTTAGTAAAGAGTTCGAGCTTCCTAGGAGCCTACGAAGAAGTGGATCAGTGGTAGTGTGGTCTTCTATGGTGGCATTAAGATTGATTTGTCAATCAACATGTGGCATATGTCATGGGTATGTCAAAGGAGGGGCGTGAAATTTACAAACCCAAGAAGGATTTTGTGGAAGAGTTGAAATTTTTCTTGCAAGGTAAGGAAAAAATCACTAATCACTTTGTTGGATACTTAAGGGATTCTCTGCCCCCCTTTCATGAGGTTTTCTAAATTTGATTCATTTTTTCACTTTATAAGGTTTCCATAAATGTATATTTGCATACCATCTTCCTATGTTAAATTATCTTAGGCACGGGCATAACTACAACTTCCCATATTATATGTTGTGTTCTCTTTGTGCTTCCCTGGATCAATTTAAAAATGTAAAATCATTGTGCCCTTACACCAAGGGCTTATCATGGCTATTGTGAGAATATGTAATGGATATGGAAAAAAGGTTAAGGGTGTGAGTGTGTTGTCAAAATATTTGGAAGAATTTATGGTAGAGGAGGAATCCATCTTGGAGGAAGAGGAATCTAGTGAACCCCCTCTTTGAGTGATGGGGAGGAGAAAAATGTTGAAGAGGTTGAAGTGGTTAAGGGTCTCCAAGACCTTAAGAAAAATATGTTAAGGAACTAACTGTAAAAGTGGCAGAGAAAGGTGAGACTAGCCAACAAGAAAAATAGGTCATGGACAAACCCCAGGAAAAACTCAAGTTGAAGCTCAAGGTGATGAGAAGGGAGTGGTTTTGGCCAAGCTTATAGCTGACCTTGAAGATGTGAAGAGTGATACCCACCTCACTAAAAATACTATCCAATTCATCCTCAATGATTGACATGCCATGAAACTTAAAGTGGAGGATTTAACCCAGGTTCTGAGTGGTGGATGTATTGAGATTTTGAAAGAAAAATGCAAGGTCTTGGAAAATGATGTGGATCTGTTAAAGGTTCTATTCTAGTAGTTTACTAAGAGGAGCATTCTGAATGTCAAGACTACTATTCAACATCTCCAAACTTTGGGACATGTTGGAAAACACTTATAGACAATGTGAGGATCAAGAATCTAAGAAAAGAATGAGAGGACTATGTCGAGGCAGATCTCATCAGTCTGGCACTAACATTGAAGCTTTGTCAAAGGAATGGGAAAATTTTCTGGCCAACTACAAGAAGAAGGATGAATGATGGATGCTTTTTTTGTTTTTTTGTTTTTGGTTGTTAGTTTCATTAGTGTTGTTAGTTTATTGGATTTTAGTTGTTGGACTGTTTTGTTATACCTATATTTTTTGTTGATTGTTATTATCCCCGAATAGTTTCTCTTTATGAGCACTTATTTTTCTAGAGATGAAGTAAAAATAAAACATTTATCAATAACATGTTCATAAATTTATCTTATCATTGTAGTAATGAATAGTATACATTATTTAGCATGAGAATCCTCATTATCATGACTATCCACTCTCATGATTTTCATTTCATTGAGAGAAAACATGAAAGAATACTTATTTTGTTGGCATAGTGCATGAAATTATTTATATGGAAATTCATTAGCAAGCTATCTATCCTTTTTAGTTTTACATTTTGTAGTGATCACTCTAAAAATATTAATACTCATTCATTACATTTCATAGAATCTTTAACATCATGTATTTGTTTATGAATTGGAAAAATAACCGCTTTTAATTTGTAAAGTGATTTGGGAGAGGTTGATAATTTTATCATAGAGTGGACAAATTGATTGTTGAATAACCCATCATCATCCCCCTATACCTATTATAATTTTACAATTTCCATCTAACTTGTAATGACTATGGGAAGCCATTATTCTATCTTTGTAAAACCAAGCCTTTTGCCTTCAACCTCACCATATCATGATCTTCAAACAAGGTGTAGAAGATTCCAAAATGTTAACGAAAATGATTTCAATATCATCAAATAATTCATCAAGTAGTGATATAAATTTGAGAGAAATCAATCAAGCCTTCAATTAATTTTTCACTTTCAATAAGTTTCATTTTTTTAGTAAACATTTCACCAAATTATTTAACTTCCACCATATTGTGGGCTTCAAAATGAACATACTATATGGATTTGATTTCAGAAATAGTGATACCAAGAAGATTAAATTCAACAAGAATCTTATCATCTCATTTATAATCAATAGAATTAGTTGTAGCATAGTAGTGTATACATTATTTCTCAAGGAAATAAGCATGATTAACTTCATTATCATTATATTTTATCCTCATAGGATATAATTCCTCTTGATGATAATATGAATTCTTTATAAATAAATTTTAAATTTTTCCTTTTTGTACCAACTTTGAAAATAACTCAAAATTAGATTCATTTGATCCATTCACATGAATATGTAGTATTTTTCACCAACAAGTGTATAATAAGGAATATTAAGATTTTAAATTTCATCTTCAATTGTCTTGAAACATCAAATGGGAGATCAAAAATTACAAGAAATTTATTCACAATTACCTCAAATTCACTTTCTTTAGGATCTCTAGTGAAAAGGAGGAATTAATTTTAAGCGGGGATTCCTTTTACATATCTTCATGATGAAAAGTGACTTCAAAAAGCATCATATCATTTCTCTTTAGAAAAGTTCTTCATTTTTATTATAAGTCATTTTTTTCAAAATATCTATCTCAGGATGAGGTAAATTCATGGATGCCAACTCAATTTCCTTTCTCTTCATTATATTTAATGATGTAATATTGAGAGAAGCTAGGAGTTTTAAAATAATGTATCCAATAGAGTCATCAAGGTATTACTCAAGAAAAAATACTTCAAATTGTGGGGATCTTAAGGAAATTATGATAGCATATTGTTATTTTTCTTTCTCTTTCAAAGTTTAACAACCTATTAGAACTTACTTTTCATAACTTTAGTAAGTGTAATTATTAGAGATTGATGTAGGTATGTGAAATCCATTATGTTATTCTTATAATATTTTGTATGTACTCATTTAGGGAAATCATCTTCTCATCCCCATAAGTGAGAAATTCATCAATAGGGAAAAAAGAAAGGAAATTTTTTTTAAGATTTTCACCAGGCCATGAATCATCCAAAATATTTTATTTAATAGATATCTCTTATATTATCTCAATGTTATATGAAAACATTTTATAATTACTTACATTTCCCAACGATTCACCTTTAAGATTTTTGATATCTCGAATGTTTACAAAATGTATACCTTTTGTTTATTCATCTCATGAGATGCCTAGACTTATGATCATAAACATTATTTATCTTCATTTTAATCCTTCAACAATACTTTTCTTAAGTTTCTAAAACACAAATTTGGTTATAGGGTCATGAGATGTAATGATTTCATCCTCTATGTTTTTATTTCTTGCATTGTTTTACTCTTTTCTCGCAACTTGCAATGGTGTGAAAACAACTTTTTTCTTCTTCATGGTGCATCAAATATATTGATATATGACTCATATTATTCAATGTATCAAGGATCATTAGGATAGTGATATAGTGAGATAATATTTGTTCCCTCTAATTTTTCAATTTGTTGTAGGGTTCATGCAAAATAAGGGACATCTTTACCGAGTTGAATTCCATAACTACATAAAAATCTTTCAAAAATACCTATTCATAATCATCTAGAACTTGAATGCCATTAAATGGAAGATAATTTTCCTATTCATCATCATTATCATTGTCACTCATTTTACATAGGTTACTATTTGTATTTATCATATTCTAGAAATGTACTTCAGATTTTGGGTACAAAATTCACACAAAGTTGTTATAATTTGTTCTATGGGGTTTCCTTGATATGGGAAATGAATGTGATAAACATTTTGATCCCTAGAAAATTCACCAAAAACTATTAGAAATATTTTATGTCATCATGTGGGATTTAATTCATCTAATGGAAGTGGCATAATTTCTGTTATAGCTAGGAAAATCACCTATTGATAGGGTGATGTTTTTCTCGCATTTGAGAGGGTAGTTTCCTTGTATGATGGTTTATTTGTGACTTTAACTGGAAATAAAAAAGGAAAGGAAAATGGAAAAAATAAATAAAAAGGAGAGGATGGAGGAAGTTTGAAATCAATAACATAATAGACTTAGAGAACTACTAAGATAACTAAAACATAAACATAAAATAAAACCCACTCTCTCACACATGAATAAAATAATATAATAATAAATGTAGAAATTAAGAAGCAAAAAGTCTTCATAAATCGTGAACCTTATAGATATGGTAAAAATTTCACATACATAGGTATTCATTCACAAAAATTTTGATTATCAAAGCATCACATATAGCCAAGGAGAAAGGAAACATTAATGACACCATTCAATCATAAATAGTGAGGCATGACTATTTTATTGATATGAATTAAAACCATAGGAAAAGATAAATAAATTAATATTCTATTCACAACTTCATGGAATAAGGAGAAAATATATGCATAAAAACTCGTAGCATGAATCCTCCAACATTCAAAGAGAAAAAGAGAGGTTGATCAACCCATCTTAGAATTGTTTCCAAGCTATATAGAGTAAATTAACCAAAAGTAGTTATATAACTACTTCATGCCTTAACCCACTCCTAACATGAGTTGACATAACTCGAGTTCACTTTATAATTTACATAATTACAATATTTTAATTAATTCAAGAATTGAATTAATTAATTACATTCCATGACTTGAATGATTCTTTTCCCAAAGACATTGAAATCACCATATAAAATCTTCTCATAAGATCAACCATTAGAGATGGAGTACCCAAATTTTTAATGATCTAATTTTGATAGACTTGAAGAAACCATTGACATTGAGATTATATATGAAACCATAATCCTCATTTTTATGTATAAGAAATAATATGATCTCACATTTGAATCTTGGGCAATAATTTTATATCAAGAACTACCATATATCAATGTATTAGTAAGAAAATAATATATTTCTCAAGATCATTGCATATATGAGAATCAATCATGTATATAGTTATGAACTTGCAGGTCCATCTACTTATTCATTTTAATGATGAAATTCTTGACATTTGAATGAAAAGTGAATAGTTCAACCTTTGGTAAGAGGCTCTATCTTTTATTACAACCATTTGAACCATGCTCGTTTAGCCTTACATTAGGAACAAGTACATGTTCAACCGTAATAGCTTCAATCTTGATTAAATCCTCAATATTCAAAGCATGTTCATAAGAAAAGGAATCATTTACATAATCCAATCATATAATACATTAAATATGAGGATATTGTTGTCATCATCCATGAATAACATACCACTCGGGAATTTAATCAAACACTATGCGGGAAAGCATTCAATGTTTTATATTTTCTCATATTTTCCTTGTTATCACCACTTAATGATTTCATGACTCTAGACAAAAGAAAACAATCAACAAGAAAATGTTGTGGAATTATTACAAAATAATGAAAGTGTTGCAAAGACACTTCAAGGTAGTTTTCAAGTGAAATCCTTTGAAAACCCTCTAAGAGTAGAATAAATAAAATGTGAAATGAAATGAATTAATAATACAATCCACTTGAAGGCATCAAGTAGATGAGTGTTTTATTACAATTTGAGGTGATTTGGCCAAGTAGATCATAAGTTATTAGCATTTTTCTCCGTGGAGAGCATGGGAGGAGGGAGTTGCGTGGAGAGGATGGATTTTTGTTTGAATATCATTTAAAATAACTTTAAAATTCCTCATGGAACTTGACCGAACATGGTGAGCCCAATTAGAGGAGGTTCCTTGGGTGGATCATTTTCGGTGCTTAGGAACTAATACATGCCCAAGCACATGTTTCAATGAACTAGGGAACATTAAATGTTCAAGAATATATAAGTGTGAAGTGAAATTTTCAAGTGCATAAGGAACCACTTATATGTAATACACCTTATTTAGTTCTTAGGAACTCAAAAGGTACCCAAATGCACTCCTATTAACAATTTAGAACAAAATTTGCATAGGGCACACTTTATGTTATTAGGCGTAACAATTTATAAGCAAGGAGCATATTTTAATGTTTTTTTAGAATGTTTTTAAACATATGGTGTGAATAAGGAAGGTTATTAGAACCTTATGAAATCCCACATGGCCCATTTAGAACCCAATTTAGGATAAACACATTCATAATGACCATTAAAAATTGAGAAAAGGAAAAATTGCATACATAGAGTAGTTTTGGCACCAAAAATAAATGGGGGACACATACAACATGTTTTTAGTACCCTAAAAATAAAAGTGCACTTGAAAGGGTCCTTAAGAACCAAAAGGTGCATGAGTTCTCCGTGAAAGAGCCTTGATAACTTAACATTAAAGCATGGGAAAATTTTCATTAGAAAAATAAAACCATGAAATGATTTGATTTGATCTTATAGATCACAAAATAGATCAACAGAGACCATTTGAGAATTTGACAACCATATAGAACAATGAAATTATGTCAAGATCAAAAAAAGCCAATGAAGATGACGTTGTTAACATAGGGTGTATATGTTCAAAATTCATTTCTCGGGTGGTTTTGAAACATCATATTTAACAAATTATAATGTTTCGATGGTTTGATTTTTCTCATGAAAATAAAAATAATATAAGGAAAAATAATTTTGGTAGTTTGTGGTAGTTTTAGATTTTGTAGTAAAAGCCCATAATTTTAAGAAAATCGATACTAATTTATTAAAAAATATATTATAAATTACAAAATCTCTTAACTTTAATATAAAATGGAATCATTTAAAAAATTAATGAGGATATAATTAAAAATATTTTTATTGATGTAGGGACATCTTAGAACTTAGACACACCTTACACAAGAGAAGGAAGATACATGCAAGAATAGAGGGAGACACTAGAGAAGAAAGGAAGGAGAGTGCTAGAAGATGAGTGCAGGGATGGGAGAACCATTGAAACAAGGTAAAGATTTTTTTCTTGAAGGAAACCTTGTAGAGAAATCATAGGATAGGTTGTTAGAGTTCACATGAAACATGGTGCACCAAAAGAAGGAAGAGGTCGAGAGAGGTCTCATGGGAAACAAAGTTTGTAGAAGAGTGTGAACCAAAGAAGAAGTTCAATGAAGAATAATGTGGGAAAGGAGTTTCCCCAAATGAAATCTAGGAATGAATTCTAAGAATAAAGTTGTGAAAATAATAGAGAGCAATGAAGAAGTGGAACAGAAAGATATTTAATTTGATTTCAAAGGGAAAAGGTGAAAAGGAAGTCATCAAGGAAGGATATGTGTAATATAATAAGGAGTTTCCAAGTGAAGGATAAAGGTCATGGAAGAAGAGTGAAGGGAAGGGAAGAAGGTGCAGAAGGATGGTGTACAAGTAAGATATGACACTTAAGATTAGGTGCATAGAGCGTAAGGAAGACTAAAGGACTTAGTTAGGAGGAGATGGAGATGTGCACGATGAAGAACATAGTCATAAAAGGCTTGAAAGAGACACTAAAGGAATGAAGGGAATAAAAGGAAGCACATAAATATATTAGAAAATAGTGGAACCTAATGAGAAGATGCAACATAAGTGTGAGAAATGAGGTTTGAGGAGATAAAAGCATGGTGATAGCTAACGTAAAGAAAGGACATACAAAATGGATCTGCGGGTCAAAAGGTTGATGGTGACCAAATGATAGAACATATAGATAAAGAGGATCCAACCACCTAGATATGTGGTGTAAGGGGATTGGATAAGAGAAGATCATGTGGATAAGATCATTTAAGGAGCTTAGTTCAAATTTGAAGTCCGAGAGGGAAAATCATAGGAGCTAGATTAGAGGAGAGAGAAGCGAGAATGATTGACCACATGAAATTATAAATAGTATGTGAGATATCCAATAAGGAGGTTGTTGACAAGGTGGATTTGGGACCGAGTTGAGAGGTTGGGATTGGCCATAGAACCAAAGGAAGTCTAGTTAGCCCTAGGATGTGCCAACATCTATAATCACCCCATCAAGGAAGATTACATATGTCATAAATCCCTTTTAAGAAATATAAGGAAAACATTAACAATTTTCCATCCATTGTGTTAGAATATAGAAATGGTGGGCTCAATAAGTACCTAGATGACCCTTTCTTCACCGTAAAGTGCTATTAGAGTAGGCTAATTTCCTACATATGAAGCTAATAGACCACCAAACATGAGGTAGTTAGTAGAGGAATTATGTTCTCCATCGTAAGTGAAGGTGGGTAGAGAACACAAATGAGAACCAAGTGATAATTCACAAGATGGCACCAAGAAATGAAGATGTTTCTAATGCAATAATAATGAAGAAGATTGAGGAAAAAATGAAGGATATTTAGGGACTATGAGAGATGTGGATATGATTGAAACATGTAGAATAAGACTACCCAAAGAAGATAGGTCATGTGACTAAGGGTTGTGAGGAGGTGAATAAGGTGAAGGAATAGAAAAGATTCAAGGGCTTGATGGAGATAATTTACAAAGGATGTTTGGAGAGCATTATGAGAAGGTGTGCATCAAGGAACAACTGACAGTTGTGTGAGATGAGCCCAATGGAGAAGGAGAACCCAATGTGGGAGCACCAAAAGGGAAAAGGGTTTGACTACGTGAGTACCGTGGAAATATGTGTAATTGAAGGAACATCATATTATAGTGCGTGAGAGTATCATACTAGTGAAGAAGGTTTCTAAGGAATAAAGAGAGATGGTTGAAAGAGACCATGAGGGCACAAATATATGCACATAATCTGCAAGAGGATACCATGATGATGGAAAGATAAGGAAATACATAATGCACACACAAGAAATAAATGGTCATAGAATACACTAGAGAGGTAGAGGAAAGCATTCCAAAGGGATGTAAATATGGGAACACATAGAGAAATGGGAGTACTACTACAAGAATATCCAAGAAATCCCGGGATATTGTGAGAGTGCTCATGGAAAAGGTCATACTCGGTAAGGATATCTAGGGTGATCTCGAGAAGAGGTATGCATAAAAGTGTGCAAGATAAGAGGATCACACGATCTAAAGGGAATGTGAAGGAAGTTAAAATAAACTACAAAAAGAATGTGGAAGAGGAAGTCTGGGATCGAGAGAGACTTGAAATGGTCTAACACGTAAGAAGTTTCCCTAAATTCAAAAATACAGAGAAACTAAGGGTAGTTACTGACGTGCACAAAGAAAGAGGTGCATAAGGAGGAGAAGAGATTGGTAGAGATCTCAAATGTTCATCATGTGGAGAGGATCCATAATCTTACGCAAACCAATGGTATAGGAAGAAGAGAGGAGGAAAAATAAGGATGTGGTGGTAAAATTTCCATAGAAAGAGGGAAAAGAGAGTAAAGGCCGTCGGCAAGAGTGTGGTCTAATAGATCTTGAGAAGTGAGGGAAAGAAGTAGTTCTCAAAAGCCTATAGAAAAGGGAGATACAGAGGCATAGAAGTTTTTTTGGGAGAAAATCACAAAGGGAATTTTGTGCAAACAACATAGCAAAAGAGTGACCAAAAAGTAAAGATTTAGAAGAATGGAGTCAAGACATGCGAGGAATCACATAGAAGGAAGGGAAATAAGGAGAAGCAACACACAAATAAAAAAATGTGTGGAAGGAAAGTGTCATGATGGAAGGGCAACAGAGAAAAGGAGAATACAAGGGAAAAAGTTTATATGGGGATGCGTAGCGAGAATTTTGGAAAGTAGGAAAATGCAGAGGATAAAGGAAATGATATAATCATAAGGTAGAAGGCTCAAAGAAGATACCTTAAGGAGTAGAAGAAACTTGTGGGATAATGTGAGATGAAAAGGAGAGGCCACTATGAAATAACCAAGGATTGGAATAAGCATCAAAAGAAGTGCAAGAGAGTGAAGGATCGATGATTTAAGGAGATAGGAATATCTACGAGATATATTCCAAAGGGTGATGCTATCACTCACCAAAAATTCTTGATGAGGACCTTAAGTTTAAAATAACCATAGATGTTTGATGCGGTGGTATCTTGGAACTTTGATAAAAACTGCACAAGAGAAAGAAGATGCATGTAAGAGTAAAGGGATGAATGGGATAAAATAGGAAGGAGAGAACAAAAATATGAGCACAACAATGGGATCTTAATTGGAATAAGGTAAAGGTGTTGTCTTGAAGGCAACATTATATAAAAATCATAGGATAGGTTACTAAAGTGCACATGAAATAGGGTGCACCAAAAGAAGGAAGAGGTAGGTGAGAGGTCACATGGGAAATAGAGCACGTAAAAGATATTATAATAGAGAAGAAGAAAAATGAAGAATTAAACAAAAAAGGATTTCCTGAAGGTAATCGTAAGGAAGGCAATGTAAGGGAAAATATGTGGAAGAAATCTACAAGGAACAAAGCATAAGGTAATAAGTGGAACAAAACAAGATCCAAGTAGATCTCAAAGGGAAAAGGTGAAGAGGAAGTCACCAAGGAAGGAGATGCACAACATAATAAGGGGATGTCAAGTAAAGAATGAAGGGTCATGAAAGAAAGAGTGATGGGAAGGGAAGAAGGCACAAAAGGATGACACACAATTCAGAGATGACATGTAAGATTGGGTGCACATAGTGGAAGAAAGACCAAAGGACACACTTAGGAGGAGATGGAGATGTGTAGGATGAAGAAATAAGTCAATATGAGTTTGCAAGCAACATTGAAGGCATGAAGGGAAGAAAAGGAAGGGAAAAAATATATTGGAGAAGAGTATAACCTAAGGGTAGGATGTAATAGAAGTGTGAGAAAAAAGCCCCAAGGAGATAAGGACACGGTGACAAATGCGAAAGAAAGGAAGGACAATGGATTTTTAGTCACATGGTTGATGGTGATCTGGTGATAAAACAATAGACAAGGAGGATCAAACCACTTGGAGATGTGGCATAAGGGGATTGGATGAGAGCACATCATGCGGATAAGCTCATTTAAGGAGATTAGTTCAAATTTGAAGTTTGAGAAAAAATCAGAGGAGCCGGATCAAAGGAGAGAGAAGTGGGAAAGACCAAGCATGTATAACTATAAATATGAGGTGATATATCCAAAAGGGGGTTGTTGAGAAGTCGGAGTTTGGACCGAATTGAGAGGTTGAGATCAGCCCCAATGCCGAAAGAAATATAATTAGCCCTAGGAGGCACAACAACTATAATATCCCCATTAAGGGAAGAGTGTAGATTTCATAAAGGCCTTCGAATAAATATAAGGAAAAAATTAAAAATTCCATCCACTATGTTAGACTCTAGAAATGACAGGGCTTGGGGAGTACTCGGATGGTCCCTTCTCCACCGTGTCATTTACACATTGGACTAGACCTTTATACAACATATTAGAGGAAAAAATAAAAAACTTTCATGTTAGTATGTGCATAACACATTTTTTCTTAGCACCTATTTTGTAGGGTTATGATCATAACTATCCAAAGATAACCTCGTGGCACACCCATGTCAAAACAAATTATCCTTAAATCCTATATGCCAAATTTTCCACATGCATGCCAATTTAGCGCATAGAAAATGAGATTTCAATATTTTTTTTATCAAATATAGTTTTGTAGCTATTGTTTAGTAGTATTTTAACTTTTTTTTACAATTTAAACATTTTTAATTAAAAAATCAATGACATAGGTTTTGTTTTTTTACTCTAATTTTTAAACACAATTAAAAATATATATAAATCATTAAGTTTCAACAAAAAAATATCATACTATAAAAAGTAAGCTTGAAAACCGCATATTTATTTTCCTAATTATAATACTTTCAATTTTGAGATATTGAGTGTGACACTTAAAACAATAAATTACATAAAAGTTTTATTTAAATAATTAAATAAAAATAATATTTTATAAAAAAATTACTAACAAATATTTTTCACTACAACATTGAAAATATAATGTCTTCAAAAATATTTTTAAATAATCATATGTCATTATCATACATGTGTGTGTGAATTTTTCACTCAATGTGCTAGTTTGCACAAATAAAGTACTTTGTTACACAAAAGGCTTTAAATTTTATATACATACATACATATATACATACAATTTTATGTGTATATATAATAGTATTCTACACTCAAAATCCTTCATTTCGTATATTTACACTATTGTAAAATTCTAAACCGATGTATCATTTATCATCCCTAAACTTGCGTAAACTCTCATTTTTAATAAAATGCATGTCACTTATCTATATAAGAGTGTGCCACATGTTTTTGCACTCACCCTTGGAAATTATTGTTGATGAAGGATATGACTTTGTAAAATGGCCTATAGTAGTTATATATGATGTATACAAACTTAGCGTTGGTTATTGGGATTGAGAGAGCGATTTATTATTTGGGTGTTTTGTTGTTATCGCATGAGTAGTCCTAAAGATGTTCGATAAGAGTGTAGCTAGAAAATCATGCACTTTAGACATTATTTTCCCGACTTCATAATACTATTTAGAAGGTTTTTGAGTGAAGAAAGTACTAATCAACCCCCATCTTTTGGCCATCTTTTTTACTTTATTTCATCATTAACGATATCTTTCATCCATATGCCCAGTCAATTTTTGTCATCCCATGTTATTTTAGCCTCGATTCGCAGATTAGTATTGGGGTCCCCATGGGCACCCTAGTCCCACCATAGGTGCCCTTGTCCCTTTTGTAATTTCCCACCATATTTTGGGCTCCTTCTAACCATTTTAGCTTTTTTATCTTTTTTTTGGTCAGCCATTTCAAGGTTAATTATGAAATTAGATCAAGAGAACCCTATAAATATAAAGTTATGAGACCATAATGAGGGCTAACATCACTCATCTAGAGTTGCATACATCGATTGCATTGGAGATCACTTCCATCCACATAGCTCCATCATAAAGGCACAAGGATAGACATCTACATCACACATCATAGGGGGAGGGATTACATTCTATTCCATGCACACATTCTATAAATTTTTTTACACAGTTATTGCTCGATACTTCATAAAGTGTGACTAACACAAGAGAAACCTAGGGCATGTTCACACACACTTGTACATAGAGCTACATATGGTCTGAGATGTAGTGTAATGCTAAGTTAGTAAGTCCACCATTGTGGCGATATGAGGTTAGTCTGACCCCTTCATATGCATTTTTATTTTTTTAGGGTTTGATGTTTTTTTGGGGTCTAACATATCTTACTTTCATCTTGGATTACCGTGACATCTTTAAAGGGGACAACGAAGCTGATGTGACACACAACAAGGGTTTTAGAACAACTCCTAGTCATGTGAGATTTAATTTCAGAGCTTTTACATAGACCAGGTGCCTATTTTGTAGACAAAGTTCTCATGGGCACCCCGGTCCCTTCCTATGAACTCCAGTCAAGGAATCAGCCCAGACCCATCCTTTTCAGGGATTCTATCGATGTTGATCCCTCCAGCTTTTTCAGTCATCACCGTGACACTGGTATGTGAGCATCTTCTATTCAGCTGAGTTATTTACTCTTCCTTCTTACACATTAGGGTTATCATTTCCTTTTACATATTTACTTAGATCATTTACATACTTCTTTATTGCATTTATTTATTTTATTACAGTTGTTCATAGCTTAGATTAACTATCCCCACACTACATAGTTAATCTCGGTTAGTCATTTTGGTGAACCCCACTCGATCGTCCACACTTCTAGGTCCTTCATCCATTTCTCTCTTTCATATTTATATTATCCTTTATCCTAGCTTTGGCTCATCATGAATATCTCTATTCACACTTATCTACAAAATCACCCTGATTATATCAATAACCTTAAGAAGTACTTGTCTACTACTTACATTCCCCCTCATACTTCACCTACTATGTATACCATAAGTTCACTTCAGCTCTATCCCTTAATGAGGATCAAATAACTTTCACAACATATGATCTACCTCCTCAAGAGATACTACAACATGACCCTCCCTTGTATATCCAAGTTTGTATTAACACGGTCGAGTCAAGTGTGCTTTAGTCGACAATGGATCTGGCCTTAACATTTGTAACATCACTTTCCTTCAACATATAGGCATGTCAAGCATCTTTATCCCCTTCATCCATCTCTATTTGTGGCTTTGATAACATCCCCAAGCATGTTTTAGGTATTGTTAATTTACCGGTCACTATTGGTCCATGTATAATTGATATTTCATGTCATGTCATGCCTAATGACC
Organism: Taxus wallichiana var. yunnanensis; assembly: GCA_018340775.1. Taxonomy (NCBI): domain Eukaryota; kingdom Viridiplantae; phylum Streptophyta; class Pinopsida; order Cupressales; family Taxaceae; genus Taxus; species Taxus wallichiana. The sequence continues at coordinate 278,595,357 of CM031240.1, forward strand.
TTAATTATAATATTCTCCTTGGGAGACCTTGGATCCATGCTATGCATGTGGTCCCCTCCACACTATGAACATGACTTAAATTATGGTATCAAGGAACTATTTACGATGTGCTAGCTAATCCATCACCTTTTGAGTATTGCAATTCTATTGAACAAGCTACTGATATCCCTACTTCCTCCGATATTACTCACAAATTTTCTAAGTATGGATTAGGGTATGAATATCTCTACCACTTTGGATTCTCTGATACACAGGTAGATCAACAAGAACATAAAATCATAGAGCTTTGGGACCTCCCCGCATGGTCACACAAGTTTGGGTTAGGGTATCAACCTCCTTCTCTCTACCTCCCATAGATGCTTATACCTCCTTTCATGTTCCTTCACTTCCCTTGTTGCATCCGGAACTCATTAGTGATGATACATCTACTCTTTGGGATACCCTTGATACTTTTGCTACTGATAGCACACTACTTGATTACATGGGTGCTTATGATCATCTTCCCTCTTTCCACCATAAATGGCATCATCCTTTGTCCCTCACTAATATGGTTTACCTCGGGAATATGATATCACCACTGATAATGTCGATCCACCCAAACTATTCCTAATGATTTGTATATCGAGGATTGTTTAGCCCTTATAAATGAAGAAAAATATAATACAACTTTGGTACATTTCAACATTCACACATATTTTTGATAGCCACTTCTCTCACCCCTTGCTAAACAAAAGGATATCAAACAATTCCTTCATGATTTCTCATATATTTTCACATGGGATTACAATGATATGCTTGGTATTGATACATCCATGGCAATGCATAATATTTTCCTTAACTCAAGTGTTAAACCTATCCAACTAGAAAATTCATAAAATGCACCCTAAGGTAGCCCTCTTAGTCAAAGAAGAAATTCAAAAAATCTATATGCAGGTTTTATTCATGCTATCGACTATCCCGAATGGGTATCTAATATTGTACCGGTGATGAAACCCTATGGTCGGGTTTGTTGTTGCACTAAATTTCGTGACTTAAAAAATATTTCCCTAAGGATAATTTTCCTTTGCCACACATCGATGCTATTGTTGATTAAAAAAAGATATGATATCCTTTCTTTCATGGATGGATTTGCGTTAATAATAAAATCAAGATCAATTCAGCTGACCAATAAAAAACTTCCTTCACCACACCATGGGGTACATTTTATTACACGTCCTTCCATTCATCCTAAAAAATGTCGAGCTACTTACCAACGGAAATGACACATATATTCCATGACTAAATTCACAAGATCATTAAAGATTATGTAGATGACATCTTAGCAAAATATCGGTGACGGTCCTCCCATGTGAAGGATCTTCAAATATTATTTGAACGATTACGACAATATTGTGTCCGCTTGAATCCTAAAAAATGTATTTTGGGGTCACAATAGGTAAAATTCTTGGATATATTATCTCCCAACGTGGCATTGAGATTGATCCTAACAAAATCAAGGCCATTATTGATATGCCTCCCAATAAACTTACACCAGTTATGATCGCTATAAGGTAAAATTCAAGCTATTCAATGATTCATTGCACAACTTGCTAATAAGACTCAACCATTCACACAACTCATGAAGAAATATGCCAAATTTGTTTGGGATGAGAAATGTCAACAAGATTTTGATGACATTAAATCTTACTTTCTAAATCTGCCTATCTTGGCTCCACCCGTAGGTGATCGAAATTTCTTATTGTATATATCCACTATGTTTTATGCTTTACGAGATTTTTTGGCACAACATGATGATTCTCAATGCAAAATATCCATATATTATATCATTCATACTTTTATATCTTACGAATGTAACTATAGCTACATTAAAAATTGTGACTCGGTCTTTTTTCATTGCAGAAAAATTGTGACACTTTATACTTAACAATGAGGTACATATCATAACCAAATTTGACCCATTACATTACCTCCTCTCCCGCACACATCTATCAGGATGTTTGGCATGTTGGGTCATGCTCCTCATCAAATTTGATTTTAAGTTCCTACCATAAAAAGTAATCAAAGGACAAGTTATCACCGATCAACTAGCTGTAGCACCCATATATGATGCATCACCCATTTTTGACTCCTTTTGTGAATATTTCACTACTTATACCATCGAGCTACATACATGGAAAATGTAATTTGATGGCTCTCATTTTTGATCTAGCGCTAGGGATGGGATAGTATTCATTACCCCACATGGTGACCCACTCCCCTTCGCATATCGATTAGAGTTTTCTTGTACAAACAACATAGATGTGTACAAAGCTCTCATCTTAGGCTTACTTTCCACTCAAAACCTCCTCTTTCTATACTTATGCATACACAATGATTCTCAATTAGTTATTAATCAAGTTAACAATACATATAATACAAAGGAGAAGCATCTCATTCCATACAACAACCTTGTAAATGGATCTTTTAGCTACTTTTGATTCTTACTCCATTATTACTATTACTCACAAAGATAATCGTCATGCAGATGCTATGGCTAGTGCCGTGTCATCGCTCATCCCACAAGACATCATCGACGAAAAATCCACTTTCATAATTACACACTTACAAAATCCATCTATCTTTGTATTACCTCTTGTAGCTTGCACCATCACACGCATTCAAGATAACGTAGAATGGTTCATGCTTATTTATAATTACTTATATAAGAAAACTATCCCCGACACCCTACAACCTCATGAAGCTCACCGGTTACGTCGTGAGGCTACTTGTTATGTTATAGTTGGTAATGAATTATTCAAATGTGCTATTGACGATCATCTTCTTCGTTGCATTTTTTGTAGACATTCCCATAACCATCTCATAAATTCATGATAGCATATGTGGTGGTCACTTCTCAAGTAAAGCTATGTCACAAAAAAATTTACGCCAAGGGTATTATTAGCCTATAATGGAACAAGATTTCCTTGAATATGTTACTCATTGTGAAAAATGTCAAAAACATGGCAATCTCCATCACGCACCCACGTATGAAATCCAACCCATTGCACCTACTTGGCATTTCTCCCTTTGGGGATTTGACCAATCCTATGATCTGCTGAATCATGACATAAATTCATCATCACTACTACTAAATACTTTACTAAGTGGGTTGAAGTGGCTCTTCTATGAATAGTCACTGGTATAGATATTTGTAACTTTCTCACCACCCATATTATCACACGTTTTGGTGTGCCTTCTACTATAATCGCTGATAATGGACCTTCCTTCAAAAATAAGGACGTTAAAAAGTTTTGTGCTAGATTCAAAATAAAACAATCATTCTCCACACCTTATTATCTGCAAGGAAATGGTCAAGCTAAGGCCACCAATAAAACCATTATCAAAATATTACGAAAGATGTTGACTCTAGTGGTACCAATTGGCATAACCAACTATTATATGCTTTATGGGCTTATCATACTAGCGTTTGTACACCTACTAATGCCACATATTTTCATTAGTTTATGGTTGAGGCCATTATTCCACTTGAGCTTGAAATACCTTCCTTACAGATTTATCTCAAAGGAATCCTTAAAGACAATGAATATCATGAGAACTACCTACACGAACTAGAAATGTTAGACTCACATCATGTTTAAGCACTAGAACATCTTCATGCATATCAATCTTATATCGCTCATTCATACAATCACAAAACTCACTCTCGAGAGTTCAAAATTGTGACCTTTGTCTTGAAATAAAATCAAAATAATGTAAATGTTGAGGCACCACAAAAGGTAAATTCAAACCCAATTGGATTGGTCCATACATTATCACTGATAAGCTTGGTGGTGGGGTATATCACCTCACCACCATTTTAGGTAAACCACTCAAAAATCCACTCAACATAATGCATCTTAAGAAATACTATGCTTAGATTACCACTATTTGATCATTACCTAATGACACACTCTTGTGCTTCGGTTCACACTTGACTATTGAGGGCTTACTACACATGAACCCCACACACTTCACAACACACTTATTAACACAATACATGTTATAGACCATAAAATAAACATTTAGTCTACAACATTTTGACATTTGTGTATTTATACATCATGCATCATGTTATTTGTCATTAGGCATACACCACAGCCTACTTTTCTTACACTACTTATCCTACATACTCATTCTTTATTCACTTTACATTGCATATTTTCACACATATTCTACATACTAGTCTTCATCACATATGAGTCTAACATTACATCATCTTACATACTACATTACTAGTCCATCTACATACATGCCACTTTACATATTCTATACATCTTGCATTTTCATTCTACACATAGTGCACTTACACATTCCACTCATCATGTGGTCAACTATTAACTTTACCTACACTACATTATCTTCTATGCATTTCACTCACTACCATATGACGCACTTTAGTTCCTCGGTCCATACTCGACTGCCGAGGGTTTACAAATCAAATGGACCTTACACTCATCACACATTTACTATTCAACCTTTCATCATGCACATTTCTAGCCTAGTGACATACGCTTTAGGCTAAATCATCACCTATTCTATCATTTTGTAGTGGTATACACCTTAGGTTACATCACCACTCCATCTTTTCATCTTGTAGTGATATACGCTTAGGGCTAAATCATCACTCATCCATTCATCTCATAGTGATATACACTTAGGATAAATCATCACTTATATGTTCATCTATTCATGATATATGCTTCAGCTATAGGGTTCATGCACACATCTTCACTAGGTTTTATCTCATCACTACACCTACACATTCACCACAAAGACGTTATACACATAATACACTTCGACCATTTCCCAATGAAAACTCTTGTTTACGGTTCATTCTTGACTATTGAGGGGGAAAATTAATGAACCTCATTACATAAATTTCATTCATTATGGGGGAACGTTTCTCCTATCATCCATCTTTCATTCCATTCCATCCATCCATAACATATTTCATATTATGGTTGCTTTTACTCTTTCTTACTTGTGTTTGTTCATGGTCATTTTATTACACATGCTAGTTAGATTGCTTGTATTTCATTTATCTATATCATCTACACATGAGTGTTCACATCTCTTTCTAGTTTTGATCATAGATACATGTCTCTTACACATAACATGGATGTTATCCTTCTACCCTTCTTACATTGGTCACTAGGGCATCCACATTCGTCTCTCACAAGTGCTATTGTTTCATTTTGTACTTATCACTTTACATTCCTTGGTTATACATGCTTTTGACATACTAGTAATCTTTCTAAGTGTTTCATGTGCAACATTTTTATGTAAGGATATTTGCTTCCATACTTATTTGTTACATTATCTATCTTTGTATGCTTCTTGTATGTGGGCTATACCCTATGTTTGGTGTGCACACTTATTTGTGTTTGTGGCCATGATGGCCTTGCATGTCTTGCGACATTGTGAGTGATGTCCCATGTTTGTAATCCATTTTGTGTGGATTACTTTGTCTTCTTGTGTGTTTACTACATTTCTTGGTAGCTTTTACACTATTTGCATAACTTACACATTGTTTTCTACATTCATGCTTTTTTGCACTAACACTTGTTTTGGCTAGCCTTCTTGTTCGTGTATGCCTTCGTTTCTACTAAGCACTTTCTAGGATACAATTCATGTGGTTGGTCCTCTTTTGGGGCCACATTCTCCTATCAATGACATCACATGCACCCCCAAATAGGGGCATGCTTTTTGGGTTTTTTACATACTAACACAAAGGTTCTACACTGGTTAGGCTCAATTATATACAATGAGTGAATTCATACCAGTATACAAAATCCATACACAATGGATTTTATAGGACATGGTGTCCTTAGCATTCTAGGAAGTAGTTATAGGCTTGGAGGTTACAATGGGTGTGCCTCTCTACACTACTTCAACCTAGTGGCATCGGATCACCCAAAAAACCAGGACAATATAGAGATCTCTTCATACACATTCAAGGAAGTAGTTAGAGCTTGGAGGACATAGAGAATTTCATCCCTACACTTCTTCGACCTATGGTGTGAGATCACCCAAAAAAATCACAGTATAGGATATCATTCTACACTCTCTTTCTCGACATGGATCAGGTACACATGTTCCATTTTCATTTGTATACTTTACATTTACATACTTTTACATGCATCTTTTACATTTTTTACATACATACATACATACATATTCAAGTACTTGATAATTTTCTCCTTACAGTCCTGTCATATGAGAAATAAGAAGTCAAATGGGGGAAACAACAATAATGGATTCAAAAAAACTTCACAATAAAACACACTTTACTAACGATGTAGGTACACTAGACACATTAGCAACTACACACTTGTTCCACCCTAGGTTCACTCTCATCACTTTTTCCTTACACATTTTTCATCTTTAGTTTCCATGTTCCTCTATATTTTTGTCATCCCACGCTTTGTCTAGTCCTTCAACACGTTTCTACTACAATATTCATGGGCATCGTACGCATCTCTATCTACTTTATGTTACTTGATCTTTCCTCTCACCAACATAAAGTGGGGAAAATGTAGTCACAAAATCATGCACTTTAGACATTATTTATCCCAGCTTCATACTACTATTTAGAATGTTCTTGAGTGAAGAAAGTACTAATTAACCCCAGTCTTTTAGCCATCTCGTTTTATTTTATTTCTTCATTACCGAACTCTTACATCCATATGCCTAGTCACTTTATGTCATCCCAAGTGATTTTAGTCTCAAATGGGGTGCCTAGATTAGTACTTGGGGTGCATGTGGGTACCCTAATCCCACTAGGGGCACCTCGGTCCCTTTTGCACTCTCTCACCATATTTTGGGATCTTTCTAGCCCTTTTAGCTTCTTATATTTTTGGTGGTTGGCCATTTCGAGTTAATTATGAAATTAGATCAAGAAAACCCTATAAATATAAAGTTATGAGACCAAAATGATGGACCTAGCATCACTTACTACTATCACTCATATAGAGTTGCATCCATCTATTTCATTGAGATCACTTACATCCACATAGCTCTAACATCAAAGAACAAGGCTAAGACATATGTATCACACTTCATAGGGGGAGATTCTATTCTATTCCATGAACACATTTTTAACATTTTCTACACATAGGTATTTCTCTCTATTTCATAAAGTGTGACTTACAAAGAGCAAACCAGGCTTATTCACACACACTTGAACAATAAAACTACATCAGTCCGAGATTTAGTGTAACAACTCGGTTAACAAGTCCACCATTATGGAAGCTAAGGTCATCGACCCCCTTCATATGAATTTTTATTGTTTTAGGGTTTGATGCTTATTTTGGGGTCTTGCAGGTATTTCTTTCATCTTGGAGTATTGGAGTTATCTGGAAGGGGACATTAAGCTGATGTGATACACATGAGGGGTTTGGGACCACCTCCCAACCCTCTAAGATTTAGTTTCAGATATTTTAGACAAACGAGAGTGGCCAATTTGCAGTCCAAAGCATCCATAAGTGCCCCATTCCCTTCCTAGATGCTCCACCAAGGAATTAGTCCAGATCCATCCTTTTCGGGGATTCTTCATAGTCGTTGATACATCTAGATTTTTCATTCATCACTACAACACATTGTGTGAGCATATTCTATTTAGATGAGTTATTTCCTCTTCCTTTTTGCACATTAGGGTTAGCATTTCCTTTTACATAGTTAATTAGATCATTTATATACTTATTTACTTGTTGATATTTATTTTATTTCACCTGTTCATAGCTTAGCTTAACTATCCCCACACTACATAATTAGTTAATTTTATTTAATCATTTCAGTGAAACCCACTCGATCATCCACACTTCTAGGTCCTTCATTCATTGCTCTCTTTCATCTTTCTTTCATCTGTGATCCTAGCTTTGCCTCATCATGAACATCTCTATTCACACTTATCTACAAAATCACCTTGATTGTATCAATAAACTTAAGAATTATTTTCTACTACTCACATACCCCCTCATACTTTTCTCGACTATGTATATCATAAGCTCACCTCGGGTTTATCCCTTAATGAGAATCAAATAAATTTCACAACATATGATCTACCTAGAAATACTATAATATGACCTTCTTATTTTCCTCCACATTCTTCCAAAACCTCACTTGTTCATGACCACATTTCTTTTATCTTGTATTATCTTTGTTTCTCACGACATTTTACACATACATTTTTAATTTCTCTCCTTAGTTGATGCCATCTCCTATGAGTGATTGCATTGGCTCTATTTCAAACCCTAACTGATGCCTTTTCCCATGGGTGATGGTGTCGGTATAAATACCTAAAATAAACCCTTCCTAGTTATCTATCATCACAATTTTACAAAGTAACTCACCATTAGCTTTGCTCTTTTATGCCAACTTGCATCTGCTCACTCAACTCTTGGATTTCTTTCATCTTGACTCTTGGCTTGGAGATTCTTCTTGATTAGATTGGTTTTCTTGCACTTTTAGGTCACCTATAGTGAGCTAGGACTTGATTGTTTCCCCTTCTCCACCCAAAATATACTCTCTCTTTATATATGGTCATATGGGAGATAGATGCCTCCGCGAACGCCCCCAATAGGTAAGTTCCCTAACTTGACTTGTTATTTTGTATAGATTATTCTCCTATCTTTTCTATTTACTTTATGTTAGCTTAGTATTTTATGCACATAATAGGTTAGCATATTATATTTCAGTTCTTTATTTCATGTTACATAATTTACTTTGGTTAGCATAGACTTTATATGTTTATCTTGTCTTTTATTACCCCCATAGTGTCGATACCTCAATAGGGTTCCTTCCTCTTCTTTGACTTAGGGCCTTGGAAACCTTAGGTTGTCCTAGTGTAAGGGTTACTTCCCTTTGGGTATGCGATCTTAGCAGTCCCTATACCCCCTTTGAATTCTATCTGTTGTGTGTCCCTTACTCATTGCCTTGATACCCTAGTTAAATGGATGATAAGAGTGCATGGTGTCTAGAATTTTTTTACCTCTGTACATCCTTGGTGAACCCAACGTGAATCTTATTTTGTACCTTATGATTTATAACAGCTTGTAAAACACCCATTTTCATTTTTTCTTGTTTAAACCCTTAAAATTTAGAAAAACCCTAAAAAGCAATCTTCTCGAACACCTTCGGCCTCTGTGCCGATTCTATGCAGTGTCAATCCTATTTGTTTTTTTCTAAAATCTTTACCAGATGCCATCGCCCTCAGTATAAATTCTATATATGGCCGATTGTGTCTATTTTAGTCTATTTCCTCTCCTAACACCATCGGACCCTATGAAAATGTGTGCATGTCTGATTACATCATAATTAGAGTTTTCTAGAGATCTTCTAACTTCCGCACCACACAAATGTCTCCTCTCGGGCTCTTCTTGGGTGGGTTGAATCTCCTGAACTTTTTCATGGGTTATTCATTTATGCCTGTATTCCCTCTTCATGCTCCAAAGCATTATAGTTCTCTTCCCATGATAGATAATCTTTACAAAGGTCCTAATATTACCCATGAAGCTCTCTACCGCCTCACCTCGTCCTATTGAGCACTCAAAATAATGTTTCTCAACTAAGTGTAATGTGGTTGAAACTGAACATATAGATCCTAGATATATCATCAAAAACTTAATGATAATGAATATCTTACACCTGATCGAGATGGAAGTATCCAAAATATATCCATGGAGATGACCATGCCTTACCTCAATTACAAAGGGATTCATCATAGTCAAACTCCTCCCTGTAGGACTGATCAAGATGAATCTCCTAAAACCCCTACCCATGAACATGATGAACTTGATGAACACCAAGAAACACCTATAGACAAAGGTAAGTATTCTTCTATGGATCCTAATGTATTGATAGCTAAGCTCCTAGATCAGATGGCCTTATCCCAAGTTACTACCACATCTAGTATGATTCAAATGCAAAATCAGATGTTACAAATAACATCTCAAAATGTGGCACCCAATGTACCTTCTTTCACACCTCCTCCATTGGTGGATGCACATAGAAATCTTATTCCTCCTCCACCAATCTGAAACAAGATGTTGCAAACTGTCCAAAATGAACCCTTAGCTCCATATATCGTAGCCATGGATTTGGGAGAGACTATCCCTACCATTTATTATGATGGTTTTGGGGATCTAACTCTCTTTCTCAAAACTTTTGGCAATATTTACAAAGAATGGATTCAAACAAATACCTATGCAACAACTAAGATTCTAGAAAAAACCTTAGTAGGTGAGGCCCTATAATGGTATAATCAACTTCCTCCTAATTCAATAGTTGACCTAGAAGGCTTAGTCAAGGCTCTAATTTCTAAATTCCAACAACAAGATCTACCCAAAAATACCTTAAAAAATTCATAAATCTTAAACAAGGGATAAATGAATCAGCCCACAACTTTATTAAAAAGTGGAAATCTTTTTCCATACAAGCTAACCATAACCTTGATAGTAAAATTTTATCTCAAATATTTCTTAAAGCCCTCATGCCAACCCTCCAATATAAGGTTAGGTCTTTCTCTCCTAATACGTTAGAGGAAGCCCTCGAACAAGCTAAAAGACAAGACTATCTCATGTGTGAGTTTGGATGCAATTCCAACCCATCACCCAAACTTAAAGGTACAACACATGTAATTAATTATTCTAGAGAGAAAGGGATGGGAGATAATTGAGAGATTTCTTATACACACACACACTCTCTCTCTCTCATGCCCCTTTATCTCATGCTTTGAACTTCTCTAAATGATTCCCACTCCATGAATAGTCCCCCCTTCCAAGCAAGCCTTGCCTAAATTTAGGGGTGATTTATTTTGTTGGTGGCATGCAACCATAGGACACTCACATAGTGATTGTAAGGACACTAAGAATGCCACCCTCAATTTTTCCTTGGTTCTTCTTATAATTATTCTATAATCATATAATAATGCTATGAAAAATATTGATCTTTAGAGAGATCATGCTCAATCATCAAAATCAGCGCATAAAAACCACATGAAAAATGTTGTGGGTACCATAAAACACTCATATGATCAAAAATTATTAGATTCCCAATATATCAATGCCTCCAAGACTAAATATAGGCATAAAAATACCCATAAAGATCCTAATATTAAACCCAAGAGACTCGTTGATAACCCATCTTTGTTTGATACCTCTCAAGATCCGCTTATAGTGGAGCCCGCTCTCATAATTGATCCTTTACCCATGGTATCAAAGTTTTTACCAAGCAAGGATCCCTTCCCACCTTATTTTGACAATATAACTTCATCGGACAAAAACTCCGCATCATTCTTGGGCTCATCTTTTATTATGACCCTACTACGGTATTGCTTAAAGCAATTACTCTAAACCACACTTTGGAAATTTCTAGATGAGATAAATTCTCTTACATGCAAAATTCCTTTTATGGAGCTCATGTGTACATCAAATTCACATCGAAGGTTCCTCCTCTAATAGATACAAATATTTGAGGACCCTTCTTGTATAGCTCCCAAAGCTCCATCCACATTTACAACCCTAAAAATTCATCACATAGAGACTATGGGATGACCTCCAAAAACTTCACGTTGGGATTCCTTAGCCTTAGAATTTTTTGAGGATGACATGATTACCGATGAAGTCTTATTTCATGTAGATGACCCACCCCTACTCATTAGTGTTTTTATTCACGATGCTCAAGTGCATAGAGTCCTTATGGATGAAGGGTTAGGAATTAACTTATCTTCTTATTCTCTAATCAAGAACCTTAGATTATCCATTGAGAACCTCAAACCTACTTGTTTAACTTGTCATGGATTCAAAAAAACCAAGAAAAATCCCATAGGATGCATTTGGCTATCCATCACATTTAGGCCTAAAACGGTTTACACAAAAAGCTTATGGTCCTAGATCATCCTCTCTTATAATCTCATATTGGGTTTCCCTTGGATGCATCACATGCGCATAATAACATCGTTTGGGTACCAATGTATCAAATTCATTCACAACAACCAACACTTTAGGAATGATGTTGATCCCAATCCTTGGGATGTTCTAGTACCATTCCCTAATGAGCTTTTTTGTAATGCCCAATGCTCCTGAGATCCAAGGCATTCCATATTTGGAATTATTTGATCTTAAGTCTAAAATTCAAGTTACATTAGCAGACTCGGATATGAAAAACTTAAAAAATAAAAATAACATCAACAAGAATAAATTACCTCGATGACATTGTGAAACGGTTCCTCTTACCACGATATCAATATCCTCCACAACTTTGAACCAAAGAAACTTTTCATCACACCTCAACTTTCAATCACTTAGAATGTAACGAATTATAAATTGCTTAACTCTTTTCTCGATCATCTTCCTCTCTCGCCTTGATCTTTTAGGAATATCTCTATCATGGATAAACAAAGTAAGTGCCTAAATAGGAAGATATTTCCTTCTCCCCCTCGATGACGAAGACTATATCATTTTGCAGGACGAGTCTAGACACTTGGAATTATTACACTACTATTTTTCCTTGGCCAAAATGTAGTATTTATGAGTCCAATCTAATACCATCAATGCATATTTTTATGAACCTCTTATTTATGAAACTAGTGAAGTAATGAAGAAGAGGAAACACTTCCTATGTTCCTCCTGCTAGTCATCCACTCTTAAACACTCCTTGAGTATTAGAGAAAATTCATGATTATACATCTCGTTATCCTTCCTCAGCAACTTCAGCTCCTACAATGCCTCCACCACCCACATCATCTTCTGAACTAGCCTCTGTAGTTAATGATGGTCCATGTGCTCCTAGTATGGCCATTATGGATCATATACCCAAAGAGGTCACCTTGGATGTCGTGGTGTCGACATACAAAAACTAGTTCTAGACAACACCGAGATGACAAACGATACATGGGCATATAAATTGATGTGGAATATCATGGTCCTCTTCCCACTTTAGATAATGATGAGGCTATTCTAGAGCTCTTATACACACAAGAGGATAAACTTCCTTGAAGCCATCATAAACTTGGGAATTTTCCCAAAACACCCATGCGCTTTGATGACTGTGTCACTACTATCGATCCTTGATAGGAAAAGTTAGCTAAATTTCCTTAAGCTCCATACCATTTCCAAGATGGTAATTCTATGCTATATGAATGAGTCATTAGTGTACAACTTGAGGATGATACCTCGCATGTATTCATGCTTGGGATTTTCTTCCCCATCTACATGAGCATCACATCGATGTGTTAAGAAAGAAAAATTAAGTATTTGCATGGGAATATTTCACGTGATGGGCATTGATCCGTAGATTGTATCTCATAATATTGTCACCTATCCCGGTGTTGCACCTATTTGATAAAAGATCAAAAAATTCCCCCTAAAATCAATGATCTTTTTCATAAATAAATCATTAAGCTTTTATATGCCAAATTCATTTGCACCATGGACTATTTTGAGTGGGTCTCTAATATCATCCCGCTTAGATAGAAGGATACTCTTTCCATCCATATCTCGCATTGATTTTAGAAATATTAACCTCGCTTATCCTAAAGATAACTTTCCACTACCTTCTATCAACGACATTATCAAATCCACGACATGGTAAAATATATTATCTCTCATGGACATCGTCTTAGGATATAACCAAATCCAAATCACTCCTGAAGATCAACATAAGACCACTTTTACAAAATAATGGGGTACTTATTGTTATGTCAAAATTCCCTTTGGGCTAAAAAATTTGGGCGTAATGTATCAACACACCATAACTCACATATTTCATGACCTTATACACAAAATAGTCAAATTTTATGTGGATGATCTACTCATCAAATTATTATGCATAGACGATCGTGCTCATGGTGTAGACATCACTTTAGGGAATCTTAAAAATACAAGGTTTTTATCAATCATAAAAATGCATATTTACGGTTTTGGGTTTCTTAGTATCAAATCATGTTATCGATGTGGATCCAGAAAAAATTAAGGCCATCCCCAAAATGACGCAACCATCTTCTATAGCCAACATATGAAATTTTCTTGGAAATCTTGGGGTATTTTGATGATTTTTCCATAAATTCACTTATCGTTTGCATGTTATAAACAACCTACTTTGAAAGTCTGCCAAAATTGAGTGGACCAAGGATTGTTAGCAATATTTTGATAACATGAAACAATCTCTCACTTCACTACCAACATTACAACCTCCTTCTCCTGATCGACCCTTGTTATTATATACCTCTTCCACTCTAGTGTCTGTTGGGGAAATGCTAGCACAAGAGGATGAAAAGGTAAAGGATCATGCCATCTAATATGTTAGTCGAGCCTACTAGATTATGATATGTGATACACTTCTATCGAGTGGGATTTCCTAGCCATCTACTACAAAACTACAAAATTATAACATTATATGCTTTATGATACTACTTACATCATTTTTCACATAAATCCTTTAAGACACTTCTTCTCAAATGTTGTCCTTCCAATGGATCAAATCGGGAAGTGGATGACTCTTATTATGGAATTTGACCTCTGTATTATCACACAACAAGAAATAAAAGGCTAACTTATCACATATCAATTGGAAACCACTCTCATTACTTCCTCAACCTATCCATGATGCACTACTTAATGAAGATATCGTCCTCATTGAGGGCATCGACAACGTTATTCCCATTAAATTCTCTTTCTTTAGCTTCACAATCGGTCTTAAGGCATAATCCTCTAACACCAATAATGAAAGCACCTACCTCTTCTAAAGCTAAACGAAACCCTAAGATCACCAAAGAAGAAATTATTTTCTATTTACATGAGGATACATGGTTGTTACACTTTGATGGGGAAAAATTCCTTCAAGGAGCTGGGGTAGGTTGTGTCCTCTCTAATCCTTCTGACCAAACTTTCCCCCTTTCCTATTGACTAGAATTTGAGGTCACTAATAACATGGTTGAATATGAAGCTCTTATCTTGGGCATGTAAGCTTCCTCAATAATATTTCTTATCTCCATGCCATGAGACACTCTTAGTTAGTGTTTCAATAGGTCAACAATGCATTTCAATATCGTAGTGAAAATCTTAATGGCTATTATGAGTTAATTCAAGAGATAAAATAACACTTCACTTCATTTATTGTCAATTCAATCCCACGTAAATGTAATGCCTTGGTGACTTCTTAGCCATAGCTGCCACACAGCCTCCAGCCACAATCAAATTCTCATGATATTACTACCCTATTAAAAATTCACCAAACCCATGCTACCGTGTCACCAATGTGTCCAGACATCTGTCACATTGATTTGGATGCCCATACAACTAATCCTTGATATGCAAACATTCAAAATTCCTCTAACATCAAACTTATCTGGATGGTACATAATCATGAGCTCGCTTGTGAATATGAAAAAGGATCTTATATATGTACTAAAAAATGATGTGTTATATTATCAAAACTTCAAAGTTACTCTATTCCAATGCATCAATAAATATGAGGTTCCCCTGTCCTAGAAGAAGTGCACAAGGGAGCTTGTGGTGACCATTGTAGTAGTCACACTACTGCTCACATATGCCTATGTATGGGATACTATTGGCCTACTTTAGAATCAAGCTCTCATGCCTTTTCTAAAAGGATAAAACCTTTCTAAGTTCATGATGACTTAGTTAATTCCTCTCTAGCTGAACTATATTCCATCGACATTCTCTAGACATTCAGTATATGGGGATTGTATTACATTGGGAAGCTCCCTTGATCTTAGAATGGTCATGTCTTCATCATCACAACCAAAAAATAATTCACCAATTGAATTGAATCCATGACCCTCACTAACATGTTTGGAATTAATACCTCTAAATTTTTCCTCAATCAAATCATTTTCCACTTTGGAATTCCCCAAACCATCATATCTAACAATGGAAGGAGTTTCAAATGCAAAGAGATGAGGAAAATCTATTCTAAGTAAAAGGAATGATAACCAGATTGTACCAAGCTAAGAACACAGATGCTAATCAAACATCATGATCAATAAGATGAAAGCAATTCACCATAATAACTTTACATAAACCTTTGCAAACAAATGAGCAAAAATATCATATATTATTATGGAACTCAATGAAATACAATGAGAATGGGCCTTGCTTATATAGGAAAGGAATAACAATCTAAGAACCAGTCTAGGTCGTAGATTAAGCCATAAATGATGGAAAGAACTAATCATCAAAGAACTAGTCAAGTCCATAGATTTATGAGAGAACTAGACATCAAGGATCTAGTCAATACCATAGATCTAGGAAAGAACTAGTCAATACCATAGATCAAGGAAAGAACTATACCTAACAACTAGATAATATCTCCTAATATCTAAATAAATAAAAAGAAATATCCACACACATAAGTGGGTGAGGATAAATACAATAATGTACCTAGGTGAACATGAGCTAAGGTAAATACCTACTCTAACACCCCCCCTCAAGTGAAGCTAGGGGCCAAAATAGAAGTGGCATGTCCACAATATGAGTCCCGATAACTAGGCCTGATGAGGTACTCATGTACAATATATCCATGAAGAAATCTTGAACCAAAAGAAGGAAAGAATCCTACTAGAAGGAAAGAGAAAGAAGAAGAATAAGAAGGAAGATGTTCTCATGAACACCCCCAAGAACAAATTCTGAAACCCCAAGCATTCCACACAACTCAAGGTAGTGAGGTGATGCAAAAGGCTTCGTAAAGATGTCTAACCTGCTGCTGAGTCGGAATGTACTCTAAGAAAAGAACTCCATCTTGAATGTGCTGATGAATGAAGTGGATGTGTATCTCAATATGCTTGGTCCACTGGTGCTCAAATGGGTTGCGAGAAATGTGAATTACACTTTGGTTGTCACACCAAGGTAAATTGGTGAATCCTATGGGAATCCAAACTCACAATAATCGGGGCGAAGCCAAAGAATTTGATGACTCACTATACTCTACCTCTAAAGATGAAAGTGTAATAGCATGTTGCTTTTTACATGCCCAAACAACTAGAGAAGAACCAAGACAGAAAAGATAGCCAAAAGTGGAACACCTATCATTAATAGAACCTACCCAATTTGAATTTGTATACCCAACCAACTGAGTAGAGCCCCTAGTGTAGTGTAGGCCAAAGTGGGAAGTGCCATGCAAATAGCGCAAAATCCTTTTAGCAGCCTGCCAATGACTACTATGAGGAGAATGTGCAAACCAAGATACAAGCCCTACTGCAAATGAAATATCAGGGCGAGTATGGGTCAAGTACATGAGACTCCTAACCAACTGCCTATACAATGTAGGATCACAAAGTGGTGTGGTACATGTGGATGTAAGAGTAACTCCAGACTGAAAAGGAGATGGACTTGGCTTGCAATCAGCCATATCAAAGTGCTTAAGAAGATCATGGGTGTACTTTTTCTAACTCAAATGAATCCTTGAATCTGTCTGAGAAATCTGTAAACCAAGGAAATAATGCAATAGCCCAAGATCTATCATGTCAAACGTGTAGAAAGAGCCCTCTGAATACTCTGAATGTGGGAAGAAGAGCTGCCAGTAAGTAACAGATCATCAAAATACAAGACAAGTATCACAATATCCTCACCAACATGCCGGAGATGCACCGTATGATTAGAGTGACAACAAACAAAACCAGAGATAGAAGAAAAGAATCCATCTTCTCATACTAATCTGAGGGGCTTGTTTGAGACCATAGAGAGACATTTGGAGCCGAGAAACAAGAGAACAATCCTAAACCAGTCAATTGGATGCTCAATGTATATTTCCTCTTGTAAATCTCCATGTAAGAAGGCACTCTTCACGTCCATCTGTATACAGGACACCCCTGTGATGTAGCAATAGTAATTATAAGGCATACAGAATCCATCTTGCAACGGGTGCAAAAGTCTCGAGTAATCAATACCTTCAACTTGTAAAAACCCTTTGTTAGGAAATAAGGGATAAAATATGTAGAATAATCCCTCACGTAATCGCAAAGAGAGAAACTAATATGCGAAATTATTACAGATCTCAAATAAAATTGCAGAATAAAATAACACAACACAAAGAGACAATATTTAACGTGGTTCACCCAATTTGGGCTACATCCACCAAGAATCACTTGCTCAGATTTTATTACAAGCCACCACTCTCTCAATACAATACCCAGATCCATTTGGAGCTATGCTCAACAAACTCTACTGAATTCACACCCAAATTCAAAACACATCTGCAATACATTTGCTTGTACATCTATCATATGCATAAGACCATATAAATAGACAACCGCTAAGTAGTTTTACAAAACCGTGGTATCAAAATCATGGGCAAAACCCGTCCCATAAACATATGGGTCAAAAACTTGCCCATATGAGAAAAGCACATTTCTCGATATGTCGGGTGTATTTTTCGAGGCCAAAAATTTATGCCTAATTTTTTTTTTTTTTTTGAAGCACTTTCCCGAACCCCTCATGGGGGCCGCCCCGCCCGGCCTCAAACTCCCGGTGAGGATACATGAAAAGTGTACAATACTCTTAGTGTACAATCTTCAACACTTTCACACATGAAAAATAGGCTCCACAACCTAACAATCTCCCACTTGGAGACTAGTTTTCCTCTAAGCAAGCTTCTCAACCCTTCACTAGTTTCTGTGAAGACCAACCAAAGTTAAACGTAAACTTCAGTTTTTCCCTTGTGACCACCTTGGTCATCATGTCTATAGGATTATGACTGGTATGAATCTTCTCCAACTTCAACTTCTCTTCCTCTAAAGTTGTCTTGATGAAATGGTACCTTAACTATATATGCTTTGTCCTAGAGTGGAAAGCAGAGTTCTTAGCTAGGTGTATAGAACTCGACTATCACTATGCAACTTACATTCCTCCCGCTTATGCCCCAACTCCTCAAAAATTGTTCTAACCAAATCATCTCTTTTCTTGTCTCTGTGGCAGCAACATACTCACCTTTCTCCGTGGTCGATAAAGCCACCACTTCGTAGTCGTGAAATCCACTCACTCGCTTGTCCCACCTACAGTGTAAATATAACTTGTCGTGCTCCTCCTACTGTCTACATCTCCAGCCATATCTGAATCTACATAACCACGTAAAGTGGTGTTTGATCCACTCAGAGCACAAAATGTCCCCATGGTCCCTCTCAAATACCGAAGGATCCACTTTATCGCTTGCAATGCTCTTTACCCGGATCACTCATAAATCTACTCACAGCTCCCAATGCATGGGCAATATCAGGCCTAGTGCATACCATGGCATACATCAAACTACCAACTGCTGATGAGTAAGGTACCTTGACATTTGGTTTCTCTCTTGCTCTCATCTTGGGACACTCGCTCCTTTGATAACTTGAAATGGCCTCACAAAGGAGTCCCAACCGGTTTAGAATCCTACATATTAAACCTCCAAGACCTTCTTAATGTACTCTTCCCGAGATAAAGTCAGCTTCCTTCCTTCCTATCCCGAGATATCCTCATACCAAGGATTTGTTTGGCTGCACCCAAATCCTTCATAGTAAATGATTCACTTAGTCGCTTCTTAAGTACTTTTATTTCCCGCATGTTTTTACTCGCAACCAAAGATGTCATCAACATACAAACACAAAGTTAATATAACTTCCATCCTCAAATTTCTTTGTATACACACAATGGTCGAATGACATCTCGATATAACCTTGCTCCATCATGAAGCTATCAAATTTCTATACCATTGACGTGGAGCTTGTTTCAGTGCCATACAAGCTCTTCTTCAGCCTTTACACACCATCTCCTCTTTACCTTTGACCTAATATCCTTCTGGCTGCTGCATATATAGCTCCTCCTCCAAATCGCCATGGAGAAATGCAGTCTTTACATCTAACTGTTCTAAGTGCAAGTCTTCTGCTACCACTATTCCAAGAACAATTCTGATAGAATTCATTTTTACTACAGGAGAAAAAATCTCATCAAAATCTATACCTTTTTTCTAGTGCAAACCCCTTGACCACCAACCGGGCCTTGTATCTTTTCTTGCCTCCTTCTTCCTCTTTGACTCTAAAACACCCACTTATTCTCGTAATGCTCTTTTTCCTTCGTAGCTTTTTACCAAATCCCATGTCCGGTTCTCCATGAGAGCCTCGATGCTCCTCATCCATGGCTTGCTCCCACTTCTTCCCGACATCTACCTACATTGCTTCATCAAAGCTCTCTGGTTCTCCACTATCGCTGAGTAATAAATAATAAAGAGAAGGAGAAAACATTCAGTTCTCTTCTTACCCTAGAATACCTCATCAATATAGGAGTTGGGGGTCCTGCTGAGGGGGTTCCCGAACTAATTCATGTGTCACTTTCCCATCCGGAAGATCCTCTACCGTGCATATTCTTTTTGGATTCTTCCCCGCTTTCCCGCAACTCGCTTATACATGAATTTCTCATTAAAGACCACATCCCTAGATCGAATGATTTTCTTGTCCTTAATACTCCAAAATTTATATCCAAAGTCATCACCACCATAACCAATGAAAGTACATTTTTCTAGATTTAGCCTCTAGCTTAGTCCTATCATCCTTGTCTATGTGAACAAACACCTCACATCCAAAGACTCTAAGAAATGAATAATCAACTTTCTTACCATACCAAGCCTCCTCAGGTATGCCTCCATCCAAGGCACTTGAGGGTCCTCTGTTTATCAAGTACACAACTGTGCTCACCACTTCTACCCAAAAAGAAAGAGGCAGTCCTGCATGTAACCTCATGCTCCTAAAGACGCTCCATTATTGTTCTGCGTCATCCTTTCGATACCCCATTTTGCAGTGAGTTCCCGAACCATCTTTTTCCCGCGGATTCCATTCTTAGAATAGTAATCATCAAATTCATCACCGCAATACTCCCTCCATTATCCGACTCCGAGACATTTTAGCTTAAGACCTGTTTCATTCTCTACCAAGGCTTTCCATTTAACAAAAGTGTCAAATACATCAGATTTGTTTCTAATACAATAAACCCAAACTTTCCTTGTTGCATCATCAATAAAAGTAACATAATAACTTGAACCCCAAGAGATGATACCCGAGCCGCCCCCACACATCGAATGTACCACTCTAACTTACTCTCTTTCTATGTAGGTCCAACCTTGAGAAACCTTACTCGCTTCGCTTCCCATGTATGCAGCTTCTCAGAAATCGAAACTGTTTCTCGTATATCCGGAGAAATTCTTCTTTATGATGTTCATGCCCTTATGGCTCATATGACCGAGCCTATAGTGCCATAATGTTGTATCTCGCATCTCAAGCCACAAGATTACAATCATTAGTACTATCGCGGTTAAATACAAGGTTCCAACCTTCTTACCTCTTGCCACCACAAGAGCACCCTTGTAACCTTCCAAGAGTCTCTGTAAATATCACAATACAACCATCACTTCCCAACTTCCCTGCCGATATCAAATTTCATCTTAATGTAGGCACATGTCTGACATCCTTCAATAGCCAAGTATTCCCATTCTACATCTTAACCTAAATATAACCTTTTCCAACTATGTTGCAAGGCTCATCATCACCAAGAAAACATGCCCAAAATCTCCTCAACATAATCAACAAAATAATGCCTATGTGGAGAAGCATGGAAAGAAGCCCCTGAATCTAAAACCCAAGATTTAGTAATATTGTGCAAAGAAAGAATCAAATCATCCTGACATACATTACCCGTTGCCACATTTTCCTCCTTGTTTTCTTCTTGTTGTTTCTTCTTATCCCGAAGCTCCCAACAATCCTTCTTTGCATGCCTGTGCTTTCCACAATTCCAAAGATACAATCTTGTTCTTAGATTTTGACCTTGCCCAATCTTTTGATTTTCCATGGTTTCCTCTATTCTTCTGTCTCCCTCTAGTTTCCACTATCAAAGCATTCCCTGAAGTAGAAGATTCCCCAGAGCTTTTTCTTTGCATTTCCTCGCTTAGAATCACCCCTACAACATCCTCAAACTTCAACTTCGAGTTAGCTGAACCGAGTTACTTACCGCCATTACCAGGCTATTCCAACTCTCAGGTAAAGAGCACAGAATTAATAAAGCCCTAACTTCTTCATCAAATTCTATTATAACCAAAGCTAGCATATTCACTACCGTATTGAAATCATTTAAATGATCTGCTACTGAACTATTCTCAGACATCTTCATATTAAACAACTTTTTCATTAAAAATATCTTATTAGAGGCAGAGGGTTTTTCATACAACTTCCCTAATGCATACATTAGATCTTTTGTAATCTTTTCCTTTGAAACATTAAATAATACCGAAGATGCAAGACTCACCGATCATTCCAAGTGCCTTCCGATCCAACAAATCCCATTCCACATCTCTGTCATACTCGAGCGTTTGTTCACCTTCTCGCACAACGGAGTATAAAGATGAAGGTAATCTTCCATCTCGCATCTTCTAAAGACTCAAATTCTACCCGTTGAATTTATCAACCCTAGATCTTCCTTCATCTACCATAGCTCCCACTCAAGCTAAAAATTTCCCTGCGATTCAACACTTCAGAAAACCAAACCAGGCTTTGATACCAATTGTTAGGAAATAAGGGATAAAATATGCGGAATAATCCTCATAGAATCGCAACAAAGAGAAACTAATATGCAGAAATTATTACAGATCTCAAATAAAATTACGTAATAAAATAACACAACAAAAGAGAGACAAAGATTTAACGTGGTTCACCCAATTTGGGCTACGCCCACCAAGAATCACTTGCTCATATTTTATTACAAACCACCGCTCTCTCAATACAATACCTGATCCGTTTGGAGCTATGCTCAACAAACTCTGCAATTCACACCAAATTCAAAACACATCTACAATACATTTGCTTGTACATCTATCATATGCATAAGACCATATAAATAGACAACTTATTAAGAAGTTTTACAAAACCGTGGGTATCAAAACCATGGACAAAACCTATCCCATAAACCTATGGGTCAAAAACTCACCCATATGAGAAAATCACGTTTCCCGAACCCCTACGAGGATACATGAAAAGTGTACAAAGACTCTTAGTGTATAGTCTTCAACACTTTCACACATGAAAAATAGGCTCCACAACCTAACACCCTATGCAACAAGATGAGCCTTATACTTGTTAATGGACCCATCAACTACATATTTGGTTCAAGATACCCACTTACACCTAACCATCTTGCTTCCTTTAGGAAGAGATACAAAATCCCAAGTATGATTCTTCATGAAAGAAGAATACTTAGCTGCCATCATCACCCCACTCCTGTATCCCATGAGCCTTTGAAAATATTGTGGATCCTCAGAAACTACTTGACACAAAATTCTAGAACTAGAATGTGCGTGATGATGCCTAGTGGGTGGAAGATCCTCTATGAAAGGTGCTGCCTCAAAAACTATAGTACAAGCCCACTTAGGCATAGTGACAACATCGTGGGATTATGATCCTTAATGGCATCCATAACCTCCTCTTCAATCTCCTCAAAGAAAGGATCCTCAAGATGAGATGAAGAAGAAGAAGGAATGGAAGAAGATGAAGAATCATGAGAAGTGAAATGCTCATCAAACCGAACGTGTGTTCGAAAAGAACATCATGTGTATCAGATCTAAAAGATGATAAGCTCTCATGTCATCACAATACCCTAAAAAATCAAGGGTTTACTCTTCTTATCCAAAGCTTTCATTTTCTTCTTTGGCACAAAGGCCCAAGCATGGCTCCCAAATACTCAAAAAATGAGACATTTGGCTTAGTGTTGACCAAGCTTCTTCTCCGGAGTCAAATACTCAAGTGCTCGTGTGGTGTGCGATTATGAATATAGTTAGTACAATTAATCGCTTCACGTAATAGATAGGAGGTATATCTCTAGAATGCATCATACAGTTAGCCATTTCCTTCAAATTTCTATTCTTCCTTTCTGCTAAGTCATTATGTTGTGGAGTATGAGGAACAAAATGTTGGTGAATAATGCCTTGAGTTGCCAAAAAGTCAAAAAACTCATTGCTGAAGTACTCCCCCATTATCAGTACAAAGGTTCTTTATGCTACTAGAAGATTGTTTCTTGACCAAATCTTTGAAGACTTTGAAGTGTGAAAAAACATCACTTTTGTACTTGAGAAAATAAACCCAAGTACGCCTCGAGAAATTATCAATAAATGTAAGTGCATACTTAGCTCCATTGAAAGATGGGGTAGGAAAAACCATCAAGTCACTATGCACAAGCTCAAGTGGTGAAGAAACTCTCTTAGACAAATTCTTAGGAAAAGGATCTTGGTGTTGTTTCCCTAATGCACAACCATGACAAAATCCCTCAAGACAAGAAACTCTAGGAATACCATCTACCATACCATGATTGCTCAACTCCTTCAAATATCTATAATTGACATGTCCAAATCTTTCATGCCAAATCTTACTCTCTAAATCTGAATGAGAAACCAATCTTGTCCATATAGAAGAAGTGTCATCAAAACCTCAAAGTGATATATTCTAGAACTATGATCAACAATATCCTCAACAAGTGAATAAGGCTCTAAAAAGTTCTTACTTCTGCCCCATGTGGTGTAAAAGTCATTGTTTTCCCTTGACTAGAATGACAAATTTGATATACATAAATCAAATTTGTAGTGATGTTAGGAACATATAGTGCATCTTGGATATTGCCACCATCAAGTTGTATATCACCTTTTCCCTCATCGAAATAAAGGAAGAGTATCCAACCTCAATTTTGGAAGTAGAACTCAAACCTAGAGAAACAAAAGACTCCTTGGAAGAAGTCATGTGATGAGAAGCACCAGAATCTATAACCCAATTATCTACAAGTGGTGACTGAGATCTTCCAACAACATTAAGTGTTTTTCCATGCTGATTAGAAGGAGGTGGAGTGGAGATAGAAATTTTGTGTTTCTTGAATGCATCCTCTAAGGCTTGCATTCGCTTATAACACCTATGTTCTTGATGAGTACTACCCCACAAAAAGAGCATGAATGGCTAGACTTATTCTTGGATTTAGAAGACTCCTTGGGTTTTGAGTTGTTTTCTTTGGGTTTTGGAGCATTTTGAGATGGAGAAGGTGTGGATTTGGTTTTACTGTTTGGTTTTTCCTTGCCCTTAGGATTAGATGCAACTAATTCCTTTTGAGAGGTGGAAGACTCAAGGTGAGACAATTTGGATTCTTCCTAGTAAGTATTTCACAAAATGTTTCTAAGTTAGGCATTTTGAATGTGTCACCTAAGGCATCCATGCTAGAGAAAAAGGTAGAAGAAAAAAATTGGAATGGTCCTCTTAACTTGGATAGAATCAAGTAAACACACTCTTCATCTTTCTTATCTCTTCCACTCCCCTTCAATTGTGTCAAAAAATGCTTGAACTTGGTAAGATAGTCTATAATTGTTGGAAAATCTTCAGGATTAAGAGAGGTGATCTCAATGTCAAGTTGCATGGCTCTCATATGATCCACATTACCAAATAAATCCTCCAATTTCTCCCATATTTTGAAAGGAGAGTCACACTTTTCCAAATGAAACAAAATATTTTCACTTACATAAGTTCCTATCAAACCCATACACTCATCAAATTTGCATTGGTATTGAAATTTCTCATATTCTCTAGTGAAACTGGTTGTTCTTTAGAAGTTAAAGCCCATAATCCTTTCCTCGCTTAATTATTGTTTCCATTCTTGGTTTCCATGTGTGGTAATTATGTGTTGTTAATGGCTCAACATGATCTAATGTAGAAGTAGATGCCATCCTAAAAAATCACCAAAATAAATGCAAGAACCAAGCAATGCAATAAGATCCCCAAGCAATGCAACAAGAGCCCCCATATTTTGGCACTTTATAATGAGTGCGTGTTACAATATGGAACTTTATAATTATAGTGTGATTCTCAAAATAAATATTTCCAATGGAAAGAGTGCGGAAAACAAGAACTTTTGTAAAAATAGTACTCAAAACCGAGTTACCGATCAAAAGTTACAAGCTTTTCAATATTATGCTCTGCTATTTATTTTAGTTGCCACTAAAACAAAATAAAATTCTCTTGCCTTCACCACACAAATAAAATGAAAGGGGGCTAGAGTTAAGCACCTACTAGTAGGAATCACAAGCTTTAAGCCCTCATATGACCATACCATGTGATTAGGGGCTAAGGATTTCAATGGGTGTGTGCAACTTACTATTCTGGGGGTGTGTCGCTGGTTTTCAAGAAAGTCACATCCAACTACTTCTTCTAGTAAAAATTACTATTTCTAGATTATGTTGAAAGTGACCTTCGCCGCCCAAAATAGTAGTCTGTGGATTTTCCCAAAATAGCGAAAAATTGCATCAATGTATGTGGACCCTTGCCAAAAAGGAAAGAAACATCTTTTCCGAAACCATCTATTACACGCCAACCGAGAATGCTACACCCACATAAAACCCATATCCAAACTTGAAAAATGTGAAAAAACCCAAAAAATGATTTGTTGGTTTTTCCTTCACAGCTGACATGAATCCCGAGGTAATCCACCACGCTTCTACTGACAACAAAAAAACCAAAAATGACTGCCTCCAGAAATGGTCAAGTTTATAGTCAATCTTAGGGTTTTACCACCTTCTGGATCTAATGGAAGCCTCTATTTTGCATAGAAATGCACGTAATAACAAAATACGAGAAAATCCTGAAATATATGAATATTTAAAAAATTATTTGCAAAATAAAACTTACAGATAGATGTCAATAGCAATCTCTTGCTCTGATACCATAAAAGGAATGATAACCAGATCGTACCAAGCCAAGAACACAGATGCTAATCAAACATCACGATCAATAAGATGAAAGCAATTCACCATAATAACTTTACATAAACCTTTGCAAACAAATGAGTAGCAATATCATATATTATTATGGAACTCAATGAAATACAATGAGAATGGGCCTTGCTTATATAGGAAAGGAATAACAATATAAGAACCAATCAAGGTCATAGATCAAGCCATAAATCATGGAAAGAACTAGTCAAGTCCATAGATTTATGAGAGAACTAGACATCAAGGATCTAGTCAATACCATAGATCAAGGAAAGAACTATACCTAATAACTAGATAATATCTCCTAATATCTAAATAAATAAAAAGAAATATCCACACACATAAGTGGGTGAGGATAAATACAATAATGTACCTAGGTGAACATGAGCTAAGGTAAATACCTACTCTAACACTAAGTTCAAGATCAAACATCGATTCTCAACACCTTATCATCCCAAATGTAAAAGACAAACCAAATCTACAAAAAAATCATCAATAAGATCCTACAAAAGATGGTTTGTGAATCATGTACAGAATGGAATACAAAACTATATCCTACACTATGGGAATATCACACCGGGCCAGTATGACCATCAGGGCAATGCCTTTCTCTTACTTATGGAGCTAAGGTTTTCCTTCCACTCAAGGTAGAACTTCATTTGCTCCATATATCCCTTTTTTGGAATAATTTCAGATGATGAAATCCATGAGGAGCATCTTCATGAAATTGACATCCTAGAAGAATGACGTGATCGTTCATGTACTCACAATCAGAAGCAAAAGTAATGCATCGCCAAGTAGCATAATAGGATTGTTCTTCCACATACTTTCGGTGTGGGTTACCTTTTCCTCAAGCTTAATTATACCCTTTAAAAATAAGGCAAATACACTCGTAAAATGGTGGGGTGTTTACACCATCAAAGATATTAACGGACCTAATACATAACACCTTTAGAATAATGAAGGCCGCATCTTCAAAGAACCAAAAAATGCCCAATTTTTCAAAAACATTTTTGCATGACAAAGTTTGGGAATTTTGGTACTCAGCTACTATCTCTCATCTCTTCCTTATCAAGTTCACTACTTCATCAATCATCTCTGGACAATATTACTAACTCTTTCACCCTAGCCTTTCCTATGGAATCACCATGGTCTTGTGCATCCTTGTTTAGGCTCATAGTCTTGCTTGGATTTACTCACCTCTCACATTATTTTAGAATCTACCTCATGTTTTTTTTTCACATTTTAGCTTTGTTATTCACCATTGGGGTTAATCATCCATGTTTTGTTTATTTTCACCTATAGGTTTTATGAAATTACCTCTTTGTAACCTCTACCATATGGTATTTATGATTTTCAGCGTTACTACCCGTCACTGGATTTGACACTATGAAAATTTTCCTCTATGATCCTTTGACATAACATCTACTCCATGTGTCCCTAGCTAGGTGATTTATGTATTATTTTACTGATGATCCTCTAGTGTTTCTCTTCATTTTTTTCTTCTCCAAGGTTCTAGTAGCATGGATTGCACTCGTACGTGACAGTGATGAGCGACACTATCAAGTACACATTGGTGGGTATATGTCATTATAGCTAGTCCTTTATTTACATTCCATATCTACTTTTGATTTCAGTGTTATGTATCATTATTTTCACTTAGTACCCTATGTTTCGTTATTACGACACATAGTTGTCAATAATCGAGGCATATGTATACACCTTATTTTTTATGGGATCTATTTTCAAACATGTTATTAATAATTTATCATTTCATGTTAGAGCTGACCAATGAATCTATTTCTTGGAATAGGTTCCTTAAGGGGCTCATTCTAGGATAGGGGTATGGTTATTCACATAACCATTGGGTTAGGGATGATACATGGAGAGAGAGTAGATTTTGGTCTTATTCATGTTCTTATTTTTGCTCTTACCTTCTTATTTTCCTCCACATTCTTCCGACACCTCACTTGTTCATGACCACATTTCTTTTTATTGTATTATATTTGTTTCTCACAACAATTTGCACATATATTTTTGCATTTCTCCCTAGCCAATGTCATCACCCGTGGGTGATTACATATGCACTATTTCAAACCACCAAGCTAATGTCTTCGCATCGATGTAAATACCTAAAATACACCCTTCCCACTTATCGATCATTGCAATTTTACAAAGGAACTTGCCATTATCTTTTCTCTTTGTTCCAACTTGCATCCGCTCACTCGCCTCTTGGATTTCTTACATATTGACTCTTGGCTTGGAGATTCTTCTTGATTGGATTGGTTTACTTGCACTTTTGGGTCACCTATAATGAGCTAGGAATGTATTTTTCCCCTTCTTTTCCCGAAAGCTACTCTCTCCTAGCATATGGTCCTTTGGGAGATAGATGCATCAATGCTTTCACCTCAATAGAGAATTATCATATTATATAAAGTAGTCTCCTATCTTTGATATTTAATTTATGTTATTTTAGTATTTTATGCACATAATAGGTTAGAATATTGCATTTTAGTTCTTTAATTCATGTTACATGCTTTACTTTGGTTAGCATAGATTCAATATGTTTATCTTGTCATTTATTACCCCCATAGTATTGATACCTCAATAGGGTTCCTTCTTCTTCTTCAATTTAGGGCCTTGGAAACCTTAGGTTGTCTTAGTGTAATGGTTACCTCCTTTTTGGTATAAGGTCTTAGAGGTCCTTATACCCCCTTTGAATTCTATTCATTGTGTTTCGGTCTTGGTGTGTCCCTTACTCGTTGCCTCAATACCCTAGTTGAATAGATGATAAGAGTAAATAGTGTCTAGACACATTTTTCCTCCCATAAAATCCCAAACAATTAAATAAAAATTACATGAGAGGATACCAATAGAAATATTTTCTAAGCTAGTAAACACTACCTATAAAGTTGGATAGTGTCATTTACCACATAGTTTTAATTGTCCTAGTAGTTTAAAGAGATTATTGAGCATTGTATCACTTCTAGAAAATTTTCATTGTCTCGATGCTCAATATTATCTCATCATGTAGTAACTTCTAAATTTTATTAAAGTATATGTGATATAAGTATCTTATGACATTTAGATTCTCTCACTTTTCATAATATTATCAATTGTATTATTTTACCCTAAATAATTTTAGATTTATGTACTTAATATTTGTTCTTATGATATACTTTTTCAGAACCTTGTGTGTGAAATACATTGAAGATATTGGTGAACCCCATTATTGATTCAACACCAGGGAATATCCCTTTTAGGTTTAATCTTTCTTAGTGTTTGTATGTTTTCCTTATATTAGGTTAGGACTTGTGATCTTATAATTTCATATTTTATGGTTTAGATTCATTTTTGTTCATTTGTATCCTCAACCCATATTTTTCCCATGATGGAACATCACATTGGTAAGTGCAAGGAAATGGGGGCGAAAGGGGTCAAAAGTGGCCACGCATTCCTAAAATTATAAAAATTTGAACCAAAACAAGTAATTTGGCATGTCTATGCTTTGAGAAGTTGATAATTTGATAAGAACACGAATCATTGTGCTTGTAATCTAGTTTATAAACTACTAATTCTTTGTAAATGGTGGAGAATAAGAGGGTCGAATGTGATGCACACATAGAGTGGTCCCATTTTTGTGTCAAAAATTAACATAGAATAATGTGTGTGCTCCCATTTTTTATTTCCATTAAAATTTATAGATATTCCTTCAATAGAAATTTAACTAAGATCATGTATTAGGTACCACTATTTTTTCCTATTTTTTCAAAGTGAATATTTTATTTTTTAATAATTTTCAAAGTAAACACATCCTGAAATGCAATAACCACATGTATGCCTCCTAATTTTGAGAATTTATTTATTTTTTAATGTGTGTAGATTTGTCAATGTAATTTTTAAAAAATTTGGATGAGTGGATCAAAAATCAAGTAGAAAAAAATAATAAACTTGTTTTGGTGAAAAATGAAGAAACTACTAAAAGAAATTAAGGATCAAAACCTTAAAACTATTTGAATTTTTGAAACAATTACATCGACACAAATCTAAGAAAATCTTGATGTTGTGGTCATTTTTGGAATATTGTCTTAAAACACGTGATAAAACAGAATATACTCAATATTCTTATGTTTTTTTTAAAACATGAATTCAATCATGGAATGGATAGTTCAACCCTTAGGCTTAGATATCATATCCAAACCAAATCAAAGCCTAAGGGTTGGAAAGTTCAAACCCAAATCATAAATAATATGTAAAAGCATTATAAAGCACACTCACGTTATTTCTCAATAAAAATAAGATAAATACATACAAAAAGTAAATTCACCGTGATCTTTGTCCCCAAAAGTCTCAGAAACTACATCAAGTATCTACACATTTTTACACTAATTTATTATTTTGAGACATTCCATATGATTGTTTGAAAATTTAGTACTTTTTTATGTTTCTTGTATTCATAGAACATTTTAATTGTGTATTTTGTCTTGTATTAAATCATTGTTTTTATTCTTTTGAGAAATTTCTTATCATTAGTTGAGATTTGAGTGTTTTTTCATTACTTCCGTATTTCTAACATTAAAAGAACATTCTTATTGTGTCAATTTTCTTATGTTTATATATATATATATGAGAACCGTTGGGAGGAGACCACAAAGGCAAAACTTGAGGAATTGGAGAAACAAACAGAATGGATGTAAAAATGGTGTGAAAAAAAAATTGAACACATCTTTACTAAAGAAATTAATGTTGACAAAGATCGTCTATCATCCACCGAGTCAAGAAGAAGAATAAAATAAGAAAACAAGGGAACTAGTGAAAAATATGTGGAAGAAAACATATCTAAAGGTGAAGGTATGACATATCTTCTAAATGAATTTGATATTGAAACAAATAATCAAACACTTATTTAATCAAATAAATAATGAAACAATTAACGATGATGCAATACTAAATATAAACTTAAATGTTACATATACTTGATCGACCTATTCAAAACACACAAAATTTACCAAATTATGAAGATGGAAAACATATAGGAATTGAATAATATTTACCTGATGTTCAACCAACTTTACTATTGAGATCATGATTATAATCTTGCGTAAAAAACCTAGGTTTTTACTTAAAATTAGTGAAAAAATTAAACCTAATGAGTGTTAATATTTTCAAACATAATTATAGAAGAAAATATAGTAAGATATGGAAATCATTTTTTAATGACTTAAAGGAAATAGGAAGATGTCAATATTTTGTTGAAATGATGAAAAATATTAAGTTTAGACCCACTATGAAGACCCTTGGTCTAAGAACATATAGGAGAAACAATGAAAAATCCATTGTAAAAAATATAATGAATGCATACCTAGTAGTCCAAATTCATGTACTATAGATAGTGCTATTACCTAACGTGTCATTACATAAACTATAGTAAGTAAATAAACAAAGAAATATGGTTTAATTATGAAAACAAGTAGTGCACTAAAAATAAATAGAAAAACACTATTGAAAGCTATTGGAAGACATGAAAGAGTTGAGGATCGTAATAATAATGAATTATGAGCATTCTCTAGTAGAATCCCATGGAAAGAAAATATATAGTTGAAGACTTAAAATATAAAATTGAATTTTTTGGAAAACTAATAAAAGAGTTTCACCTAATGAAAAATATGTTTTAAAAATAAGAATTAGTTTTTAAAATCTTGAATCACATTTTAATTTTTTTGATATACCAAAAACACAATTTTATAATAAGTTTAAACATACCTATCCCAAAGTACAAATTAGTCAAATGTATTTTGAAATGAAAAGACATTTTAATATTAAAATAAATCACTCATGCACTACTTGTTGTAGGGTCCATATTGAATTTTTGTATACATTATGATGTTTTCTAGCATATATGTGTTACTTTGCATACTAAGAAATTTTTGTATAGGAGTTTATGATAAACCTTCTAAATAAATCAACAAGATATTTCATCTTAAGTTTTTAATAAGATAAGAAGGATATTTTTATAAGAAATCATGTTTGGAAGGAATCGATGATAGTTGTGGTGGTTTGCAATGTTTGCAAAATTATATACACACAGAGAATACACATGCAATTAGAAATGAAATAGTTAGTTTTGGGAAATACAAGTTAGTGGAATACACTTCAAAAGATGGAAAAGAGCCCAAGAGGTGTGAATTAATCAGTAAAAAAATAAGTTTATCAAAAAAATTGATTATATATTTTGAGGGAAGATAGTGTATGATTATGCATGGCATACACACAAAGATCCATGGTTAGATGAGCGCTTTTCTGTATGTAAGGAAATATTTCCTTTTCATACTATTGTGAAGGTTGTTGTTTTTTCTGATAAATATATGCGATAACCAAAAATGAATTCCAACCATATTATTATAACCCTATTCAAGATTCCATTTTTATGCATATATAATTCACACATGCTCCCAACATCAAAAAGGAAGACATAAAGATCATGAGGTAGTATCATATCTAGATTAGTGATGATAGTACACATTTTACATAGTTTTTGCAAGGTTTTATTTGAAATATTTTATGGTAATTTGAGTAATAGAAACATCATATTTGGTCAACACATCATATGGTCAGATAACTATACATCACAATTCAATAATTCGTAGATATTCTACTAGTCGAGAATGATTGATAGGATGAGTTGTGTTCAACGTGTTTATAATTTCACTAAGGTCAAGCACGGAAAAAGGGGAGTGTGATGGAGTAGGAGCATGTGTTAAAATATCCCTAGCAAAAGAAGAGATGAAGTACAAAAAATGCTGGTACAAATTTAAACAATGTAAGCAACCATTGTGGAGTTGTGTAACTCAAAAATGGGTCTAGGTAATGATCATAATTCCATAGTTGGTATATATTTTTGTTGTTAGAAGAAGATAAATTTATAAAACATGAATATTATTGTACATTAATAAGATCTAGTGAGTAACACCCTTTTAAAAATTTAAATACAAGTTCATGGACTATTCATATGAGGTAATATGGCATCCTCTTATTTTTCATGTATGTATTTTGTTTGGTATGAGTTTAAGTAAAAAGAGTGGGTCAATGAATGGTGTTGAGGATATTTAAATCTAATTGGGATGTATCATCTTGTACAAGCACTACAACTCATGTAAATCAAATCATTAGTTGAATTTTACCATATACCATATCTAGTGGAACTAAGTAGTATAGATACATTATTTAGTTAAAATTGGTGCTTTAGCTCATCATGTATCATTTATGAATAAATTATTAAAATTAATTTTTGTGTACAATGTGATGTAGGTCATGTTTATGCAAGTTCTTTAAAAGAAAATAATAAATAAAAAACCAAATTATTATTTTGTCATTGAGGAAAAAAGAAATTGAAATCCATGATCATAGATAGAGAAGGCTGAGAGTATCTTATGGGGTTTTTGGTTTTTACTAAAACATGGTTTAGATGACACCGGATGAAGAAATCTAAATTATGGTTCTTTGAAGAATTAGAAACTTATAAAAATACTATTCATTATTGTCACATTGTTGTTACATCTAATATTGCCTTGATCAAATATGGGGGTAGATTGTGCAATAAGAATTTATGGAAAGTTCTTGAGTTTGACCATTGATAAATACATGAAACCCTAAAGACTAGATCATACACATACGGTTCATTGAATTTAATTGATACAATGACACATAATTTTTGCAATTTTAAGAATATTGTTGAATTCTTAATTTTTTTATTTTGAGTAATTTTTTCCTTTATTTAATTTATTTATATCAATGCGGATGTTATATTAATGTAGGCTAGTGGTTCCAAAAAAGCTTCCACATTCATGTGGTTGGTGCCATTAGTAAAGAATTTATATTCTTGAAGCGAAGATAAGATATAAAATTTTCTACAAAATGATCCATTGATTTCTTTAATGTAGGATATTTTTTAAATACATTTGTTTAATAATGCCTATATAGCATTCCTCTATATCTATTAGGAAGGCATGACTGGAAGCATATATGACCTATTATATAAGAGAGGAATTATGGGTATATACATTTTTCTTTTTTTTGCCACTGTCCACTTTGCAATCACTAACATACTTTGCATTATACAAATATGGAATAATGTCCCATTGGTTAAGTGAGCACATAGAATATATATATATATATATATATCCACCCTTTCATTGTTCGATAAATGAATCATTTCTTTCCCTTTCCTCCTCAAACTTGATCATATTTTATTAGTAGAGTCATATACATGATATATCCTTTAAAGGGGAGGTGATTCACTAAGATAATTTATTCCAATGACCTTACATTGTAACCATTATATCTACCAACACCAAAACTATTGTCTCTCTCCTTTTGATTGAGCCACATTAAATATAGGCATCATATGAGGTGATATATATCCATACTCTTTGTAATCTAAATGTTACCATTGATTTATTAGTTTATACTAATACAATATTAATTTATATATAGGGAGGTGTCAAGAGTATAGGGGAAGGGAAGATCTAATTTGATGGCATAAAGTTTTTTTTTTTATTATTGGCAAATAGTTTTTTGAAAGGGACTATACCCTTGAGAACAAAAGAGGGCCTAGAAGCCGGATAGGAAAGAGAACCAGAACAAAAAGGATCAAAATCTAGATGGGTCAATGAAGCCCAAAGTAGCCAAAGAGTAGCTACCAATACAAAATCAAAACAGAGCGAAAACTACAGAAAAGCAACAAAAAAACAACAATAATTACATAGAAGTGCAACAAAAGCACCCCCAATTACTTCTTGGCAGCTTTTTCGATGCTGGATTTGATAGTTTTCCAAGATTTGAACATCCCCAAGGTCATCATGTGGGCAGAGTCAGTAACATCTAGCTGAGCAATGGTCCTTTTGCTTTCCTTATCAGTCCCCCAAAGGGTAGCCGGAACCCCGCTGAGATTGGAGACACTTCGACATGTTGCTCAATGAACTCCTGAATAGCAGTAAAAATGGCCATGTTATAATCATGGTGAGTCTTGGCCTTCCCTAAACTGGGAGTCTAAGGAGTTCAACTTCTTGTAAATATCTTCAATCTGGCTATTATCCATAGCCACCTCCTCCTCCTTCTTCCTCTTACCTTTTTGTTTTGCCATGTTTTTAACCTCTTCCCTCAACAGCTTCATGTCAGCTTCTAAGGCCTCCAGCCTTTTTGTGGAGCTCTCCATATGTTCTTCTTGAGAACTAGCACCACTAATATGAAGGAGGTTATGGGCAGTTTCAATCTCCTGAGGACCCTTCCCCACAACAGGGATATCAAGATTCAATCTTCTAGAGGACCTGGTAACCGGTCTGGCCGAAGTGGAAGCAAAGGGGGTGGGGGCAGAGGTGGGGAATGGGAGATGGAGCCGGGAAGGCCGGGAGAGGGGTGACAACAATAGTGGTGGGGATAAAGTGTGGAGAGATGGGGCTGGCGGCCGCAGAAACGGCAGAGGGGGAACAGAGCCAGGGGAGGAAGGGAGGCCAGGAGACCGAAGGAGACATAATTTATGCAGCAGGAAAATTAGCCCCTAGTGCAAAGGAACAACACGAGCATGCTTTTGAAACTCCAAAATGGAGCGCTCAAGAGAGCTAAGCAGATAGTGGGGGAAACATACTGTGTGATTCCTGTGGAAATGATTGAGGAAGACAAGATGTTTAGTAGGTACAGTGATGAACCTCCCTTCCAAAGAAATGAAATGCACCATCATGCGGGTAACCTCATCATAGGGCAAGGGGATCGAATTGACAAGCAGGCCCACCGTGACAAAGATCAGCTTCTCAATTCCTTCAACAAATATCCTCTCCTCAGCTTCTCTGTCAACCCTTTTATTAAAAAAATGGTATCCGTCCATGCCAAGGCCAGTCGCTTCAACTATCAGCTCCTCATTGATCGCAATCTTACGCCCCATACTCAACAGTGCGATCCTTCCAATATTTTGCAAAACACACTGAAATACTTTGATCATGGCCCTGAACCTTCTCCATAAAGTTGGTGATACCTCCCTGGCTTAGAATATTCCAAAGCTCCACATTATCCCTCCAACCGGATCCACGCTGGGCTCGATCTGGCAAGGAGGGCCCCCCATTGTCACCGTGCTTAACTGCTTGCAAAAAATATTAAAACCTTAAGAGCACTAATGTCAGTCCGCCTTTTGCTATTATTATTTGCGCAGTGAAAATGCTGATGAGAATAGCCGTTTCTTTTCCCACAAATACCCACGTGACTGTTGATTTGAACCTGTGGAAGTTCGCATGTGGGAACTACGGCCCTTTTTCCAGCCCGCTCCCTATCATCATTAACATTATTTTTGCCTTGGGGATCCGTAGAGATTTGTAGCCAGATTGTATAGAGCACAATGCTGCCCACATGCGCGACTTTCCTTTCAATATAAATCCACTTGAACTTTCCATTATTCTTCATACAAACTTGATTGTTCGACAAGAAATGTATAAGATTAGTTTTAAAGTCAGCACGTGTGGGAGCTTTATTAATCCACTCCCAATGATCATATCCCAAATCTTGAATTTGCATGTTTATAGATATCTGCTTGAATGCTGCTTTGAAGCTATTTAGGAATGCTATTATTATCCCAAACAATGTGGTTAACATTAATGCCATAATTTTCCAATGCATCTGCCAGCTTGTTACCCTCCCGGTAAGTATGTATGATCCGGATATTAGTGAATGTTTGGTAGATACTTATGGACTCTGAGATAAAATCCTTGATGTTCCAACTTGGAGGTGAGCACTGATTAAGATGATTAATGATATTCAGGGAGTCCCCTTCAAGAATGAGGTTTTGGATATTATGATTCTGGGCAATTCTCAGGCCCCATAAAGCAGATAATGCTTCGGCAAAATGATTGGTTTGAATTCCCATTTTTCCAGCATACGCAACAATCAGATTACCTTTATGATCCTAGATCACTCCTCCCCCTGCCACAATCCTAGGGTTACCCTTAGAGGCCCCATCAAAGTTCAACTTATACCAGTTAAAATCAGGAGGATGCCATTTAATCAAAGATCTATCAATACTATTACTGGGATTGCTATGGCTATTGACAGCTCCTATCTGCCAGTTGGATAAGACATACTCTTCATTTTCTGGATAACTCTTATTCTTGGGGGGTTTAAATCTAGCTATATTCTCTTTGATATCATTAGAAATTTTACCAATACTGAGCTTATAGTTCTGATTCTTATTTCTAAAAATAATATCATTTCTATCCTTCCATATCCTCCAAATGATATGAGGGATAGCCAGCTTCCAGATCCTTCTGACAACACAATGTCTATAGGGTGGGTTCCATTGAGTCCATAGCTGATTGAAATCCTTCGGCACCACCCATAGAGCTTCAAATTTAGAGAGGGAAAAACTCCATATTCTGGTAGCATAATCACAATGGATAAACAAATGACTGATATCCTCAGAGTCTTTTTTACAAAGATGACATCTATTAGGCATTATAAAACCTCTTCTCATTAGTTTTTCAGTGGTAAGAATCTTGCCTCTGATAGCCAGCCAAAGGAAGAAATTTATTTTAGGAGTTAATTCAGCCATCCAAATCCTATTCCAATTGAACTCAGATTGACTACTTTGTCGAAGAAAGTGTTATATCCAATTTTGACAGAATAATCCCCATCAATGGAATTATGCCAGACCAGCTCATCCTTAGTATCTAGTTGACTTAAGGGAATAAGATCTAACTGAACTTGAAGGGAGGAAATAATTTGTACCAGATCATCTCGCTCCACTGATAGTTTTTTCCATTTCTTTCTATTGCCATTTCCCTCAATATAATCCTTGATTTTAATGCCATATTTGTTTACAAGACTGTTCTTAACAATCCCAAAACTGTCCATAAGATTTCCATTAAACCAGTTATCCTCCCAGAAATTTATATCCCAACCATCACCCACTTTCCATTTACTGCCCTGCTTAATGAAATTTCTGCTCTTAACCAGATTGTTCCAAAAAATGGAACCATAGGGGAGGTGCTCATCTTGCAGGAAAGAATAGATAGTTTGTTGATTTAGGTATTTAGCTTTGATTAAATCAATCCAGGGTTGTTTCTCTGAAAGCATTCTCTAGCCCATTTTCGCAATGAGAGCCTCATTCATTTTCTCGATGTCTTTTATACCCAATCCTCCCATAGATTTCGGGTGCAAACCTTATCCCAAGCAACTAAGTGAAATTTAAACTTCTCTTCCATGCCCTGCCATAATATTTTTTTCTGAATCCTCTCAATCTTTTCTCTGAAGGAAGAGGGGATCTTGAAGAGTGACATGATATAAATGGGCAGATTTTGGAGAGTAATTTTAATGAGCAGGAACTTACCAACACTAGACAAAATGGCTTTGTCATCACCAATTCGGCACTATGATAATTCTTCACCGGGAACTCCTCGTGCTATGATTATTTACTAATGCACAGCCTTTAGTTTGGTGGATGTAATCTGAAACAAAACAACAAACATATCACAAGAATACCATCGACTATGATAAGACGAATGATGAAAAATCTGAAATATCAAATTAAATTATAATATTAACATGAAATTGTTACAATCTCACCCATGAGGTACTTCAAGTGTTATTGACTTCACTTGCCTTCCACCAATACTATGGGAGAAACTTTACAATTACACCTCTTAATGTCTTCTTCAACACACCTTTAAACCGATGGCTTCCTTTACACACTTCATACAATATTTCTCACTACTTCCTTCTATGTTGAATGAGGGGGTGGCCTCTTTATTTATAGAACTTTCAGGCTTATCCATCTTATCTAAAAGATAGGATAAGAAATCCACTCTGACGAATCATATTCCATACCTTAACTCTTATCTCGTACATGTAAGCTTATCTTTTAAGATAAGATAAACCTTATCATTTCACATGGGTTCCACATTTTTAGACTTTTTACAAATAAAATACACAAAATATTTATGACCTCACTCCTTGTCCTTATTACCAATATAATATTTCTAATTCCTAATCATGTAGACCCTACTTCTCTACTTATCCCAACTTTGACATTTTAACATTACCGGACCACTTACGAAAAATATTTACTTTTTACAACATTCCTATTGTACTTTGACTGTTACCGTACTCTACATTATTGGCAGCACCGTACTGACAGCACCGTTATCTTCTATCAGACGCTACTACTAATTACACTTAACAACATCCTATTCCTAATACATACATTAATGAAATAGAAATTACGGAGGAAAATTTTAGTGTCGAAATCTTCCCCCTTCCTAGCTTCTACTCCGTCCTCAGAGTAGACTATTCTGGTGCTTGGAAAATCTTCAACTTGTCGTGGTTGACCCATTTCGTAATGGGAGTGCCATCCAATTCCTCCAATCGGTACATACCATTTTCATGCACAGCTGCTATTTTGTAGGGCCCCATCCATTTTGGAATAAATTTTCTCTATCTTCTTTTTTTGTATCTGGAATCATATACTAGAACCAAGTCATTCACATGAAATGGAGACCAACGGATCTTTTGATCAAAGTATTCCTTCTGCTTCATTTTCTTCTTATGGCTTGTATCCTTTGCTATTTCCCTCATTTCCTCTAGCAAATGAAGATGTACCAACCTTTCTTTTACTGAATCACTTTCATCCATCCTTTCATTTTTCATAACTCTCATAGTGGGAATATCAAACTCAATAGGAAGAACTGGATCAATGCCATAGGCCAACTGAAATGGGGAGTATCCTGTTGCTGACTTTGATGTTACCCACAATGTTGCATGAATCTTTTTATCCCACGTATGTACTGCAAGGCTACATCTTTTGCTAGAATTTGACACAACACAAAATTTGTTTGTTCCACTTGTCCATTTGTGCTTGGCTTGGCTTGTATGTTGTTGCCTTCCTGTGCTTAATAGAAAATTTATT
Source organism: Taxus wallichiana var. yunnanensis (assembly GCA_018340775.1). Lineage (NCBI taxonomy): Eukaryota > Viridiplantae > Streptophyta > Pinopsida > Cupressales > Taxaceae > Taxus > Taxus wallichiana. Next base: position 278,636,104 of record CM031240.1, read on the forward strand.
GACTAGGGCTTCTACTACCTCATTAATGAAGTGGCTTCCTTGATCTGTTACAATTTCTAATGGACAACCAAATCTGGTGACAATGCATTCATATATGAACCTTGCCACCTCATCCATGGAAGTTGTTTTCAATGGCCTAGCTTCAACCCACTTGGTTAAATAATCTGTGGCAACTACAATATACTTATTTTGGCGTGAGGTAGTTGGAAGTGGACCTACAATGTCTATTCCCCACTTTTCAAAGGGACCAAGTGGAAGAATAGGACATAATGGAGCTGATGAAGTCTTACGGTTACCATGTGTTTGAAAAATATCACATGTCTTACAATAATTATAACAATCTTTAAAAAGAGTGGGCCAGTGATAACCTGCATCCAAGATCCTTCTTGCTGTAAGTTGTCCAGAGAAGTGCCCTCCACATGTACCATTGTGGAATTCTTCTAGCAATTCCTTCCCTTGATCACATCCAACTACCCTCTTGTACTATCCATCAGGTCCTATTCGAAATAATACTCCATGCAGAATAGAATATGGACGACTGGCTTGAGTAATCTTTCTCTTAGTCTTTGCATTGGCACCATCAGGAAACTTGAATTCATTCAGATAATTCCAAATATCTATGTATTCACTAGGGATTGTGTCAAGGGATAACAATGCTGCATCGGGGAAATCATCATCATCACAAGATGATCCTAAACCATCATAGGCTTGAGAGAGTGCATCTGCATTGACATGCTTCTTTCCTGGCCTATCTATAATATCAAATTCAAATTCTTGTAGCAAAATTATCCATCTTGCTATCCTCCTTGATGGGTTAGGCTTATTGATAATATATTTTAGATCCTGATGATCTGTTACAACTATAAATTTCTACCCTAGCAAGTAATTTCTAAACTTCTTTACAGAAAAAATGATAGCTAGAGCCTCTTTTTCAGTTATAGTATAATTTACCTCAGCACTGCTCATTTGTCTACTCCCAAAGCAAATTGGATGTTCATTCCCATTTTCATCCTTTTGGCTCAAAGTACTTCCTAGTGCTGCATCTAAGGCATCAGTGTACACAATGAATGGCTTGCTCCAATCTGGATTCTTTAAAACAGGTGAAGACACCGGGGCTTCTTTCGAGCTTGTCCAAAAGATTCATGTGCCTTATTTCTGGTTCATAAGTAACATCCTTCTTCAAGAAGCTCAAGTTAGTGGTCAGGCAATCTTTGAGAAATTCTTGATGAACCTTCTATAGTAACCCACATGGCCTAAAAATGATCTCAACTTACTTCTATTCATAGGAAAAGGTAAATCTTTGATTTTTGAAACTTTATCGGGATCGCAGTACCAATACCATCTCTCGGATACAACATGCCCTAAAAATGCCTTTAGAACATCCAAAGACACACTTTGTAGGGTTTAGTGAGGCTTGTGCTTCATCTAACCTTTGAAATGTTGTCTCCATCTGGTGCAGGTGGTCCAACTTGCTCCCATAGATGCAAAAATCATCCATAAATACTCTAATGAAGGTCCCAATGTAGGGTTCGAACACCCTATTCATCAAACGCTGGAATGTTGCTGGAGCATTACACAACCCAAAAGGCATAACTCTATAAGCAAACGTTCCCCAAGGAGTGGTGAACGTGGTCTTCAATCGATATTTCTCCGCTATACGGATTTGGTTGTATCTCTGCTATATCCATCAAGAAAAATATAACACTCTGCCGCTTACTTCGTGCAAGATCTGATCGAAAATGGAAGAGGGTAATGATCCTTCTTTGTTGCCTTATTGAGCTTCCTTCGAAAGAGCTGGAGGTAGGATTCCTTCTCACTCTCCATCACAACATCACCAATCTTTATTTGTTGGAGACGATCATCAACTTCTTCTTCGTATAATTTTATGGGGTCATGAGTCGGTGTGACCCCGAGATAGGATATCCACGATCAAAACATCAACCTCACTTTCTTCATCTTCAATGTCCACTTCACCGTACTAGAGTAATCGAGAGGATGTCCAATCATCAGTTTCATCACTTGAATCCACATGTTCTTCCTTATGATGTCGAGGATCACGTTTATCTTCACCCTCTCTCTACCACGTCCAATTAAGCCCAAGTGTTAGCATTAAGCTTCAAATCTAACTTGCAAAGGAGACAGGGTAGAGAATGCATAAAAATAAAACCTAAACTACGGAGGTGATGCACCGAGGAATGTTGGACACCCGTTTTGCAAAGTTAAACACAGACCACATAAATGCAATACAACACCATGCACAGGTAACCAAAATGCAATAAGAGATCAAAATGACAGCAATGAATATATGAGAGGGTTTAGAATCAATCACAGACATACATATATTGCTCAAGGATCGATTCAATACATTGCAGTGGCCAAGAGGCAAAAAATGGCATTACAATCCATATGGGAGGTTTGAAGACTCCACAAATTCTCTTGCAAGCGGGAGAGAAGGGAGGATGCAAAACGAAAAAATGTCCCAACATTTTTTAGAGCCTCTCTGGCCATTTATACAAGAAAAATGAGGGAGAAGAGAAGAATTCGGAGCTCCCCCAACTACCTCCAAGACTGCACTTAATTCATCCCATAATGGCGGTAGGTGGGATCCCCAACAACTCAAAACATGGCGAACTATATTTTTGCATTTTTAAGAACTTTTTCCCACCCAATTAAAGATATCCAGTCGTAGTTGGGTAGAGGATGCTCGAGAGCTTTCCGAAAAGTCCAACCTTGTGTGAATCCGAGCTCCCTGTGAAAAGTTATGGCGATCTGAATATTTCCCGCGTCAGGGTCTTCTTCCAGTCGGGTTCGGGTTTCTCCTTTGCATCTGCATCGGGTTTGGAGGATGCCTCGGGTTTGGAGGATGCCTCGACATGTTTTCACCCCGTGCTTCTGCGCCATGTTTCTCCACCTCTGAAACCCGCTTTCCCTTTGCGTCGGGTTTTCCAACCCTTGCGACATGTTCTTTGCTGTCGGGTTTATCCGCCCCTCCGACATGCTTCTGCGCCATGTTTCTCCATGTTTCATGTTCACGACTCCGAACCCGATTTCCTTTGCGTCGGGTTTTCCAACCCTTGCGACATGTTCTTTCTTTTGGCGGGTTTATCCGCCCCGACATGCGTTTTCGCATGGCATGTTTCTCCGCCTCCGAAACCCGCTTTCCCTTTGCTTTTATCTATATTTACCCGGGGGTAAATATATACAACAATTTGGCGACTCACGGGGTTACCTACCTGCTAGGTAGAAGATCAATGGCCTTTTAGCGATCCATTGGGCATGGAGTCATAAGCAACCCTGAAACCAACCTGATACCATCACCTCCTTCTCCGAGAACACGCTGAACCATAGAAAACCAACCCAGGAGCAACAAAACCTGTGCCAAAGCACTTAGGGAAACTGAAACCTAACTACAACAAGACAATGTGCATACGCACTTAGAGGAATTGAAATCTAGGCTAATATTTACAAGGGTAGAACTTTTCTCTTTTCAGTAGCAATGTTTAAGATAGATTCCGTTGACCGGAATCGGGAGTTCTTCTCCATCCAATGTAGACAATTGGAAGGCATTGCTATTCTTACATTCCATGACCATGTAGGGGCCACTCCAAATGGCATCAAACTTGGAATGCCTTCCCGGTTTTTCCCGATCTGCATCCCATTTCAGAACTAAGTCCCCTTCTGAAGAAGGTCCTTGCTCTTGCTTTCTTATCAAACCATCTTTTCACTAAGGCCTGATCTTTCTCAATTGTTTGAACTGCATGTTCTCTAATTTCTTCCAATTCCATCAACTCTGCATACCTAGCCTCCATTGGTTCGAACTCAGCCAACTCCAATTGCTTCATGAACTCCAATGCAGGCAGTTCTAATGATATAGGCAATACTGCCTCTTTTCCATAGACCAACTTGTAAGGGGAATTACCTGTAGACCTCTTTGGTGTTATTCTATCAGCCCATAATGCTGATTTTAGCTTGGTATGCCATGTTCTTTGATTTTCATCCAGAGTCCTCCTGATGATTCTTAGCAAATTTTTGTTCGTGGACTCTGCCTGTCCATTACCCTGCGGGTAATAATTTGAAGAGGTGCTCAAATAGATTCCATTCTTGATAGCCCATTCTGTAATCTTGGAACCTATGAATGCCAATGCATTATCTGATATGATAGTGGCCGGCACACCGAACCTGGTCACTATTCCTTCATAAAACTCTAGTATATTAGACTCGTTTGCCTCTTTGGCGCTCTGCTTGATCCACTTGGTGAAATAGTCCGTTGCCGTGAGAATCCACTTGTGGCCTTGGCTTGAGTTTGGATTGATGACCCCGATGAAGTCCAATCCCCATTGCATAAATGGTTGGTCAACCAAAATTGGGTGCAATGGAAGTGCTGCTAGTCTTTCTTTGCCTGTGAAGAGTGCACATTTCTTACACTTTCTTATCCATGTATAGCAGTCATTGAACACCGTGGGCCAATAATACCTTGCCTTCATTATCTTGAGAGTTGTTACTCGTGGGGCAAAATGTCCTCCAGAATCTCCATCATGAAAATCTCGTAACACCCTCTCAATTTGACCTGTCCCAATGCACCTCAATAGAACTCCATTGATGTCTTTCTTGAACAAAACACCATCAACAAGCACATATGGAATGGCTTGTAATCTAAAGTATCTCCTCTTTGCTTTGCTCATTTCTGGAGGGCATAGGCCCATGCTGTAGGAAGTGTATCATATTCTGAGTCCAACAAGGAGTAGGCACATCATCATTTTCATGTTCTTGACCATCCTGTAGTACCAAGGTAGTCTCTTTTCATCACCTACTTCAACTTGTTGACTCAAGGCTAGCTGCTCACATAGTCCCTTTCCACGTACTAGTTTGTGACCTTGATCTCGATGTCATATTCCATGACACGAGTGATCCATCCTGCACGCTTCTCATTCAGATCCTTGTTTAGAAGGAAGTCCTTGACTCCCGCATGAGAGACCAATAATTGGATCTTGTTGTTTGAGACTAGGTGCTTGAATTTCTTTAAGCTCCTGATCACTGCAAGGACATGCTTTTCAATGAAAGAGTACCTAGTTTCATATTCCTCCAAGCCTTGACTGAAGAAAGCAACTGGTTGTTCTAATCCTCCTTTGTTTTGTTGTACTAGGATTTCGAAAATGTGTCCTCCACCACCGAAGGCATATAACATGAAATCCTTGGAGAAATCTGGATTGACGAGAGTTGGAGCTTGAGATATAGCCTCTTTTATTGCCTCAAAACTTGCCTTGCCTTCAGATGTCCACTTAAATGCCATGCTCTTCTTTAACATTAGTGTTATTGGCTTTACGAGAGCTGCAAAGTTTGGAACAAACCTGCGGATGAAATTGATCCTTCCTAAGAAGCTTTGAAGAGCCTTCTTGTGACTTGGCAATGGCAATGCTTGAATTGCTTCACTCTTTGGGTCAATCGTCAAATCCCTTCCTTTGAAACAATATGGCCTAGAAGTTTTCCCTCGTGAGCCAAAATATGCATTTTTTGGGATTCAATGATACCCCAAATCTTCTACATCTCTGAAATACTTGCCTCAAATGAAAGAGGTGATCCGCTGCATTTTTTGAGAATACAGTGATGTCATCAAGATATATTAGAACTATTTTATTGATCAACCCCTTAAATGCCATATCCATTGCCCTTTGGAAAGTGGCTCCAGCATTTGATAGCCCAAATGGCATCTTCTTGTAGGCATAGGTCCCCCATTTGGTGGTGAAAGCCGTCTTGAATTGGTCATCTTCTTTCACCATCACCTGATTATACCCTGAGTAGCCATCTAGGAGAGAGAATCTCTCTGAACCGGATACTACTTGCAATATTTGTTCCATTGAAGGAAGTGGGTAATGATCTTTGAGAGATGCCCTGTTGAGGTCTCGGAAGTCCACACATAACCTAATTTCTCCACTCTTCTTCCTGACCGGAACCAAGTTTGCAACCCAGCTTGAGTGCTTGATCGGGAATATAATGCTTGCCTCTATTAGCTTGTTAAGCTCTTTCTTCATTAGAGGCTCAATGTGAGGGTTGGTGGTCTCTACCTTACGCACGATGGGCTTAGCATCTAGATCCAATTCTATGGTATGTTGTGCCAAATTTGGATCGAATCCTCTTAAGTCTTCATAGCTCCAAGCGAAGACATCTGGAAATTCTTGGCAAAGCTGTATGAAATCTGATTTCTCTTGCTCAGTGGCCACTTTACCAATTTGAAGTGTTTTGCCTTCCCCAACCCGAAATTGGCTCTTGAATCTTCTCTCTTGACTTGTATGTTAGCCTTTTCCTTACGAAACTGGTCGTTAGGGTTGAAGATAGACTCCAACGTTACTAAACCCTTAGGAAGCTTGTTTGTCCGTAGCTGCACTACTTGATCCCCATACTGCTGCTCTAGCCTATCCTGATTTCTAGCTGAGAATTCAGCTTCTTCTTGTAAGAAATTGACGATCTGTTGATCGTTCTCAAACACCTGCCAGCTTGTGTTGTTATCTGGAACTGCTGGCCTCACAACCACATGGATATGTGGCTGCGTTTTTTCTCTTCTGATGTTGTCAACCACATCAAACGTTGCTCCAATTGCTGCGAGCCTATCTGCGGCTTCATTTTTCTTCCTGGGTATGGACACAATGTTGAAAGCTTCGAAATCCTCAATGAGGTCCCATACCCTATTCTTGTAGCTCTTTAGCAGGTCATTCTTTGTAGCATGTTGTCCCCTAACTTGGTTGACGATTAGCTCGCTATCTCCAAACACCTGCAAGTTCTTTATGCCCCTTTTCCTGGCCCAATGAAGTCCATGAATCAAGGCCTCATATTCAGCCGTGTTGTTTGAACAAGAAAACTGGAAATGAAAAGCTGAATAATACTTGATGTCTTGTGGTGAAATCAACACTTGCACCACCTCCAGCACCTTGTCTACTTCTCGAACCATCGAAAAATAATTTCCAAACTTTGTTTTCATCCTTTTGTTTAGGCTGAATGATGTCGGGAATGGGTGAATTTTCTTCATGTACACAATACACGCCCAATTCAGATTCTTCAATTTCCTTGTATGGGTCAAATTCATGACTCTTGTTTGCCCATTCATCCAAAGTTAAATCAGGAATTCCCTCGACCTTAGTACCTGCTTCTAGATCATTTGAACACTCCTCCTGATCAAAAGCTGAGCAATTTGCATTGATAGGACTTGATACATGAGGCTCAATATGGAAATTGGCAATTGATTCTGACCTGATTGTTGCTTTAGCTCCATACCTTGTCCTAAAAATCATGTGCGACCAATCTGCAGATAAATATCCACCGATCTTTGCAGTGAAGTCCCTTGATAAACACAACGCAAAGAGTGGCGGGAGGTCAATTACAGACACATCTTGCAGAACTGTAACATTAGGACATGAATGTAGTGTTAGGCTTAACCCCTTGATGACCCCAACTGTTCCCACTTGCCGTTCCATCTAGTTGCACTACTCCTTTCAGCACTGGCTCATACTTCAGACCCAGTTGATCCGCTATTTGCTTCGGCATCACTGAACTACTTGCTCCTGAATCTATCATGCAGTTGTGTACCAAGTGGTTTCCAACAATCAATGAAACATAGAATGGTGGAGGCTTCAAATTTTTCTTGTCTGGCCCCCATCATGTTGCACTGCATTAGTGAGAACTTTCTCATGTCCTTGGTTTGATACATTTGTGGCAGACCAATTAGCCATTGCAACTTGCAATAAATCTCGTTGCCCAGGATCACAAGTGATTCCCACATGGAAATGTTCACATGTGTCTTCTTCATTTGATCGATGATGTTGAAGGGGGATGAATTGTCCTTTTGCTGTCCCTTACTTGGTGCAAGCTTTTCTGGAGCTTGAACGGGTGCATGTGTTGCTACAACAGGTACCTTAGGCTGATTTTGCACATTTGGAGCTATGTTTGGTCTACTGACCCCTTGTTGTGTAAGAGTGGGTTGAGAAACAACTGGATTAGGGCGGTTGTCCCTCTTATGCTTCTCTTCTTTGACCGTGTGTTGGCAGCCACGCCTTGAAAAGGCTTGTTGGTTAACTCCACAGAAGTCTTCCGTTTGCCAATTGGCCAATGTGGTTTCTGTTGGAGGTCCTTCTTGTTGCGTTCTTGCTTTGCTTGATTCCTTCTTGGCTTGGTTCTTGAGGAACACCAATGGTTTGCACCATCAGGCTTGATTCAGTGCACCATTAAAACATGTTGACTAATTGTGAGGTAGATTGCAAGGGTAACACCAGTCGTACTCCTGTGCCATGTTATTTTGTGTTGGAACCAAGGCTCTTGAGGATGTCGTTGCATTTGGATCATACGGCTGAAATGGCACAGCGACTTGAGGTTGTCCTTGGTTTTGGTTTTGATTTGCTTTGAGGTGGTGGTGGTCTATTCTGTTGGTATGAGGGCCTAGCTTGGTACTGTGCTTGAGGCTGATACGGTCTAGCACTTTGAGCTTGCTTGTCTTTTGATAGTCACAAGCTCATTTCCAAGGTTCTGCAGTTGTTTCATGACCTCCTGCAATTCCTTTGAAGTATTTGAAGAAGTGGATGCCTCATTATTGCTTTGATTTCTAGGAGTTGGAATGGGATTCAACTCTGGTGCTTGGCTAGTTGTAGGATTTCCCATATCTGGATAGAGAGGCATTGGTGGCCTTGGTGCAAGCTTTCCAGCTTGGATCAAACAGTTCTCTGCTCTGATCAGTTGTGTCATAGGCCCCTGGCAGCGTTGTTCCCTCCCATTGATTGGATCATCATGGCTATGTCTGAATTTATAGCCTTTAAGAAATAAAGGAATGCTCCTTCGGTTGGTCTAACAGCTATTGGATCTGTCCCATGTCCGTTGGAATCTGAAGTTGAAATCTGTCATTTGTTCGTTAGGAGCCCTTTTGATTGTTGTCAGTTGTTCCAATAAAGATAAATTGTCCGCCCTCTCCCCGAATTGGTTGCAAAGAGCTGAACAAAGTTGGTTCCAATTCGTAATAGACCTGCTTTGTAGGCTCCTAAACCATTGTAAGGCCTTGCCTTTGAAAGATGAAGCCAACAACTTGACTACAACATCCATTTCATTTATTTCGTGGATTGCACATGCATTAGCAATATCCTGGATGTGATCAATAGGAGTAGTATGATTTTCTCCTGTGAAATAGGGTATATTCTTTAGCGCTTTCAACTAGAATTTGATTCCGAGCATTTAGGGCAAGTGGACTACTTCCCGTGAAATTGACAAAGGGATTCGGTGGTAGATGTGCCATTATGATTGGCCTAAGAACCCTGGTTGATGCGAGAAAAGGCCTACCAGGTGGAGGTGTAGACAAAGTCCTGTTAGGTGGAGATGGTGATCTTTGTGGTCTTCTTCCTCTCCTTCCTCTGCCTGGTGAAAGTTGCAAGTGGACAAATAGCCCTTCTTCTCGAGTATTAGACCTGGTTCGAATTCTTCTCATGTGCCTGGGCAACTTGTGCTGCTACACCACTGAACTCTATCCCTTCGGAGTCGCCAGATGTGTTAGAGAACAAGCCTCTAAAAGGCTGGATTTTGCCAAGTTACACACCAAACTTGACAATATTGAAAATATAATTTAAAATTTGAAGGACCCAGAGGAGACAATCTTCAATCCGGAATTCGGGCCTTGTTGTGCAGCTGCGGATCCCCGAAAAGTACAGGCGGAACTCAGGTCATGCGATGCAACTCACAAAACCCGAATTGCCATGTGTCGGAACTTGGAACATGTCAACATCCCTCAAAACCTGAAATCCCCAAAACCTGAATTGTCTGCTTTGATGTTCTCGGACCTCGAAAACCTGAAATCACTAAATACCCAAAATTTTGAAAATCAAAATATCAAAAAACTAAAGATACCCTTTTGAAGATTATCCTCAGATCTACCAACTGGTGAAATTTTGACTTTTTTTGAGCAAGATAAACCCTTGAAAAATGATTTCGGAGTTCAGCCTGGAAGGTGCAAAATCCAAAATTTTAAAACTGCAATTTTTATCCAAATTTCATGAAAACTCCTTCAAATTTTGTGGAATGACCTCTTGGTCCCACCGGGCATGCCAAAACTATTGGTGTCGAATCACAGCACCCCTGGGACTCTGCAACACGATGGGTTGAAATCTCAGTGCGATTGCACAACATGGAGCTTTTCCCAAGTGTGGGACCTTGCGAAATCGGAAAAGCTCTCCGGATGAAGGCCGGCTCCTATTCCTCTGTTCAGATGCACGAATAAAATGTAGAGGTTTACCAAAACCTAATCTAACTTGCCAAGGAGACAGGGTAGAGAATGCATAAAAATAAAACCTAAACTACGGAGGTGATGCACCGAGGAATGTTGGACACCCGTTTTGCAAAGTTAAACACAGACCACATAAATGCAATACAACACCATGCACAGGTAAAAATGCAATAAGAGATCAAAATGACAAAATGAATATATGAGAGGGTTTAGAAAATCACGAGACATACATATATTTGCTCAAGGTTCGATTGAATACATTGCGGTGGCAAGAGGCAAAAAATGCATTACAATCCATATGGGAGGTTTGAAAGCTCCACAAATTCTCTTGCAAGCGGAGAGAGAAGGGAGGATGCAAAACAAAATGTCCCCAACGTTTTTAGAGCCTCTCCTTACCATTTATACAAGAAAAATGAGGAGAAGAGAAGAATTCGAAGCTTGCCCCAACCACCTCCAGTGCACTTAACTCATCCCATAATGGCGGTAGGTGAGATCCCAACAACCCAAAACATGGCGAACTGTATTTTTGCATTTTTAAGAACTTTTTCCCACCCAATTAAAGATATCCAGTCGTAGTTGGGTAGAGGACGCCGAGAGCTTTCCGAAAAGTCCAACCTTGTGTGAATCCGAGCTCCTGTGAAAAGTTATGGCGATCTGAATATTTCCCACGCCGGGTCTTCGCTTCCTTCGGGCTCTGCATTTGCATCGGGTTTGGAGGATGCCTCGACATGTTTTCATGTGTGTGTCTTCATCCTGTTTCTCCGCCTCAAGGGCACACGCTTTCCCTTTGCGTCGGGTTTTCCGTGTCCTTGCGACATGTTGTGCGCCTTGGGCACACCGGGTTTCCTCTGCTGACACTTCGTGTCGTGCGCCATTCTATCGCCTTGCGCAAACCCGCTTTCCTTTGCGCGTCGGGTTTCCATTGCGACCATTTCTTTGCGTTGGGCCACCCATTTTCTCTCGCCGACATGCCATTGTCATGCGCCATGTTTGCACCATTTACCTGAAACTCGTTTCCGTTGCGTTTATCTATATTTACCCGGGGCTAAATTTCAACTCTCTCGTTTAGTTTTCCTCGTTTAATGCACCTTAACATAATGTGCGCCTTGGGTGATCATTTTCCTATCGACATCCATTTTCATGCACATTCATTGTCGATTATTTGAGCTTCTTTGATTTCTCATTACATAACTATAGCACCTCCATCAACTAAGACATCATGAATTGAAATACCATTACATAGTACCTTAAGCTATATGGAGCAAGTAGGTTTTATGGGTTTATCCGAGATTGAACAAGATGTTAAGGGAATAGTTCCTTCCTGGAGATATTGAGGGTACCCAGAGCTAATCAAGAATCAATTATTGGCAATTAAATTATTATGGGTGATGAGGTGGTTGAGTTCATTGTAATATTAACAAGGGTTTTGGATGAAAAATGCAAATGGATGGTCCTAAACAAAGATAAAAGAACTTTATAATCTAAACAAGTATGAGATGATATGTTTCTAGAGATACTCCTTTCATCTTTTAGATTTCCATGGCTTGAAAATGGTGATGTTTGATCTTGGAATGTTGCTCGGTGATATACTTCATTTCCCTGCTCTTATCTACTACATGAATGAAAATACCTTTTGATTAGTCTTGGTGTTATCTATAGTTGTTTGATGTGTGAAAGGGCTCCGATTCTTGCTTGCACAAATATATTCATTCTATAATGACCCTTATAATGTGGCCAACCTCCAAAACAAGGTTACAAAATGAATATATGGTAACCGACGATGGTTTAGGACTATCTCCATTTAGAATTCTTTTGTCTTGAAGGTAGGAAATCCTAGGTTTACTAAAAATGCCGGATCTTGGCAATCATTTTGGGCCAACTTTGTTCATTCTCATGGATGTAAAAGGAGAATGTTATGCTTTTATGATTAGGAATTTGGATTAAAGTGAGAATAAGAATGTGATTTTAGGTGTAGGTTCTAAGTCTTAGCAACATTAAGGTATGTAGGACCAATTCTTATTTAGCCTATGGGGAGTGAATGTTGAGTCCTAGTAAAGGAGAAAGATGCCAAAAATAGGTTTACACTTGAGGTGTCTAGGTTAGGTGGAAATTGGTTTTAATTAAGGTGATTAAATAATGAATGAAGTGAGGATGAGTATTAATTTAATTATAAATAATTAAATTAATATTAATGTGGGGTTTTGTCACCCTCAAAAGCTTCCCCCTCATTTTAAACAGTCAAATTCAAAATTTTTGAGCTCACTTGGAGTGTTTAAGTAAAGTTTGTGAAGTCAAAAGATGAGAAATTCATGCTTTGAAGTTGTTTAAACTCTTTAAGCACATTTTGATAAATTTTTCCATGAGTTTTCTATCTAGACGTGTGAAAATTTTATTGTGTCCTCATATGAATAAAATTGTCCATTTTTTCTTATAAGGCCATGGATCATTAAACCTTGTATTGTTTTCAATTCTTGGTTCAAAAATAAATTTAAAAATTGGGTGCAAATGGTGGAGCTTTCTTCTTCTCATTTTTCCATAGTGAAATACCACTAATGGGTGTTTTCTTCCTCAACAAACTTTGGCTACATTATCCATGGAGTAATGGACATATCTAATTGAGGTGAGTTGGTGGAGAAATTTGTGTTTTGACCCTCTTTGTAAAAAAGCGTAAAGTCACAAACTGACCCACAAAAAGTGATCATTCTAAGAGGAAATACTATTCACGGTAAAGTGAAATTAAATGTTGAGCCCACATCAAAATACTATTCACAAGCGGGAGGCTTTATCATGGTAAGACTTTGAGAATTTGAGCCTTTTTCATTAAAGGGCATAAAGTTAAAAAGTGACCCTCAACCCTACTAAGTAAAGGAAAAGTCAAATATTGAGCCCGTCAGTTGGAAATTCAAAGCGGGAAATGGGTCGGCACTAGATAATTCTGTCACCGAGCCTCTTTGTGATTAAGGTGTAAAGCCACATAAAGTGACCTTTAGACCGGTGGATGTAAAGGAAAAATTCAAATATCAACCCGCATTGAAGGTCAAAGAAGGCGGGCATAGAGCAATTTGTGTTTTGAGCCAAATCTGAAAAAAAGGTAAATTATAATATTGACCCGTGACTCCTTGCCAATCAAATGAAGCCACGTGTCATACCATATCAAAAGTGGGTGAGTGGGCTTCAAAATGTTCCAAAATGCCATTCTGAAAAGTTTACAATTTTTGGTCCGAAAATCATGTCGCTTGGGTAGATCTATGGATAAACGAGCCAATAGTGTGCGGGGCATAGCCCTCTTTGAGTCGACAAAGTGAAATCGGTTTATTGCTATTCTACCAAAGCGGGAATGCATGCAAATCTCACAATATTCTACCTTCGGGGTTTGGGATCTCATCCCAAAGGGGTATTTCCGATTCGGAAAGGAAGGAATAGAAGAGAGGATAAAGAAAGATCAGATCCGAAGAAAGAAAAGAAATGAATTCCAAAGCGAGAAAGGTCGGAGGGTTTATGTTTTGGGATTGGTAGTAAATAGAGCCAAACCTACTTGCATAAACGAGAAAAAGCAATACTGATGAATAAATGACAACAAACAAAAGTAGATCCAACAAATAAACACACGATCTAACATAAGAAAGGTCCAATGCAATAACACATGTATTCAAAGACAAAGTCTAAATATTGTATTAATAATTCTTTCATTACAAAAAGCTCAAAGTATTTTCTCCTCACTTCTATTTTTCATCTAAAAGATATCCACTACCACTCCAATACAACAAGTATTGAGTATTTATAGAAGAAGGAGAAGAAGGAAGGTAAAAAGGAACCAACCACCTATTTACTAAATATCTACAAAATATCTTAAAGTCATGTTAACTTTTGACAACTTGATGGATGACATCATCCCATGGTGCAACATGGATGATGTTATCATTTGTGCCAACATACTCTAGATATTTACAAAAGGAAAGTCGAAGAAGAGAGAAAGAAGAAGAAAGAGAAACTATTCATCGTCATCGTCCTTGCGGTGGAAAGGGGGAGCACTTCTCTTCTCTCGGTGATGAGATGTGGAATTGGGCGTGGTATTCCATGAACTTGCTGATCATGGGCTCTAGTTGATCCTGGGAAGGATCCTTGTGTCGCTCACTGATCACCTCGCAAGTCTCCCGCTCGTCTATGAGCTTCTCTGGGAGTTTGGAATATTCTTTCTCTACTTCTATGAGGAACCGATGAAGTCTCGACAGTGGTCAGGTTATTGATGGAATCTGCATCAAAAGTGACCTCTGGCCCCAGCCCTTGCGAAATAATCTCCTTGAAAATCTGGATGGTTTCATCAACTTTCCTTAAGGCGAAGGAAGGAGTAAGCAACCCTGGAGACATGTTGAGAATGATTTGTTCCATTTGGTGCATCACGTCCAGGGCTTCTTCCTTTACCTTATCGATCTTTTCAAGGACGAATTCTAGTTGATCCATCCGGTAATCCAGAGTGGAAATGACTTTGTTGAGGGCCCTGGGATGACCGAAAATGCCGAACTTGACTAGATCTTCGATCGAAGTTGAACATTTGTTGAAAGGTCTCATCTTTGCTTGCAGCTAGCATGGTCCATCTCTTCGATATGGGTCCCGCTAACACTTAGAGCTCTTTATTCACCTTGTTGATGTTCCAGATACAAATTAGAGAACTTGGTGATCACTCTTTCACTATCCTTGAGGATCTGGCTCCTCCAAGCGGAAACTGCCATGCCCTGCTCGCCGATCTTTGCATATTCATTAATTTTATCCTGGCTCAGAGGCACGGGAGTCTCGGCGGCTGATTGTGGGAGGTGCACTGCCCATCTTCTGTAAGGCTTGGAGTAGATGTTTATTTTTCTCTTTTAATAGCCTTTTCTCTTCTTTTTCTTCTTGAAGCTTCTTGCAGAGGGTGTCAACTGTAGATAGGGCCTCTCCCTGAAGGCTTTCAGAAGATGTACCCATTGTGACTTGAGTCACTGTATAATCTATCGAGAGACAGATCCTTTTTATCCTTGAGAGGATTGGGGTATGTGATCTCCATTACCCTCTCTCCCGAAGCACTTTGAGAGAAGCATGTGATGTGCTTCTTCTTCTTTTCCCATTTGGATGGGATCATGGAGAAGTCCATCGGAGCGATGGGAACTTTCCTTTTCTATTGACTTAGATGCTGGGAGATCCAGGCTGGACTTATGGGAGAAGGGCCAGAAACAGAGAAGGGGGCAACTGCAGTAGTAGAAGGGAAAAACGTGGAGACACTTGGAGGCGGCATCGAGAGGGAGGCCGAGGAAGCACTCACGGGAGGAAGAGATACTGTAGGAGAGGAAGACATAGGAAGGGAAGGGAGCTCAGAGATGAGGGAAGAAATGGAGGGGGACAGATCCGCGAGAGAAGAGAAGATGGATGAAGAAGCGGGAGGAATAGTAGAAGAAGGGGGAGAGGACACGACCAAAGGAATGGTCGCTTGAGTCACTCGAGGAGGGGAAGGAGGAGAAGAAGAAGGGACAGAAGGGACCTCGGTTGTTGCAGCAGTGGCGACATCCTGAGTGGATGGGCCTATTGGAACATCTTCTTCCACTTCTTTCTCTGGAGAAGCCAGAGTTACAACTTGTTCGGGTGCAGCGGAAGGAGGACTTTCAGGAGCTTCCTCTTGAGTGGTTCTATTTTCACCTTCTTTGTTTTTACCCTTGCCTTTAGGCTGTTGTTTTGATCGAGGAGGTGCGTTACCCAACGGAGAGGTTGTGAAATCAACTCCCGAGGTAGATGAGTCCATTCATTCGGCACCAATGCTCTGCTACACAGAGTTTCTTTGACCCTTTCCTCAATTATCGAGGGGCTTTAGTTCTATCAATCATGAAAAAGGCCAATCGTCCCCACCTGTGTCAAGATACACTTGATCCACTTCCTCTCGGTAGTTTGGTAGCCTTTGGGGACGATGGCCACCCCATATTGGATGATTTCTGCTAAGGCCAAATGAGAATGGTCCTTCCTCCTGAGCTCCACCTCATGATATAGGTCAATGTAAATATCCTCGATCTGAGGGATGTGGATCGGATGAAGCTTAGCCCTTGGCAGAAAATTTCTCGGGTCGAAGGTAGGCCTTGCCGGGAAGTCATGTTTCAGATTCAGTAGCTCCAGCTCTGCAAACATGTCTTTCACCTTGTGGTGAGTGAGACATGTATACCTACCCATTGTGAGGGGGAAAGGAGTTCCACCCTTCTTTCTCTTGAGGCATTTCTCATGGTAGGTGACAAGTTTGCTTTGCACTCTAGCAAAAATCAATTTGGGCCCAACATACCTTGGCAGTCTAGTTGGCTCTCCCAAGAAGTTAGCCACCCTTAGATAAGTGAATGTGGGGAATTGGGTGAACAGGGCCCCCCATTTCTCTGTGGCTGCCATGATGCTCTTGGTCATGCGACCGTAAGTCATATTCGGCCTCAACAGTAGATGATGAAATAGAAAAATGCATCATTGATCTTTGTAAATTGAGGGATGCTATTTTCCAGCTTCAGTTCTGGATAATATTCATAATTTTAACTTGGGGCCAAACCCCACTCCGCATCAGAGCTGGGTAGTCCCTTTCTGAAGCTGTAGCGTAAACAACATAGGAATTCATGTAGAACCTCCCAGTTGTGGTAAATTGTTGCGAGTTTCTCGATATCGTCCGCTTATGATTTCGCCCACTCAAAATGTTGATCGGGCATATTTTTGTTCATTGTTTCTAAATACCACAACATCCATTTGTGGAAATAGTGGGCGTCGGGAAATCCCAAACACCACGCTCAGGAACGTGATGGTGTCACTGAGCTCCTCTGAAAAATCACTCTGGTGAATGATTTGTGGCCAACGGGTCACAACTTTTATTTTTTAGATATACCTCATTCATCAGCTGCATGCACTGATCTTCATTGTCATCCCATGCCTTGATACAATCGTCTTGGCTAACGGCCACAAAGTGCCGGTGATGAGGAATGCCGAGTATTATCTCAAAGTGGCGGGCAGTGAGGTTGATTATGACCTCACCCTTCTCATTTATGACACATCTTGTGTCTTTATTGTAGCACTGGGCAACCACCATCATAAATTCATTATTAACGGCACTTGACTGGGATTCCTCCAGCAAAGTGCAGGGCACTACCTATCAATTTGTCCATCCATGGACTTCTTGTGACCTTCTGGAGTTCTGACCCGAATTCCTCCATATCGATATGACCCAACTCTGAGTCTCTGATGTCCAGGTCACATTCTGCTTGGGACTCGGGCATTCTGACCCTCTGATACTTATACTTCATTTCTTCTTCTGTGAGCTTGGCCTTGCCTTTGGATTTGGTAGGTCTCTTGCTTGATGTTGACATATGTTCTTCTGAACTTAGTTGCTGATCTGCAAGAATAAGAAGTGAAACCCAATTGAAGAAATCCATGTCAGCTATTTGATTTTCCATTGAAATGTTGACAGAAGAAAGAGTTAGCAATTTTGAGGCCTCAGGGCGCATGGCGCATGGATATTGCATGATGCATTCTTTGTTAAATAGGTAAGGCGCATAGGAAAGTGCGCCTACGCCATGTATATTTATTTTGTAAATCGCACCGAAGGGCGCATGGCGCATAGTTACACGGGGGTTTCACTCTTTGTTCACCCGTGGCTGCATATATCTTTATGTTATATGTAGAACTTTCATGTTACAGTGGGATGCGCAAAGGGTGCACGCTTAATGTTTGTGTAACATCATGCTTTTTATGTGCTTAAGGAACTTGGTGCGGTGCATGAAAGGTTTGCATGACACAATGTTGTTGCGAATGGTGGACTCACCTACACCGTTTATAGCTTTACACTTGGCGCATATGAAAGGATTGCTACATGGATGTTGGGTGCGCCAATGGCACGTGGAATTTATCAATGTTACATACGAGTTTGATGCCCAAGCGAGGGCACACGGAAAGCGTTTTAGCAAGTGGGGGAGTATGCCATAAGGGCATGGCTATTCTGATGAAGCAGCAGGGAATGTGTGCCATCGTGACTACTCTTTGTGTAACAGACAGATGTGCTAATGGCACAATTGTTCTTGATGTTGCATGGTGCTTGCCAATGCGCCAAAGGAGAAGGAAAATGCAGTTTCTTTTTCAAGGTTTGATTCTCCTCAGAGGGGTTTGAAATATGGTTTAGCTTGTTCTGCAAGGTTCATTTGGGTGATGAAGAGGCTTAATACCAACATGCTTGAGTAATTATTTTCAGGACAGAGTCCCCTTCCCAGCAGATCTGGAAAGAGGAGAGGAGAACATGTGGAAAGATGGCAGGGGGGAAAAGCTCATGATTTCATTCTTTTCAATCTAATTCATACCCATAAGCAGCCAAAAACCACAAACACGAAGCACAAAAGAAAGAGGACCTCTTACCTGGATATTTATAATGAAGAAATGTGCAAATGGGTCCACAAAGCAATTTGAAAGTGACAGTTGGTGTGCATAGGCAGTGCAGAGAAAATCACGTGATTTGCATTAGTGATAATGACAGAGCGACGTGCCTATTTATAGGCGAGGTAGCAATAAATGTGCCACCAAATTTTCAAGTGGCGCACCAAAAGAGCTGTCGACACAAGAAAACATGCGCCCTTTGGCGCACCAAAACGCTTGTCAACATGAAGATATGTGTGCCTTAGGCGCACCGAAAGTGGTGTCGACAGAGGAATATGTGCGCCCTTGGTGCACCAAAAAGTGGCACAACAAATGATCTGTTGACAGGAAGGCGCATGCGCCTTGGCGCACGCAAGAAAGTCTCAACATAGTGAGGTGCACCAAAATGCTTGTTGACATGAGAAAGCATGCACCAAAGGATTAAAGGGGGCGCATCAACTTTTGATGTTGCATGGTCATTATATGCATCCGGCCAAAAGACCAAAAAAACGACTAAGTTCGAAAACTAAAATTTCTCGGAAGGGATTTTGCAATGTTCGACGCAAGGGATCCCCTGACGAGGATCAAAACAAAATTTTGGTATGGTTATCAATAAAATTTCCCTTGTCAATTTTATGGGATAACACAATTACACCTCTTAATGGCTTCTTCAACACACCTTTAAACTGATGGCTTCCTTTACACACTTCATACAATATTTCTCACTACTTCCTTCTATGCTAAATGAGGGGGTGGCCTCTTTATTTATAGAACTTCCCGAAGCTTATCCATCTTATCTCTAAGATAGGATAAGAAATTCACTCTAACGAATCATATTCCATACCTTAACTCTTATCTCGTACATGTAAGCTTATCTTTTAAGATAAGATAAACCTTATCATTTCACATGGGTTCCACATTTTTAGACTTTTTACAAATAAAATACACAAAATATTTATGACCTCACACCTTGTCCTTATTACCAATATAATATTTCTAATTCCTAATCATGTAGACCCTACTTCTCTACTTATCCCAACTTTGACATTTTAACATTACCGGACCACTTACTTACAAATATTTACTTTTACAACATTCCTATTGTACTTTGATCAAGCACACCGTACTCTACATTATTGGCGGTACCATACTTGACTGCGCCTGTTATCTTCTATCAGATGCTACTACTAATTACACTTAACAACATCCTATTCCTAATACATACATTAATGAAATAGAAATTACGGAGGAAAATTTTAGTGTCGACAACTCCTTTCCAACCAACCATTTTTTTCTGAAATCTCTCCAATAGCTCATCCCACACCTTGCTAGAGACTTTTTTAGTGCCGAGAGGAAGGCCCAAGTAAGTGGCTGGAAGCGTGCTTATATTACAGCCCAGAATTTTAGCAATTTTAAGCTGTCTTTCTTCAGGAGTGTTGAAGAAGAAAATGGAGCTTTTATCATAATTGATCTCTTGCCTAGAAGCAGATTCGTAGAGCTGCAGAATAGCCTTGGTAGCCTTAGCTTCAATGACGGAAGCCAAAAGAAGGAGGATAGTATCATCCAAAAATTGCTGATGGGAGACAACTTGGCTGATGGAAGTGGGCTTTGAGCCTTTCAAAAGACCGTCATTGACTGCTTTACCAATTGTTCTACTAAGGTTGTCAGCCATAAGAATGAAGAGAAGGGGGAGATGGGGTCCCCTTGCCTTAGCCCTCTGCTGCTAGTGAAAAAACCCACAGGCTCACCATTAACCACCACTGAAAATCTGACCGTAGAGATACAAGCCTTAATAATTTTTCTAAATTTGTCTAGAAAACCAAATTTAGTTAAGACTTTGTCAAGAAAAACCCAAGAAACCTTGTCAAAGGCTTTATTCATATCAAGCTTAAGAGCCATATTTGCTTTTTTATTATTCTCCATAGAATGAATGGTCTCATGAACCATAATCACTCCATCTTGAATAATCCTGCCTTTGATGAACCCACTCTGCTGCCTAGAGATTAAATCATTCATAATGAATTGGAGCCTTGTAGCAATTATTTTGGTGAAAATCCTGTAGATAGCGTTCACAAGGCTGATGGGCCTGAAGTCTTTGAAGTCTTTAGCATCCATTTTTTTGGGGCCAGCACAATGTGAGTGTTGTTCAGCTCTTTCAAAAGATTTCCAGTTCTGTAGAATTCATTCACCGCTCTGAGAAGATCATCCGAACAAATTTCCCAAAATTTCTGAAATTTTTTTATGGAGAAACCATCCGGTCCTGGAGCCTTGTCGCCTTCTAAAGTAAATACAACCTTTTGTAGTTCTTCAAGCATGACAACTTTGGTGACATTTCTAAATCTCTGTTCCTCAATTTTTCCTTGGGGAATAGCCTCCAACATAAAAGAAATAGCCTCAGCATTGATGATATTCCTCTCCTCAAGAAGCTTTTTATAGAAATCAAGCGCTTCTTCCTTGATGCTAATGGGATCTTTTATAGTATTTCCGTTACTTTTAGCCACTTCCATGATCCTATTGCAAGCTCTGTGCTTCAGCGTGGTCATATGAAAGAACTTTGTGTTCCTATCTCCCTCTTTAAGCCAGATAGCTCTAGATTTAAGTCTCCATAAAGATTCTTCTCTGCAAATCGTATGCAACTCAGAAAGAATATTCTTTTCATTAGTTTGATCTTCAACAGATCTCCCCATTGTATCCATTTTAATTTCCAAATCCTGGAGCTTTTGTTTTAACTTCTTTTTAATATCAAACACATTGCCAAAAACTCTTTTATTCCAGATTTTAACTTGCTTTTTAACATTCTTGAGCTTTTGAATCAATCTATATTGTGCAGTGCCTACACCATTCCATCCCCACCATTCTTTTATCTTGTCGTAGATGTTGTCATGTTCCATCCACATCTTTTCAAATTTGAATGAGATTCTGATGGGTTTAGTCCAATTGAGAAGATTTAAAGCAATCGGATTGTGATCCGATCCAACTCTGGGCAAGGAGGAGAGGTGAAAGTCTTGACTGAGAATCCAACTCGCTGAAATCAGTGCCCTATCCAATCTCACCTGGATAAGATCTTTTCCCAACCTTCTATTATTCCAAGTGTATTTATTCCCATGGAGATCCACATCTAAAAGATTATGTTCAGCAATAAAATCAGCAAAATCCTCCATACCTGTAGAAAAGTTGGAGATTCCTCCATACTTTTCACCTGGGTTAAGAGGGGAGTTAAAATCCCCCATTATAAGCCAGTTAGCTATACTATACTGATTTCTAAAGGTTTTAAGATCAGCCCAAAGTTTTCTTCTCCCACTCACTGTATTAGGGGCATATATGTTAGACAATATCCATTCACCATTATTCTCAATAGCCAGAAATTTGATTGCAAGATGATTAGTGCTAGCATTAAGAACCGTACCAGTACAATGCCTTTTATCCCAAAGAGTAGCCAGTCCTCCAGAGGCCCCCTGAGAGTCTACAGCCACCATTTCAGAATTTTCCCAGAAACTCTTTTTATTAGTTTCAAGGATCTTAGCTTTCATCTTAGTTTCCTGCAAAATCAAAATACTAGGACTACTAGAATCCCGTAACTCCTTGATGATTCTCTACTTGGAGTTTCCATTTAGACCTCAGATGTTCCAAGAAATAATCTTCATTTGGAATGATTGGGAGTTGGGATTTCCTGATGGTTCAATTGAATTTGAATGCCATCTGCAATGTCTCTCTCAGTTCTCTTAGATCTAAGAGCCTTTTTTGAGGGCCTTCCTCTTTTAGAACTACCTCCAAAGTCTACTAGTCTTCTTGCGTAAGATCTAGCGCCTGGATGTTGAGGCATCCCAATTGTCCTTTTTCTTTTTCTTATCACTGTAAAGTGATTCTGGGATCATTTCAAATCCTTTCATTCTCTTTTATTTTTTGAAATGACCTTTGTGAATCCAGAATTTAGATCCTCATCCACTTTGATAGGCGTAACTTCTCCCTCTTCACGCTCCTTCTGATTCTTGTCAATTGAGTGTGGATCAACTGTTCTGATGTTGTAGCAAGTAGGTGAAACCGCTGACCTGTTGCTGGAACAAGGAGGTAAATCTGTAGATAATATACCATCTCCCCTAGGAGTGTTATTCTGCAAATTTTCTTTGAAATCCATACTACCCTTGTCTGATATTTCCTCAATGCTGCCCAGAGGTTTAACTATCTTAGTTTCCTTTTTGTTCTGATATTGATCATTTGGGACTATATTAATCTTCACAGATCCTTCTTGCTTGTTCACCACCATGGACACCTTTATAGGATTTTCCAAGTCCTCTTTGCTAGGTGCAGCAAGCAAAGCAGCTACTGGGGTTTTAGGACGCTAGACCAAATGCTTCCTTATTTGAGTTCTAAAACCCCCTTTTTTTCCTTTTCTATTGTAGTCCAACTCCATCTGATTAGGGGCTTTGTCATCAGTGTGAAGAGCCCTGCATTCCTTATTCAAGACAGAGCCATCCACAGGTTGTTCAGCTTCCACTGTCACCTTCCTGGGACAACTTTTGGTGGAGTGTCCTATGCGATGACAATGTTTACATCTCAAATGAAAAGTTTCAAACTCAATCTTTTGAGTCCACACCCCATACCTAGATTTCAAAATGATGTATTCTGGTAATTCCTGCTCCATTTCAGAAGAAATGCAGAATCGAGCAAAAGCAAGTCTGGATCTGTTTCTCGTGGGCCCATCCAGCCCGATAGGAGCACCTAAGGACTTAGCAATGTTAAGCAGAATTTCATCATCCCAAAAATGCAATGGTAGCCTAGGGAGCCTACACCAGATTGGAATGGTGTTTATATTTTCAGTGTTAGGGTCAAATCCAGGATACCATTTTTTCAAAAAGAGGCCCATATTACCCAGCCACCATGGTCCTCCCAGAAGCACTGATTCCAAATCAGCTTGCTGATTAAATTTTTCCAGAAAAAAACCTCATGGCATGATGGTAATACTCAGATCCCCCTTAGGTTTCCACTTTCTCAGAGCCCATTTTCTAATAAAATCAATATTAGGTCTAGAGCCAAGAAACTTACCAACAAGGGAGAGATTCGCTTTGCTCAAAGCCCTATCAACACAGCCATCTGGGACCAACAGCAGGTGGCACCTTCACTGTCCTTTTCCCACTTGAACTGACCTTTTTGAGGAGAATGCGGACCCACTTTGATGTTAGGGCTTTGGAGAATCTTATTCCAAGCCAGAGGTGTGGATCCCAGCATTTCCACCTTTTCATTTTGTAGATTTACAACCGTCTAATTTTGGTCAGAGATCAGCCTTTCCTCAGCAAATTTAGGCTTAGTGCGCAGACATTCTGCAGCCAGAACTGCAGAAACTATGCTGACAGTACCTCCATCGCTTTCCCCATCGCTCGTGACCTCATCACAACAAAGTTAGTTTCATATAGTAGGTTTTAAATTAAATTCCTAAAGCAATCTATTTTTTGTTGTTTCTCTAAAATTTGCAATTCAAAATTTTTAATTTTTGAAAATATGGTTTATTTTTACTTTTTCCCATCACAATGAAAAAATATGGAACACTTAAAATTTTATGTGGAAACTACTCATAATTTTAAGTGGAGGTTTAGGCTTTCTTGACATCTATATTCCATTTTCTAGTGGGATTTGTTCTCGTAGAGAGTAGAGGTTTCCATTTTGGTGGAAGCCATGATGAACGTGGATGTCTTCATACAAATCTTTGATAATTTTTATGGCATGCCAAAACAGGATATACTTACCATTTCTAGTAAGTCCTATGGAAAAGGTATAACACCCTTCTTAGATGATACTTAATGCATTCACTTATTTTCCAAATGATATAATCATGACTTCTCCTTAAGGGAATGTATCTTGAGTTCTATGACAGTGAAATAGTTAAATTTTGACATGGAATTTATCACAATCTATGGCACATGAGTATATCTTGTCGAAACATATAGCTGGTCATATTGTCATTATATAAAAATCTTATTTTATCTCACCTCTTGGTAGTTTTCTTGTAGTCCCAATGAATGAAACGTTGTTAATACCTTCAATTTATGTTAGTGTTAGGGTGTCGAGTGTGATATTTTTAATGAAAACCTTGTGGCACCAAACTAATAGTTTCCACACATCCATGTGGGATGTTGGATACTTTTGAGGCATTGTTTTATTTCCCAACAATCCCATTCCATCCCAACAACACCAGTCTAGTGATGTTTCTTAAGCGTTATGAGAGAAAAAAACTTTCAAACTTTGATGAATGATTTCTCAAAATAAGTGGCACCTCTAAATGTATAGTTTGGAATCTAATAATTATACAAAACATCCTTAGTTTATCCTATCTCTAATATGTTTTCTAGTAGTCAAAGTGAACTAAATGTTGCAAAAATCTTCATTTGGTAAGTGTTAGGGTGTTAAAGGTGATATTTTGTAATAAACACCTCATGGAACCAAACCGAAGATTCCCAAAAATAAAATTTGATGTCTCTTAAGTACCTATGAGAATATATGTGGCACCTAGGAATGTCATATCTAAACCTATAATTGGGAATCCTTGCATTATAAAAACCTCTCCTAACTTCACATATATCCCGTAGTTTTTATATCAATTATAGTGAACGAAACACTACAACAACCTTCAATTTTCATTAGTGTTAAGGTCTTGAGTGAGATATTTTGCAATTGGAACATTGTGGCACCAAACCAATACTTCACACATTCCTAACTACTCTAGTAGATGCTATTTAAGTCATTATTTTTTATCCAACCATCTTGGTCCTTCTCCACTACATCGGTTGGCCATGTCTCTTAAGTTCCCTACTAGCAAAAAAAAGGTCAAAATTTGACGATTGATTTATAAAAATGTGTTGAACCTAGGAATGTCTCACATAATTTTACTGATTGGGCATATTTTCATTCTACAAAAACCTCTCCTATTTTATCCCATATAATGGAAATTTTACACTCGATGGTAATGAATTTGTTTTACAAAACATTCAATTTTCATTAGTATTAGCATGTTGAGGGTGATATTTTACAATTAGCAACTTTTCATACCAAAATGAAGGTTTTCAAATGTCTATTTTGGGTGGTAGATTCTATCATTGGCATCTTTATTCTACCCATCCATGTCATTCCATCCTAGCTACATCGCTTGATGATGTCTCTTAACCGACCTAAGAGTGTAAAATTTCATACTTTGACCGAGAGTTTCTTACACTTTTTGGCACCTAGGAATGTATTATTTTAACCTAAATCCAACCATCTACTCCATATATAAAATATCTCCCATTTTCTCCCATCTCTTGTTGATTTTGTCACAAAAAGAACGAATGAAACACTACTAAAACCTTTAATTTGTGTCGGTGTTAGGGTATTGAGGGTGATATTTTATAATTGAAACCTTTTGGCACTAAACTGATGGTTCCCACACGTCCAAGTAGGTTATTGGACACTACTTGATGCATATTGTTTCTACCATTGGTGAGAAACAAATTTTGATATGGAAATTTAGGTGTCTCTACCAACATTCACGGGCTATGCTCCTCTCGCATTGAATGGTACATCTCCCATTATTGAATGTAAACTAATCTATTCCTATCTAAATTTTGTGGGTTGGCTAAATAGGTTGGGGGTCACACATGAATACTCTAGTGAACTCCGTGGTAGAGTGATTTTACAAGGTATAAGGGATGAAATTACAACAATGAGGGGTGAAGGAGAGAAATTAGGAAAGGAAGGTCATTTTTGTCAAGAGGCCAATTGCAAATTTCACACCCAATAACTAGAGTAGTTCGAAATTCATTATAGTGGAAAGAAACAATGAAGTTATTAGTGATACAAAAAAACCCACACATACACACAGTTCTTTGAGGTCTATTCATCGAAGATACAAAGTTATTTTAAATCACCATGCTTATAAAGTGCATATAAGAGATAAAATAGAGGAACACAAAAGAAAAGGGAAATGTAAGAAATGTATATTTATTCCATGTTTTTGTGATATAAATCTCAAAACCTAAATCACAATCCACTATTTCTAAAAAGAAATAAACTTTTAGGATACTTTGGAATAGAGAAGGCATCCCAGCTTTATAACAATGTAAATTGAACCTTCGCCTAACCCCCACATGACTCTTCATGATCTCATTCACTTGTGACTTTTCATCTTCCTAGGAAGTGAAGATTAAGTTCCATTTTTATAAATCAAAGGGACTTTTATAATATAAATTTAGAAATTCCCTTAAGTGAATGAGATAAAATACATTTATTATGCTCAATGAAGAATTATAAAGGGAGTGAAGGAAGAGAGAGAAAGATAGAAGAAGGAAGAAGAAGCCAAATCTGATGAAGACGATCCTTCAATGAAGAATATACTAATGAAGATCATAATATCCTCATTTTTCATGATGCATGATGCTTTGGGATGCTAAATGAGTGTTTAGAAACACTATTGAAATATTCCATAATGCGTGCTCAAGATGACCATAAGCAAGCACCTTGCTCATGACGATCCTTGTGATGTTTGATTGATTAACTCACTTAGCTCACTGAGCTCACTCTAAATAAATCATTTCAAACACCCCAAATTAATAGTTCACCCAACTCACTAGCTCACCCCCATTGAGATCAAGAAGATGCTTCCAAAACTCTGATAGAAGTTTAATTTCTCTGTTTGAGCTATGGGATCATCCTACAACCTTGTTTTCATTCCCTGATGTTCCTTGCATGACTAGAGGATCACAAATGTCATGAATTAAAATTATTCAACCACTTAATATTTAAATCCATTCCTCAAAATGAAAACATAATATATTTAGTAAGTGTACCATGGGGTGTCGGATTGCAATGAAAAAGGTCTTGAAAACTTCTACTTCTCATCGGGATGATTTCCTCCAATTTTCATGGGTTTTTCTCGTCCGGATCTTCGTGAATTCGAAAAGGAAACTTGAAATTCTACTTGTTTCTCATCTGATAGGGTATAATTTTTATGAAAACTTAGTCCTTAGTATCCCTAAAAATAGGGACTTCATGGCACAAAAACTAGTTCAAGCGAAATTATATTTTTCAGGATCATTTCCTCCAAATTTATGTGGGTTTTTCTCATCTAGATATTCTTGAACTGGAAAAGGAAACTTATAGGTATATGTGTTCCTCATTTGACAGGGAATAATTCTGATGAAAAATAGGGACTTCATGGCACGAAAACTAGTTCATGTGAAACTAGATTTTTCAGGGATCATTTCCTCCAATTTTCATGTGATTTCACCCAATGGAACCTTTTAAGAAGTGTAGATGTTTCTCGATTTCCTTTCTTTATTATGTCATGACAGCCATTGATGGAGTATTGAATATTTTAAAGTGAGAAAATCATCCATGTGTTCTCACCCTTGGATTGATAAGTGGCAATGTTGTTGATCGATCAATGAGAAGGAATTGAATGAGGTCGAAAGGAATAAACATGTGTCACGGAGATTCACCAAGGTCATATGATGGACTAGAGGGAATAAATAGGGATGGGTGTATTTTTATTCCCAATCATCCCAAGGGAACAAGATAGATGGGACATAAAAATGTGTTATGTTCTAGGAGGTGAAAGTTTCTAATTGCAAAAGCATACCTTGAGAGAGGCCTTGAAGATGACGTTTTAAAAGCTACATGAGGTCATTTTTTATGAACTCATATATTATTTTGACTCAAAATATCATTATAAAGATAATGAGATGGGTCTTAAGATCCAGTTATTCCTGAAACCCCATAAAATTTCTCCTTATTTCTAGGAACAACAACATTTTCCCCTGTCAAAAATGAGTTGTGGAAAGAAGCACCTATATCTTGTGAAAGATTTGAATATTTCATCATGTAGAGAATTATATAAGATTTCCAATGAGTATTTTTTTCCCTCTTAACTCCTTACAGATCTCCTAAAATCATCCACGGAAGATCATGTACCTATTTTGATTGCCTTCTCCTTACACCTTAAGCACTGGGGGGTTGAGACCGGTTCACATGAAGAACCATGGAAGAAGCTAGAAATGGGAAATTTTTGTGTCCCAAATATCCCAAGGGGATGGGATAGATGGTACAAAAATAATTTCCCTCACCCTTGCTTGACAAGTGGTGGAAAGTGGTTACATAACGGAACGTCTAGAAAGAGGTGAGAAGGGGCTTAACTTTCTTCACTAAGCCTTTTCGAGGTCATATTATGGACCAGGGGGATTAAATGGACATGGGTGAAATCTCTTGTCCCAAATATACCATAGGTATGGGACATAAAAATAAGCCTTCACCAAAGACTGACATGTGTCCTCTTCAAAAAAAAATCTAACTGCAAGAGCATACCTTGAGAGAGACCTTGAAGATGAATTTTATGGAGAATCGAGAGTCTCAGTTGATATTATTTATATGAATTTGAATCCAAAAATATATATAATAATGGGATGGGTCTTATGCTCTTATTCTACTTGCAATTCCCTCAAAAATAGTCTTTTTCTTGGGACCACATATTGTGCTTTACCGAGACTGCCGGAAGAATCTTCTATGTCTTGTGATAAATATGAAAATACCATATTTTATATCGTTGAATTACCTTTCCAATTTTATCTTTTTTGACCTCCAACTCATTATGGAGATCCCAAAATCACTTCTCAAAGCTCAAGTGTTATTTTGAACTACAAGCTCCTTCACCTTCAAAACCCGCTTTCACTAAACTTGTTCCCAAACCTTCAAATATTCCCTAAATATTCCTAAAACACTTGCAAAAATTCTTAGCTCCTAAATACCACTTCTTAATGAATTTGGGCCTTCAAATCTGCTCTAAAGGGTTCATACCCATTTAAAAAATGCTAAAAATAACCATTTCTAAGTCTACATCAAGAATCTACTTTGAGAAGCACTACATCAAAGGAAATTCATGAACTTTTATTCACATTTCAAACACATAGGAAAGGTTATTACATACATATGATAACTTGGAGGATTTAGATAGGCATGACAGAGGGGGATAATTGATATGGAGAAGTGCTCAAAAGGGTTTATAAGAAAAAAATTTAACACTAGGGTACAATTGTAATGTTTCATCACTAAGTTTTTCCTTGCAAAAACCATGACACCAATTGCCTCAAGCTAGGGGAAATGTTCTAGATCGAGCATGGAAAGGAAATAGTATAGAGGGATCCCAAAATATCAAGACACTTTGTGGACTAGTGATTAAGAGAAATGTGAATTTATATGCCTAATTTCATTTCTATTGTAGTAGTCAACAAATGACAATTAACTGCAAAAATGAGTAAAGAAAATTAAGATATAAATTATGAAACCCTAATTTTAAAGAGGAAAATAAATCCTTATCTCGATTCGTAATAAAATATAAATTTTGCCAAAGATTTGTCCCGATGAATAGGGAGGTAGAAGCGTTGCCACGAGACTTAGGAAAATGTAGATCTAGAGGAATAGACCGAACATGGGCACCCAAAAGGGATAGGGGCACCTATGGGTGACACAGACTGAAAACATGCATCAATGATTGCTGAAAATCTTAGAAAACCATCTTCGAATGGTCCCAAGTTATTTGTTGTCCTTCAATTTTGGTTGTTATGATATCGTATAATGATTTCCGAGCTCACTAGAATCCTATACTCAAGTATTGACCTACAAAACCCTCAAATAGACATCAAATCCTAAAAAATAAAGATGCAAAATGAGGGTCCAGACTTTCCTCAACTATCACAATGGTTATCTTATGGATGATTGTTGCACTAAATATCAAACCCAATGTAGTTCTATGTGTGTGTGTTTGTGTGGAATCATGCCTTAGGTGGCTCTTCTGCGCGTTTCACACTTGATAACAAGAAAAGTAGCTAGATGTAGAGAAATTTAATAGATGTGTGCACTTTAATAGAATAGACTCCCATCCTATGAAGTGTATACAAAATAATGTATTCCATTTCCATTGAATGGATGCTAGAATGGATGATTTGATGTTCTTGAATAACCTTTGTATGCAACCTTAGGTGGAGATAGCTAATGCTTAGTGCTTGGTCCCTTATTATGATCACATAACTTTACATTTATATTATTCCCTTGCTTGGATTTCGTAATTAACCCCAAAATTCCAACTACCCAAAATATAAGATGCTCAAATGAATAGAAAGGACCCATAAGATGTGAATGAAGTACAAAGAGGTCGAAATCAGTGGCCCTCCCCTCTCCTCCTCCTGCTCGCTTCCCCTATCTAGTCTAGAACCCCGTCCGTTCCTCGCTATTCGCTATATCCATAGAAACCGAGCCGAGGAACCCAGCGCCCCGGCGCAAACCTGGGTTCAATTGAACCAATTATTCCCAAAGTAGTGATGGTAGTGCACCCGGTAGATATAGAGATAGGGGTGCCCAAAGGGGACAGGGTGTCTCGATGTTGGTGTCCCGGGTGAGCACCGGTGTCTAGACTCATAAAAATTGAAGGTTCGTAGGTCAAACCGAGAAATAAAGTGATGAAGACAAAAAGTGGTAGTAAAAAAGAAAGCAAAGATGGCCAAAGACATGGTTTAATTAGTACTTTTATTACTTAAGAATCATATGAATAGTAGTATGCAATCAGGACTAGATAATTACCCAAAGTGCATGATTTTGTGTCTACATTTGCCCCCACTTTATTTTTTGAGAAAAATATTGATAACATAAAGTAGATAGAGATTTGTACCTAATAACCATGTAAATCAATGGAAAAATATTGATTGTGGAGATTGCAGATGAGAAAGTGTAAAAAGTGACAAGATATTGACCCTAGGGTGGAAACACATGTTGTAGAGAGGTCGTCGTTGTACCTATTGTTGATGTCGATGTTGATGTGTGTGATGCTTTGTAGATGTTATTGATGTTGTAGAGATGGCATTGAATGATGTTGACTACTACTTCCCATATAGATGGACCTGTAAAAGATAATAACAAACAATTAGTCAAATACGCATATATATGTGTAAAAGCATGTAAAGAAGTATGTAAAATGAAAAATGTGAAAAAGGAACATGTGCACCTAATCATGTGATGAGGAAAAGAGTGTAGAAAGGAAATTGTAGATGTTTTTGAAGACTGATTTTTTTGGGTGATATCACATTGGTTGTGTCAATAGTGAGTTTTTCAAGCAATATCACGCTAATGATATGGAAGAATTTTAGGGAGAAAAGTACGATATCATCCTCCATCCTTTAACTACTTCCCAATGTCGAACACCACTATAGATGGTGTGTAAAAATCTGATCCAGTTCGACCATTTCCAATCCAACATTGTGGATGGGAAAAGAAGTTGTAATGTGTGTATGCTGAGCTAAAGGACTGTCCCGCCTATCAAAATTTATTGTGTGAAGTGTTATAGACTATGCTACACTCGAATAATTTTGTGTGACTTCCCTCCGGTCATTGGTGTCTAGGAAGGGTCGAGACACCTAGCGCTACTTTCCAGGTCTTGGCATTGGTGTGTGTGCTATGTAAAGTATCCAAGTCGAATATGAGCTTTGTCTAATGCTTGTGACTATGTTGTACTAGTATTTGTGTTTTTTTTTTCGAACCGTGTCTCAGATACTATCAGTATGGGGTGACCGATTCACCCAAATGATTCCCCCATCATTTCGTGTGCATGTAACGTTGCTGAAGTAGTATGTGACCCAAAGGATGGCCAACCGTGGTGTTAAAACTATTCCTTGTAAGGGAGAGGGATTTTTCTTGGTAAAAACCATAAAGACATGAAAATAAGTGGCTAGGAGACAAGTGTTAGTACAAGACATGCATGAAAAATGTAAACTAGTAAAAATAGACAATGTGTAAGCTAAGTCGTAAGAAGACAATATGTAATAAGAAAAAGTAGACCATGAAAAGTGGGTTTCAAACATAGGACATAACTCACGATGTCACAAGACAATCAAGGATGAATAGGCCCAAAAGAAGACAAATGTGCACACAAGACAAAGGGAAAAACCCACAAAAAGTGGAAAATAATGTCAAGAAAGAACAAACAATGTAACGCGCAACCATGGAAGAAACTAGGCTCTGCAAGACAAATGTTACACATTAAGCACCCATTAACATGTTAGAAAAATGAAAATTATGTCAAGGCGTGTATAATATGATAAAGTAATTTTCTATGAAACAAAATGAAACAATAACACATGTAATGTTAGAAAGTGGATGCCCCGTGATCCTCTCAGGGATTGATAATAGGTATTTCGCCAAGAATTAATGCTACATGTATAGATCTCAGTAGAATATGTGATCACAAATAGAAAGAAAGTGAATGTGCATGTGTGTATGGAAAGATAATGACATACAATATATCTATCTAGCATGTGTAATAAAGTGTACATGTAACAAGTAAATGTAAGCAAGACTAAATATGACTAAGATATGTAGTATGTTGTGGAAGAGACAAAATTTAATGCAAAGTGAATGATAGAAGCAATGTTCCTCCCAAGTGGATGTGTATGTACGAGATGAGGTTCATTTATTTATGGCCCCTCAATATTCAATAATGAACCATAAACGAGAGTGCATCCTCGTGGAAATGGTTTGAAGTATACATTATTAGATGTGATAGTAAAGGCGCAAAGTGTAGAGTATGTGAGTGAATGAATGAATGAACACTTAAGTGTGGTGAGATCCATTTGAGATATATACCCTTAATAGTTGAGTACGGACCATGGAATAGAGTGCATCATAGGGTAATGATTGTAGTGTGTATAAGTGGATGTCCAAAAAAAGATATGTAGAAGGAGATTAATGCACGAAATGTGAAGTGTGTAGTGTGTGAGGTTCATGTGTATAGGATTCCCTCAACAATTAATTTTGAACTGTAGCACGAGAGTGTGTCATCAGGGAATGATGATACAAGTGTGTATCAAAATGTGTATGTTGTATAGGAAGGTCTAGATGTTAAATGATATGAATATAAGATGCATGTTGATGCTAAGGAGGCATATAATTGTGTTGCCCCCAAGTGTGTAATGAGGAGTGTTCTATCCGATGAAAGTGAAAGATGAGGGTCCTCTACTTGATGCTCTTAGAGATAAAGGCATGTGATCATGCTCTAATAGTGGTGGTATATGAGATAGATAGGTGAATGAGTCATATATGCATGAGATTGATGAGTATATGGTGGGCACCTTTGTATGAAAAAATGTGGAGGTGATGGAGACCTACATGAAACAAAATGTGAACGTGATGGACATCGATGGGAAGGAGAGCATAGAGGTGAAGAACAAGTAGGTAGAGTGAAACGAGGTGGTGAATTATTCCTAGATGAAGGATTTTTCCTAGTGATAAATCCATATTGATATGATGGACTAGAAAATTGATGAGGCTACATAGACCGTATGTGAATAGATGAGTTAGGAGTAGCTTTTTCTTTAGGTTTGATAGGCCACAAGGACCTAGATGCTTTAGCTAATGCAATGGAAA
This sequence comes from Taxus wallichiana var. yunnanensis, assembly GCA_018340775.1. Lineage (NCBI taxonomy): Eukaryota > Viridiplantae > Streptophyta > Pinopsida > Cupressales > Taxaceae > Taxus > Taxus wallichiana. The sequence continues at coordinate 278,670,170 of CM031240.1, forward strand.
CCTCAAGAGGAGGTTACAACCATAGATTGGATGGAAGAACACCATTGATATAAATGACTTGGTTGTTGTGAATGAATTTTAGATGCAAGTGATTCATGGATATGATAGAATGAGATCTGTAAATCCAATTAAGGCCTAAGAGCATGTCACACCCTTGAATTTCTAGTGCCACAAGAAAAGGTACAAGCATGGTGAGAGGACTGAAAGTGACTTGAAGCTTGACAACCCCATATGAGTTAGGGATTAGATATGAAATTTTCAAGAGTGGATAGCCGATAGTGAAAATAAGTGCAATAGAACACGCGTCGATGTGCCATGATGGATCAACTTTAGTGTTATTGATATAAATAGATCCGATAGAAGCACTAATGTGTAAGTGATCGAAGAGAATGTAACATGATAATCATGATCAAAGAAATAAATAATTGGTGGAGAAATGTCAACATGAGAAACTAGGAAATCAAGATCCCCCGATGCAGGAGGAGGCACTGACGTGATATGTATGATTAGCCGAGGAATCAACCACTTGTTTTTCATGTTTCAATAGAGGATTTTTAAATATCTTTAGCTTGTGATTTTCATTAATAGGAACAGAATTCAAAGCTTTGGAAGCTCAAGTGCATTATTATCAATTAGATCTTGAATGAGATTGAAAAGTTTGAAACAACGATTTGTAGAATGCCCAATGCATTGATGTAATTGCATATTATATTTTTATCATAATTATGATGTTTAGGATGAGATGGATCTAAATTAAGTGGTGGAAGAAGTGTGATAAGATTTATTTTGACAAGTTGTGGTAGTAGAATATGGGGAGAAATATTTAGTTTTGTATATGTTCTCTTAGGAAGTTTCCATTGAATTTTCTTAGTATTAGAGACAATGTTGAGAGTTAATTTTACTTTAGAAGGCTTGGTTGATCGATTGAAAGTTGATTTATTTTGAAAGCATGTAAAAGATGAAGCATGTGCATGGTACTTAAGCTTTCCTATAGATAATAGTTTAATTTCTCATAGCTTAAGAGTATGACATAGTTGATAAAATGATGAAGATGTCTCAAAGAGAACACTCTCCTAGAGAGGTGATAATAGAATTTGAATGAATAAATCTTGAAGCTTAGAGTCCACAAGCACATTAGACATTAGCTAAGTTGATTTTGTATTATAAGACATAGTTTGTTAGATATTTGTTAGATCCTTGTTTGATTTGTGCCGATTGAGCATATGAGATCTTAGAGCCGATATTGATAGAGAAATGTGTGAGAAAAGCATTGGCTATATGCGTGAAGGATGTTACCAAATGGACAGGTAGGTCATAAAACCAACACATCACATAATTGTGAAGACTGTGAGAAAAATACTTAGCTAAGAGAACATGATCATAACAAAATATAGACATACCACATGAAATGCTCTTAGAGCAATTGTTAGGAAATAAGGGATAAAATATACAGAATAATCCCACATAGAATTGTAATAGTAGAAACTAATATGTAATAAGATATTACAGATCTGAAATAAAAGTGTAAAAAATAAAAGAACACAACATAGAGACAATATTTAACGTGGTTTACCCAATTTGGGATACGTCCACTAAGAATCACTTGCTTATATTTTATTACATGCAACCTCTTTCTCTTGGTACAATACCCAGATCTCTGTTTGGAGCTATGCTAAAAAATCTCCGAATTCACACTTAAACTCACACACCTCTACAATGATATAGCTACTCTATAATATGCACAAAAGCAGATTAATAGGTAACTTTTAAGCATATTTACAATATCGTAGGTACCAAAACCATGGGCCAAAACCTCCCCATAAAAGTATGGGTCAAAATATCACCCATATGATAACATCACGTCTCTGAGGTATAGAGAACATTTTTGAGGCCAAAGACATTTTTCTCGGGGCTCCACCCATGAACCCCTATTAGTGGGATCTGCTTTCTCTCACACCCCCACTCAGGGCACAACCCGACCATGAACCCTAGTGACAAAACTATGGATAGTGTAAAATATTTTTAGTGTATAGTCTTCAACACTTCCACACATAAAAGAGGTTCAACAACATAACAATTATCTTGTGGGTCACCATGCCTATTAAAAATGGGAAGCTTGGGGTGAAAAAATTAGGAGGAAGTGGGAAAGTGGAAATGGAAGGTAAGAATGGGGTGTGAAGTAATAAAGTGGAATCCAAATATGGAAACGCATGAGAAGTATTCTACTGCAATTGTTAGATTTGAACTTGGAGATCTTGATAAAGGGAGGCTAAATCTACAAAGGTGCAAAGCCAGAAGAAATATTCCACGTATAAGAAACAACAGTAGAGTAAAATAATTCATGGGAGTACGAGATGAAGAAATAATGGAAGAGATAAGTAGAAGAGTAGAAGCATGCGGTTGAGTAGCAATGAAGGTGGGGATAGTGGCGAAGCATTAATTTCCTCGATATTGGTAGCTTCCTCCGAGAAGTGAATAAAAGTAATTCTAAATCCTATGGATTCTTAGTGATATAATCATTAAGGTCTTTAAAATGTGCTTCATTGAATTCACCATAAGATTGAACCATAGTGATAAGAGGATAAGAGTCCTAAAGAGAAGGTTGATTTGAGTGACGGGCTCACCAAAATGATTAAGTGAAATGTGAATTTATATGCTGTTATAATTGTTATTGTAGCAGCAAAAAAAATGAAAATTAAGTGCAACAAATGACCCAAGCAAATTAAGCTATAAAATATGAAACCCTAATTACAAAGAGGGTAAATAAATCCTTAGTTGATTCATAATAAAATCTGAACTATGTCGATGATCCGACTTGATGAATAGGGAGGTAAAAGTGTCTCACAACTACTCAGAAAATGTAGATCTAGAGGAGTAGACTAGATAAGGGAACCCAAAAAGGGAAGGGGCACTTACGGGTGCCAAAACTAGAACAGCACCCATGACTACCCAAAATCTTAGAAAACCATATTTAAATGATCACAATTTGTTCATTTTCCTTCACTTTTGTTGCTATGAGATCACACAATGATCGATGAGCTCCTGAAAACCTACTATGAAGTATTGACCTATAAAACCCTCAAATCCTAAAAAATAAAGATGCAAAATGAGGGGTCATATTATCCTTAGTTGTTACAAAGGTGATCTTATGATTGAGCATTGCACTACATCTTAGATCCAATGTAGTTCTATGTATGTGTGTGTCGAATCGCACCCTACGTGGATCTTGTGCCTATCACACTTGATAATAAGAAAAGTAGCTAGATGTAAAGAAATGTAATAGATGTGTGTATGGAATAGAATAAAATCCCTCCTATGAAGTGTATGCGAGAATAATGGCATCCCTTTCCCTTGAATAGATGCTAGAATGCTCTTGAATATCCTTTGGATGCAACCTTAGGTGGACATAGCTAATGCATAGTGTTTCGTCCCTTATTATGATCACATAAATTTATATTTATATGATTCCCTTTCTCGAATTTCAAAATTAACCCCAAAAATGCTCGACTACCAAAAAGATAATATGCTCAAATGGCTATAAAATACCCAAAAGATGTGATAAAATTAAAAATAGGTTCATAACATTACCGTCTGGTAGGGCGCTAGTGTGCGGGTTCGAGAAACCGAAGGGTCAAAGGTTAGATTGAGAAATTAATTATGCAAGACCAAAACTAGCAGTAGAAAGAAAGAAAAGATGGCCAAAGACATGGGTTAATTATTACTTTTCCTACTTAGGAATCATATGAATAGTAGTATGTAATATAGACTATATAATTACCCAAAGTGCATGATTTTGTGTCTACAACTAGTACCTTGTCCATTAGGATTATGGAGTCATTTCACGCCAAACACACACAAAAGGGAAACACACCAAAAGCATAAATGAACACACAACGGAAAAGGGAAATTATGTACATGGGATGTAAATTTACGAGGCGAGTGCCAAGAATATACACATACTTGGCAATGGGTTGGGAAAAGTACATACCATCATGGCACAACGGATGAAATACAACCTCCGAAGATAAAACATCACTATCCAATCATATCATGCTCCTAAGATGGTTTTACATGGATTAAGAAGAATGATACCAACAAATTTTCCATCTTTGTACATATAATTCTCTCAAAACATTATTTCATCCAAAGAAAACTTTATTACCTACTTAATGTTCTTACACCCCAGTAGCTTCTACTTGATACTTTGTGAAAATGAGAAACCAATCCTCTATGTTCTCTAAATTAGGAATGTTACATTTATCTTAGAAATATTCCTCATCTTTGAAATGCAACATGAAATCATCTCCTAAATCGATGGGCACTTAAATGAATTGAGAACAAGCTGATTTACTTCTTGATCAACAACTTCTTCAAATCTTTCACTTTGTTGTTATGAGAAAGTGATTTCAAAAATAGATTCCACATCATTGGCATAGAGGTATTCATCATTCTTGAGAAAATGTTGCAGCATGGAAGCATGTTCAAAACCATTAGGGCTTGGGAAATGGTGAGTGCAACCTAATTTTGAATCCTTTCACAAGATTTATGCACATTCTCACTTTGTTTTGAACAATTATCTTCGATACAAATCATCTCAACACTCCTCTCCTCATCATCCTCCATGGTGAGGGTGTTGTCTTCAAGATTGAGAATATTCAAGAATATCCTTTCCTTTGCATTCATGATCTTCTTCAAAAAACAAGAAAGAGGAAGACTTACCTTCACATTTTCTCTCATCCATCCATGCATTGAGGAATACATCAAGATCATACATTTTCTTTGTATCATCATCAAACATTGGTGCATGGAAAGAAGAAAAAAAACGTCTTGTCTATCTTGGATTTCCATGGCCTAGGTCAAGATCTCAAGACTGAGTTGAGGGTCTTTAGTTTCTTCCACAATCTTCAAAATGTCTTACAGGGATTTCTCTTTCCAATATGTAATATGCTTATCCTCATCTTTATCGGAGGATTTATTGAATTGGGCTTGAAGGAGATGATTGAAAATCTGATTTGTACGTGGAAAAAATCATTTTAAGAATTCCCATCCTCTTGTTTTTAAATTCTTGTCATCCAAGGATCTCCTCTTGCAATACACAACATACTTGGTTTTCAACACTCTCGAAAAGAAGAAGAGATCTAGGTTATATGGTAAGGGTAGATCTTTGAGCTCAAGATCCATTTCATCATGCTCATGATGGGAGGTAGAGAACCATGTTGGGGCAGAAAAACCTTCAATTTCATCTTGATCATTTATTGTTGAATCTGATTTCTCACACGAAAAATGAAAAAAATCATCGTGATGATCAGATTTGTGCTCATTTGGTGAGGGTGGTAAAATAATATCTTCAGAAAGGTCATGCTCAATTTTATCATCCTCCTTAGTTTCTAGAAAGAAATTGAATTCTTCCATTTGTTCATCCATGATTGAATCAGGAGAATTTGATTTTTCAATTGTCTTCATTTCATAATCACTTGAAGAATCAAAATAGGAAGATACATTATCCATGATTACCTTGAATTCATCATCTTCATCTAAATGTAGGACAAGCTTCTCATACTTCTTCATTGTTGGTGGAGTCTTTGGAAAGCATTGAATCATTTGTCGTGCAACAAGAATCTTCCTCTCTTAAATCCATTGTTTCTTAAATGGGTTTTGCCTCAAAGAATAATGAGTTGATGAATAAAGGTTCAATAATCATGTATTATACATCATACTCTCAGGAATGCTGATTTGATTCTCATGAGGAGGTTTAAGGATATGATATTCTTCAGAAGTGTATAAAAATATTCTAGAGAGGAACACCTCATAGTGTGGACAATCATCAGGATCTTCTTGAGTTTCTTCATCCTTAAAAATGTGAAGTGTTTCAAGGTGTTTGTACCTTATTTTCAAGGCCACTACATACTTCCAAACTTCATCATAGGCTTCAGGATCAAAATTTCCTTCTTTCACACTTAGAAGTCTTTGCACATACTCTCTTCTCAAAACATCCATTTCTTCATCTCCATATGCAAGAAAATCATCTAGAGAAGGGAAATGAAAGAAAATGTCATGAGTTTCTTGTTCAACTATGTGAAGTTGAAAATGTTACCTTCGTGGATTATTCATCGTTTAGCCGCTCATACAACATCTCATATCTCTTGTGAATCTTCTTCATCCATTTCTTGGATTCTCAATCATTTATAGGTGAGATTCCCATTTTATTTCTTTCATCGAGTGCTCTTCTAGAATTATACCCACAATGAATTGATGATGAGGTATTCAAAAACATATATCTTATCCATTCTGTAAATATTTTTCCGGATACTACAAAGATGGCATGGACCTTATTTCCATTGGACAATTACAAGCTTTTATTTTTGCAAGAGATGCTCCAGAATGATAGTTGATAAAAAATTTGTATTTCTCGGCAACCATCTTCTTCATATTTTTCTTCTTCACTTTCACTCATACCTCAATCCAATCTAGAAAATTCTTCATTATGTTGTAGGAAACGAATGTGACATGGATTCATTCCTTGACAGAGTCACCTTCAAAAATTAATTTTTCTTTGAAAGATGATTTTTTTGTATTTTTCAGAGATATTTTTTTGGGTGTACAAGGGAAGACCTTTACTGCAGAGATTGACCAAAACCTTTTGGTGAGAAAATTTTTGATATGGAAAATTATGTGTTTCCACCAACGTTTACAGGGCTATGCCCCTCTGCATTGAATGTCGTAGCTCCCATTATTGAATGTAAACTAATTTATTCTTATCTAAATGTTGTGGATTGTCAAAACAGGCCAGGCATCACACAAGAACACTCTAATGAACCTATGGTAGAGTTTTTATATAGGGTACAAGGGATGAAATTATAACAATGAGGGGTGAAGGAGAGAAATTAGGAAAGGAAGGTTATTGTTGTGAGTTGGCAAATTACAGAGTTCACACCCAATAACTTGAGTAGTTCAACATTCAATATAGAGGAAATAAACAATGAAGATATTAGTGAGACAAGAAAAACCCACATAGAAACGCATAGTTCTCTAAGGTCTATTCATTGAAAGAAGAGGAGAAAAATTTAATGATTACACTCAATGAAGAATTAGAAAGGGGAGAAGCAAAAGGGGGAAAGATAGAATAAGGAAGAAGAACCCAAATCAAATGAAGAAGCTCCCTCAAATGAAGAATTTGTTGATGATGATCACAATATCCTCCTTTTTCATGATGCATGAATACCTTGGGATACTTGAATGAGTGTTTAGAAACATTGTTTAAAGATTCCCAATGCGTACTCGATATGACCACAAACACTACTCATGATGATCCTCTTTATGTTTGATTGATCAAATCCCTTAGCTCACTAAGATCACTCCAAATAACTCATTTCAAACCACCCATCTTACCATCTCACCTTGCTCAATGACTCACCCCACTGATGTCAAGAAGATGCTTCCAAGTCTTTGATAGGATTTTAATTTCTCTGTTTGAGCTATGGGATCATCCTACAACCCTATTTTCATTCCCCAATGTTACTTTATTAACTAGAGGATTGTGTATGTCATGAATTCATATTATTCAACCACTTACTATTTTTATCCATTCCTCACCATTGAAACATGCTATTTTTAGTAAGTGTGTTGCTAGGTGTCGATTGTAATGAAAAAGTCATGAAAAATTATAGTTCTCACCGGGATGATTTCCTCCAATTTTCATGGGTTTTTCTTGTACATATATTCACGAATTAGAAATAGAGACTTGCAGGTCTGTGTTTTCCTCATCTAATAGGGAAGAGTGCTGATGAAAACCTTATTCCTTAATATCCCTAAAAATAGGGACTTCATGGAACGAATACTAGTTCACACGAAACTAGATTTTTCAGGGATCATTTCTTCCAATTTTCATCGGTTTTTCTCATCTGGATCTTCATGAATTTTAAAAGGAAACTTTCAGGTCTGCATGTTACTCATCTAACAGGGCATTATGCTGATGAAAAAATCAGTCCTCCATATCTCTAAAAATATGGAATTCATGGCACGATTACTAGTTCACGTGAAACTAGATTTTTTAGGGATTCCTCCAATTTTCATGTGATTCTGCCCATTGGAACCTTGGGAAGTGAAGATGTGTCTAAATTCCATTTCTCTATTATATCTTGGCAGCTTGAATCTTTGATAGTGAGAAAAATCATCCATGTTCTCTCGCCCTTGGATTAGCAAGTGGTGTTTTTGCATTGGTCAACGGGAAGGGTTAGAATGAGGTGGAAAGGGATAAACATGCATCATAGAGCTTCACCAAGGTCATATGATGGACCAAACAACATAACTAGGAATGGGGAATTTTTTTGTCCCAATTTTCCCAAGGGGATGGGTCATATAGTACATAAAAATGAGCCATTCTCTAGGAGGTGAAAATTTTAATTGTGAAAGCATACCTTGAGAGAGGCCTTGAAGATGACATTTCCAGAGCTACAGGAGGTCATTTTTGATGAACCCATATATGATTTTGAATCCCAATATCCTTATAAATATAATGGGATGGGTCTCAAGATCCAATTCTTCCTGAAACCCCCTCAAATTTCTCCTTATTTCTTAGGACAATAGGGTGTTCTGTCAAAAATGAGTTGTGGAAAGAAGCACCTATATCTTGTGAAGGATTTGAATATTTCATAATGTAGATAATTATACAAGATTTCCAATGAGTATTTTTTTCCTCTTAACTCCTTACGAGCTCCCAAAATCATTTGTGGAAGATCATATACCTATTTTGACTACCTTCTCCTTACACCTTAGGCACTCGGTGGTTGAGACTTAGTCACATGAAAAACCATGGAAGGATATGGACATGGACACATTTTTGTGTTCCAAATATCCCAAGGGGATGGAATATATGTGGTATAAAAATGCACCTCACCCTATCTTGACAAGTGGTGGAAAGTGATTGTGCAACGAGAAGGGCTAGAAAGAGGTGAGGGGGATTAACTTTCATCACGAAGCCTTTCCGGGGTCATATAATGGACCAAAGGGCTTAAATGTACATAGGTGTGATTTATTTCCATAACTATCCTAAAGGGATGGGACAGATGAGACAAAAAAATGCACCTTCACCACAAGTTGACATGTGTCCTCTTCAAAAAAATTCTAATTGTGAGAGCATACCTTGAGAGAGACCTTGAAGATGAAGTTTCGGAGGACCCAAAGGTCACTTTTGGAACTTATTTATATGAATTTGACTCAAAAAAACATTTTTATAAGAATGGTATGGGTCTCTTGCTCGATGCTACTTGAAACTCCCTCAAAATAATTTTTTTTTCTTGGGACCGCAAGTTGTGCTTGTTGAAAATATATTGTGGGAAGAAACTCCTATGTCTTGTGAAAAATATGAAAATACCATATTTTATAGCAATGAATTATGTTTCCAATGGTATATTTTTGACCTCCAACTCATTACGGAGCTCTCATAATCACTTCCCAAATTTCATGTGTTATTTTGAACTACAAACTCCTTCACCTTCAAAAACCCACTTTCACTGAACTTGTTCCCAAACCTTTAAATCTTCCCTAAATATTCCTAAACCAATTTAATATTTTTATATCCTCAATACCACTTATCGATGAATTTGGGCCTTAAAATATACCCCAAATGGTGTGCACTTGTCTCGAAAAGGCTAAAAAAGTCATTTCTATGTCTACTGAAGAATCTACTTTGAGAAGCATTATGTCAAAGGAACTTCATGAAATTATTTACACATTTCAAACACATGGGAAAGGTTATTACACACATATGAGAACTTTGAGGATTGGGATATGCATGACATAGGGGAGAACTGTCTAAAGAAGTGCTCAAAAGGGTTTATAAGAAAAATTTCGACACTAGGGTACAATTTTCATGTTTCATCACTAAACTTTTCCCTTAGAAAAACACATGACAACACTACCCAACCATTCTATTCCTTACCGGATACATTAGTCAAATGGTGTCTCTTAAGTGCTCAAACATCTTGATCTATAGTAAGCGATTCCAAAATGATTTCATACAATATAGAAACTAAAATGAGAATGATTTTATGTTTTTGTCTTACAATATACATGTTAAAAATAGAATTTTTAAACAAAGTATGTGGTGAAATAAAAATATGTTCTTGTTTTTGGTTTCCAATATTTATGTTTAGTGATTTGGTCAAACTCTTGGCAATCATCCATAGTTTTGTGTGGAAAATTTTCTCTCAAATTTATGTGGGATTGAATTATGCTTATAATTGATTATTATGTATGCATGGTTGAAGTTTTGGCCATGCTAGCCATCTTGTAGAAACTCTAAAATTTATCATCAACATTCCAATTGAAATCTTGGTTGTGTGGATGTGTTTTCAATATTTTTTTTTATCAAGCAACCTTGTTGTTTTATTAGATGCAATTTATAAATACTTAAATGAAATTAAACCTATAATTGATCAATATATTTCGGATATCTTGAGTAAACTCTAAACTTTATCATGAAATACACTTAAAAGTGTGGTTTTTTAATGGATGTGTTTTTTTAGGTGCATGAGAGAAGGTATTACAATCAATAAAATGTTTGGATATGAGGGATATATTACCTCTTATTGTTCTTTACATTAACTTTTACCATCATGGATGTGTTTTCTTATCACCATACTCATAGATTTTACTTTAATGGGAGATGTAGAACAATGTATAGACATTAATCAAATCATAATGGAAAGCATGTTTTTTCAAACATTGTAGTTATAGATGCCTTAGTTGTGTATTTTTCAAATGTTATTGGATGCGAGTTGTTCAAAAAATATGACACAAAGATATGTGGTCTTATGAAATTTCATAATCGTATGGTATGCACAAAAGGGATTTTATATGGATGCTCTCAAATTCTTTGATGTAGTGTCAAATTTTGGATTCATGCAACAATATACATTTTGTGAATGAGATATGTAAACACTTTAATGGAATTATGCTGAAAAATGATCATTTTGTCTATGTGGTTGACATTCTTATTCGTGCAAGCTATCTCAAGAAATTTTTTTCCTTAATCATCAAAATGTCAAAAAAAAACATTTGGTTGTTGTGTGGATGTGTTTTTGGTGTTATAGAGAAGGGATTATAGTCAATCCAATGCTCGGATATGGTGGAAATATCATCTATTGGTGGTTCTTTACACTAACCTTTCTCATCAAAATCCTAGCTTCTACCATAAGGGGAATTATAGTACAACATATAGATCTAATATCACTATACTCTTGTTATTAGTTTCCAAGATATGTGTTTAATCATTTAGTCAATCACTTGATGTTTTATCACTTGGTAAAACACTTAACAATCATCCAAGAAACATCCACACTAGTCACTCATGTGTATAAGAGTGTTTTGTGATATTCTATGTGAACTGAAATTTACTCTCATGTATACATGAGTGAATTTTCTTAATCTATTAAATAAATTTCTAGGAAATGTAATTATGAAGTAGGTGAAATTATATGTTATAGTTTATAGGAATTTATTTTTATTAAGGAGAATGTGTATCTCCTCTTTTGATAAACCACCTCTACATATTGATATTGTAAGTGGCTAACGTTGGCATTGGAATTATGTGATTATTGATGGCATTGAATGATTCGATAATGGATAAATTATATGTTAATGTTTTTACACCCTAGTTATATTTTATAATTTTATTGTATAACAACTAAAAAGGATGTAAGGGATAGAAAAAAGTTAGATTTTTCTAATCTAATTAACTTTCAACATTAATTATACATGACCAAAATAATGCATTCGAACTTGGAATGAGACAAATAATTTATAATTGATAAGTATATTTCTCAAAACATGAGAGGATAGATAAAATTAGCTATTTAGTATTATTATAGAATTATATTGATGTGTAGGGTAGTGTAATAAAAATATCTACGATTGTGGATTGTACATCAAAGATTCTAGAACTAGAAAATGACTAGGTACAAGACCATACAAATTTTGTATGGTCTAGGTAGGATATGTATGGTATAGGACATGAATTTTATGGTTTCAAACCTCAATATAATTTGAATCTAAAAATTCCAATGTGATTCACTTTCTTAGAAATGGTGCTCTTTGTGTGTTTCTCTTGCTCACACAACCTCGGAATGACTTGTAAAAAAGTATAAAATCAAGAAATATGTAGAACCCTCATCAAAGAATTAGATAAAAAAGAGAAAAACATGTGTATTCATTTTAGGATGGACCACCCTTAGTAGTTAGACTCATAACTACTAAACCAATCCAAGTTTTACACTACATATCCGCATTGCGATATCAAACCTCACATATTTCTCCTAATTATTTATGAAAGTGTGTATAGATAATCAACCCCTATGGATGCCCTCATGTCTCTTGACACCAAGATAACAGGATAATTATATAGTAAATAATATACTCAATAAAATAATAGTGAGATGTTTTGTGCCTTAACTATATCACCTAACCCTTTTATTGATTGAAATCATTGTGTGATTCTTGAAATGAATTTTCTCTTGTTTAAACTCATATCTATGATATTTTCATGTTTGTAGATAGATGAATCTAAAATATTTAACCTATTTTAGTTCTTCAAACTTAGATGAGGGACTTCCTAGATGGTACCCTTTGAGTGATTTTATATTGATGTTACCAATGGAGGCTTATAAGAATGCCAAATGAGTTATAAAGTGATAATGACTTGTTTCTATAGCTTTCGTAGGTAAAATATTCTAATAAGGCTAACCTTGGAACTATGAAATGATCCAAATAATGATTTGGAATTAATATCAAATTCGGTGATTGTGAGGATTTAGGATGCATGATTAGACACACCTACAACCTACATCTTTTCCCTTCCATATGGTTTTGGATAGGGAGAGAAATATAAAAAATTGAAAGTTTTATCTTGAATATAAGGCGTTTTATGTTACTTTTATTGAATAATATTTATATAGTTGATGAAAAAGCATAGTGTAAATATAATCAAGTATCAGTAGAATGGCTAGAGAGATGAGAATATTATATTCTAAATGTGATTATTTTTCTTAGAAAGATAAAAGGTAAAACTTGGCATTACACAAGGACAATTTACCATATTTTAGTGTCTACATTTTACCCATTTATGTGTGTAATTTAACTTTGCATACTTAAAGGAAAAACATACCTAAGTGTGAACACGTGCTTTTACTTTGCTTGAAGGAACTTCATGATGTGTTAGTTTTGGCATGATCCATGATGAAATAGCAACACAAAGTGTAGTCAATTGTATGATAGAAATAGAAATAGAAATAAAATTATGGATAGTGCTTGTAACTTAGAGCATTTCAAATTGATGTTAAATATATGAAAACATGGAACAAATACACATGTTTATTTTGTGTAGGAAGGATCTCATGTTGTTTTCGTGCCTCGAGAGTTGAAAATTTTATTTTGGAGATGTTGGAGGATTGAGAGTGATCAGTCCCAATGTTATGACATGTGATATAATAGAGGATGTAGTATTAGACTATAAAGAACCCATGCGTTTTAATTCCTTCACCATTTTGAGAATTTGATGAGAGAGAAAGAAAGATCAGTCTACAAAACTCACAATTTTTCTTCAACACTTTCCTTGTTTTGGAATTTGGTGAGAGAAGAGGAAATATAATTTTATGAAGCTTGAAATATTGCTTCAATGATTTTCAATAAACCTAGATACCACATCATTGTAGAAGGATCAAGCCCCAATTTTCTCCAACTTAAGAAAATATAACTTAAAAGGACTAAACATTTTCATGCCCTTAAGGGGTGGTACTGCATTTGAATTAATTGAGTAGAATTCTGAAAATTTTAGAGGGGAGGAGGAATATGCCCCAAAATCCATTTTATAAATATTTTAAATATCATTTTGAAGACAAAACGAAGTACTCATGCCCCTTTTAAACTGCTCTAAATTGTTTCATCTACATTTGTATATATGTAGAGTTTTGTAAATTATTGATAGAGTATGTAGAAACTATAAATTTGAGTGAGACTACCCTTTTATAAGAGCATGTGTAAAGGTCAAGACCATATCACGGTCATGGTTGTAATGTATATTTTTGATATTTTTGAATTCTACCACATTTTAGTATCTATGACATTTTCTAAGGATATGATCCCTATGAAAATTTGTTCTTGTATTCTATATTTTTTCTATAGATATAGAAACATCTAGATGAATGCCCCCTCTTTTAAGGTGTGTTTGATAAATCATTTGAGTGAGAGGATAAAAATAATACATGTGTACCAATTTACTATATGTCTAAGGATATGTGGAATAATATTAAAACTTTGTAATGGTGACCACCTACGAGAACATGTTCCTACAAAAAGGGTTTGTGCATGGTGGCACCTATGTGATAGAGAAATAGTAACATTAAAAAAATCAATAATAAATGTGTAAAAAAACTAGTAACAACATATAAAAATAAAAATTGAATCCTACATTGTGCTTGCTCCAAAAAAATGGATTAAGGACTTGAGGACTTCAGACCCATTAGCCTCGTGAATGTTATCTATAGAATTTTCACCAAAATCATTGCTACCAGGCTACAATTTATTATGAATGATTTAATCTCAAGGCAACAGAGTGGATTCATTAAAGGTAGAATTATCCAAGATGGAGTGATTATGGTACATGAGACCATACACTCTATGGACAATAATAAAAAAGTGAATATGGTCCTTAAGCTTGATATGAATAAAGCCTTTGACAAGGTCTCTTGGGTTTTTCTAGACAAAGTTTTAATTAAATTTGGTTTTCCTGCTAAATTCAAAAAATTATTAAGGCTTGCATCTCTACGGTCAGATTCTCAGTGGTGGTTAATGGTGAGCCGGTGGGTTTTTCACAAGCGTGAGGGCTAAGACAAGGGGACCCCATATCCCCCTGCTCTTCATTCTTATTGCAGACTCTTAGTAGAAAAAATGGTAAAGTAGTAATTGATGGTCTTCTCGAAAGGTTCAAAGCCCACTTCCATCGTAGCAGACTTCTCATCGGCAATTTGCAGATGATACAATCCTTCTTCTAATGGCATCATCCTTGAAGCTAAGGCTACGAGGCTATTATGCAACTTTACGAATATGCTAAAAGAGATCAATTATGATAAAAATTCCATTTTCTTCTTCAACACTCCTGAGGAAAGACAACTTAAAATTGTAAAAATTCTGGGCTGTAAAATAAGTGCACTTCCAGCCACTTACTTAGGTCTCCCTCTTGGCACTAAAAAAGTTTCTACCAAGGTGTGGAATGATCTATTGGCGAGATTTCAAAAAAATGGCTGGATGGAAAGGAGCCATTCTATCTAGTGTTGGTAAGTGCCTACTCATAAAAAGCACTCTTCAAAATCTGCCTATCTATATCATGTCTCTATATAAGATCCCTTCTATCTTCAGAGAAAGAATTGAGAGGATTCAGAAAAACTTCTTATGGCAGGGCATGGAGGAGAAGTTTAAATATCACTTAGTTGCTTGGGATAAGGTTTGTACTCCAAAATCTATAGGGGGCCTGGGCATAAAAGACATAAAGAAAATGAATGAGGCTCTTATTGTGAAAATGGGCTGGAGAATGCTTTCTGAGAAGCAACCCTGGATAGAATTAATTAAGGCTAAATACCTTAATCAACAAGCAGTATTTTCTTTTCTTCAAGATGAGCAACTTCCTTATGGTTCCATTTTTTGGAATAATTTAGTGAAGAGCAGAAATTTCATCAAACAAGGAAGTAAATGGAAAGTGGGAGATGGTTGTGACATAAAATTTTGGGACGATAACTGGTTCAATTGTAGCCTTATGGATAGATTTGGTGTAGTCAAAGATAGTCTTGAAAGCAAGTATGGCACTAGAATCAAGGATTATATTGAAAGAAATGGTAACAAAAAGAAATGGAAAAAACTTTCTGTGGATAGAGATGATCTGATCCAAACTATTTCCTCCCTGCAAGATCAGTTGGACCTTATCCCCTTAAGTCAGCTGGAAGTTAAGGATGAATTGGTCTGGAACAATTCTATTGATGGGGACTACTCTGTTAAAACTGGTTATAATACTTTCTTCAACAATA
The DNA here is from genome assembly GCA_018340775.1 of Taxus wallichiana var. yunnanensis. Lineage (NCBI taxonomy): Eukaryota > Viridiplantae > Streptophyta > Pinopsida > Cupressales > Taxaceae > Taxus > Taxus wallichiana. The sequence goes on from CM031240.1 coordinate 278,686,243, forward strand.
GTCAAACTGAGTTTAAATGGAGTAGAATTTGGATGGCTGAGCTAACACCTAAAATTAACTTTTTCTTTTGGCTTGCTCTCAGGGGCAGAATTCTTACCACTGATAACCTGATAAGAAAAGGTTTCATAATGCCTAATAGATGTCATCTGTGTAAAAAAGACTCTAAGGATATCAGTCATTTGTTTATCCATTGTGAATATGCTACCAAAATGTGGAGTTTTGCCCTCTCTAATTTTAAAGCTTCTGACTTCAATTAGCTCGGACCTAATGGAGCTCACCCTATAAACATTGTGTTGTGAGAATGCTATGGAATTTGGTAATGCCTCATGTTATTTGGGGGTTATGGAAAGATAGAAATGATATCATCTTTAGAAATAGTAAGCAGAATTATAAGCTCAGTATTGGAAAAATTTCTAATGCTATTAAAGAGAATATTGCTAGATTTAAACCCCCCAAGAACAAGAGTTATCCAGAAAATGAAGAGCATATCTTGTCCTAATGGCAGATTGGTGCTGACAACATCTGGAATAATTCCAGTAATAATATTGATAGATCTTTGATACATTGGCATCCTCCTGATCTCAACTGGTATAAGTTGAACTTTGATGGGGCCTCTAAGGGTAACCCTAGAATTATAGCTGGGGGAGGAGTGATCCGGGATCATAAAGGTAGTTTGGTTGCTGCTTATGCTGGTAAAATGGGAATACAAACTAATCATTTTTTTGAAGCATTATCCGCTTTATGGGGCCTTAGAATTTCTCAGACTCATAGTATCCAAAATCTCATTCTAGAAGGAGACTCGCTTAATATCATTAATCATCTTAATCAGTGTTCACCTCCAAGTTGGAACATCAAGGACTTCATCTTGGAATCCATAAGTATTTTCCAAACCTTCAATAATATTCGATCAAGCATACTTACCGGAGGGTAACAAGGTGGCAAATGCATTGGCTAACTATGGCATAAATGTTAATCACATTATTTGGGATAATAGTGATCACATTCCTGAGTAGATTCAAAACAACATACAAGCGGATACTTATGAGCATGCAAATTCGGGGTAAGATAAATGAGCATTTGGAGTGGGTCTTTAAGAATAAGACTTCCACACATCTGATAAGTTTAAAACAAAGCACTCATATCTTGATGGCCAAGAAAGGATATACAAAGCATAATGATGATTTAAAGTGGATTTACATGAAGATTAAAGCCACACATGCGGGAAATATTGTGCCTATCACACTTTTAAATAGGTTTTTACAGATTTCCAAGTACGCAGTAAGGATGATGATGATCTGGAGTGGGTTTCTAAGGGGATGAAGTTCGCGCATGCGGGATTTCCCAGTACATAGCAGCATTCACACAGGCATTCGTGGGAAATGTTATGACAACAATGGCTACACTATTCATCATTCCCATCACGTGAGAAAAAATCAGAGAAAGGCGGATTGGAAACTACGTCTATTATAGAATTCCTCATAGGGATTTTGAAGATTATACTTTCAATCACTTAAGCATGGTGAAAATGGGAGGAGCCCCTTGTCAGATCGAGCCCAGCAAGGACCCGGAGTGGAAGAATAATGAAGAGCTTTGGAATCTTCTCAACCAGGGAGGCATCACAAATTTTATTGAGAAGATACAGGGTCATGACCAAAGCATCTCCGTGCAGTTTGCGAAAGGATTGGAAGGACCACAAAGTTGAATATGGTGGATAGAAAATTTCGATGAAAGGATTAGATGGATACCATTTTTTTAATAAAAGGATTGATAGGGCTGCTGAGGAGAGGAAATTTGTTGAGGGTAATGAGAAATTGGTCTTTGTCATGGTGGGTTTACAGGTCAGCTCTATCCCTCTACCTTTTGACGAGGTCACCCGTATGATGGTGCGATACATCTCTTTGGAGGGGAGATTCGTCACAGTGCCCTCAAAACATCTTGTGTTCCTCAATCACTTCGCAAAAGTTTCATGGTATGTTTCCCTCATTATCTGCTTAATTCTCTTGAGCGCTCCATTTTGGAGTTCCAAAAGCATACTCATGTGGTCCCTCTAGCATCAAGGTCTCATTTTCTTGTTGCATAAACTTTGTCTTCTTAAGTTTCCCAAAGATTCCAACTTCCTCTGGATATCTGTTCCATCTTTTCACCATCACCGTTGTTGCTTCCCCTTTTCCTTCCTTCTTGGCTCCCCTTTCATCCCCCACCTCTACTCCCACCCCCTTCACTTCCACTTCAACCGGACCTATAACTAGGTCTTAAAAGATCGAACCTGAATACCCCTATTTCGGGAGCGTTCTCAAGATTTGGAGGTTGCTCATAATCTCTTTCATATTAAAAGCTTGGTTCATAGGAGGCACACATTGAGAGCTCCACAAAAAGGTGGAAGCATTAGAAAGCGGAGACATGTTGCTTTTTTAAGAAGTTAAAAACTCCAAGCTAAGCAAAAAGGTAAGAGGAAGAAGGAGGAGGAGGTTGATATTGACAATAAACAGGTTGAGGATATCTACAAAAAACTGAACTCCCTGAAAAATGTCTAGGGAAATCCAAGACTCGCCATGACCATAATATGGCTATATTTAGTGCAATCAAAGAATTTATTGAGTAGCATGTTCGCAACGATTTCTAATCTCAGTGGAATACCAGAAAATCTTTGGGGCACGGAAAAGGAAAGCAAACAGACCATTCAATAGCTGGATATTTCTGACTCTACTCATATGACGACATTGGCTATGTTCACCTCTTGGTAGACTATTAAATCCAGAATCGACAAAGCGCCAAGAAGTAATTGTGGATCTGCGCTTGCTCTTGTTGCCTTCCTTCGTGTTTTTGCTATTTTTTTACTATTTTTTGGCTGCTCTTCTGCAGTGTTCAAACTGGTTTGATGTTTTGGGGTAACTGCTCTTTGGTTACCTTGGGTTTTCATGTCTTATCTAGATCCTGATCCTTCTTGTAATGTTTTTCATTCCTATTCTGGCTTATAGGCCCTCTTTGTTTACAAGGGTATAGTCCCTTTCAAAAAACTATTTATCAATAATAAACAAAACAATTACATCCTACTCCATGGTAAAAAAAAGTTTAGAATTATCATAGTAATCATGTCAAAATTCATAGAAAAAAATAGTATTGTGAGCATTAGTATAAGATATCAACAATAGAGTAATAGAATCAATAGTGTGTAGTTAAGTGAGCAAAGTAACATGTAGAAACACGTGTATGTAGGTATAGAGCTACAAACATGAGACACTCATGGTTTCATAAGACATCCATAGTAGAAGACACAATGTGCCACATCAAATAATTAAGTGCTTACCTATAAAATAGGCACTAAGCCACATTTGTAACTATGCGACAACATTTGAGGATGGGTCTATGAGGAAACTTTGTAACTATATAATATCAAATATAAAAACATGCAAATACAGATCTAACAATCCCCACAAAATCTATAAAGGTGGAAGTATAAACAAGAATAATCCAAATCACACAAAAGTACACACACATAACACAACATATATTATACACCTAGAATTTACTAGAAATAACCCAGTCGTGCTAGTACATCACTCAACCTAGACCGAGGCGACGCCACAGATGCGTGCAAAGGTACCAGTGCCCCCTCTTTATGGTTGCTTGTGCGAGAATGTTAACAAGATGAAGATTTGATACATTCAGATCCATAAATAGTATAAACATTCTTCGAGCATATTCCCAACTAGATCTAAGGAGTAATGGATTTAAACAATAGCCATAATGAATTCAACCATGCAAGAACTAGTTATGATCATGTTTAACACCTTGAATCAATCAATACACTCCATTATATTAAACACAGTAAATACACAAAAGCTTCTTACAATATTCAGTATCATAAACTTATGTGTGCATCAAGTCTAGCAGCATAACTCCATAATAGCTCACTACTCACTCTCTCTAATCTATACAGATTACTACATATTTATAAGGGTGGGGACTTTCCCTTCACTTGCTTACATAATTCCCAAAATAGGTTGCATGCTGAAAATAACCACGCACCTTTACAATAATAGACACACATGTAAGTGCACTAATAATATATCTCTTATGGTTAACTGACAATAGAAAACCTATTTTTAACTTGAACCCATGCAAAGTGCTTAGTAGACACTCTTCCAAAAATAGCCTATGTGTTTCACGCAAGTCTTTATCCGATTTGTGTGCTCTACACACTATCTCCAAAAATAACCCGTAATCATGAAAATGGCTAAGTCCCGAATCTAATCTTGTAATTCGCACGAGTTTCCTTCCTATCCTTCCATGCCTTTGATTGCACCATTTTGTGTGAATATTATGTGTGCCTTCTTAAGTTTCATACTCTGTCTTCTCAACAATGTACCATGGTTCACCCAATGTGGGCTACATCCACCAAAGATAGATATATCATATATATAATATAACAAGAGATTACAAACCAAATATTTTGCACAAGAGTACATGTATCTCTACAAGAGTATCTCTTCCTCCCAGATCTCCAATCGGATCTTCTTGAGTACACTAAACCATGCCTCCATACCACCACCTTTGTTTTCTTGAGATCTCTAACCAAATCTACCTCGAGTACACTACAACCATGCCTCGAAACATCACCAAATATCACATACCACAAGCTACCCCAAGCATCTACCACCTTTGTGCCACCAAGCTCTCACTTCGAGTCTACAAACAAGACCTCTTAGAAGGGTCTACCAATGTGCAACCTTAACCATGCACCAATAAGTAAGTCTATCCTCTATCACTGCATCAACCTATGAAAACATGGAGACAACTTCCTCTACAATACTAGATTCCTATGGCTAAAAAATACATCATGATCTCATGGATCTCATGTAATACAAGATCTCACAATAACTTGTGCATATAAAAAGAAGAAACACTAAGTTCTTTGCATATTATGCAAGCCATTATATGAGACTAAATAATATAAAGGAATTACAGGTAGAAGATAATACCATCTTCTCACCAATAGTGTACCCGCACTTTCCTTACCTGTTTAACTTCTCTCTATGAAAGTTTGTGTCTTTATGCAATCTGATTTTTCTTTTTCTTCTTCTTCATCCTTTCAACCAAGGATTATGCTCTTCTTCACATCTTACACCTCTAACCCTAGTTTTCTAAATTATATAAGCCTATAAAAACTTAGGACACAATATCAATACAATTACCTCCAATAAATTTTCTTTAAAACAAAAGCTATATTAAATCCCGTGACTTATAAATAAAAACTCCCACACAGGTAACCAATGCCACTTACTACGTGACCAATTCCAGTCACTTCCTAACCGATGTGTTGGTCACTATGTAACCCAATCACTTTGTAATGCATGCTCCAATGAAGCTATTTAGCTCCACAACCTAACAATCTCCCACTTGGAGATAAATTGTTGAACCTTTGTACTATACCTATACATCACCATCCTCTACACACCATGAAGACCATCTATTCTTTCCTTCAAAAATTCTCTCAAAAATTAAAAAAATTAGGAATATCAAACCATCTTCTAAAACTAAGAAGATAAACCATGACTCACCAAACTTGCACGAAGATACAACCGATCCATGACAAGCTCCCATTTGAATCATAATGCCATACCAACTATTGGTATTAGGAAATCAAGCCAACCAAGATCCTCATGTAATAATCCATCATGACTAACACACCTACAAGAGATCCCACTCAAATTGAAGTACTAAGCCTCTATTGCATCCATATCCATACCTGTAAAACCAACCATGTTCTCCATCCATCTATCCATGTCTCCATGTAACCACCAATGCAACTAACCAAGACAAGTCAAACTGGAATATGCAAAAGCAAAATAAGATCCTAGGTAAAGACAACCCAAATGAGTTCTACCTATAACAGTGGGTGATCAATCCACAAACCTACATAACTCAAATAATCCAAACACTACAATCTACAAATCCAACCTTGCATAATCAACTATCATGTCCAAGACAATCATCTATAGATAACATCTCCCATGGAGTAACATAGTAATCAAGAGGAAATAAAAACATCCCCTACTCATGCTCAAGGAATCCATGTGTAAATCAAACATCTACATCATCATAGACTCACAAAACTAAATCTATCCTCATGTAAAATCTCACCATGTACATGCATCCTTATCACCAGGGCTCTCTCTAAGTTGCAAAGTCACCATTGAATAACTCCAAAGCTAAATATGAATCATATGCTCATCAATGCCAATAACAAATATCCATGTTAAATCATGCCACTAATACCAAGTGTAAATACTACCAAACATGTCATCAATATACTTACACAACCAAGGTGAAATCAAAACAAGGGCACTATCCAAAAATGATAAATAAACATTGTTATCAAACTTGTGAATTAACCCACCATGGTTACTCAACCGACCACGATCAACTCCCCGACCAACCATGATTACCGGATGATCAACCATGGTTACCCCTAATTGACACCAATCTTTGTAACTAGCATATTTTCTCCCTTTTCACCCTTTAAACTCTGAAAATTTCTCTATCATCTAAAACCCACTTTCAATAAACCATCAACTCTGCATATCTAGGAACCATGAAATAAACCAGAAGTGACATCACAAAGCAATAAACTCAAAATACCTGCAAAGTCGTGACTGCCCTCCAAAACCAACTTGTGCCTCCTACCACTTTGAATAGTCAAAATCTCTTCTCACTCCACATGTGCATCATGTATCTAATCCTGTAATGCCAAGCAACCATGGCTTGCTCCCACTGAACACAAAATCCCCTACACTACCTCTTAACACCAAGATCAAAATATAATATGTTAGTGAGAAATAAAACCATATGAAATAAATATAAACTTGATTCCTTTATTAACAAAAAGAATACTTCTACATCATATAAGTTTGGACTTCTTGTGAATTAGGTAAATCACCTTCTTTCCATTCGTGTATAGTTAAAATCACTCATTACCCGCAACTGTGTCTAATAAATACTTTTCATTGAGGATCTCATCCTAAGACTAGAAACCCTTGTCCTCAATATTCCACACAATCGGGAAATAAAACTCAAACAACACTAAAAACCATGGTGTAAATCTTTGCACACTATCCAAACATATATATCATTTTCTCAAAACAAAACAAATAAAACATGAATCATATAGAGATACTTGAATCAAAATATCAATGGACTAACCAAGCCAACTCTCATCCTCTTTTTGATCTAAACCATGAAGTGATCTACACCATTTCTACCATGTACACTTTGTGCAAGAAACTCAATCCTCCAAACTAGGACAAAAATCATCTTCCCTCACCTACTGCAAAAAACCCTATACATATAAGTTGCCATAGAGACCGACCATGGCCATCCCCTAATCGACCACGGTTAGCTAACCGATATTGGTTCCTCTGTGACTGACCTCAGTTCTCAGACCGATGTCGATGTTGCTAGAATGAACCCAATGCCACACAATTTTGCATAGAACACCACACTAGGTGCCTACTTCAACCAAAGCCGATAGTTGAGTTGAGCCAGTCATTTCAAGAAGCATCCAAATCATACAAAACCACTACAACAATAAACCATGCAATAAATTGCATCAAGGTGAAATACCTCACCTTACTAGTACCAAGATACTAACCCACATATTCAACTGAATAAATTTCTCTCTCGATGGAAGCCTCTTCTTCATTCTACTGCTACAACCTCTCTACTGAAGCCCCATGCATTTAACTGAACCAAGGATGCATACCTGATCCTTTTCTCTGTCTATATCTCTATAACTTGGATCTGCAATCCCAACACCATGTTTGTGCCTCCAAGAACTAGGGACACCTCAGCAAACAAGACACATTCCATGCATCTCTCAATTTATTCAAATATGTAATTTTTGTTTAAAAAACCAAGTTGCCCGAAGAATCTAACCATGGTCACCATGCCAACACTAGTTCTACTAACCTACGCCGGTCATTTTATTCTCCAAGAACCTTACTCTTCTAACTTCCACTTGAGATTCAATCTCTTTATGTGATTTTACATCGGGAAAAACAAACCCTACTCTCACACACCTATCAGTAAACCACTAACAAAATAATGAAGCAAACCCTTACTCTAAAAACTAAAGCCATCACTCTATCAAACATCACTCTAATATCACTTTTTGGGGATGGGTCTATGTAGAAACATTTGCAACTATAGAATATCAAATCCAAAAACATGTAAATACAGATCTAACAATCCCCACAAAATCTACAGCAATGGAATTATAAACAAGAATAATCCAAATCACAAAAAACTACACACACATAACACAACATGTATCATGGTTCACCCAATGTGGGCTACGACCACCAAAGATTAAGGTCTCATATATATAATATAAAAAGAGATTACAAACCAACTCTTCTGCATAAGAGTACATGTATCTCTATAAGAGTATCTCTTCCTCCCATATCTTCAACCAGATCTGCCCGAGTACACTAAATTGTGCCTCCATACCATCACATATGTCTCCTCTAGATCACTAAATGGAATCGTGCCTCTAAAACACCACTAGATCTCACATACTAGAAGCTACCCTACATCTACCACTGTGCAACCAAGATCTCACTATGAATCTTCAAACAAGACCTCTCATAAGGGTCTACCAATGTACAACCATAACCATGCACCAAGAAGTAAGTCTCTCTGCCATCACTACATCAACCTATATAAACATGGATACAACTTCCTCTACTATATAATAGATTCTTATGGATCAACAATACATCATGATCTCATGGATATGTAATACAAGATCTCACAACAACCTATGTGGATCTATAAGAATGATCAATAACAAGATCTCACAATAACATGTGGATCTAACAAGAAGAAACACTAAGTGCTTTGCATACTATGCAAGCCATTACATGAGACTAAATAATACAAAGGAAATATAGTAGAAGATAATACCATCTTCTCACCAATAGTGTACCTACACTTTCCTTTTGTTCAACTTCTCTCTATGAAAGCTCTTGTCTTCATGCAACTGACTTTTTTTTTTTTTTCTTCTTCTTCTTCATCCTTTCAACCAAGGATTATGCTCTTCTTCACATCTTACACCTCTAACCCTAGTTTTCTAACTTATATAAGCCTAGAAAAACTTAGGGAATAATAGCCATGTAATTACATCTAATAGATTTTCTTTAAAACAAAATCTATATTAAATCTCGTGACTTATAAATAAAACACTCCCACACAAGAAACCAATGTCGGTTACTTCTTGATGTCGATCACTTTCTGACCCATGTTGGTTGATAACTAAATGATTTCAGTCACTGTGTAACCCATTCACTTTGTAATGCATGCTCTAGTGAAGCTATTTAGCTCCACAACCTAACATGTGCATGGTGACACACATGTCATAGAGAAATAGTAACATTAAAAAAACAATAATGCATGTGTAAAAAAATAGTAAAAATAGATAAAAATAACAATTTTGTCCTACTCCAGGTAAAAAAGTTTAGAATTATCATAGTAATCATGTCAAAATTCATAGAAAAAAATAGTAGTGTGAGCATTAGTATAAGATATCAACAATAGAGTAATAGAATCAATAGTGTGTAGTTAAGTGAGTAGTAACATGTAGAAACACGTGTATGTAAGCATAGAGCTACAAACACGGGACACTCATGGTTTCATAATACAATTGTAGTAGAAGGAATAATGTTCCACATCAAATAATCAAGTGCATACCTACAAAATATGCACTAAGCCACAAAAATGGGACACCCAATGGTGTTAGAAGACAAGAAAGGGCCTTAGCATTTATCAAACAAAATTTATATCATCACAATCTTATAAGAAAATCAAGTGAATCCATGTAGTAAGTGATCAAGGAATGAACCTACATAAACAAGTAGTGAAAATTATCATAGAAATCAAGTGTACCAAAAATAATAGTAACCAAAAATATGGCAAAATAGGGTAACACTACACAAAACACATGTGTTAGTCATATTGATCTAATACATAACAATAAACACTATGTATGTAATAAAGTGTGATGAGGAAGGTGTAAAGTAACATATAATGAAATAAAAACACCTATATATTTTAGGTATATTCCCTAAGAGATTAGGGTAAGGAAGCACATTGATCTAATCAATATGTATCAATCTTTGAGTGTCATGTGTCAAGCTCAATTTACCTTGTGAACACACGTGTGTAAATAATTGATATGATATACATCAAATCAATGTGTTAAACATCATGTATAAAGTAATAGGATATAGAAACAAACAAGAAAAAGAACTAATTTTGATTTTTATAATTTGAATGTTTTATATTATGTGATTATTTGAATGTTTTTACATTTGAAAGTTTTTACATTATGTGATTATAGATTTTAAGAATAATATTGTTGCAAGTGCATGATTTTCATGGGTTTTTAATAGGTTTACCTTTGGGGGAATCTAATAGATAAACACCCAAATGAGTTATTTAGTGACCATATAAGGTAAAATCCAATTGGTTTAAACTTTCCTTTGAGGAGGTCACAAATTAGTCTTTTTTATTTTCTTTAAGGAAAAGTTCACCCGCTTGAAATTATCAAGAAAAACCTTCTTATTATAAGATTGTTTTATATATTCTTACATCATAAAGATATGCTCAAAAAATTTACTCAGTTGGAATCAAGCATTTATAATTATTTAATTCATGTTTTATGATATTTTTTCTTTGACAATAAATTTAAGTGAGACATGTAATCAAGAAATTTCAAGTTTGATGGGAAGAAATGCCTCTACCCAATAAACTAAGGGAAAGGAGTAGAATTCGTATGTGTACAAAAACTATTATTATATGCATGTGCATGAAAGGGATGGGGAAACTTATTATTATGAAATAAATAAGGGAGATCCTCATAAGCACCCAAGTAGTTAAGAAGGTATTCTTCATTGGAAAATTCATCTCAAATAGGTATGTCGGAGATACATTATCATTAATGGGATCAAGTTAGATAAGCATGAAATATGTTAGAGGAGTTACCATGTTGAATTTTCAAGGTGGAGTCTTTGATGCCGATAGAAACTTCAAAGTCAATGTTGGTGCACATAAGGGCCAATAACCAAGAGATTGGTGAGAGCATAAGGTATGGGGTAATGTAGATATGGAAATTCCTTTTTCAAATAAAGTGATTCCTTGTTTGGTAAATCCCTTATGTATAAAATATTTATAACCCATTCCATATTTATGGTTAGGATGATGTGGTGGTATGATGTATTGGACTAACCTCGAGTTGGTCTAAATATCACATGGGAAATAGATAAATTTTCATGGGTATAGTAGTAACACAATGCTTAAATGGAGTTAGGATTATTAAAATGGTGTAGAAAACCCTCAGTAATAGTAATTGAGAAAATCATATAGGGTAAAGGGTATAATGTTCATGGCATGGATCCAAGGATGACCTAGAAGAATATTGTAACTAAGATGGTTACGCATGACATGACACATGATATCAAGAATGTGTATTCCCATGGTAATACGAAAAGTAATTTTGAAAGTAGTTGATGTGGGTATTATATGAGCCTTATATGTGCATGGTAGATGGGGTAATATTGGTGGCTAAAATTATAAATTGATGTAAAAAGGATGTGTTACAAATATTGAGATGAATCATTTTCCTCAAGATATCTCTTGAACAAAATGTTTTGTATATTAACTTGAACATATAACAAAAATTGCAAATAATACCATATTTTTAGGGGGATATATTTGGGTATGAAGGATATGGTTTTAGTAATGATATTTACAATAGTGAACATAGAGGCCAAATATTCCCAAGTTTCATCAAGAGGAATTAGCCTTGATTTTATTAGTTTTGAAATAACTTATCGGTGATTAGGATGAATCGAGAATATATTATCCAAAAATATAATGTTTCCTAGATAGGGATACATGATATGACATAGTCAAGTGAGGATAATTAAAAAAGATACCTTGGGTATCTAGGGTTTAAACCAATGAGTTAATTCAAGAGTCAAATTCAACAAATGTTTACACCCTAGTTATATTTTATAACATTTGGTATTGTATAAAAACTAGAAGGATGTGAGGGTTGGCAATAGGTAGAATATTCTGATCTAATTAACTTCCAACATCCATTATGAATGACTATAATGATGTATTCAAACTCACAACGAGTGAAACAATTGATAAACAATAAGTAGCAAACTCAAAACACAAGAGGAGAGATAGAGTTATATGTTCAATATAATTCTCAAATGACATAGATGTGTAGGGAATTGGAATAGGAAGATATATAGATTTGGATTATACGATAAATATTTTGGAATTGGAACATAAGAAAGTGTAGGATCATATGGATTTTCTATGGTTTATGTAGGATTTGTATGGTCCAAGACAAGAACTATATAGTTTAGTACCTTAAGATAATAAAGATTTAAAACTTCATGTACGCTTTTCTTGTTTAGAAATAGTTCTCATTGTGTGTCTCTCTTATTCAACAACCTTAGGATGATGTGTGATGATATATAACAAGGTAAAAACCAACTTAACCTAACATCTATCCGACTACCTAGACACAACTAGCCCACACTGTCCACTATAGATGGTGAAATAAAATAATCAAAAGTTTTAGATTCAAATAGCATAGAAAAAAAATACCCCGATAACACTTTTGGTCTCAATAATAACGGGCTTTGGTTCTCATCCCGATAGTTATGTACTATGACATAGACATGATGAGTTTATTCCACATTTGGTATAGTTTACTCGGATATATGATACTTTTTCTATCAACAAAAGAAGGTTTTTGTGAATAAAGGTGAGCATAATGATCATGTTATAAATGTAACATATTGGTGACTCCTTTTGTATGGGAGTCCCACATGTACTTTGGTGAACTGAACCTATGGGTCCAACCCTATTGGACTATTGTGTGTGTGTTGGCTAAACCTACTAACTTCCATATCTCCTTTCCCTACCAAAACCAAATCCTCCCCAGTACCTCTTCCTCTTTGTATGTCCTGCGTAGCTCTAGTCCTATATTGTTGGTGTACATGGTGCTATGAAATCTATTATGGGTACGAAGGAGGTCTCAGAGCTATCTGTGGAGGCCTTAAACCTACTCTCATTGGTATAACTTTACCATATTACCTATGATCCTAAATTGAATGAATACACTCTTGCACCCTAATCTTGTTCTTGTCATTATACTCCTTGGCCTTTCCCCTATTCTCTTATGCCAAATAATCCTTCTCCATCACCTTTTCCAAGGTCAGAGGATATAACATCCTAACTAACCTAGCTAGATCTACATTTAATCTCTTGATGAACCTGTTCACTTTTAGCTTCTCATCCTTTGAATAATACACATACTACTGATAGGTCAAGAAAACAAGACTCATATTGTGCCAAGATGCCTGATACGATGGAGGTTATGGAACTAATCAATCCTCTTATAAAGAAATTTATCAAACATATATCTAGCTTGAAATCACTCCTCAAACATCTCTCAAGTAATTGTCTCATGTGTCGATGGAAATTCCACTTGTCATTCCTCTACCAAACCCTTGTTATGTCTCGTAGGAGGTGAATAACAAGTTGATCCTTAACATTTCTTTCATAAGGGTGGAGTCTAAAGTAATTATCAAGACTCAAGAGCTATGATTTGGATCTAAATCCATCATTTTTCCTTTAGTAAGTAGGTGGTTGTAAATAGATGAGATCCCGATAAAACTATCGTCATTATCATGGTCTACTAACGATACTCAACCATATCTCTAATAAGTGAATGTGTCAATTTGATCTTGGTGGCCTCATAATGCTATGATATTGGCTTCATCTAAGTATGGAAACCATCTCAAAGTGTATATAATGGATACAAGACCTCTCCTATCTCTATGTATCTTGTTGATGTTTCATTGAGTGTGCACCCTCAACTAGATGAGTAACCTCCTTTGGTTGAATGAAATTTTCCCTTGGCTCTTACTATTTAGGAAGGTATCTCTGCAAAACCCCAATCATCTATTGTATTGCATCTAATATATGTGGTCTAAACTATATGGAATGTGGCTCCAGTAGGTGACATACATCCTTGAATCCCAAAGGGATTGATGCCTAGTGCCAGTCTAAACACCCCGTGAGTGTAGGGAAAAAATAATGTTTAGTTTAGAGTGTTGTTGTGGAAACAATTACTTAAAAGGTTCTAATTAACTAATCAAATGTAATTAATTTTATTTTCATAATCCCTAGAGTTTCTAATGTTGAAACCGAGCTCGATACCAACCGTCATGCCCCATATATTTTTACCCCATGATATACCATAGTTTACCCAATAAATAATCGCTATAAAATGTGATTATTATTTTTTTACTTTGTGTACCAAAAATAACATTTTAATAATGTAATAATTAAAAATAATTCATTACAAAGGTTAAATAATGTTATTATTTCATTTTAATCATGTCATTGCATTAATAAACATTAGTATTGTTAACAAAAATCCAAGGGTGCTGATTAATAATAACCTTCTCATATTTTAATTCCTACATCAAGGTAATCCATAGGTTTAAGGGAGTAACTTTCATTTCCCGAAGTATAGTAAATTAGTAAGACTAATTAGTTTTTAATTGTCCATTGCAAAAAAATTTATTTAAGTGGGGAGGATAATAAATCCCTAGGTCCCTTAACTTAGTTAAATGGTCTTATAATTTATCCCTAAGGTCCATTAAAAGGGGTCTTCATGACCCATGCACATTAAACTAATTAAATTAACTTTTATTTTCTCACTAAAATATTATTCACCTAAATTCCAATTCAAATTTCTACTTGTAAGTGGGAAAGGCCCACCATGGGACCCACTTACAATCGCACATTCTATATTTAAGGAGATCGTTTGGATTGAAAGGTTTTCTACCCTATATTTTAGGGTTGGACTAGAAACCTTAAATTTCCTTATCGAAGTTATTTATTCCCTTTATCTCATTTTATTTTTTTATTTTCTCATTTTTTATTTTCTCATTTTTTATATTGTTTGGTTTATTGTAGGTTCTTGTGTGTAGTTCCCATAGATGGTAGAGAAAAATCTATTACTCCAATCCCTCCTATGTTTGAATATATATGGTTTTTTCAATGGATTTTATAACTATAAATTTGATTTCATTATGGATTTTATTCATATATATATATATATATATATATATATATATATGGTTTTGTAGTCATTTCTTCATATACCTTATTTCTACCCCAAGTGAAAATCCACTCACCCGATATATGACCCAGAGCCCCCTCCTTTATGTGAGATTCATGATAATGATCCACCATTAATGGAGGATGGGTTGTAGAATCAGAAATGCATTCATTTACTCAGAAACAGAAAGTATAGATAACAAGATCCAAGCACAGGTGCATCATAAATGGAAATAAGCATTGTAAATAGCACAAAGGAACTAGATCTGATCCATAATAACATGAATAACATAAGGGTTATACCCATAAACAAATATATCCATAACAAAGCTTCATATATCGATTTATAAACATCCACAGTAGCCACCTTACATCACAAAAGGTTCATCTCAGACCATATACATCAAGGAATATAGATCTAGCCATACAAAACTACCCTGAATAGAGATCCTAGCTATGATTTCCCCATTATAACCCTTGTTACAGTGTAGCGCATACATATATGCCTAACATTCTTTCCCATATTTCCTAGCACTAAGAACTACAAACCTTGGCATCACCAAGCATTCTTGCAACACTTTGTTGCCTCTTTTTCTCCTGTTCATCTTGGACCCAATAAATTCTTTAAATAGAATTTGGATACACCATTTGCATAGCTTCTCTCATGAGTAGATCGCATGCCAAGTGGAAGTGTGGTCCTTCATAGTCAGTGTTTTTTCTAGCTTGCAAAGGCCTCCATTAACTTAATGATGATCTCCTCGGGAATATTCCCTATGTGGAATATTCTTTTCTTGACCTCCAAGGCTCTAGGCTAGCACCTTATCCATTCCTCACACCTACTCGGGCCTCATGTGTTTCTTGTGATACTACCTTCAAAATGTGGCTAATTCCTTAAACCCTTGTTCTACTTTCATGCACGCCCTAGTTCCATCTTAAACCATTTCCTTGTGTGCTTTTCCTTGATCACCTTCCTATTGTTTTCTTGCATGTGTGCACCTTATACCTTGGGACTTAGTCAATTCAGGGCCCAACATTACCCCACACTATGCATGTTGTCTATCCTCGAAACACTCTGCTCTTTCACCAAAGAATAAAGAATAGGAGGGATGAAAGAATTTGTTATTGAATAAAGAATGGGAGAATAGAAGGATCTGCTTCTTGTTGTACAAGTATAGGGAGGTCCTTTGTCACAATGGCCTCAATCTTATTCCAGGTGTCGACCTCACTCTACACCTATTGCATCATATCCCCTATTATGTAGTAATTCATCGTATTTCAACTCTTCACCCTTATCCTTTAGCGTATCCATAGTGTTTTCCATCTTCTTGTTAAGGTCACTCAGTGCATCCATCATTTTAGTAACCTGGGGGTCTAACTCTTTCACCTTATTTTTGATCAAAACCCTTAACATTTTGATGGCCTTAGAATTCTTTTCTTCTTCTACATGGATCATGTCCCTCTCTTCCCTGTTACCCTTGTTCTTCTCCCGAAAACTCCTTCAGGTCCACCTCATGGGTAGCTACTAAAATACTAGCTACTCGATCTTTGTCGCCATAGTTGTCATACACAACTTCAGCCATGTGTGTCGTGGTTTTTACTGAGGCAAGGAGCTTGGTATAATGGGATATGGTCTCCTCCATCTTCACCTTCTCTTTTTCCTTATGGTGTGTCAAAACTTCCTCACATGACTCCAAAGAAAGGGTTGCCTCTCCATAGTGAGTATGTGTGCTAAGTCTTCCAAGCAATGCATGGTCGACTCATACTTCTTTAGGGAGGGGCTAGGTCTAGGTGCTTCAAGATAATGGCATTTGAAATAGCCTCTACCTTCTTATGGACCTCACACACCTTCACCTTTTCATCCCTTAGCTCACACCTTAATTGCACATTGATTAACTCCTTTTGATTTATCTCTATCCCTCTCAATGATCTCCTCATTCTTCTTCTCAAGTTCCTCCTCCAAGGCTCTTATTCTATCATTTCTCCCAAAAATTCTTGCCTCCACTTCTATCAACACTTTGTTGAGCACATTGCAAACTTTCTCATCTGACAGTTGTTGGGCATTCACAAGAGGGTTTATTCCCTTAACACCTAGTGCCTTCATCAATGCATCATTATTTACCTCGAACTTGGGCTCATCGACGTGGGACTCAAAATCCCAAGACAACATCTTTCTTATGCATGGGTATGCACTCTCTTCATCAAAATACAACCAAGCAAGGATTTGTGTATGTGGGCACTATACTTTGGAAGCACGTGCACGTAATACCTTTTTATATCATTGATATAAGTGATGGTGTGCTCCTTTACCACTACTACACCCTTTCCACCCATGTGCGCTGCTCCATCGGAAGCTTACTACTAAGATGGGGTCTCCACCCATGCTCCCATACTCCTTTTCCACACTCACGTTGCCTTCTGTTTCCCTTATCACTTCATTGAACTTTGCTCTACCTCATGCTCCACTAACTATTGGATAATACCCGTGACCTCCCTCTCTCTATGTTATCTATCTAATCCTTTTTTAGGGTTAGGATCTTCAGATCACGCATGTTTACCTCCTCACTTCCTCTTTTTTCATGTGTGCCCTCTTCATATTCATTCCTCTCTTCATCCCCTCCTTCATCAGACTCATGTACATCATACACAGGAGGATTCTGAGCTCCTTCGCACTCCTCATTTTCTTCTTTAGTCTCGTGGCCTTCCACACTCTCTATTTCCTCGAATTTGAGCTCTCACCACCTTCTTCTTCTTCTTAACTAGAGATCCCTCTAACTCTTGGGGACAACTCCCTTTAGGTGACTCCTCTTTCTCAGGTGACTTCTCCTTCTCCTACGTGGGGAATTATTTTGGTAACATAAGTGCTTGTGCCCACACCTGACTCATGTGCCCCTATAGTCTACATTGTATGCACATTTGGCGCCTTGGTTTTCGAGTCTCTTCTCATTCTCTCTTCTTTATTACCACTTTCTTCCTCCCAGGTGGGGTCTTTTGGGATTGATACATCATCCTCAATGTAAGCACCCTTCTCAAACTTGGGCCTTAGTCACACATATACCCTTGTTGTTGTCCTACCCATGCAATAGGTAATGTCATTGGTTTCACCATGTGCATATCATGAGATATGTACTTTTCTACATATGTGTGCTTCTTAGGATACACCAATGTCTAGTGCATCTTGCGGTAGTCTTGATCAACTACACTTAGATCAAAATGAAGCTTTTTGGATTCCTTGAACCTATTGAATGCGCTTTGAAAGTATTGCACTATGAAGGAGAATGGAAATTTACACCAAGGACTCTTGGTGCCATCTTATCAAGGTAAACATGTTGATACATAAGTGTTGGTGTGTGATTATTTTAGCCTCTTCATCACCAATGCCAATAATTTCTTAGGTATCCTCCATTCTACCCTAAATGTATCATGCATCCATTTATACCATTTCTCCAAGTGTGCCTTATGAGTGGTCATCATGGTGTCACAAGTGTAAGCCTCAAATCTCTTGGGGGAGGGGTCCTCATCAGGTACTCCCAAAAAAACTTATCCGGCCCATCGGGCACCCCAATTTCTGAAAAGACAATGGTGAGGAGGACATTACCAAACATAATTTTCTCTCTCATCATATGACATCTATAATTTCCTCTGCAATAAAGGTTGAAAGGTTGTATATTGTCCCTTCGAGATTTTGTGACAAACATTCAACCAACTCTTGTTTATCTGAGTCCATCTCTCCTACCCATTTAACTTCATAACCAAACATGTGGCCATCCTCATAACAAGGTCAGTGATTGTAGAGATATCAAAGTAACATGAACCCTTCTTGTAATCATATGCCTCAACCATTTTCTTGATGGCCTCCTTGTTGCACAAGTCCTCATCTAACGGCTCTCCCTCATAGATAATGCCAATGTACTTTGAAATCAGCTGAGGAGTTATGTGCATTCTTCTGTCTTGAAATAGAAGTGATCCTCATGCATGCGCTGACATCAACCATTGGTATAGTCACTTGGGTTTTCCAAAATAGGGCAACTCATAGAGTTGTAGAAGCCCAACCTTTTCCATCTTAACCTTTACTTTCGTCATCATAAATGGGCTTCCCATCTGGTGTCCTCTTTTCTATAGGGAAAACCAACTCTAACGCCATCTCCTTTTCCATGGTGCTCATTTGATGGTTATAATCACTTATGGCCATCTTTTGTATATGAGACACCCATTCCTTTCCTAGAAATACACCATCTGGGTATTACATCTCTGCGTACCACTCTTCATTAAACTAGTCAAAATGGTTGGTTTTCCTTTTCCCTTTCCCTTCTTTGGTGGAACATTTGATCCCTTCCTTGGTGCCATATTTTTCCATCTAGGTTCTTATAACTTCTTCCTTTCCTCCTTTCCCTAGCTCTTCTCAAATCCTACAGCTCCAATCCTCTGTGAAAATTCCTTCAAATCTCGTGCCCTAACTCTACAACCCTAACCTGGAAAACCCTTCTTCCACAAGATGGTGTAACACCTATGGAATCCTCCAAATAAACTCCTCCACTCATGCCCGTGTACTCCCTTTCCACTCTAGTTCATAGATCAAATCCCGTTGAATCTTTCACATGCAAATATTCTCAAATTCTCTTCACACAACTCTTCTTTCATAAGGATGCCCTATTTTACGAGAGCTCTTCGATAACTTAAATGCAAGGTAAAATAATACTTCACCTCGACCTTCTATTTATAGCTTTTTTATTTTTCCGCACAAACCCCAATGCCACCTACCAATGTACAAACACATTAAAGTTGTATTTTTCAACGCCATTCTTCCACGCATTCTATCTAGTGATTTTCCTCTGTGCGCAAGCCTATGTCAAACTCCTCGGCACACAAATTCCTCGACCATAGAACTCTTTGCACTTTCTCCCATGCGAAAGTCAATCTTCCTCTATGTCTTAGACCAAGTTATTTCCACTTCCTACCTCATGTTGTTCCTTGCACTTTTTCCTCGTACATGGTTTCTATAAATATTTTTGACACCAATCTTCTCTCATGTTCACCTCTCTACGCGCTCTTAATCCCATGCACCTTTGACTTTACAACCCGGGCCACCAACAACCATTATTTCTAGTCTTTACCATATTTTACACTCCACCCCACACTAAACAAATGTGTGGTCCTCTGTGCATATAAACCCTTTGAAAATCAAAGTGTTATCGACGCAAAAACATGCCACAAAAAAACAAACCAAAATACAAAGAAAAGCAAATGAAGAAAGGAAACAAAAGAAAGGAAAATGCATTAAGGGAAATCCTAAGCTAACTAGAAATACTACCTTATTTACAAACACCTAGAAGCCTTATTTATAGTAGGGCTTCAACCTACTTCCATTGAAATACCTAGGAAGTCATGTTTCATCTAGCGCCTATAGCTTGGCAAAGCACTTGAATCAAGTATATGGGTAATATAATATGGTCCCAACCAATGGACCTTGAGCTTCCTAGGATGGTGCAAAACTTAGAATCATAAAGTAAAACCATTTTCCCAACCTCAAATTGTTTATTCTTTATGTGATGATCATGTCAAGCCTTTTGTCTCACCTTCTTAGTCTTCTGACTCCACTTAGAAAGTGATCACCTTTCATCTAACATCATTATCTTGTCAATGCACTCTTGCAATGCTTATTCATTAGCCAATCCTCCTGCATGTGTAATACATAGAGAGGGTAGCATAAAATCTACTGGTAAAATAACTTCTACGCCAAACACCAATTGGAACAGTGTGGCTTTGTTCAATCTCTTGTAAGTTGTTCTATATGCCCATAACATGGCTGAGACTTTTCATCCCAATCCTTCCTCCCAACATCACAAATCTTGGTAAGTGTATGACTCAATATCTTGTTAAATGCCTCAACAATCCCATTAGCCTGAGGGTGATAAGGAGTAGTCTTGTGATGAGCCACCATGAACTCTACCAACAAAATCTTGATGGTCTCATTCAAAAAATGAGTACCCTCGAGTCACTAGTCAAACTCAGAGGGCACCCATACCTACTGATTATATTTTCCCATATGAATATTGTTGTTGTGGTCATCATGTAATCCCTCGTAGGTGCTTACCTCTTCCCACCATGTTAGATAATCAGTGCAAGTAATGATATAGCGTGAACCCATCCTTCACACGGTAGGTGAAATAGGGCCTACAAAGTCAATTTCCCATTTCTTGAATGGTTTAGCACTAGTTATTGGTCTCAATGGCATTTCATCCCTTTTTCCTGGCTTACCAAGGTGTTGAAAATGATCACAAGCCTTGCAATATTTAATACAATCCTTATAAACCATCTCCCACTAAAGGCCAGCTAAGAGGATCTTGCGTGTAGTCGCATTCCTTACATAACATCCTCTGCCCGATTCCACCATGATCCTCTTCCATGATTGTAGTGTGCTCATGCTCAAGCACACACTGACACAAAACCTCATCATGTCCTAGCTTCTATAAGTCCCACTAATAAAATGTAGGGCATGATGCGTATGGATAACTAATTCCTTTCTAAAGTCTTCATTCCCTCTGACCACACCCATTTTGAGAAACACAATAGTATCTTCCAAATCAAAGTACGCATGTCACAATCTAAATAGTTGTTCATTCTACATTATATTCTTAATGATTTTTGTGTCCTCTCTTGAGTCAATCCTTGATAAATGGTTAGGCCCCAAATTACTCTTACCTAGTTTTACAAAACCATAAACTCAAACTCTTGAAACAATAAGACCCACATGCATATGCACCCTTGTAAGATGAGCTTTTTCACCAAGTACTTTAATGCCATGTGGTCCATGTAGAATATAAAGGGTGTTGTCAACAAATACTTCCTAAATTTTTGCAGTACATAAATCATCGATAATGCCTCACACTCTGTGGTAGTATAATTTTGTTCTGCTAGGGTTAGCTTCCTACTAGAAAAGCATAAGGGATGGTCAACAATTCCCTCTCCAGGTTGTGCTAAGATTGCTCCAATCATCATCCCTAAAGCATCAACATGTACATGGAATGGCTTATCCCAAGAGGAAAACATAATATGGGTGCAGTGATAAGCCTATTCTTTAATGTGTTAAATGCCATCTTGCTGCCTCTCCCCAATGAAATGTAGTTTTTGCTTTAGCGGCTCCTCTAATGATGTGGCGATCTTGGCATACCCTTAATAAATTTCTGGTAATACCCCGTATGCCCAAGGAATTTATGTACGCTCTTTAGCTTGGTAGGCTCCTACATATGCACAATAACGACAACTTTGATAAGATCCACTATGAGCCTTTTCTACATATGATATGTGGTGCCAAATGGAGTAGTGAAAACACATTTCTTAATGTTGAGAGATATACTCAACTGTTGACATCTCTCAAACATCAGTCTCAGATTGTCACAATGGTCCCTCACCAATCCATATATTGTCCAGTCATCTAGGTAGACTTGTAGAAATTTATGGATGAGGTCCTGAAAACACCTAAACCACAATGTGCGAAAACACAGCAGGTGCATTCTTTAGTCTAAATGGCATGAATGTATAGGAAAAACTTCCCCATTCAATGGAAAAAGTTATATTTTCTTGGTCCTCCTTTGAAATTCTAACCTAATGATATCATGAGAATCCATATGTGAAAGAATAGATCTTACGCCCGGTTACTCCTTCTAGGATCTCCTCGGTGAAGGGGTTTGAAAAGGATTAATGACACACACCACATTCAAATCCATGTAATCAACACAAATCCTTATCCTCCAATCCTTCTTAATGTTTCTTAACCATCAGACTTATCCACTCTAATTCCTCAATAGCCTCAATGATGCCTGATGTGATCATCTTTTCAATCTCCTCCTTGACCTTGACTTGCATGATTCAATTCATTTGATAAGGTCTCTTCCAAATTGGGTGCGCACCTTCCTTTAGCTTGATATTCATTTCTCCTAAGGAGTGGTGAACTCCTTTAAGCTCATGGTACCCATGTGGGAATAAATCCTAGAATTTATGCAACAAATCAATAATCTTTGAAACCTCCCTTTCTGTCCAGTAATCTCTAATAGTAGCTTCTTTAGGTTCCACCTCTGAGCCAATGTTAACCTTCTTAATTTTCAGAGGTTCATGGTAGGTGCGCACTTGCTCATCAACACTATCCATAACCTCACACATACCGACAATATGGTTAAAATCTAATTTTTCCACCTCTTCACCATCTATCACGTAGACCAACTTTCCTTTCTCTTTTTCCATGCAAGCGCACTCAAGTTGTACTTCCTCTTATTCTTCCTCATTGAAGTACACTTCCAAGTCAGGTTCTCCCAACAACTCCAATATTCTATCCTCTACCATGGCACTATCTCCCATAGTTAGGTGCTTAACAACCTATAACACCTCATTCACCGATGGCTTAGTACTTTGATACTCAAAAGTTTAAATAAGATCAACCATTAACTCTTGTCCATATATTGTTTGGTGGCACAACTCTAAATGAATGTACCACATGCATGCATAGCCTTGTAAGGTGGAGTAAAGCTTATGCACCCATAGTGATGGTGGAAGGGATTTCACACCTTCCATCCAGGCCTTCTCACATACATGGACGTGAAATGAGGGAAAGTTCCTTCCCATGATAGTCTTGTATAGCAGTAGGTGCATTGCTTCGGAGAAACCTAATAGAGAACATGATTCTCACCTCATGCCACTCTAGAAGGTTATCTTGATGGGTCACCCACCAACATGTTGTGGTCTCGAGAAAAGTATAGCTAATAATACTTCTCCTTTCGATCTCACATCTCCACTTGGGTCTCCATTTCTCGCAGGAAAACATCAGGTTTGGCTCCCCCAATGTAACTTAAAAATTATTTTCCTCCCAGTTGCTAATTGAGTGCACCTTTGTTACTCTTGTCACAGAGCCTCTTAAATACCTTCTGACTAACTCATATGTCTCATGCACCCAATTATCACATGCCACACTAGTTGTATCACTTATATATTGAGTGTCTTCCCACTGAATAACACCTTCTTTTGTTGGTTGCACAACCTCAGGGTCTCTAATAGTGCACACATAGATTCTATCTAGGTCTTCTTCTCCCAAGGGCTCAGTATAGGGCATTGAATTTCCATCCATTAAAGGAATGATAACATGTTCCTCCTTGTTCTCAAAACTTATATACCCCTTATTGAAACGTAAGTCACAATTGTTCTTATAGTAGTATTGGCACCCAAGTAACATTGGAAAGTTATTTTCCTCAGCAAGCACCAAGAATTTGAAGTCTCCATGAATTTCTCCCCTTGAATAGTGATAGAAGAATCCTTTAAGACACCAATGGGCATATCTTTTGTATTTTTAGCCATATAAAAAAATTTGAAGATGGTTGTAATAGGGGCCTTCCCATTTGATTCCATGTGTCCAAGGTGAGCACATTAACTTCTATGCACCCATTTCAATTAGAATATTACTTAGGAGACATCCATCAACAATTGCATTCAAGGTAATCTCCTTATCATAGTCAAGACTATGAGGAGGCATATTAGCATGTAAAACCTACCTCTTGTGCTCTCCTCTGGTGCTTACTATTTTCCTCTCAACCACTCTCCTAATAAAGGGATGATATTCTCTTATCTCAACATCTTACATACCTCCCTGACTTCATCCAGATCCTTCTGTGGAGCCTCAACGCTCTTCTTCTACTCTAACTACCATGACTTCTCCTTCAAGCACTGGATCTCTCCTTGTAGGCTTTGAATAACATCCATGGTTTCTGATAAACTTCCTTCTAATGCGTAGGGTCTAGATACTTCCCATGTACCACTTCTTCTCTTGTAACTAGCGGTCTCTAATTTGGTATCTCCCTGGCATGCATAACCTTATCTCGCATCATCACCAGTACAGGTCTAACTCGACCCACACACACCCTTGGCATCCATTACTGCGGATCAGACCTCTTCATGCTTACCATCCCAATGCCTTTATCCTTCCATTTCTTCTAGATCATGTGTTCAAAAATTCTAGGCATTCCTCATACTTATGATTTTTCCCACACCGAGAGAATTGCAGCAAATCAGGACACTTGCATTTGTAATGTTCTGTAGATCCACATTTATAATAGGTTCCATGAGAAAATTCACTTCTTTCTCCTCTACGATTGCCACGGCCTTGGAATCCACCCCAAAAGAATATTTCGTGACCTCCTTCATCCACGTGCCCTTCATAATGATGACCATCATCCTTGGAACTACTGGAAATGTTGGTCTAGTGTACACCAATATCAATGACATCATGTATTTGGTCAATCAATCTACAATCCTTTGTGTCATGAGTAGTAGAGGTGCAAATTTTGTAGTAATAGGACACATTTTTATAGATCGTGCATTATAGCAATGGACATCTACTTGCATCATGATCTCCATGGTAAATTTTACAGTCCACCGACATGGTGCACACCGATATTCATGGGAAAATTTCCTTTATATGTCCCTCTACTTCGTAGTTTGTGCACCATAACCCATTGCGAGTCTTATGAGGTGATTTCGTAGACAATTTCTCCAACTTCTTTGTCATGGTAGTAATATGGGCTTTAAGGAATGAACTAATTCTGATTTTGAAGCTTCCCATAGCCTCGGCATGCACGCAAGGCATCCTCTAGGGCCTCACACGGATTTGTGAAGGTATTATGTGAAAGCACCCTCTAAACAAGTGATGAGCCTTCCGACGAACCACTGAGCATGTTGAGATAGGTGAATATCATAAGACAACTTTGACAAAAGATTCTTGAAGCAAGCGTCATACTCCTGCACACTTTCTACCATCCCTTGTTGGATTTCCTTCAACGCATTGATGCTCTTTTGTTCAAACTCAGGGATGTGGAACTCTACCAAAAATGCATCACGCATGATGTAATCCACCATAGTCTGGTGTGGATCATACTTCATGTACTAGCTATGCACATGCCCTTGTAACGTAGTTAAAAATGACTCACCTTCCTCTCTAGTGTAGTGATACCCTTCACATGCCATAGCAACTCACATTTATGCACATTTTATGTAGCGTCTTCCACACCTTTTTTAATCAAAAAAATGAAAAGACATCTAAAAAATACCTACTAGGTTGTTGAGGCCCTTTCCCACCATATCCAAAACCTTGGACTCCTTATAAATTTCCACCACCTCCAGCAATACTAGATCCACTAGTGCCAACTCCTCCATATCCACTAGATCCTCCTCCTATCATAGGTAAGGTGCCTAACACAGCTTATTCCTTGTGAACCCACCACCGCTAAATTACATGCTGACAATCTACAAAGTTGACCCACTCCCATATGTGTTTCTTATGCCACTTCTAGATGTGATACCCAAACTTTGTGAACCCACACCTTGCCCAAATGTCATACCAAACAAGATACCTCTGAATATAGGAAATGATAGCAAACACCATAGATGTACCAAATGAAAAATTATACCTCCTAGGTGTCACTCGACCGCCAATATCAACACCACTAACAACCGAATAAGAAATTTTTTCCTCATAAAATAGAAGGCTAAGCATTAGGGTCTAGTCATTAGGTGGGATAAGAGGTGTGCCTATGAATATCCTTTTCTTCATGATAAAATATCACCAAAGCCGAGGGAGTAACTCTCTCACACTTCCTAAGATGGGGTAACATAGACTACTCAAGTCCTGTATGCACTTCCACAAAACCTCAAATTCATCCTGTAATGTCTACCCTCCATATTTCCATCACTCATACAACCTCACATTGTCTCCTCAAATCCCTCTCTCATGCTTCATCATACTTGAGTCACCTCTCTTCTCTCTCCTTCTCCACCGTAGGATCTACCATCTTTCACCACACTAGCTTTCGTACCCCACACCTAGGAGTTTAGCTAGCCATGGGAAAGGCTTCCAAACTCAAAGTAATAACTAGGATCTTGATAGCTAATGGAATAGCATACAAGAATGATCCTCTAGGCTCCCTCAAGAACTCAAACTCAACAATCTCTGGGAAATAATACATAGAAATAACATATTCCAAGGTATAACTAGTCAACACTCTACTCCACCAGTGATCAACAACACGGGTCCAGGTCAGATCGGCATCATGTAGCCTTTGATACTCATCTTGGGTCCATACACGAGGTCTATAGTACCAACTTGACCTAGATGCATATGCTGAAATCCATTCATACAACTCCACTTTGAGAAACAACAAAATAATGTTTCATATAACTCATGATACAAGTGGTCCTCTACCCATTTACATGCATCAAACTCAATTCTAGTGTTAAATCTCTGAGAAAACTCATCCTCCATGCTTTTAAGCCATGCCTCAATGCTTTCCAAGGTCAAGCACTCTGTCATCACACCTCATTCTCACAACAGATTTGAAAATAGGTCCTGGAAACGAAACCAAAATGTAGTCATTTCTTCATATACCTTATTTTTACCCCAAGCACACGTCAACCTATCACCTAGTGTGCATTGGGCACTCACCCGAGGCACGCATGGGAATTGAGACCCTCCTTTATGTGAGATTTGTGAGAATGATCCACCATTAATGGAGGATGGGTTGTAGAATCGAAATGCATTCATTTACTTAGAAACAGAAAGTATAGACACTGATCCAAGCATAGGTGCATCATAAATGGAAATAAGCATTGTAAATAGCACAAAGGAACTAGATCTAATCCATAATAACATGAATAACATAAGGGTTATACCATAAAAAATATATCCATAACAAAGATTCATATATCAATTTATAAACATCCACAGTAGCCACCTTACATCACAAAAGGGTTCATCTCAGACCATATACATCAAGGAATATAGATCTAGCCATACAAAACTACCCTAAATAGAGATCCTAGCTATGCTTTCCCCATTACAACCCTTGTTACAAGCCTGAGCGCATACATATATGCCTAACATTATTTCCCATATTTCCTAGCACTAAGAACTACAAACCCTGGCATCACCAAGCATTCTTACAACACTTCATTTCCTCTTTTTCTCTCTTCATCTTGGACCCAAGCACTTCTTTAAATAGAATCTGGATACACCACCATAGCTTCTCTCATGAGCAGATCGCATGCCAAGTGGAAGTGTGGTCCTTCATAGTCGAGTGTTTTTTCCAGCTTGCAAAGGCCTCCATTAACTATAATGATCTCCCTGGGAATATTCCCTACGTGGAATATTATTTTCTTGACCTCCAAGGCTCTAGGCTGGCACCTTATCCATTCCTCATGCCTACTCGGGCCCTCACGTGTTTCTCCTATGATACCACCTTTGAAATGTGGCTAAGTCCTTAAACCCTTGTTCTTCTTTCGCGCACACCCTAGTTCCATCTTAAACCCTTTCCTTGTGTGCTTTTCCCTGAGCACCTTCCTCTTGCTTGTCTTGCACATGTGCACCTTCTACCTTGGGACTTAGTCAAATTAGGGCCCAACACATATATATGAGAATATATATACTAAAAAAAGTTACATTTTATATATAATAGGGTCGATCAATTCTATGTGGCATGTGTGTGTATGTGTGTGTGTATGTGAAATTTTGCATATCTAAGATACTGGCCGATTGTATATGTGGCCTATTTATACTGTACATGTATGCCAGCTATAAGGGAAATGGATAGGGCATTAGGGCCGAGGTTAGTATAGGGCCTATGCACTATAGGGCCCCCATATCAAAAGAAATGGGGCATTAGGTTTGGACATGTGTTGCTTCATGGTGCAGACCCCTTCTAAACCCTATCCATATATAAAGAAATCCCCCTTGTGATTTAAAAATATATTTCTATAATTTATATATATATATATATATATAAAAAAAATTCCCAATGAGGATTAAATCAAATAATTTATTTTCCGAGTGTAGTTCATTAACAAAGATATGTCAAATATTTAATAAGGGTATCAAATAAATCAAGTGCTTTCACAACTATATAATATGTATTAATAAATACACACACGCCGGTGTGTGCATATATAAACCATTGCACTATATTACGGAATGAAAATATTTATAAGAATAAAGTTTTCCTTTATTATCTCATTTTGTATTAATCAATATATTGCAAGACATTTATATTTTAACTTGTAATGAGAGATTACTTCATGAAATATATTTTTTTTTAAGTATCTATTTATCAAAAAACACTAAGTAAGATAATTTGGTTAGCACAAAAAATTCCTTTATTCAATTTTTTTCTAGCAAGATCACTAAACTAAACATGGCTTATTATTTAATTTTTGCAACCATAATAATTCAATCAATCAAATTATCATTTTCACAAGTTTTAACTTACAAATATATGCATTACTTAATTTTTTTCATTTGACCTTTCCAATGATAATATAAACAAAAGCAACAAACTTCCCACACAATCATAAATATTGAATTCCTCCATTATAGCCATATACACAAGACTAATTTATAACATAAAGAGTTATCCCAAAGCCCACATCTACTTTCTTTCAAAAGGAGAAATCATATAAAATAATACAATAAGATTTTATCAACAAAAACACCCAAAACTACCTTTTAGATTGACTCCCAAAGTATTTTTCCAAACACCTTACAAGTCTCCAAGAGATAAACAACATGCAAATTTTCTTCTAAACCAATATACTACAAAATACTTATAAAATAAAAGATTACAAGCCTCCCATTATGTAGGAACAACATGCCCAAAATTTGAACTTTTAAACAACTCTCCTCAAAACAAGAACTCCAAGAATGTATCCAAATATATCTCCAAGCTCCAAATTTTAAAGTGATCCAAATACCATAAATAAAGGCTTGAAAACCTCCTAACCATAGGCATCATTACATGTCTTTCTCCCAAGAGAAGGCATGCTAGCCTCCCCAATCCCATGGGAAAGAGGGATAGCATGCCACCAAGATGCCCAAGTAAACAAGTAAACATCATAGTCAACCGAGGAAACCAAATGGAGACAAAATTCAAATATCCGCCAAATCAAAGAAAATTCCATCACCAAAAGACCAAAAATAAAAAGGAAATGGGAAGATGGATCCCAAAACCAAAGTATAACATGTAGTGCCAAGATCATCCTCCAAATATAATAACTCCACAACTCCAAAATACCCACAAAACTCCTTATAGCTCCACATTCTCCTCCTTGCCAAGGATTTTCAAGCCTTGCATGCTTCCTTGGCAAGGATAGGAGGGGATTTCCAAGCCAAATGGAAATGCCTCCTACTTCCCCCAAGGAAGGGAGTAAAATAACAATATCCTTCATGGCTTCCCCAAGATGCCATGAGAAATGAAGAGAAGATCCACTTCCCCTCCCAAAACCATTCCCAAATCCACTCCCCATTAGGGGTGGAGGGACAAAACCTAAATACCAAAAATATCGGGAAAAGAAAAACCAAAACCAACTCTCATACCCAAAATAAATATTCCAAACATCAAATTCAACAAGTTTTATACGTATTATATTAACAAGAAGAACACATAAGCATGGGTGAGGCCTACCTCAACCAAGCCAAATTCCAAAATCTCTCAATAATCCAATAGACTCTAAAACAAGCTCCTAGCTCCAATCCAAATAATCACCCCTAAAATATCCTCAAAAATCCCCAAAACTCAAAAATGAGGATATAAATAGAGTAAGTTCTCCAAATCACCAATCCCATGGGAGGGTGACATGTGTCACCCTTCCAACTAGGCACATCCTACTCATCAAGGTCCCCATCTAAGTACCCACACAACAATAAATATAAAGAATACAAATTTCAAAATACAAACTCCCAATAAAGCATGCTACCAAATCCCAAATTCACCCACATGAGACAAAAGACATTGAGGATAGTGACTTGAGAGAGGATTATGAGAGGGAAAAAACTTTTGGGTTTTACAAAAAGTTCCCTCTATCCATAGGTTAGGTCCAAATGTAGACACTTATTTCCTGGCTACACCCCTCACACTCTCATTCAAAAATCCTAAAAACATATCTTACTAACCTAAATCATGAATTACCCTCGTAAAATCACATTTACCTTCTATAAAACCTATCTACCTATCCTATTTACTCAATCTAGACCTCCCTAACCATATACCACCCATCCTAACCCCCAAACTTCCTTAACCTTTTCCTAACCTCTTCCCTCATCCTTATACCCGAAAATCTCATTTTAGAAGTGGTTGAAACCACTTCCAAGTGGGTTGCTCCACTTTTCAAGATCACCAAATCTATTATAAAATAACCACCAAAATCCTTTTTTCAAGATCCTCAAAATCCACAAAGTGAACATCTATTTCATTCAAGATCAGACGATATTAGCACAAACATTCGGACATTATCTCGCATCCTGTTACATACCTAACGCTTTAACCTTGTAAGATCCATGCAGCTCTATCAACACTTCTTTTAAATCAAATACCTATATTATATGTGTCCATTTTAATTCTTAAATCCTTTATGTATCACATAACATCTTAATCAATCATTAGATCAATCATTTTCATTCATATTTGCATCATATCAAGGAATCAAACTTTTCACAAGAATCACCGATGATTCCCCTAAATCACCAATGATCACACAAAATCTATAGTGACCACTGTAATTTTATCATTTTATCATATTTATCTCATTAATAATCAGTTTAGCATTCTATTTTTATCTAATATTCCTATTTCATGATGTGCTTCCATGTAGATGATAGTTCCAGGTGAATCACACCCCATTACTAGTATCTATGATCTTCCGATTGTGTAAGTAACCCCTCATCTCGAAAATAGTTAGACATCGTACACAAATGTATCATGTGTGTCATCACTTTGACACCTGATATTGAAAACATCGAAGACCAACTTGAAGTGATACGTGAAATATAGGACACAACAAAACAATCCTGGTTCGAGTAATTCTTGGACTTCGAGCTCACCGTAGCCCTTTCTGGGCCACCTATCAAGTAGAACAGGATCTCTCCATCCCTCTCAAATTCTAATCATATTATCATTATCTTATTTCATATCATATCACTTGATTGTAAACATGAGTTGACATCCCTCGAGGAAGCCCATTGGTTCCTGGGATTGGTCATTTCTGAGAAAATCATTCAATTGTTATCTAATATTTGCCTTGTTTAGCTATCATTACATACGAGCCTTCCTCTCACTCAAAGGAAGGAGGATTCTTCTACATTCTTTTTGTACCCATTCACCTGGACATTTCAATTGTCAGTGCAGGTATCATTAAACCTTTCTACTTTTATAGTTTTTGGTATTTCCTATAATATTAACAAACCAAAATTCACCTTAAATGTCTTGGCATACCCATTGGGACCGAGGTCCCTTTTTTATTAGATTTTATATCTTTTGTTTTTTTCTTGTCAATATCATCTAACTCTCAGTAGCTTGGAATGTCTCGCTATCACCGGTTCAAGAACATGTAAAAATTATAATTAAAATAAAAAAGGAATAACGATCACATGTACATTCTTTATTTCATTTTCTTTCGGACTACATCTTTTTTTGATCCATTCTCATCAAACCAAAATTTTGATTGGGTCTTAATAATGAACCCTCATCATGCTTATTCACATAGTATAATCAGGTTTGAATGAATTTCATTCACAAAACTCCTTCACACATAACCAAATCACATATCAAATCAAAATTTTCATCTAAACAATCCTTTCCAGGTGGACCTACTTAGATTTCATCACTAAGGGGAAAATCCAACTCGTGTTCTAGCTGAGTATAAATAATATGTGGGAGGTATATCAGCTAAGCACTGATGCCCTCATCATTGCGGGACCATGAAGTGAGAGGTAGACCTTAATGCCATGCCTCATACTGACACCAACACAAATTCAGGCCTCACATACCTTTAGGTATATCAGGACTCCATCCTTAACTTACCTAAAACCAGCCTTAGATAGCCTATTTCTTAGTTCCCCTTCATCCATTTTTCATTTCACATTTTATTAAGATAATTAAAATAATTAAAACTTCCTTTTGATTGTGTGGTTTTTGCTTTTCTAAAAACAACTATCTTTCATCTCTTTATTGATTGTTTGTTTATTTCATAGCCCTAGCTAAACTACAGTCTCATCTTCAAAATATCTCAAATATGGAAATGTAGGCACCTAAATTTGGTATCTACACTCTTGTTTGCCCATGCACGCATATTTATTTAATTCATCTGCTTTATCTAATTAAATGCCCATCCAATTCCCATTAATTAATCAAGCCACATTAATTAATTAATTAATCATTTAATATCTTACATGCCCATTTATCCCATCCATATTAATCTTTGTTAAAATTAATTGATTAATTCCTATTAATTAATTAATACCCATTATCTTTCCCTAACCAACCTTCTATTTAGGATGCTTTTATCCTAAATCCATCCCCTTGTTTTTCTAATATTTTCTCCCATCTATTTTTATGCCCTAACTACCCACAATTTATCCCCAAGCAATCTAATCTTCCGACATACTTTAAAGTATTCCAACAACTCTTAAAAAGACAAAATCACACCAAAATAAAAAAATCTAGTCCCATTGGGGAAACTTTCCCATGCAATCGTGGTGACCTATCCCAGCCGCCATCAACCCTATAAAGATAGTCTTTTCTTTTGCAAAAATCATCGATGTATGCAAACATCTAACTCTCTTGCAACATGAACTTGCTTGCTCCACTTGAACATTCCTCTAATAATCACGAGATCTCTCGAACATCATTTCAGCATTCTTGCATCACTCACACCATATTTTGTGAGACTTATAGGTATCTCTATGTTGTTTTTTGAGTGTTTTTTTATCAAATTATCTTTGTATTGTTTGTTTCTAATCATTTACAAGTTTAGATCAGCTTACAAAATACTCATAGCTTCTCCAAAGAACCTTCTCTCCTAGACTATTTGCTTTCGTGTTTCCTTTCTCATCCACTCATACTTGGTCTTATCTAATTCTCGTTAGATTCACCAACCCTATCAAATTTTTGTCAACCTAGGACCGGTTTGTGAATCCAACCTCTCTTATCATTGTTTTCTGCTACTTTCTAGAGCTCCCTGTCTTTGGTTCTCTTCTCGCAGTGATATAAAATCCCTTTTGTATCTTGTTTTTCATTCAAACTCTAATAGGTTTGCATATTTGGCTTACAATAAAATCCATGCTCCTGTGTCACCATCGACCTTCCTATGAACATTCTCGGGTCATCGTCGACTCGGACTGT
This sequence comes from Taxus wallichiana var. yunnanensis, assembly GCA_018340775.1. NCBI lineage: Eukaryota > Viridiplantae > Streptophyta > Pinopsida > Cupressales > Taxaceae > Taxus > Taxus wallichiana. Next base: position 278,720,652 of record CM031240.1, read on the forward strand.
AGCACTTAATTTGCATTTATTTCATTCATATCATTTTCTAGATTAGTTTTAATCATTTCTTAGATTCAAGATACTACTTTTGTTTTTGCATGTTATCTTTTTTATATTCTTTACTTCAATTTTTCCAAACAATGGGGGTTGACATCCGTGAATGAAAGATAATCACTTTTTGGAACCGCATTATCGGGTAACCCCCACATTTATCTATCTAATCCATATTAAGACCAATTTTGCAGGTCTATCAAGTTGCAATGAGAATCAACCATTTTGTGCCCGTGAATCCATCATATTACATCTGAGGTAACATAAACCCTCCAACATTTCTTAGTTATTAGTTGTTTTTATTGATATTTCATTCATTGAATGGTGAGGAAGATTATTGTCCAACATTTCGGCATGCCCGGTGAGACCACCCTTTTGGTGATCTCTTTATTTTCTATCTATATTTTGCTTTTTCTATCTTCCAATAACACTATAGTGTGAGGCTCCAATTTATTTCTTTCTCGTGTTGGGTTCATGGCTTAGATCCTCATCATTTAAGATTATAGACAAATAGGAAAAGCATTATCTAGGTATTCCTCCCTATTTTCTCCTTTTTGCATCATAATTTTCCATTCTTGTTTGTGTCCTCATTGAATGTCACACTTTGTTTTAAGTCAGTGTGATAAGATGCGATATGCAGAAGTTAAAAAGTTTAAATTTGGTCACATAGTTTAAATATGGGTTTAACTTACTACATATCACATCTTATCACACACGACCTAAAACTCAAAACCAAATAACACATCACAATAATTCCCTTCATGTTAGACTGATTGGGATTTGATCACCCAATGGAAATTCACCTCAAAATTCCCTAGCCATAACCTATATGAAACCAAAATAGTTTTCCTTCTCCTATGCTCTCATTATCCATCCCCCTTTTTCTTTCACAATTTCTAAATCAAAATATAAAAATAAATTTTTCTTGACTTGTTTGTTTAAAATGGAATCAAAATTCTCCTTGAACAGTTCTCAACAATCCACCATGACCCCATCCAAACCCTTGGTTTCTTCTAGACCTTCTTCTAGCCCCATCTATGACTACCTTCTCCATAGACCCTCTACTTATCAACCACATCAACCAAGATATTCCACCCCATCCCCGCCATCTTCTATCATCCTTGCTTCATCTAGCATGACCATGCCTATCCGGCCTATTGAAATTCCTCTCTCTCCTATATTGGATCTTCTCGTTTAATCCCCACCATCCTATCATGACCATGCTTCTCCACATCATGTATCTCCTCATCTAATCCAATCTTCACCACTTGATATCTTCATATAGACCTTTCCTAATCCACCACTAGTAAATTCATTTTCATCCTCTACACCATATCAATTCAATCCCTTTTCAATCAACACCATACACTAGACATCTTCCACCACATCTATTTCATTGCCTTCATCATCTACCCCTATCTTAGATATTGTGCCTACCGCCCCTTCAAGGGCTATCCTCACATACACTATACCCATGATCATCCTACCTACCTCCTTAACTTCCACTATTTCTCTTTCATCTACATCCATTCCTACTCTTACCACATCTGCATCAGCCTTGACTACACCCGCCTCTCTATCCACACCTATCATGCCTAAACCATTGACCATGTCTCTTCCGAACACACCCATCACTACCCTTATATCTGCTACATCAAAATCCACCCATGTATACCTTGAAATCCTTATCACATATTTCCTTGCCCATGCCTACATCATCCATTTCATCCCAATCTTCTACATCTATCATCCCCACATCTACATCCCCTATCACATCTTCTCAATCCACATCCACATCCATAATGCCTCTTAAGACAAACATAAAAGGCTTTCATACTTCTCCCACATAGCCCCTCATTTCTACACCAATCTATCCATGGCCTATATCACCTCCTTCTCACATAGACTTCATCAATCAAATCATCTAAACACCACTTTATATTTCTATATCCACACCTACTCCCATTATTGATTCCACACCCACATCTACCCCATCTACTTCATTAGACTCTATTCCCCCATCCACATCAATTCCACCCTTTCCTATCATACTATCCTTGGAATCCATATTGGTTCCTCTTTTCTTACTCTTTCTTTCACCTACCGCATCAACCATCATATTCAGGTTTCCATTATACCCATCTTCTTCCACAGCACCTTCATCATTCGAAGAATATTGGAGAGAAATTCAACTTTCCATAGCTATAGGTGACCCTCATGTCTCATCCACACTATTAGACCCTCCTACACCAAGCCAATCCCCACTTTCTTTAGAACAAATCATGCAAAAATTACTTCCTCCATCAACCACAACACCACCTTTAGATCCATTGGTTAAATTCATTATCATTCCAGCCAAGGTTATTCCTCAAAAACTAAATCCAATAACCTTGCACCCTTCCACAATGATATCATTGTGCATCCCCATAGAAAGATGAACATTCATCTAACCAAGACCCAATTTGCATCCTCCATCTTGGGGTCACATCCATTTGTCCTAGGACCATATCCTTCATCACGACCAATCAATCAATATAAATCCAAGCATTCTCGGTTCCCTCCTAGACCAGCTTCTTCATCAAGAACAGATCCACCTCCACCCACAAATCAATTCAATCCTATTTCATCCAACCTTGCTTCTTCTAGAACACCGATCACAACTAAAACATCGAGGCCATGAAACCATTTCCTTTTATCTTCAACATCCACATCATCTCACAACATCCCTCCTAACACATATATCTAATAATATGTGGAAATCCTCCAATATTTACTTCAAACTTTTTCCATAATGCTTCCACCCATTAAGACCTTTGACCTAAATCCATCGAAATTCTTCATGGTTTGATTCCCATTTCATCTGCGTGCATTTCATAACACATTAGATCATGACACAAAACATTGTAAATCCCTTCATACCATCATTAATAATCTTATAGAGAGAGATCACCTTATTGAGGGTTATTCCTCTTCTTCTACCATTTTATCCATGACCAATCCAATCCCCATTACCCATCCTCCTTATTTATCTACATCATCCTCTATCATCCCTCGTCCACACATCACTCCTCCTTTGACTTTCCTCCCTTATTCATTTATTTTATTCACCATGCTCCATAACCCCTTTGACATCCACTTCATCTCTTCCGACAACCATCCATATCACTCTCACTAGGGATCATCCCCCTTTCTTATCGATCCTTTCACGTCTTCTTCCTAATCCATGCATCTTATCCCCATGGTTTTTTTGATGCTAGGGGACTTATTTCTAGGATTATTCTACCTCTAGGTTAGTTCCTCTCCATACGTGGCGTCATCTTATCTCATCTATTTTATCTTCATCTGATCTTATCCAACTTATCTATCTATTATCTTTTTCTCTTACTACCACCTACGTCACCATATAATTGCTTCCCTTAGAAGCATCATGGCTTTACCTAAAGACCATCGTTGTGGCCATATTCATGCCTATCTTAGAGGCATAAGTATCCTTACACGAAGTCTACTTATGTGGACATTATTATTGTGTCCTCATTTAAGAGGTGTTGTGCATAATTTATAATTGTTATCCAAATCGTCTCATCCAATCCTATCCAAACTTATCTTTGGCATCTTTTCAAACTCTTGGGGGGAATTTAATCTCATCATAAGTCTAATTTTTGGCCATGTTTTTTTCTCCCCTAGGGCATATCATACCTTCCTTTTAAGTAATTATCTCTTCGTCTCATTTGGGACACATATTTTCCTTGCTTCTGAGTGGAACACACATTTATCATCTCCACTCATCTACAACTCTAATCACATCCTATCCTAACATGACTTTAACATTTATGAACTCATCATCATAACATCACCACTCTAGAAAGAAGCCAATGTGGAAAGTTTTCCCCTAACTATATTGGGCCATATCTTATCACACATAAGTATGGGTCAGGAGCCTATCGATTAGCCTCCTTGATAGTAAACTGAAGTGGAACCTCTTAACACATTACACTCACAACCTTTCTACTATTAACATGTCTACCAAAGCTCTTGATCATATTATTTTGATCATTCCTCCATATTAACCTATTCCATCTCTTGTCGTGATGATGTGGAATTATGTGGTATTTTGTCACTTCCTACATGTGACCTTAAATATGGGAACCACGGCTCTACTCGTAGAATATTCCTTATGGAAAAGTTATCCCCTTTTGTGATAATTCCATGATCATCACATCCATCACCCTCTTATTCACCTATTAGAACCATGAAAATGGTCTAGAGGTGTCTCTTGTACACTTATTTATCCCCTCCTAAGTGGTCTACCTAGCTAGTTCCAACTCTTCCACATGTAAAAAAACAAAAATCATGGATGTTCTTGTAAAAATCAAAGTTATAAAAAACAAAATGATCACTCAAGTATAGTAATTCATGAAAAAAATTACAAAAAAGCATGTAAATCAAAATCAAAGTCAAAATAAAATCAAAAGAAATAGACCGATCCCTCAAAGGATGGCTATCATGTATTACTCTTGTCATCTATATTATGTGTAAAGTAGACCATACCCTTGAAGGGTGGATACTCCTTATGGAATTTTAAGGATTCCTTCTTTGATCATCCTTCCATTTTATTATCATCCTAAGAAATCTTCCTGCTTTGATTAGCTTTCCTTCGATGTAAAATTGATAGCATATCTAATATAAATAAGTAGTAATTACATTATATAATTGTACAAATCAATAAGAGACAATATTTCGAATGAAGATAATAACATAAACACAAAATAAGAGTACAAATATAATAATCACAATATATTATTGATTGAATAATTTTGTAGCTAATTACATGGTGAGAGAGCTTACAATATATAGTCTTTCCATTTCCTATAAACAAGTAGATGAGGCCTACCAATATCATCCCACTAATCTCTCCTATGATCACTCACCACTATTCTCTCATATATCCCATCAATATCTCCACACACAATAATATATGTGAGTTGTTTATTCAACAAACTCATAACTAATACAATATCCTATATTATTAATAATGAGTTGTTTTATGACTCATATTAATAATATTACAATCTTTTATTTTTAACACACACACATGATATTAATATAATATTAATATCTTACAAGTTCACACTAATTTACTAATGTAATATATGAATATTACATTTAACTATTACAAACAATAATGTGAGCACTAATCCAAATATTATTCCTAACATTCCCCCCTTAGTGCAAACATGGGTGAGTTATGTCTAGTACTGCTCATGTTCTACAATCTGATGGTTTTCAAAGAGTACCATCAACTCCAACAGGTTTTCTAGTGGAACCATTAACCACTTTGTATGTGATTTTCGAAGAGATTCACAAACTCTCAAATTGGTTTTCTAGTGGACCACCAACCACTTTCATAGCAGCGTACATGTTTCCCCCCCCCATCTTTACATTCAAGGGAAAATATAAGAAATATCACTCACGCAAGATCTCACTTATTACAAGAGCGAACAAGAATAAATCATCTATTCTTATTACATCACATAATGAAAATTAAACACACAACAAAAATAAATGCCACAAATTCATTGTGTGGCCCCTTCGCTTGCAGCTGGCGAGAGGTCACTGATTAACCTCCTTCCTCCATCGAGATGATGCTAACTCAACTGAATTTGTGTTTGAGGTGGTCATTTTTGTTTAAGATCAGAATCAAGAAAATAGCGACGGAAGCTTCAAAACTCTCAGATCTGCATCCTAGAGGCTGCGGTTTTGTTCTGCAATCACTCTCATAGCTTGTCCTTTCCTGCTCTAATACCAAATGATGTGAAATTGATAGCTTATCTAATATAAATAAGCAACAATTACATTATATAATTATACAAATCAATAAGAGACAATGTTGCAGAATGAAGATAATAACATAAACACAAAATAAGAGCACAAATATAATAAGCACACTATATTATTGATTGAATAATTTTGGAGCTAATTACATGGTGAGAGAGCTTATAATATATAGCCTTTCCATTTCCTATAAACAAGGAGATGAGGCTTACCAATATCATCCCACTAATCTCTCCTAGAGAATCTCTCCTATGATCACTCACCACTATTCTCTCATATATCCCATCAATATCTCCACACACAATAATTTATGTGAGTTGTTTATTCAAAAAACTCATAACTAATACAATATCCTATATTATTAATAATGAGTTGTTTTATGACTCATATTAATAATATTACAATCTTTTATTTTTACACACACATGATATTAATATAATATTAATATCTTACAAGTTCACACTAATTTACTAATGTAATATATGAATATTACATTTAACTATTACAAACAATAATGTGAGCACTAATCCAAATATTATTCCTAACATTCCCCCCCTTAGTGCGAACATGGGTGAGTTCTTTCTAGTACCTGCTCATGTTCTACAATCCGATGGTTTTCAAAGAGTACCATCAACTCCAACAAGTTTTCTAGTGGAACCATTAACCACTTTGTATGTGATTTTCTAAGAGATTCACAAACTCTCAAATTGGTTTTCTAGTGGACCACCAACCACTTTCATAGCAGCATACATGTTTCCCCACCCCCATCTTTACATTCAAGGGAAAATATAAGAAATATCGCTCACACAAGAGCTCACTTATTACAAGAGCGAATAGGAATAAATCATTTGTTCTTATTACATCACATAATGAAAATAAACACAACCAAAATAAATTCCACAAATTCATTTTGTGGCCCCTTCGCTTGCAGCTAGCGAGAGGTCACTAATTAACCTCCTTCCTCCATCGAGATGATGCTAACTCAACTGAATTTGTCTTTGAGGTAGTCATTTTTGTTTAAGATCATAATCAAGAAAATAATGGAAACTTCAAAATTTCAAATCTACATCCTAGAGGTTTTGGTTTTGTTCTGCAATCACTCTCATATCTTTTCCTTTCCTGCTCTAATACCAAATGATGTAAAATTGATAGCTTATCTAATATAAATAAGCAACAATTACATTATATAATTGTACAAATCAATAAGAGACAATGTTGCAGAATGAAGATAATAACATAAACACAAAATAAGAGCACAAATATAATAAACACACTATATTATTGATTGAATAATTTTGGAGCTAATTACATGGTGAGAGAGCTTACAATATATAGCCTTTCCATTTCCTATAAACAAGGAGATGAGGCTTACCAATATCATCCCACTAATCTCTCCTATGATCACTCACCACTATTCTCTCATATATTCCATCAATATCTCCACACACAATAATATACGTGAGTTGTTTATTCAACAAACTCACAACTAATACAATATCATATATTATTAATAATGATTTTTTTATGACTCATATTAATAATATTACAATCTTTTATTTTTTACACACATGCATGATATTAATATAATATTAATATCTTACAAGTTCACACTAATTTATTAATGTAATATATGAATATTATATTTAACTATTACAAACAATAATGTGAGCACTAATCCAAATATTAATCCTAACACCTTCCCCTTCCTAGAGTTGAGGCATAGTTTTAGGGAACACCACTTTTGGAGAACCATCTTCTCTTTTACAAGTACATCTCAAATCCCTTTTTCATGTCGAAATTTGGTGTATGATCTCATCTCATCCATTGTTTCCATGATATTTTGTATAACTAATCACATTAGTCACATACTAACATTTTTTTGGTCACATGTGCCTTGTGTTACCTAGATACCCAATTGGAGACATCTTTCCTTGTATTTTCCTCGATGAAATGTAGTGATTTTTTCACCTATAGGTCACCACCCTCATGTTACATTTTTACCCAAATCCTATCACATCTATCTTTCAATGCATCTTTCTTTATCTCAACCATCTATATGTTATTTATCTATCTTACAACACATTTACTCTTACTTATATCCATCATTAATCACATCCATTCTCAATTTGTTTTCATCACATCTTATCCATATACATTCTAATCATCATGATCAAATTTAAACACAAAACATATAGTCCTAATCCTCATTAACACATCACACATTTACATCACCATTCTATCCATACACGTACGCATCCAAATAACCATCTAATCATACATTTATTTCACCATCATCTTCACATCTAATATAAAATCCATCATCACGACATATAATCTAAAATCATCATCATCACATCAAATTAAATTCATCACATCACATAATGAATACATAATAATCCATGAAAAAACCATATATCATATATATATATATATCAAAATGTGTATCAATACATCACTTCCCTCTAACAGGGATCTCTAAAAGCAAAGATGCTATCAAAATATGTGAAGTGTATATCTAAGGCTCTCAAGTCCTCTCCTCTTGGGGCATGTACAACACTTGATCCCTATGCATCTCTGCCACCCTCGTGGCCTCCCTCCACTCACCTTGTGGAGATGCCATACTACTTGCTCCTATGTTACTCCTCCTATCCTTATCCTTTGTAGGTACTCCTAGTAGCGTGGTGTTTTTGGAAGCTTCTCAAAAATATCCCCCATAATATCTATCCTCTAGGGATAGTGCTCAGTACCTATCCATATAAATCATGCCAAGAGGTGTTACCTATCCCGATCCCTATGGATTTCCTGGGCACCACTCACCGACTATGTCACCAAAATGGTAGACAAATCTCCAAAACATGCCCTGTAGGCCTCCCTCTATTTTCGGTAGCGGTCTCTCTTCGAATAACTCAATCCCACTCATGTGTGACTCCATCTTGCTACTATTGTAGAGTTATGTCTCTCTCCACCTCATCTACCCCAACTTGCCACACAAGCATACCACCTCTCGTGGACTTTCCGCTCCACCATCTCTACCTCCCCACGAGTTGCCTCTACATGTAGATATACATCTCCTCTACATCCTCCTCTCCTCCCTCCATAGCCACCCTAGCCTTCCCAAATAGCATCCATCCAATCACAAAACCCAAACTTGAATCCTATGTTGTCATCATTTTCCCATGTTCGTAGCCTCCTCCCTCAATGGATCTTCCATGATAAGGCTCAACAACTCCATGACTATCTCCTTCCATCTGTACAAAATCGATCTCGGGGCACCATCTGGATGACCACAAACTATCATCGCACTCAATCAAAGTGAATGACCTCGATCATCTCCATCCATCTCTCCTACACCCACCTTGTCCTTCTCATCCCTACCAACTCTATGTCTACACCAGTCCATACCCCAAAATCCCGATACGACCACCACCTAATTTGATCAAAATCCAACTCTGCAAGTCGATCCACATACCATTCCACCCTCCTCTCACTCCTATCTTTGAAGGCCTGATCAACCCTCCATCTCAAAAATCCCACCTCTAATCAATGTGGTGTCATGTGACACACGAAATACCCGTGGCCAAATCACTGCTATATGCTCATATACCCAGCAATGCAATAAGAAAGCTAGATTTAATCCTAACCTCCGTCATGATATGTACATGGAAAGCTCATGGTAAACATGAGCCAATAGAGAAGTACCAAATGAAAACACGGTCTATTGGTCCACAATTTCTGCCACTACAATGGCTAATGCCCATGGAAATTAATCCCCACAAGAGTTTGGAAAAGCATAACATGACATGACCATCATCACCATGCAAATAAAATGGTTATGCACAGCACTTCTAGCCTCATATATCAACTAATATACAAAATCCTCTCGAATAAAAATGATCTAGGGTGCTTTAGCTCCAAATAGGTCTATCAACACCGCTAATCTCTCCTCACTAGTAATGGGAACTATTTGCTCCCCTATATCGACAACTTTGAGAATATGATATATATATCCTCCATGGTGACTTTCATCTCCCCTATCCTGAACCAAAATGTCTATTTCTTTCAATCCCATCTCTCCACTAAATAAATCATACACCCCACATCCAATGGGATCATCTGATAATACCTAAATCTACCCAACCCCACTATTGCCAAGTGATCCCACTCGGCATCTGTGATATCTCCCCTAATATTATCATATAGAGTAGGCACTCTATCTCTCAAATATAGGGTCTCCCTGCTACTGTAATAACAAATAGAACATGTAAAACTTAGATCCCCAATCCAAATCTATTCAAACTACATTAATTTTCATCCAAAATTGAATCTAACCCTAGCTTATCCAATCCTACCTGGGTCGCGCGATCCTAGTCGGGTCGATGCATTTTGGGGGTCAATCGACATACCTTAGAGTTGGCTCAACATTGACCCACCTAGGTTGCCTCCAACTTCCCTAGCATCATCCAATTTTTGCAAAAAATGTAAAACAATAAATAAATATCAAATTTTAATTAAAACCAACATGGGTTTTTTTACTCACCATCCTCCGCACCCTTTGGCACTTCTTCAAAACTTCGGTGGCTTCCATCTCTTAGTTCTCTCCCATCAACTTTGTGCGTGAAATTGAGCATCGTTAGCCAACCCCAAGCTTATATAGCAACCATTTTAGGTCGTCATCAACTCCCTTGGTTTGTCGTTGATTGGACATAGTCATCATTGAATCCTTTGGAAATACTTATTTTGGGCATTTTCCCCTTCCTTACATCATTTCCTAGAATATAATCTATTCTTGACCTTTAATTCCACATTTGTGGCCATAATAATTTTCCCTTCGTATTTTGACCCAACATTCAAACTATTTCTTCTTCGGCATACATAATTTTTAAGTCCATATTCGTTGCCATTCTCATCTTTCCCCTTGGGCATGTTATTACGATATTCAAATAATCCATTTTTTGGGAATACATTCTTTTTCCAAAGTCCACTTTCATAGTCATATTCTATATTCTCCCTTTAGGGAATTCTATTTCCATATTTTGAATCCTCTCCTTCTCATTTCAAATTCCACTTCTATGGCCATATTCACTCCTCCTTTGGGCATCTTGTTTCACAATCCTATCTGATCCATGCACAAAGTCCTCCTTGGAGGCCATATTCATCTTCTCCTTTGGGCATTACATTCATCATATCAAGTCCACTCTTGTGGCCATATTCATGCCCTTCTTGGGGCACCATATTTTTATTCAAATTCCACCGTTGTGACCATATTTTCCCCACTTGGGGCATATTTTGTTTCCCTTTTTTCCTTCACAGCCATACTTTCCCCTTAGGGCATATTATTTCATCACTCTATTTTCATTTTTCCTTATCGGTCATTTTTGTGTCCCATTGGGCACCATACCTTTCATCTTCGTCCTTTTGGATGCATACCTTTTCTCTCAATTCCTCGTGTATAAAGGATTTCACATACCTTATGCATTTGCACATATTTTGATGACTTTCCTATGACCCATTGGTCATCCTAGCTTACATCCATACTATAGTGATCTTCACCCACTCAATGATCCATAGAACATTGTATCATGTCTCTCGCTGACACCAACATTTTCCTCTACCATGTGATATTGGAGTCGCTGCCATAGTTTTTATTAATATTACGATTCCTTTTTGGTTGGGGAATTTTACCTTGGTAATCATTTTACCCATTTTTCATTGCCCACACACTCTTTATCATCTACCTTTTTCAAACATTATTGATTTCCTTGACTTCATCGATCCCCTATTTGATGGGGAGCTCATCATCTACCTCTCATCAATCCTCATCCAAATCTCATTATTTTTGTCTCATGGCTTGCCTAGCACAAACCACTCAACAAAAATGGAAAAACTGTAAACACCTAAATTTGGTATCCACACCTTGATTTCCCACACATGCATATTTATTTAATTCATCCCCTTTATCTAATTAAATTCCCATCCAATTCCTATTAATTAATTAAGCCACATTAATTAATTAATTAATCATTTAATATCTTACATACCTATTTATCCCATACATATTAATCTTTGTCAAAATTAATTAATTAATACCCATTATCATTCCTAACCAACCTTTTATTTAGGATGTTTTTATCCAAAATCCATCCCATTTCTTTTCTAAGATTTTCTCCCATCTATTTTTATGCCCTAACTACCCATAATTTATCCCCAAGCAATCTAATCCGCCTACATGTTTTAAAGCATTTGGCCAACTCTTTAAAAATCCAAAATCACAAAATCTAGTCCCATTGGGGAAACTTTACCCGCAATCGGTGGTGACTAGCCTACCATCTTCAACCCTATGAAGCTATCTTGCCAAAATCATCGGATGTATGTAAACATCCAAACTCTCTTCTACCCTCGTGAACTTGCTCTCTCTCTCTCTCTCTCTCTCTCTCTCTCTCTCACACACACACACACACACACACACACACATTCCTATAACAATCATAGATCTTTCGGACATTGTTTTAGTTCTTACATTGCTCATGATCATCTTTTGTGAGACTTATCGGTGTCTCTATGTCATTTTAGTGAGATTTTTTTATCAAATTATCTTTTATTACTTATGTCTAATTTTTTTCAGGTTTAGATCAACTTCAAAAACACTCATAGCTTCTACAACAACCTTCTCTCCTAGTCTATTTGCTTGCAGTTACCTTTCTCATCCACATGTCCTTGGCCTTATCTACTTCTTACATTCTTTGCCGACCCTATCGCCGATCACCATTGACCCAAGCTCGCTTTTTAAACCAAGCTCTCTTATCATTTTCAATTGTTACTTTCTAGAGCTCCTTTCCTTTGGTTCTCTTATGTAGGTGATATAAAATCCTTTGTTGCATCTTGTTTTACATTTGGACTCTGCATGTGTGCATATTCTCAGTAACGATTTTTCATCACACTAAAAGCTTGAACTGGTGGTGGAGAGGGATCTCATCATGTTAACCAACTACTATGCCAACACACCCCCACACGATGGATCCAGATGCAACCACGTGAGCCCTGGTCCCACCATGTATTCACCAAATTAGGTCCAACAACATTAGGAGGTAATGACACTAGACTTCCCGGGAGGTCACCCATCCCAGTACTACTCCAGTCAAGTGCACTTAACTACCTAGCTTTGATACCATGTTACAATTTTTGTCACACCAAAATCTCAAACTGGTGGTGGAGAGGGATCTCATCGTGTTAACTAGTTGCTACGCCAACATATTCAACTTATAAACCAAATCCACCCTCTCATGTTTTCATCGACTTGCCTCTGCACATTTTGGGTTATCGTTGAACTGACCGTAACACTAAATTTGTAGTTATTTTAGTCATTTCAAATTCTAGATCGGTTTTAATCATTTCTAAGATTCAAGATTACTTATATTTATGCATTTTATCTTTTTTTGCATTATTTAATTCACTTTTTCCATACGAACGAGGTTTGAAATCCGTGAAAGGAAGCTAATCACTTCTTAGAACTGCATTATTAGGAAACCCCTGTATATATCTATCTAATCCATCTTCAAACCTATTTTGTAAGTCTATCAAGTTTAGCAACGAGAATTATCCATTTTGTGCCCATGCATCCATCATATCACATTCGAGGTAACATAAACCCTCTAGAATTTCTTAGTTTCTATTTTCTTTTATCACTAGTTCATTTGTTGATCGATGAGGAAGTTTCTTGTCCAACAATAATATTCACTTCAGTTTCATATTCAAAACATCACAAGTACGACAAATCCACCTTTAGAATCAGACTTGGGGCCCCAAATTCTCCCAAGACATATTATATGACATCGAAGCCCTTGTCTTGATCCTACACAATGTTTTTAGAGTGGTGACCCCGTCTTCACTAAACTCTTAGACACAAATATGATTTCCCTTTCTAACTACCTATCTACCAAGGGCATGTGTATCATATGTGCCCCTATCTAAAATATGGTCCAACTTCTAAAGTCACCACTTGTGATTATTCTAAACTCCAATATCCCAATTATCAACCCATTATAGAAAAAATATCCCCTTACCCCACTACTAGTGATGTAGGCATATCAACACCTGCTTCATTAGCCCCTACCACTAGTTTTAATCTTAATGATATTTCATCACAAGAAACATCTAACAAATAACCATCTATGTCATCGATAATACTAAAAAATTGCACTAATTATCCTATTTCTCATTATTTCATTGTAATTAGTGATTTCACACTAATTAGCTAACATTCCCCTTCATTTTGGTCAATTAACGACACTTTGTTAATTAACTAGCCTTCCCCCCATCCTGAATGCCAATTAACGACACTTTTTTAATTATAATCCTTTTTTAATTAATTAATTAAGTCTTTCAATATCATATTTAACTAATAAACCTTTTTATTAGTTAAATCCCTCTTTCAAACCCTTCAAATTCTACTAATTTCCCTCTAAATGGCCTTCTATAAACTTAATTTGACATATTAATTAATCTTAGTTGATTAATTAAATCACTTGAAATCTCATGAGTTACTAATAACTAATTAATATCTTCTAATCATATTTATCCCTTTCTAATTCTACATTCCCTTTATCCCACATTCACTAGGTTGCAAGTTTCTCCAAAAATAGAAAGCTATATAAAGAACCTAGTACACCATGTCCTTGTAAGACATCTACATATGATAAGAGAATTTCAATCTTGGAAGGCTTATTGATCAAGCAACCTTTTCCCTATTCTACTTGGCTAAGAGTAGTAAGAGAAGAACCAAAAATGACAATTAAGCCATATTGGTGAGATCTCTTCCTCTTCCTTGGATAAATCCTTTGATCGCATGTGGCTATGTTCGTCTCACTAAAGGAAGTATCTATAATTACAAAGCACATCTAAATATCAAATGATGGCTTGCATTTAATGTTTTAATTTTTTATGCATATTAGTTAATCTTTTCCTTTTATTATTTATCATGATGTTTATGTTTTTGATTAAATAATTTAAGAATCTACTTAGATTAATTCAATCATATACATACATATGGCACGCCCAAAGGGGAGACTCTTTTGTCTCATGTGCATTCTTTGTTTTTGTTAAAGTTTCATTTTTATCGTTTGCATACTAATCCTTTTTGAATGTATTGACATAACTTGTATTTATACGTATGTTTTTATGAGTTTTCATGTGTTGAGTTTTCCTTGTAGGTATAAATGAGGTGAATTGTTTTCAAAATGGGATCTTGATGAGAAAAATTCAAGCTTTCTTCATGTTTTCATTTTTAGAGCTTCATTTTTCATCATTTTACATGCTAGTTCTTTCAATTTGTTATAATTTTCTTGTTTTTTGAGCATGTATGTTAGTGTTTGATAGTGTTGAGTATTATTTTCACATATAAAGGAGGTGGGTTTTTGTCAAAATGGGATCTTGATGAGAAAAATTCAAGTTTTCATTTTTAGAGCTTCATTTTTCATCATTTTACATGTTATTTCTTTGAATTTGTTAGAATTTCTTATTTTTTGAGCATGTATGTTAGTGTTTGATAGTTTCAGTGTTCTTTTCACATATAATGGAGGTGGTTTATTGTCAAAATGAGATCTTGATGAGAAGCTTTCTTCATGTTTTCATTTTTAGATCTTCATTTTTCATCATTTTACATGCTAGTTATTTTAATTTATTGAAAATATTAAGTTTTTGAGCATGTATGTTAGTGTTTGATAGTGTTGAGTCTTCTTTACAAATATCAAGGAGATGGGTTGTCAAAATTTGATCTTTACGGAAAAAAATTAATCTTTTTACAATTTTTGGGACATTTTTTTGACATTTTTAAGTACAGGTTAAGTGTGTTCCCGTGACTATAAGAGTATATGTGTAACCTATCTTCTAAAGGCCATAAATTTTTCTCCCAAACTCAAAACAAATCCATTTTTTGTGATGGAAAGGTCTTGAGGTGAACTATGCAATGAACATATAAATTTGGGATTTAACCTTACGAAAATATAATATTTTCCTTTCTTATAAAACTGGTCATTTTATTTACATGTTAGATTCATTTTAATTTGATCAACACCACATATGATCTTCTCTTGTGCTTGTGAGAAACCTTGAGAATCAAAATGGCTATGATTATGGATATTTTTCTAACATTATGGTTATCATTTGTTTAGAATTTTTTTTATCATTTTAAATATTTATTGAAATCTTTTTTGTTATAAATTCATCGAAACCACATTATTCTTCTCTTGTGCTTTTGAATGATCTTGAGAATCAGAAATGAAATGATTTTGGATGTTTTTCTAACATTTTTATTGTCATTTGGAAATATGGCTAACACTTGATATTTTGATAGTTTGCATGGAAAAACTAATCATTTGAGTTGTTATTTAAAAATTATTTTTAACACTTGAATGCTTTAATTATTTTGGTTTTTCCATTTACTTAAGTTGGATCAAACGTCGCATATGCTCTTCTCTTTTGCTTTTGAGAAATCTTGAGAATAAAAATGTCTTTAATATTCATTCTAACATGGTGAGATTATTTAGAAAATTCATCATTTAAGTTGTTTAAAAAATACTTAATTGTCATTGATTAAAGTTTTCCCATTTCTAATTAGTTGGATAAAATGTCGCATATGTTATTCTCTTGCGCTTTCGAGTGATCTTGAGAATCAAAAATGACCTTGATCCTCTTTTTAAACATTTTGAGTTGCATGGAAAACTCTAATCTTTTGAGTACAAGACCTCTTCACTTATCAAAGTTCAAATCGATACAATTACTAATACATTGTGTGCAGGTTGCCAAAGGCATTCAAAACACACATTCTAAATAAAGATAAAAATGAACAATACACACTATATTTGAAGGTTCGGATAAGGTTCAAACTCGTCTACTTTAAACTATGGGAAGTATCTTAGATTAAGCCATAAAACTCATTATGATGATTACCACATGAACCCCAAATTACTTAACACATTGAGGGAACTGGTTGAAAAACGAGAAGTGCCCCATCACCTACTTGACTAGAAAAACTTAGGAGGAGTGTTAAATGTTGTCCATATGAGGCCTCTTTCATTAATTTGATTATGGGGTAATGGTATTTTTTTATAATTTATTCTTAAAAAGTGTACCTCTCTTAGACAAGATATTGGTGAGTGTTGAGAAAAAATCCTAGGGATCCATTTGGCATTGGGGCTAACTTTACCATATCTTATTCACAAGTTTCAAAGATCCATTACAAAGAAAAACTTCCTCAGAGTTAAAACCTTGGTTTTAGATCAAGGAAAATTTTATTGAAGTTTTGTCTTGTATCTTTCATCATGAATCGTACATAGCAAAACTTTGTCCTAGTTTCTACCTTGTTATTTGAACAAGATAAAACTCTGCTAAAGTTACGCCGCATACTTTTCATCACTAATAAAAAATCCCTTGTTATTTTTTTGCATTATTGGTCAAAATAAATCAATCCAAATTATTTCCAAAAGTTTTTCGACCTCTTTTGAAGCCACTTAAATCTATTTTTCATTAAAAGCATAATTTAAGTATTGAAAGTTTGCTTAGTAAACTATTAACATTTTGGAAGTTTTCTTGAAACAAACATTAGGACATCTCACCTTGATCTCACTTTTTGGTCATTATGTTTCCCGCATTATATCAATCCATTTTTTATACTTACATCTTGTTTTCTTAAACTCGATTTAAGTGTTGAAATTGTATCGTTACGCTACTCGCATTGTATCAACCATTTTGATACTTAAAACTTGTTTTTATTAAACTTGATTTAAGTTTGTAAAATTTATGTTGTTACATTGTCAATATCATATCAACCCCTTTTTAATACTTAAATCTTGTTTTCTCAAAACTTTATTTAAGTGTTGAAATTATGTTATTGCATTTCTAATTAGCCATTTTGACTATTCACACTTGCAACTTGTTTTCTAAACCTTGTTGGATTGTCAAAATTGTATCATCACGATATTGTTTTTCCTTAAATTCCCTTCATAAAATCACACAAGCATCCCTATATTTACAAAAATTTATTTGGTCATTGTTATGCTACTCAATTGACTTTGAACTTCCTTCACCATGAAGGAGTTCAATCACACAACTTAGGTCTATGCATTCACATCAAACGATGCCCATCATGATTAAGCCTCGATTAGTTATTAACACGAAAGAACCCATTATTTATCCACTTGCCCACCTTCATCTTATAGTTCATGGTATGATTCAAATTCTTCTAGTCTATGGTATGATTCTAATTCTCTTAATCGGTATGATTGTATCATTCTAATCCTCTTCATCAATTATTAGTCTTTTTATTCTCCTAATAAATTTTATTCTTTTCCGATTTTACTAATCCATTCTATTCTTTTGATTCTTCTCAATATCCTAAGCCTCATCTATTAAAATTTCTTCTAAGGAATAGTAATTCTCCTACATGGCATTTTCCCCCTCTAAGGATTTTTTTCACCAAAATTCTTCTAAACATTCATCTAATTCGACTCCTGATTCATGGTCCTCCCTTTCTCTACAAGACCCCTTTATCAGTCACCTCAACAATGTCTTCCTCCTTTGAAAATCTGTGTGACTCAAAATTCCTCTAATCAATCATCCAAGATGACCCCGTGTCCTAATCCACCGACTTACTACATGATTCTCTTTTTCTACCTGCATAATGCCTCTTCTAGGTAAACCAATACCAACCTATCCAAATCCAAATCTAATTCTACTCTCAAGATATCCAAATATAAATATACTTCATCTCTTGAGTCATCTTATTCTATCAATAAAAATCCAATCTCTCTTGACCCTCAATACCTTCCAATCATATCTTAGCATATCCTTATCAATATTCTAAAGACCGTTGTTTGCGTCCACATCAAACAATTCAAAATAAATGATGTGATAAGATATATTTTCGAAGCACTATAAAATTATTTTGTGGGAACAATAAGGTAAAACCTTCCCATCATCTTCATCATCAAACATCTTATAAGTCTTCAACACTTTTTAGACCATTTTCTTCCAATCAACCTACTATCATCGACCAATAATGACTCGTACTAATCATTTTCTTTCATAATTAAGAAGAAATTAGATAATTCATGTGGATCCATGATGACATTCCTCTAGAGGATCGCGAGCAAGGATTCTCTTTTGACCTCATTTTTCCACGTATTGTGGGTAAGAGGTTGAGTCCTTTAATCAACAAATAAAGGCATAGCTTAAGATTATCAAACAAGAACCTCCTCTTATTCTTCCAACTTTTCATTTCTCATTACATGGTGAAATGGTAGGGTCTATCCTTGATTCCCATCATGTCTTCTCATCACCTAATCATGCCTTACATATCATAATTCCTTAATCACAATCTCTCCCGAGTCCCCTCCTGGTATCCCATCATCTTCTATACTTGGGCCACCTCCTAAGAGCCCATTATCTTCTATCATTGGGCCACATCCTAAGTATCCCTTTATCATATATTTATGGGTCACCCCATAGTATCCCATTCAATTCCATACTTTGGCCACATCCTATTAGCCTTCATCTTCTATATGTGGATCACCTCCGGTAACCCATTCTCTTCAAGCCTTGGATCATATCCTATTCCTCCAAAGATATCATCCCTCTATCAACAAATGTGTCAATCCCACCATCATCCCTATCACTAATAAAAAAATCACACATTAGCTTGTATAAAACCCAAAAGTCTCTTCATCAAGATAAGATAATTTTTTAAAAATCTCCATATCTCCCCACAAATCTAATAAACACAAATCAACTACGCAAAAGTGATTTAAAAATGCACATCAATGAAACCTCCAAGTATGGCATAAAGTATAGAAATATATGGTTAGGAAACTCAAGCTCCCACATAAAAAATCCATGTTTCATTATTATTCAAAATCACATATCAAACTCTTGGTAAGAAAAATCTCTTAGTCTCCCTCATCAAATAAATCACAAACATCATTATAAGATCCTATCATGTGAAATGACATTTTTGGTACTAGCTTCCTAATCATTCATATTCATCGTCTTCTCCTTCATGGTTTTCTCTTTGTAAAACCATAAAAAATAAAAAACATAAAAAAATCAAAGGTAGAAACACTTGACATTGCAATCGGGTTTTGTATACACATGGATGTTCTTTCCTTCCTTCTATTCATTTTCAATTCACCCACATTTTCATCCCTTTGGTGATATTTTGTCTGGTCTATGCATGCTCATTGAGTGACATTTATCTCTAGGGTATTCATTTGACTATGGTTTTTCATCACCTTGGAAAATTAAAGAACGACCTCTTAGATATCCTATCAATATGACAAGGAGATCACTCTAAATTATGACAAGGATATCACTCTAAATGTTGTTGTGGATGGTTGGATTTTGAGTAATATCTTGATTGACACACGTGTGGAAGTGAATGTGATCACTTTGGATGTATGGGTTCAGATAGGTAGACCACCATTACAGTCATCTTCTAATGTGTTTTTTATGGCAAACCGAACGAAGGCCACACTAATTGGGGTTTTGAAATATGCATCAATTACTATACGGGAGGAAAGTTTACTAAGGACTTTGAGGTTTTAGTGATTGTAAAGGCGAGATAGATTTCCTTATTTTCTTGGGTTCCCTTGGTGTTATATAAACAACGTTGATCTACGCTTCAATAAGGGGTATATAAGTTTTGAAAACAAGGAGGAACACGTTATTATTCCCTTGATAGATGGGAAATCTGCACCTTATGTGGATCCCTTAAGTGAAGAAGACTTGAACAAAATTTATGTGTGCACCATTCAAGATCCAAAGTTCTTGATCCATCAAAGGAAGGAGTCCTCTAATGGGATGATACACAGTCCATGAGTGATACTACAAGTGTTGCTTATGACAACTGGGCACATGGAACTTACGAAATGGTTTGGCATGAGGTACGAAGTGCAGCTACATGTGTTAGTAAGCCATGTAGTATCAGGTGTTTGGGTAATAGCTAGGTACTAAGGTACACTGGTGAAGAGAATCCATAAGTATTCCAAATTGCTATGGAAGTTCAGGTCGAGAATATCGTGGAAATAAGGAATATACTAGTTTATACTCCATGCGAAAGGCAAGACGTTTGTGAGATGGTTCACAAGGATAATCTTTTGGAGTGGAGAGAAGTAAGGATTGCTTTATCTACTAGATTTTTAAGGAGAAATGCACCTACTTAGATATGTGCATTTCATGGTAATGATCATGTTCAACACCACATTCAGTAGTGTGAGAGACTCTAGATAGAGGGGTAGGAAGCTTTACCACCTTCGTTATGGGTGCACAAGATTTATTTCACCTTACAAGGTTGCACACACGCATGGTATATCTATGCAAATTTGAATAGAGAGACTAGAAATTGGCAAGAAATTACTGCAGGTATGATTTAGACCTTTGACTATTTTTCCACTAAACCTCTGGTGAATGAGGCATTATAGGTTATGAAGTGCTTAACTATGGGAGATAGTGCAAAGGTTGAGGAGATCCTTCAGGATTTTTCGTAGAGTTAAAGTTAGGGTAATGTTTTGAAGAGGAAGAAACAACTTGCAATTCATGTCGTGCATTACATGTTGATCAATGGATACTTATATAAGTTAGGTCGTGATGAAGTTTTGCATTGGTGTGTACTTGAGCATGAGCGGGAAGCAATTATGGAGGAGGCTCATGGTGGTATTGCGGTTGGGAACTATGTAGGGGATGCCGGCATGCACAAGATTCTACTAGCTGGTCTACGATGGGAAATATTATACAAGGATTGCCAATATTATTGCAAGTCATGTGACCATTGTCAACGCCTTGAAAATCCTGGGAATAGAGATGAAATGCCTTTAAGGCCTATTACTAGTGCAAAACCTTTTGAGAAGTGGGAAATTGAATTTGTGGGCCCTATCTTCCCATCCACGCGTAGGATAGGATCATGTTATATTATAACTTGTAAAGATTGTCTTACAAGGTGGGCACAAGTGGCACCTACAAAGGATTACACAACGGAGATACGCTAGTAAGGTTTTGTGCGAAAATATTATCAATGCGGTATGGATGCCCCTTTCCCTTTAATTTTAACAAGTGATAGGGGTACTCATTTCCTTAATGAGACTATTAGGATATTATTTGATGAATTTATGGTTGCATACCATAGAATGACAACCTATCACCCACGATGAATGAAGCTGTTGAGGCTTCCAATATGATATTGAGCCATACCTTGAAAAAAAATTGTGATGTCGGAAAGAAGAGATTGGGATGATAAAGTCTTTTTATACTTTGGGCATATAGGAAAACCTACAAGATATTGAATAAGGCAACACCTTTTTGGTTAGTGTTCGGCATAAAGGCAATTCTACCTATGGAATTCACGTTACCTTATTTATGAATTTTACGCATGGGAGGTTAAGCTGATGAGAAAGCACTTGAAGAACATATTGAAAAACTCATCTAGTTGGATGAGAGGTGCGCCGTAGTGTGTTGAGTCGGAAAAGAAAGAAAATCCAGGAATAAGGCATGACATGACAGGCACATCAAGGATAAGAAGCTTAAGGTTGGGAAAATGATGCTTCATATGATTCAAATTCTTGCACCACCCTAGAAATCTTAAGGTGCATTATTTGGGACCATATGTTATCACTTATATACTTGATTCAAGTGCTTGCCAATTAGAGACACTGGTACGGAACACAATTTCTGGTCACTTGAATGGGAGTAAGGCTGAAGCCCTACTATAAATAAGTCTTCTTGGTGTTTGTAATAAGGTATTATTGATACTTAGATTAGATGTCCTTAATGCATTATCTTTATGTGTGTTTCCTTTTATTGTTGTTATGTTTTGTCAATTTAGTTTAGTGTTTTGTGAAATAAGTGCATTTGCTTTTGAGTTTATTACTATCTAAGTGTTTTCATGTGCAGATGACCATGCATACCCTTAGTGTGGGGTGGTTTATATACAAGGTTCATTACCAAGTTTTATTGTCATTTGAATATGGGTATGCATAATGAAACTCTTATACGAGTATTTTAGAGAAGGGTGAAGATACAAAACTATTGCTCGTGATTAAAGAGCACTTATGGATGGACACACAATGTAACACGAGGTAGGTTGTAGCAATGGAAACTACTTAGAAGAATTCATAGTGGCAAGGTAATTTGGTGCATGATGGCATACGAAAGGGTCTATAGCCAAAAATTAGAAGGTGCACCAGAAGGTTATGACTGTGGCGTGGAGATGAGTAGCATGGAAAAGTTTCTGAAATGATGAATTAATGTTGGGGATGGTGGTAGGTGGAGAGTAATAAATGTGATAACTTTTTAAAAATCTATATAAGGATGTGATACGAAATCATTTTTACCTTTGCATCTGAAGATATTTCAAAGCGGGTTGAAGGTCGAGAGCTAGCAAGACAGGTGGTGAAGTGTAGAGAGTTGTGAACTAGTTATATCTTGTCAAATTTTTACATGGGATAGTCTTGCACTCCATTGGTGATGTGTTTGAGCAAAGCAAAGGCATGTGGGAAGAGGATTGTGGGACGGGGGTATGGTTTCAAGCTAGGGAACGTAGAATTAGGGTACTTGAGCTTGGCGGGTAAAAGAAAATGTCTTTTTAATTGATATGGCACCCAAAAGAGCACTTGGATCTAGTACAAGAGGAAAGAAGAAAAAGGAATTATAATTTGAGGTTAAAGATGCTCCCAGAGAAAATTCTACGAAATGTAGTACCCTCGAGGATTTTTGTGGGTTTTGATTGGGATTCACACATTCGTCGATGCGAAGGTCGGTGATTATAGCTATAGGAAAAATGATACCAAGGAAGAGTTGGAGAAATTTCTTGTGGTGAAGACCTCAAAGAGAACAATAGATGACATGGTGGTTTACAATGATGCGAGTAAGAAATTATTGACCAAGGTAGGATTTTTACAGTTATATGAGCTCCCGTATTTTGGAAAACCTGAAAAGTTATACCAATGGCTCATGAGCAGAGTCCATGAGGACTTATTTTATTTTTTTGGATGTCGAATGAGGATCATTGTGCCTTTGATTAGAATTTTGACAGGGCTAAAGGAGTATGGGTGTTGAGTTGAATAGCAACCTCACTGACAAGGAGGCCATAAAGAAGATAAAAAAATACCTTGGATACACTAAAGGATGACATAGGATGGACATCCCTAAATTGCAAAAGTATCTAGTCATTTAAATAGTAGCCCATCTCCCGAGAAAGATAAACAATCAAGAGATTTGGTCTCAGGTAAACAAGGTTTGGCTTCATGTTGTACGGAAGATGATAGAAGGTGTTATATCTAACATATCAAATTTCATTATTGAGAAAATTATTGAGGAAGCATAGGAAGGTGAGAAAAATAGATTTGGCACTATACTTTTGTCATTAGTATTTGTTGAAATTGCAGTTCTCAATGGACCAAGAGACAATATGTAGCATTTTCCTACGAGAAGAAGTCCTTAGCGAGAAAGATTTGTCAATTATACTTGTGATGGATCAATAGTGCGAGACCCTTCAAAAAGGGCGAAATGTGGTATGAGCGCTTGTGTGCCATGTTTGAAGAAGAGTGGAGGATACCAAAGGAGTTACCTTCGAGTATTGGATAAATAAGTACGAGTTTCAGATACCAACATTCGCATTGGGCACTTGAGATGAAGGATGGAAAATTGGGCCCTTGGTGTAAGTTTTCATATGTCTTCACCACACGCTACTTCTAAGCATTTGTACATAGGTTCACAAACACATGTCGCTTGTTTTTTTAATGCTTTGATAAGGTATATTGTGACTACCACACACCGAGGAAGTCTTATGGTTATCTAGGTATCTTGCTTATATTGAAAGATTGATCTCATATTATATTAATATGAATGTTGTAAGTTTGGCCATTGGAAAATTGGGTGTGGCTCTGGTATATATATACTTAAATCCTAAATTGTAAAATGGGAAGTATTTGGAGAATGAGTTCAAGCTCCCTAGACCACCCAAAGGAAAACATATTGTGGGCACCTTAGAGGAAGAGAATTCTCTTCTTGTTGAAGAAGAAGAGGGAGAAGAAGAAGAACTTCATGAAGATATTGGTGGCCTAGAGCATAGGGGTAGAAGATGGCCCACTTGATGTAAAGACTAGTAATCATGAGCTAACCCCTCCCTACACAAGAAGAAGAATAAGTTTTAGAGACATGCGCTATGGAGGTAGACCTAGAAAATAATATTGAGAAACATCAGTAAAAGAGGTACTTATGAGAACAAGGACTCGAAGGCGCGGGACCTTCCCAACCCCGAAAAGGTCACCAAGGACTTCTCCTAAGAAACCTGAGCCTGAGAAGAAGAGAAGATGCAAGTACATCCTTCGGGAGGATGATGAAAAGAAGGATTTGAGGACAATGTGCCTCACATTCCAGTCATAGTGGAGGATATTATAGAGCCTCAAGATGAGGAGGAACTAAAGGATACGAGTCCGAAACAAAGAAGGGTGAACCTTTGGGTGCACCCTTACTACACAAAGAGGGTGAAGGACCGGTACTAGACTCAGGTGCCCGGATCCCCAAGGGTAAGCACACAAAGAAGAAGGATGAATATTATGAGACCCCTATAGTTGGATATGTGGATGATACAAGAAGCAAGATCATACGTGTGTAGTTCCAAAGAACTTTGGAGCCTAAGGATTTGTATGGGTGGGAGCTCATGGACGAAGAAATGGAGAACACATGCACACGCAAGTAGTTATCTTGGTCTATGCAAACTCATATGGATGAGCCTGATTTCAACGTGTGTGAGGAATCATGTGTTTCACATAGAATGAAGAGAGTGCCCCACGTAAGACATGTGAATGTCAAGCCAACTATCATGTCGGATGAATAGGTGAGCAATGCTTTGGTAAAGGTATCAACCGAGGTTACACACAGGAACATCGATAAAGAAGCAACCATTAGAGCATTGTTAGAGGAAAATAAGGACAAAGATACAGAAATCAAGCACCTCATAGAGGAAAATGAGAAGGCTGAGGAAGAAATGCAACACATCTTCAATATGGTTGAATATTTTGGGGATGAAATAATAGAGAAGAGGCCACATTTTCATGACAAGTTGGAGCCAGAGTTTAAGTCTTCTTTGTATTATTTACACACAATAATTAGGTTGCTAATAGAGGAAGGACCTATGTGTATGTCAGGACCAAGGGATCTGCCAGAGGAGGCATCAAGATCCAAGGTTACAGTTGTAAGGAAAGTTGCAAGTTATGAGTCATTATTACAGGTATTAAATGACGAATTGAAAAAGGCATACCAAGATCTTAATATGTGTGCGGCACCAGATGTTATTATTAGGACAAGGAAAATTGAAGAAGATACTAAGGTCCTAAAGGAAATGAAAATGAGATTCTCATGTACATGGAGATGCTTTCTCTAGAAGAAGAAAAGTGCAAGACACTTGCACAAATGAACTTTAAGAACAACATAAGGAAAGAATGAATGAAATCGGGAAGCTCATTGCACGTAGAAAATGGATTATATGGAGGGCATGGTTTCCAACATGGCTAACATTGTTAGAATTATTCATAATGAGAAAAGAAAAGAAAACATGACTCGGGATGAGTTAGAATTCATGATTAAAGATTTCCCAGATAAGACATGTGAAGCCTTTGAGTGATTGGCGAGCATTGGAAGCAGAGATTTAAAATGAATATCCGAGTTAGTCTTTCTGTAGAAGAATAGGGCACCGAGTGGTTTTCATTCTTTTGTTCAATAAATTACATATTCTTTCATTCATTATTCTTTATTTTTGGAGATATGAGTTGTGATTACCCATTTTTGGGGATGGAAATGACTTTAGTGTGGGGTATTGTTGAGCGGATGAAATATAGATCAAGTATGGAAGTGCATAGGGTTTGGGCACACGGGAAAAAGGTGCGTAGGAGCGCACGGAAGTATGGCATAATAGGGGCATGCCCAGGAACATGTTAAAATAGGAATTATCCATTTTTGCAAAATAAGGCTATTTTTGGGATGTGGAGTATTGAGCATGACTTCTAGAAGACTTGAGTACCATGCCAAGGCTATTTTTGGATAAGTGAAAGATTGAGTGCCATGCAAATTTTGGAGCTAATAATAGGATCTGAACTAAGATTTAACTTTAGGAGATCTATTATTAGCACTTGTATGCTTTGTATATTTATGTAAGGGTGCATGGCTATTATTAGCATGTAGCCTATTTTTGGAAGGTGCATGGGTGGTGAAGGGAAAGTCCCCACCCCTATAAATATGTATTGATTTGCACGGTTTAGATAGTTCGTGATTTATTGTAGTGTTATGCTACAAATTTTTTAGCATGCATAACCATGGTGACATTATTATGATGTATGAAGCTTATGCATTTTACATTATTTAATATAATGGATCTTATCAGTTTGGATATTGGTGTTAGATGTAACTGAACATGGATCTTGTATGCTAAAACTAATTATAGTAATTGTTTAGTTATTCCTTCATATGGTTCGGATCTAAATATGTTTTACTGCGTAGTGGTTTATTTGATTATCTGTTATGGATCTAAATATACTTGTAATCATGCTAACATCTTGAACAAGCTTCACTAAGAGGGACTTGGTACCCTTGCACGCTTCGGGTGAGCGCTCAGTTCATGTTGAGTGATGTGTCAACTACCTTGGGCTATTTGTAGTGAATTCTAGGCTATAATACGATTTATAGACCACTCCCTCAAAGGATGGCTACCATCAAAAGCAATTCAATAAAAATCATAGACCACTCCCTTGAAGGATGGATACCCAATAAAATTACACATCCATAAAATGAATTCCCACATTGATCAATTATCTTGTTAAAATAAGGCTTCTAAAATCGATTAGACCTCATGTCAAAATCAAAGAAAAATAAAATCATCCTAGGAAGCTTCCCACATCGATCAACTTGTTCAAATACAAAAAAATAGGGAAAATCTAGGAATTTCCACGAAGAACTTTTTTGTGCTTGCTACATACACACTTTTTCTATGTCAAAAGAATTATGAATATGATGACCCCATCTCTATCTATGATCCTAATATGACTAACCATTGTAAGTTGTATGTTAACATCTAGTATAGGGCTGCATGTGTAGTATCATATGTTTTAAATCAGTTTACCATCACACAATATGTATATCCAGGATAGTAAAATGTAAAAATTTCATGTTATTCTCTTACCCATCTACAATGTGTGAATCATACAACAAGATCATCACTTTTCATGAAAACATTAAAATCATATTATAACATAGACATTTACAATCTAAATCATGCATTATAAATATTTCCATAACACATCATATCTTAACAGAATCACTAGTCAAATCATCAACAAACACATCTATATCCATCACATTACATAAAACTCAAAAAATATAACTCAAAGTGACAAAATCATATATATATATATATCAAAATTTATGTACATCATTATGGGTCTCAAAAACATGTGTATCAAAAATATATATCATCCAAAAACGGCTTCAAAAGAGCCTCATACATCAAAACCATATCTATACATCTCTTTGAGTAAATTAGACGTCTATCAGTGAACACTCCATTGCTCCTGCAGACATAGTCTGGGCTCTATCTTGTCCTCTGCTAGGACCTCCTCTAGACCCCATGGTGGCTACCAAACACTCGTAGTAATACCTAATGGTGTCATCTATCTCTGCGCTAGATACATTGCATAACAAGGCTCATATGGTATCCTCCATCGTCTTATCTCCTCATAGTAGTTAGCCTAACCCATACTACTACTAGGTTCCCCCATTTGACCACTATGTTGTGCTCTCACCACCTATAGCTCATCCCCTAAGATAGAATTACCTATCACTTTGTGACCTTTCACAAGTCACTGTCTCTGTTATTTGTATCTATCTCTTTCGGCTATAGTATGTGTAGCTCCTCTCCTATAAAGTGGTGACTTGCGACTCAACCCATCCCTCTCATTTACCAATGCAACCTTCTCTTCCTCTAAATGATCCACTATAACCTCCAACACTTCCACCCTATCCTCCTCATCTCTGCCCTCAGCATCACCACCACCCTCTGGAGGTGTCACCTCTACATGGGCTCACACATGCCTCTTAACCCTATCAAATTTCCCCTACCCCCATGCGTGAAAGGTCTCGGTCACACAAACATCATCATACTATATCAATACTCCTTGTGTATCCACCCTCACACCAACCACCTCCTCATCCACCATATCCACTACCTCTCTAACAATGGTGCGATGCCACATCTGTCTCCACATCATCCCTCTAGTAGGCCAACTGTTGCATCCGATACATTTTGTGCCAAACTAAATTTCCATCAGTACTGCCAAATTAGATAAACTCCCACTCACCCACCCTTTGCTCCCGCACCCACCTATCTTTTACATAACTACCAACTTCCTCTCTATATTAGGCCATATTGGCAATCTTATATAAGGCCTCCAAACAACATCTCTACCTGTAAAACTAGTTAAGAGATGCATGTAGTGAGTCCTCCCCGAACAGTCCATGTAGATGTAAAATATTATGTCCACCTCATGAAACTTACTGGATATAACAAGTCTACCCCCATACATGTCATCCATGGTATACCCTATGGTTGAGCCGTTGTAATTTCCTTGTATGCCCAAAGCACTCTAGAAAAAATAATATATCTACTCCAAATCTACGCATCGTGCTCTAAGACCACATCTCTCCATACATCTATGCCAAAAATTTTGGGCCCCAAGTAAACAATGTCTTTTGTACCAACATATCTACTACCACCCCTATCAACATCCATGAAAATCACCCCGATAAATCCGGTAAAGTGTAACAACTAATCCCCATCATCATCATCATCACCAAGGCCCTCCCCTCCTCATCGTTACTAAATAAGGCCTCATGTATGAAAATCCCGTAAAGTATATACCACATATCTCCAATCATCACCATATAAATCATGCATAGATTCACCCTTACCGGCCTCATCTATTATATAGATATGTTTGTAGATCAAGAATTTCGCATTTACTGTCCAGAGTTGATGCACCAAACTAAACACAAAAACCACCGAAAAACCCCAATGAAATTGATACAATAGATGTAGTAATGAGGAAGCCGATGTAGATAAGGCACACACACGAGCAATGCTTGATAGATCTCGAAAGTAACCTGCAAACACGATGTTGGCTTGTGAGAAAAATACCACGTTAAAAGATATTTAGGTGGGTGCCCAGAAGTGGGTCCGGGAAACGATAAGCTTCCTCGGCGGATGTCAGTCCACGTTTTCAATTAAGAAAAGAAGCATACATGATAAGAGATGTAAGTGAAAAGCTAGATTTTCTGATTGCAGTAATAAGACAGAATCTAAACAGCAGACAGAAAGTACAGAAAACAAGGAACTATGAAATAATGCGGTTTGTGTTACCTATATCCTTTTACCTATCTGCGGGAAATCGGTGTCGAAGCTGGTAGAATCGGCGGTCGATGAGTGAGACGGATCGGCGTTGGCCCCCAGGTAAGATCGGCGTCGGCGGAGCGGTCGATCAATCGGGGGACTGTGTGATAAGATTCGGGAATGGAAGGTGAATGTGGTGCTTGGATGTGCGAAGTTGGCGAGACAACTGGAGCAGAGTCACCGAGATGATAGATGGTGGTGTGCGATGCGATGTGCAGGGACGAGTAACGGTGCTCCTCTCGGGGATTGATTCGGATAGGATCTGCCTAATTTGATACAATTGATCTTTAGAAGATCTCTCTTTCTCACAACATGTATCTCTCTCTCGCTCTATGTTCGTGCGTAAGTGCTTCCTTTTTCATCATTCAGCTTTTTCGCTCGTTCGTGGTCTCTTTTTGGTCCCTAGGCCGAGTTACGGACTTGCTTTTATAATCGGCGCCGCTCTGAAAATCGGCGCCCGACCATATGGAGTCGGTGCCGATCGCGGAATAGACTCCCGAGATGGCCAAAATGAGCGATTTCAAGAAAGATGAGAATTACCCCGAATACGGGAAATATCCCGCTTAGGGAAGCGGAAAAATAGATGTGATACATAGATAGGATAAATTTGGGGTAGATAAGTGATTAAGATGCATGGGAAGAAGCGTAATTAAATATTTAATATTTAATCACTCATGGGTAAGATATGATGGGGTGAATTAAATTTAGAGTAAGTGATTAAATCACAAATTGGATAATATCCCAAGGGGATAGTTGGTGACGTAAAACGTGCCCCAGGTTACCTAAGCAAGTAAATGGATGAGAGGGACACTAAATTGAGTAACCAATTTTAAGTGTCTACATTTTGCCCCTTTTTGTCAAGTAACTTGCGATAAGCAAGGTTATGAGACAAAAACAAAGGGATGGAAGAAGGGAAGAATTTGTGATGATGTGATCCCCCTCAAACTTGGGATGGGATGGATGATAGAACAGACGATCCCAAGTTTGAAAAAGGTAGATGAAAAATGCAGGATGCCCCGGTCGGATGTCAGGTAGATCGATCATTGATGATGCGTACACATAAATAAAAGGCGGCAACCTAAGGAACTCACATTGGTAGGTCAAACTAGCCGGTCTTCTCATGAGACGACGTTAGTGCCTACAGACCCATGAGTGTAAGGAGAACTGCAAAATGGTCAGCATCTAAAGAGAGACACATTGGTAGGGACAACTAGGCGGTGCAGAAGCAAGCGACGTTAGTGCCTATGAGACCCGTTTAACTCTAAGTTGCCCAAAAATACGAGTGTCCCACGAAAGGAACAAACCTGAAATAGACAAGGATATCTAAAAAAATGTGCCAAAAGGCAAAATTCAGCACACAACAATGATCAATATAGATAAGTAAGCCAAGCATCAACACTATGGCAAAAAGATATGGAAAATCGGCGACCAAATTAATCGGCGACGACTAAAACAAACGGCGTCGACCCACAAAATCGGCGCCGACCAATCCGAGGCACATATAAATATGCGAATGCGAGAAAACGTAAGCGATTTATTTTCAACGTGACGATTGATTGAGAAAAGCCAGATTTTGATTTGAGCATCGCGTGGAAGCCTCTGGGAGGCGGTCGAAGCGCGAGAGGACACGACACAGGGTAAGTGGTCATTCTTGAACCCATTGTTCTTAATGGATTATTTTTTTTTGTTTGTTTGATTTTCTTTGCATGGAGGCGAGTCCGGTGTATGTCCGAGCGATCGGCGCCGATTGTTGTAATCGGCGTCGATTGCTGTTAGATCGGCGTCGATTGGTATTAATCATCGCCGACTTAAATGAACGACGTCGCTTTTACCAAATCGACGCCGATTGATATATGTTCATTTTTTTTTTGTTATTGTTTTGGAGGATGTGATTTGGGGAAATAAGAGACTAATTATGTTTTTGATGTCGTGGATGCAGGCACGAGAGGCTCTTCATATGAGGGATGCCATTCCTGAGTTATTGGAGACTATTCTCACGATGTGACAGTCTGG
The DNA here is from genome assembly GCA_018340775.1 of Taxus wallichiana var. yunnanensis. Classification (NCBI taxonomy): domain Eukaryota; kingdom Viridiplantae; phylum Streptophyta; class Pinopsida; order Cupressales; family Taxaceae; genus Taxus; species Taxus wallichiana. The sequence continues at coordinate 278,753,017 of CM031240.1, forward strand.
GCTGGCAGCATTTAGAGCTAGCCGGGCTCGGGGGTTTCCGGTATTATAGACGAGTGCCACGAGATGTGGAGCTCATGCGGGCACTAGTGCGACGGTGGGACAGCCACACGTGCACTTTTTGGTTCAGGACGGGTGAGATGACTATCACCCATGAGGATATATTCGAGATCCACGAGATTGCCGATCGGCTGGGGACCCGGTGAATCACACCCGGGAGCAGCGGCGGCGAGAGGGCCCTAGGTCGGTTATACGAGAGATAGGGCGAGATGACTCGGAGATAGTGTCAGGGGCGTGAGATAGCCTCACGTCTGGCGATAGCCCTCGGAGCAGACGGATAGTGCTGATTCAGATGGCTATATCCTACTTTGCCCTACCAAGTTCAGGAGGTGGGAGATTCCCATTATTCTTGTTAAGGCTGTGTTTGCGACATCTGCAGTGCTGAGACGAGTTTTTACCTTCGCTAATGCCACGATAGCTCAGATATATCATGAGCTATGGATGTACACCACTTGGCGGAGGGGACGAGGATTGGCATCGATTTTGTGCTCCATTCTTGGGCATATGAGCACATAAGCGTGATCGAGCCATCAAGCTTCCTTGGATGCCAGCAGGAGTGGGAGGGATTGATTATGGATTTCGGAGATGGCGGGCTGACATGGCCGCGGGGATACAGGTAGATCGGCCGAGTGGTACTCGGCGTTTGAGCGCGACACGGATCGGGGTTATCCCGGAGAGGCCGTATCGGGCATTTCCGACATGGGCTGGTCAGGATGCCCACTTGGTAGCACTGAGACGGAGCCGGTGGTTAGGGGCCGTAGGCCGGATATGTGGGAGCGAGTCCCATTCATGTGGATACTGAGATAGTTCGGCCTAAATGCGAGACAGTGCCCGACCACCTACCACGCCATATAGGCGGGATAGCGAGAGAGCAGATTTGCAGTTTTGATCCCGCGAGACCCATTGAGAGAGGCCCCACCCTCCATGAGGCAGTGATGATGACGCGGGGTGGATGAGGCTACTGCGGCATGGTACGACACGAGCTTCCACGACATCTCCCGCCATCATAGATGCGCGAGGAGGACATAGCTCTTTATCTTTGGGCCAGGCCCGGAGTAGAGCATGCCACCCTTACAGACACATCGAGTAGCTCAGGAGGAGATCGGGGCTTTGTGAGAGAGAGAGGATGCCACGGTTGTGGAGAGAGACACCACTCGCCGGGAGTGAGACATAGCGATCAGCGAGAGGATCGCTACCTTCGGCATAGGGAGGCCCTCAGGGCCAAATATGGAGAGACCGGTGCCACGTCAGAGTCCGGTACACAGGGCACGACCCTAGGAGGGCACCACCGGCGCGCGCGGCGCCAGCGGCGGCGGCATCGTTATGAGCACCGATGCTGTGAGCACGAGCACATACAGTCTCTCCTCGGCGAGGTGAGATCTTATGAGGATGCCCTAGCGCGGCATGCCCCGAGATGTGCCTCGAGTGCAGGCGAGGAGGAGAAGCGGCGGCGGCTACAGCGAGTGGGAGCCTCGGGTGGAGGAATCTTGGGAGAGATCGAGGTGGGCGAGACCTCCAGCCAGCAGTGCATCGAGCTCGATAGGCGGCGGCCAGGAGAGACAGCCAGGTGCAGAGGAGGGTGGAGGAGATAGTGTCCTCCATGCGTCGGACTTTACTATATAGAGATTGATAGATTTTGTATCTGTATAGTGATGTAGCCTCGATTGGAAGGCATTGTATAGATGGCTTGATTGAAAGCCACCCATTTTTGTACAGACACCCATGTATATATAGATTCATCATGTTATTTGTTATATGATTGTACTCATGCTTTTAATTTTGATATACATGGATAGATGGATATAGATATAGACTTGATAGAGGATAAAATAGATGTGGTTGGATAGATATAGGCTGATAGATGATAGAAATAGATGTGATTAGATAGATTGATATATGGATATAACTTTGATAGATGGATGTGATGTAACTTAGATGTACATGTGTTTAAATGTTTTGATGGATAGATAGACAGATGTGTTTGATGTATGGATGAGATATAGATAGATGTAATGTACCTTGGATGTACATATTTTTAAATATTTTGATGGATAGATAGATAGATGTGTTTGATGTATGGATGTAATTTGTATTTTAATGAGAAATGAATACGAGATAGATGTTTTGATAGATAAGATGAATTTTGATAGAAGATAAATTTTGATTGAATTAACATGTGAAATGTCAATTTAACTAGATGCGAAGACAAAGAAATGGGAAGTACTCCTTTGAGAGCCAAAGATGTAAATGGAAACAACCGTGACTTAGAAGAAGATACTCGGAGAAGGAGAAAAATGATAAGTCGGACTTCCAACCGACCATAGATAAGATCCGGATAGGAAATCGAAAGACCAAGCATCTGAGGCCCTATATAAGATTAAAATAAACTGACACTAACTAGTATGAGCCGGATCTAGGATAGAAACGGAAAGAAAAGTAAGTATCTTGTCGGAACTTACAGGGACGAGAATACATGTCCATAGTAGGAAGCAGGATTCTCCATATGATTGACAAAAGGTCCTAAATCTCGGCTTCATGATTTTGGCGGAAAAGCAAAGCGATCAATGCGGGAAGTTTGCTTGATATGGAAAAGCCGATCGATGCGGGAAGTCTTTCGGTGATCTTAAAAAGTGTATAAAAGCCCAGTGGAAGGCTGATTAATTACAAGAAGCCTTGAATATTTCTTTGAGAAACAGTTGTCCTTCAAGGGAGCGGTCTGTATTTTGAATTTTGATGATAGCCATCCTTCAAGGGTATGGTCTATATTTTTAGAATTTTTGATAATAGCCATCCTTGAGGGCATGGTCTATTTTCTTTTGATTCACTTGATAATGTATGGATAGCTGTCCTTGAGGATCGAGTCTATCTTTTGGATAACATCCTTTTTTTTTTTTTTTTTTTTTTTTTGAAACTCTTCTTGGAAGAAGGCGAGTTTAGACCTAGATAGATCGGATGGAGGAGGAGAACAAAGAAGAACATGCACTCATGCCCAGGTAGATCCGATTAAGATAAGTACTTGGGACGGATGAAGTGGTGATTAAGGTATTCCTACCATGAGGAGGAACATATCCAAAAAAGCGTCAATAGTAGAGCCGCGATACTCATATTTAAGGTAAACGAGGCAATAGGCGGAGAACCACACAATTTCGAATCACCACGAAAGTAGATGGTGGTTATTAGGACGGATGAAAGATACGTATTTCATGCGACTAGATGTGTGTAAGATAGATTTTAACAATAGAAGGGCCGTAGATGCAAGGCATTAAGAGGTTCCTTGAGGTATACCATCCATGGAAGATAAGCGATAAGCCCCAGACCCATATTTATGAGTGATAATGTACGGGCCCATCCAGTTGGGAGCAAACTTACCACGTTGACTTCTTTCAAGTGTAGTGACATTTTGATTTTCCTTAAGAACAAGGTCACCAATTTTGAAGTCACGATGCTGCAAATGCTTGTTATAAGCACGTTTGACACACTCAAGATAGACCTGATGATGCTCAAGAGCGTTGAGACGCCGCTCATCTAATAATTCAAGTTGTCTTTAGACGATTTTGTGATAATCCTCATCGGAGACAAATTCTCTGAGAGAAACACGGAGAGATGGGATTTGGACTTCCAAAGGAAGGACAACCTCAGACCCATAGACGAGAGAGAAAGGAGTAGCACCAGTAGGAGTACGAATGCTAGTCCGATAAGCCCAGAGAGCAAAAGGGATATGTAAATGCCAATCCCTACCCGGCTCGACTAGTTACCTTTGCGAGGATATTACGCAAAAGTTTTATTGGGCAACTTCGGCTGACCATTAGCTTGAGGATAGTATGGAGAAGAAAAACTAAGCTTGATATTGAAAGCGTTGCGAGAGATTACTGCAAATCAGCGTTCTTGAAAGACTTACCATTATCCGTGATTAGCTTGTGTGGAGCATGGCGACAAATGATGTGTTGATAGACGAAATCAACTATGGGTTTAGCCTTTGTTGAAGAAAGAGGGATAGCTTCTACCCACTTAGTAAAGTACTCGGTGGCGTGTAATGATAGAATGATGACCTTGTGAAGAAGAGCGGGGATTGATGAGACCAATAAGATCAAGACCCCCTTTGCGAAAAAGGCCACAAATCCCGCAGGTTGCAAAGCCTGACTAGGGATGTGCGTGAGATTGGAATGTTGTTGACACTTGACGCACTTCTTAGTGTATTCACAACAATCTTGATTAAGAGAAGGCCAATAATATCCCAGACGTAAGATGCGCTTAGCTACAGCTAAGCCACTAAAATGTCCACCACAGATACCGTCGTGGACCTCCTGGATAGCCTTAGATGATTCATGGGCTTTGAGGCATCGAAGCAAAATACCATCAAGGCCACGTTTGTAAAGAATCCCGCCTAGGATAGTATAGCGATTGGCGCGTTGGACAAAAGACCTTCTACCATTGGAAGTCAGATCTGGAGGAAGGATCGAATGAGATAGATAATCAACAATCTGTTGATACCACTCATCCTGAGTATGGGTTGTGACAGCATTGATCGAAGTTAGTTGTTGAAGATGAGATGGTTGGTCTAATCGTTGTACAGCCACATAAAGACGCGAGTCTTCGGTGAAAGGTGGGATAAGTGAGGCTAATGAGGCCATTGTATCTGCGAATCGATTTGCAGTGCGAGGAATGGCTTGGATAGTGAATTTATCGAAAGATTGGAGTTGAGCAAGAACGATGTCACGATATTTTTGAAGGATATCATTCTTGCATTGATAGACACCCATGACCTGATTAACGATGAGTTCAGAATCACCGAAGATGTCAATATGACGAGCAGATTAATGGCATTTTGAAGACCTAAGACAAGAGCTTCGTACTCAGCCATATTATTGGTGCACTCAAAGTTTAATTTGTGTGTGGCCCAGGATAGGCGTACCCCAGGAGGAATCATCACAAAACCCGCACCTCCCCTTGCTTTGGCATTTGGATCCATCGAAGAAGAGCTTTACTTTAAATGGAGATAGACCAAAATCAATTTGTTGGATATATTCATCGGGGAATTGAAGCAGGGTCTTGAGTGTCGGAAGAGGAGCATCGGCTAATTGATCTGCAATAATTGACCCTTGATAGCCTTTTGCGGGATAAACTCGAGGTCAAATTCTGTCATGAGCATAAGCCAACGAGTAATCGATCATTATGATAAGGCTTTGCATGAATTGTCTTGAGGGATTGACACTTGTGACAATGTAAGTTTTATGATTAAGGAGATAATGAAGAAGCTTAGAAGTTGCGAAGAAGAGAGCACAACATAGTTTTCAGGCTTGAGTAACGTGTCTCATACTCATGGAGGTGCGGCGATGTAATAGACAGCTTGTTCTTTACCACAAGTGTCCGATGCGAAGATCATGGCTCCCGAGCATGGTCGATCACGAGAGATATAAAGATAGAAAGGCTCCCCCTTGCATGGAGGTGTAAGCACAGGTGGAGAAAGAAGATAAGCTTTGAGATCATCAAAGGCCTTTTGGCAATGCTCATCCCATTCAAAATGAACATTCTTACGGAGGAGATGGTGAAAAGGTTGACAACGGTCCGAACAATTGGGAGATAAAGCAGCCTTGCCGATTGAAGACGTCCTTGGAGGCTGCGGAGTTGCTTGAGTTAGAGGGGAGGCATCTCAAGGATGGCTTTTATTTTTGCGGGGTCCACTTGATACCCACGATGGAAATGATAAAACCTAAAAGTTTACGGTGAAACGCCAAACACACACTTAGCTGGATTTAGGCGAAGACAGAAGCGGATAAGCCTCTCGAAAGAGAGAGTGCGAGGATGAAAAGATGATCTGCGGCGTTGGACTTGCGAGGAGATCGTCAACATAATCTTCCACGATTTTGTGCAAGAGATCATGGAAGATGTAGGTCATTGCTCGTTGATAGGTTGCTCTGCGTTCTTAAGACCAAAAGGCATGACCACGATAGCAAAAGGTCCCCGAGGAGTTATGAAGGAAGTCTTATGTTGGTCTTACAGTGCGATGAGGATTTGATTATATCAGAGAAACCATCCATAAGAAAGCATCTCATGACCCTTGATTAAATCTACGAGTTGGTCGATATTAGGTAGAGAGAAAATCATCTTTTGGACAAGCGAAGATTAAGATCCGGAAGTCGGTACAAATTTGAATTTTCCCGGTAGCCTTGAATTCTTTGTACTACATTGGACACCCATTGTGGATAATCGATGGGTTGGATGAAGTTAGCGAGAAGCAAGCGTTGTAATTCTTCTTTAACAAGAAGGGCTACTCTAGGGTGCATTTTACGTAATTTTTGTTTAAGCTGGTTTGATGTTGGGAAGAGTAACGATATTGTGGACCACAATATCGGGATCAAAATCTGGCATATCCTCATATGACCAAGCAAAAAGCTTGTGATGTTTGGAAAGAAAAGTGGTAAAGTCCCTAATTCCTGTGGATTAAGAGATTGGCGACCTTAATGATGCGAGGGTCTTGAAGTCCCTATATTAAGGTCGATAGTGGCTTCGTTGAGAAGGGTAGACGTGTCAGAAGGAATAGTCTTGGGAAGATAAGAATCCTCTGCTCCCAGATAGGTGAGGACGGAATCGTCATCCGCACAGTGGATAGTGTTGATAGTAGGAGAGTCGTCTCCAACTATTTCAGGGAAGATTAATGGTATAGAAGCGGACCGATTGTTAGTCTCATAGGCTAACGGCCCTAAGGAAATGGTATTGATCAAAAAAAAAAAAAAAAAAGTTAGGTGGGATGGAAATGTCATCGTCCACATCAAGTGATGCTTCTGACTTAGTGGGGGAAGATGGTTCCTCAGTAGGAAGAGGCTCATCGAGAATAGTGACGGTGGCTTTTGAAAGGGGTTTAAATCCTAAACCAAATTTCTGATGTGGCATGAGAGTAGGAATGGGTTTGAGGTCATGTATACCTTGTTCATATTTTCCCAGGCCAAAGCCTTTCCACGCGCATCGATATAGATAAGTTTTTGCAAACGTGGGATTCTGTAGATAATCAAACCCTGTTAAGTAAGGTTTGGTCCTAGGAGGAGAATCTGGGCGATAGTGAGGCGTATCAAGACCACCGTAGATGAAATTAGTCATTGATTGGGCGGACCAATGGTGACGATGCGGCCAGGGACACTGGTTGATATTCGGGTTGTTTATGCAGTCTACCATACTCATTAGGTTTGAGATGGGCATCAAAAAGAAAAGAGAGGAAGCTCTCTAGTGAGAAAGCTGCTGCAATGTCTCTTCTAGATTTTGTAAATCCGGTAGTTTGGTTGCGGTATGGAAGAAGATGAGGCCCCTTCGGGAGAACATGCATTTTCTTTTAAAGGGCGAGATCTTGTGGTCATGTCGCATTGTGCGGAAGGAAAAGGATCTCTGGATGAGTATATATTTTGCCCTCATATTGATATTTTAGGCATCGATGGAGGGTGGATGGGACCTGATGCATTGCGCGAATCCGGGAGCGTCAGAGATCATATTATAGTGGAATTTTCCTTGACGATGTAGAAGAGTTCATGAAGCGACTTCTTACCTACTCGAATGGGTAAGACCACGGTTCTAAAAAGTAGCTGCTGGCTGATCGTTAAATGATCGAAGGGCGAAAGGCGGGGTGACACTACATTCTTTGGTAACTTAAGTTGCTCAAGCGTGTGCGAGAGATGACGTTGAGTGCAGCTCCACTATCGATCATAACACGTTTTAAGGTAGTGTTATTGATTTGGTGTGATAAAGAGGAGCCTCGAAATCCTCGGAAGAAAGAGAAGGAATTTCTAAATCTTCAAAAGAAATGGTGGTTGATAGTCTATTGATCAACAACCAACTCGTAGAAGTGGGCTCATCGGAATTCAACTGCGATGCGGCGCAGATTATCGATTAGAGCTGGCGATGTTGTGGAAGAGGATTGGATGAGGTCGAAAAGACATTTTGGCCGGAGCCTAGGTGAGTTGTTTCATAACACTCTCCTCAGCAGAACACGGGAACTTGAGCCCGAGTGCGGCACGAATAGAGACCACAGGGTCGTGGGGCTGATGAGGAAGGAGAAACGCCTTCAGGGGCTGCAGAAATGACAACCCGTGGTCGAGATGTTGAAGATGAAGATGGGTTATCATAGTGTTGGGTTCTAGTGGCGATATGGATTGTGTCAATTTGAGAAGGAGGAAGATCAAGTGGAGTGGGACCACTAGAGTGCAGTGGATCGTTGAGGCTCGAGATGGGGCTAAGATGACGGAGGTACTTGTTCCTCCTCCTCCGGTAAAGGTCACTTTCTTCGAAGGTTCTTGACAACGGCTTGAAGAGCTTTACATCCCTCGATATCATGACCGAGTGCGGTGGTAAGCACAAATCGGATCGAGTTAAACCGGTAGGTTTAACTCCTTTAGGAATTATAAGGTTTAATCGGAGGAAGGGTTATGGATGAAGATTGGATAAGTTGATGAAGGATTTCGGTGTAGAATCCGGTGACGAAGAGGAGGATAGAGATGATGAAGGTGGTTCTTTTACATTAACATTATTGCCGAGGTAAAAGAACTTGCATGTTAGGTTTAACGATCTTTTTAGGGATCCTCTTATTTGTTTGGACATTTGGAGGAGCGAGTCTTGGGTACTTGAGGATGGGAGTAAGTGAGACATGATTGACTTTGGTGGAGGAGGAGCCCCTAAAATAGATTTTGAAGATGATGGATATGTGACAAATTTTGCGGTCTTTGGAGACAAAGGGGGTTGCTTGGTCGAATTTACTGATGATTTAGATAATGTTGATTTAGAAGAGGAAGAAGCTCCCAAAGTAGGTGTAATCGGAGGAACATAGGGTGCCTTGGTTTTTGGTAATGAAGATGATGATCCTGATAGAAGAGGTGACGTCTTTTTAGTAGGTAAGTCTATTTTTCGGGGTATTGGTGAAGAATGTGTTGTAGAAGAAGATGATGGCTTTGATAAGTGTGTAGAAGAAGACACCTTCTCAGCGGGCAAATCCAATCGTTTATGAGGCGTAGAGAGAGATTTTTGTGGAAGAGCACCAAGAGTCTTGATGGTCCGAAATATGGGCTTTCCTTTTTCAGGGATGGTGACAACTTCAACGGCATAAGGTGATTGTAACCTTTTCGGAGGAAGCGGTGGGGAGAATGCTTGATGGTGTAACGTTAGATTTTGGTTGTCTCGGTTTAGGTTCGAAAGCGAGTGTATAGGTGTTAGTCTTTACTTCTTTTGATTTTTTTCTTTAATAGGCAAAGTAACATTAGTGATGGAAGAAGGGGGTGATGAAGAAGCAGTTCCTTGCGAAGGGACTACTTCTGATGCAGTAATCATGGGTGAAACTACTGTAGGAAAAGAGATAGGAAGGGTCAAAATCGAAGATGCTTCCGTCGAAGTCGGCACAATTATAGAGTACGTTCACCAGGGCATAGTTGCGGCGGGAATGGGAGCAGCGAGTAGATATGCATGCGTAGTGGAAACTCGAAGGGATGTAATTGCCTCGAGTATTGAAAGAATGTCGATGATGAGATAGATGAGGATGACAACTTTGTCTCGGGTATGGATGGATGGAAGGTCGGACACAAGGAGCGGAGAGAGATGACTCCATGCTTAGTAATGTAGGAATATTCAAAGGCGGGCTATCGAAGATGGTGGAACTCCGGTGATTGATGAAGTGGAAGGAGGTTACGATTCGATTGATGTGTTTGCGCGAGATGGCTTGGTTTTGAAAGAAGATTCTTGATGGTAGAGATGAAGTTGATGGTATGAGTGTTTGGTTTTGAGACTACGAAGCATTATGGTTCGGGGCATGATTGGGAAAAGGTTGTTTAAAAACATCGAGTGCACGATTTGGGGAGCATTTGGGTTATCGAGAATGAGCTCGCCTTTATCGATGAATTCTGGACAAGATTTTGAAAGTCGACATCGTTCGATGTCATGACCCTTGGTTATATGATAATGGCGAAATCATTTTCCCTATACGAGAATGGGCGTTCTTGGCTTTCATCAATATTCCTAATGGGGAAGTTCGATCATGCGAACTTCCAACATTTCTCTAAGATAGAGGCATATGATTCCCCGATGGAGCGAAGGATCGAGATGATGAAGTCCCTTTTCGAGAAGATGAGGGGTCTCTTCGTGGTGTTTGATTAGAAGTATTGTCGGCTCGTGATGCTTTTAATACGATAGCGTTGGTGGATCCTTGATTTTTGTCTTTAGAAGGGGAAGAATTTGGTTTGGTAAACCAAGAAAAATCTGGTTTAGATTTAGAGCGAAGTTTTAGCTTCCCTTGCTCAATGGCGCGAGATTCAAGTTTGCGTGCCATCGTGAAGGCTTCTTCAAAGGTATGAAAAGTTTGGATCCTTAAAGTGGAAGAAATGTGATTAGCACAAGATCGAGTAAACAACTCGATTTGTTGGGATTGAGGAAGGGAGAAAGACAATTGGTTGATTATCCCTCTCCAATGGCGACAAAATCTCTGCAATAGACTCATCATCGAATTGGTGAATGTTATAAAGATCGTGATCGAGATCTTATGCGCGATATTTATTGAAAAGTTTTCAACAAACATCTGGGCCAATTGAGAGAAAGAAAACAAGGAATGTTGAGGAATGTTATTATACCGGTCTAAAGCGGGACTGCTTTAGAGACATAGGAAAGGTACGGAGCATAAGCTCCCGATCTGGACTATGAGGTAGCAACATGTTTGAATGCTCATGAAATGTTGTTGAGGTCTTCCGTATGAAATTTTGAAAATTTAGGAAGTTCCCATTGGGGAGGATAAGGCTTGAAAGCTCTTTGAGGGTGAATGGGTTCATTACACACTTCTTGAAAAGGAGTATGAAGGGCGAGCCCCTTTTGTGGAGGCTTCAAGTCTGCGATTTTCTTGAAGAGAATTTGAACCACGTCGATTGAGGAGGAGGTACATTGGTATGTCCTACATAAGAAGCAAGTGGTGGATGTTGTTGAGGTGTCGATGGGGATTCATCATTGATGGATAGGATGATAAGAGGAATAACCGGGTGTTTTGGTGACACGGGTGGGGTATTTCTTTGTGAGGTAGCTTGCGTATAGGCGGTGTGTGAGATAATAAGTGGTTGAGAAAATGAAGGTTGGATGACGGACGAGCTGTGATTGGTGGACTCCTATGTTTGTTGATTGAATCGAGGCAGTTGAGAATATGAGTGCCGGCTTGATTGGACATATTGGGAACAAGACACGAAAGGGCCTTCTTGCTATGGATTAGGTATTAAGGTGCCGATGTTAGAGGATGGCGAAGAAGTCACGATTCTTTGGAATATTGGAAGAAAGACCCCTAGAGGGGCGAAGTAGGAGCCAAGCCCGACTATTCGGAGGGTTGGCTCATGAAGAGTCTTGACCTTGGGAAGCGATGGAGGCATAGATGAATTAACAATATGCGGGTGTGCGAGCGCATTCATTATAGCCGAGCGAAGAAGACTTCTCGAAGTAGGTTGTGGAATACTCGAGGTAATGCGGTGTTAGGAATAGGTAAGACTATTTGAGAACTAGTCGATATGGTAGGTGGAAGAGAAAAAGGGAGGCATAGGGGCCTCGCCCTTCTCCGTGGCTCGAGCAAGAGATGATGCAAAGCTTGCTCTCTGAGGCTTGGGATGATCCACGAGGATAATCGTATACTTGTTGGATTGGTGGTCCTTGATCGAGATATTTGAATAGACTTGTGTACTAGGTAGTCCATGAGGGCTATCGGATTGCGGTCGAGAATGCACAGGAATTGGGATCCCAGAGGAACATACTCAAGCAGAATGATATTTTGAAGGACTAGGGAAGGCTGGGCGTGATGGGATTGCTTTGGCTTGATAGAAAGGATTATATGACCATGATGGGGAACAACTAACTAACGGTCCCGAGGAAGATTGGGGGTGCCGTAACCTCCACACTAGTGGTGATCTCGGAGGAAGAAGGAACCGAGTTGAGCCATTCTTCTAGATTGTGGCCAGTGATAACCGTCATAAACACGCGAAAAGAAGATTGACCTAACTAATGCACTGAGACAATTCAAAAGCGCAGTGATTATCTCCTTTAAATTTTGATGCTTTTAAGAAAAGAAAATGTTAGGGAAGGCTTTTAGAAGCAGGAACTACTCGAGATAGCCAAACTAAGGATGGTTTGGGTAATGTTTGGTGAGAGTCTCGAAGGCACTTGATAAAAAGACAGTGCGTGGCTTGATATAGGGCCTACCCCGCACTTCACACACCATGCGATAAGGGGAGTCGGGTGCTTTGCCAATATATACCAAAATCTTAGTGAATTTATAGCGCGGCCCGAGTACCGCGTAGGCTCTTCCTCTTGGATATCACTTCCAAGTAGGCGAGGCCAGGGAAGGAATTTTGTTTAAATGCTTTATACCTAGTGATTTTGGCTTTGTGTGCAAGGGTGAAAAATAAAAATCAAATAGTGTCACTACCGATTTTGATCAATTTTCCAGCCTAATTAAAACTAGATGAAAAACATGCAGCAATGACAAAGGAAAAGTTCTTTTTAAGCACTTAAAAACGAAGTGTTTGATTTCGATGAAGACAAGTCAAACAGATTCTTTCCCAAATGCGATTAAGTTCTTTTTAAGCACCAAAAATTGAAGTGTTTGGATGTGATAGGCAACAAACAAAAGAAATCCTAAAAGGAGAAAACACCGTAAAGAGGAATACACCTGAGATTTAGCTCTCAGGTGTGTGGACTTCAAAAAGCGTGTTGTTGAGCTCTTCCCCTCAAACATCCCAAACAAGCAAAGTGCTCCATGAAGAAGAGGTTAAGCAAACACCAAAGAAAACCCGAGAAAGATATATCAGGATAACGGTGAAATAGAAATCTCTATTTTTAAGGAACTAGAAAAATTTCGAAGATAACGATTTACCTAAAAAAAAGCAAGATTGAAATGATGAAAAGAAATGCTCAAATGGGGTGATAGAAATCGGTGAAGAAAAGGAACAAAGTTCAAAACTAGGAAAGAAATGAACTTACCAATAAGGGACTTTGGTTGGGTCCCATGCGTGCGAGAATGTAGATCAAGAATTTACGTGCTTGTTACTGTCTAAGTTAATGCACCAAACTAAACACAAAAACCACAGAAAAACTCCAATAAATTGATACGATGAAGATGTAGACGGATGAGGAAGCCGATGTAGATAAGATGCAGGCGCACACGAGCAATTCGCACAATAGATCAGCACATCCGAGTAACTTTGCAAAACACCGTGCTTGTGAAAAAAGACCACGTTAAAAGATATTTAGGTGGGTGCTTGAGAAGTGGGTCAGGAAATGATAAGCTTCCTCGGCGGATGTCGATCCACGTTTTCAATTAAGAAAAGAAGCATACATGATAAGAGATGTAAGTGAAAAGATAGATTTTCGATTGCGGTAATAAGACGAATCTAAGCAATGAGGCAGAAAAATACGAAAAATAGGGAACTATGAAATAATGCTGGTTTGTGTTACTGTATCCTTTTACCTATCTGCGGGAAATCGGCGTCGGCCCAGGTAGAATCGGCGTCGGCCCGGTAGAATCGGCGTCGATTGAGATGGATCGGCGTCGGCCCAGGTAAGATCGGCGTCGGCTAAGAGAGCGGTCGATCAATCGGGGACTATGCGATAAGATTCGGGAATTGGAAGGTGAATGTGGTTTCTTTGGATGTCTGCGAAGTTGGCGAGACAACTGGAGCAGAGTCACCGAGATGATAGATGGTGGTGTGCGATGCTTGATGTGATAGGGACGAGTAATGGTGCTCCTCTCGAGGATTGATTCGGACGAGATCTGCCTAATTTGATCAATTGATGCTAAGAAGATCTCTCTTTCTCACACTGTATCTCTCTCGCTCTCTGTTCGTGCGTAAGTGCTTCCTTTTTAAATGCATTCGCTTTTTCACTCATTCGTGGTCTCTTTTTCGGTCCCTAAGCCCAGAGTTACGGACTTGCTTTTATAATCGGCGCCGCTCCTAGAAAATCGGCGCCGACCATATGGGTCGGCGCCGATCGCGGAATAGACTCCCGAGATGGCCAAAATGAGCGATTTCAAGAAAGATGAGAATTACCCCGAATACGGGAAATATCCCGCTTAGGGAAGCGGAAAAATAGATGTGATACATAGATAGGATAAATTTGGGGTAGATAAGTGATTAAGATGCATGGGAAGAAGCGTAATTAAATATTTAATATTTAATCACTCATGGGTAAGATATGATGGGGTGAATTAAATTTAGAGTAAGTGATTAAATCACAAATTGGATAATATCCCAAGGGATAGTTGGTGACGTAAAACGTGCCCCGAGTTACCTAAGCAAGTAAATGGATGAGAGGACACTAAATTGAGTAACCAATTTTAAGTGTCTACAATGTTCACCTTATAGTGATAACTATAATATCTAGTGCACATCCTCCAGAGGTGACTATCATATCTCTGTAGGCATCCAAATGTGTTTGTCACATGGTCTCAACAATCGAACAATTCCAATAAAAAACCCATGTCCCTATGCATACACCTGTAATGGTGTATCCCACCTAATCCAACCTCCTCTAAGTGATCCCAATCAGCAAGTGACAACAACACTTGGACCTCATTCATATATTCGGGACCTAGTCCCATGTGGTCAATATTTCTGAGCTTGCATCCAACAACAAAAAAATTAAAAATTAATCCACAATCCACCAAAATCAATTTAAATCTATCAACAACCAATCAAAATTTAAAAAAACCATATCTTTGGTAGAATCGTCGAAGCAACTCTTATTGAATCACTATCGACCCTTTAAAATTTTCTAGTGACTCCCAAATTTCTAGAGATTTCATATGAACTCGTAATCGGTTTCTAAGTGCATATCAATTCTCAAAAAATTAATATATATATATATATATATATATATATATATATATATATAAATATTAAATACATCACCTACCTCAGCACGTGTGGGTCGGTGTCACCTTTGTGTACATCCTGTAGCCTTCATCATGATAAAATACACTTAAAAATCATAGATTAGGGATCTCTAGATGTCTTAATCTCAAAATAGTAACTATATGAAATGAGGTTTCAGATTATATAGTCTTTTTTTCGTGCACCAATCATCGATGATTCATGCGATCGTTGACTATTCTAAATTGTCATAATTTTTCAACTTACCTTTAAAATCAACTTTTGGTCCCTTGACCTCATCAAACCATCACTTTCATCATCCCTTTCACAAAATAGCACATTTTTCTAGTATGTTCTTCCTTTTTAGGGCCCCAAGCCCCTTTGAAAATCAAAATCAATCAATCAACATCAATCCTTCCTCAAATTTCATAGTAATTTCAAGAATACTCATTTACTTTGCGTCCATTAAGTCATACATCTATAGGTCATGAACCCCTTGGTTCCCCTATCAATTGACTTCATGGTCATGTAAGCCCACATTTTTGGCAACATCATTTATCATGTATTATTCTCTCGATATAACATTGATATCATACCCATATGGGATCATTTTCCGTAACCTTTTCCTATGAGTCATACGTTTATAGATTATGAACCCTTTGGTTCCCCTATCACTTGACTCTCCGGTTGCACAAAGTCTACCTTTGTGCCAATTTTTTCATTCCTAGTCTTAGGGCATCTTAAATCAAGACACACCATCATACAAACTGTCTCATCCAATAACCTTTTCAAACTCAAGATCATTTCCCTTCATCACAATGAGCCCACGTTTGAGGGGGGGCATCTATCTAAACAAATAAATTATTTCACTCATTTTTTTCCAATGTCCCATTTGTCACAAAAAAAACTTGAAAATAAGGGCAAAATGTAGACACCTATTTCCTAGCTACACCCCTCACACTCTCATTAATAAATCCTAAAAACATATCTTGCTAACCTAAATCATGAATTACCTTCGTAAATCACATTTATCTCTGTAAAACCTATCTACATATCCTATTTAATCTCCGTAAACATCCCTAACCATTTACAACCCATTTTAACCCATTTTTATCAAAAAACTCCTAACCCCCAATACTCTTTAACATTTTCCTAACCTTTTCCCTCATCCTTATACCTGAAAATATCATTTTGGAAGTGTTTGAAACCACTTCCAAATGGGTTGTTCCATGTTTCCTAGATCACCAACGATTCTAATTGAATCATCGGTGATTATAAAAGAACAAAAAACTCCTTATTTTAGGATCTTCACAACAAATCTTTGTTGCATTCAAGACCAAGACGACATCAACACAAACATTCAAACATCCTTTACATCCCTGTTACGTCCCCAAACTCTTTGTTAAACTCACAACATCCTTGTAGCTCTATCAACACTTCTTTCACATCAAAGGTATTTTATTTGTCCATTTGCATTCTTAAATCCTTTGTGTATCACATAACATCCTTAATAAATCATTAGATCAGTCATTTTCATTCATATTTACATCATATCAAGGAATCAAATGCTTCATAAGAATCACCGATAATTCCCCTAAATCACCAATGATCACACATAATCTCTAGTGACCACTATCCTTTTATCATTTTATCATATTTATCTCATTTATAATCAGTTTAACATTCTATTTTTATCTAATATGTCTATTTCAAGATGTGTTTCCTATAGATGATAGTTCTAGGTGAATCACACCCATTACCAGTATCTACGATCTTCTAATCATGTAGCGACCCCTCATCTAGGAATAGTTTGACATCCCACATGAAATCAACATGTGTGTCATTTCTTTGACACCTAAGATTGAAGATGTTGAATACCAACTTGAATTGATAAATGAAATATAATGATATGGCGAGAAAAATCTTAGTTCGAGTACTTCTTAGACTTCGAGCTCATCACAGATCCTTGCCTAGGCCACCTATCAAGAAGAACAATATGTTGTCATCCCTCTTCATTTCTAATCACATTTTTGTTATCTTATTTCATATCATATCACTTGATTATAAACATGAGTTGACATCCCTCGAGGAATCCCATTGGTTCTGGATCGATCGTTCCCGACTAACTCGTTCAATTGATATCTATTTTTTTTCTTTTTTAGCGGTAATTGCTTATAGTTCCTCTCACTCGGTGGAAGGAGTATTCTATATTGTTCATGTACCCACTCACCTTAACATTGCATTTGTCGACATAGATATCGTTAAACCTTGTTAATTTTAGAGTTTTGGTATTTCATTATAATATTAATGAGCCGAAATTCACTTCAAACACCAAATGATCATTTTTAAGGTAAGAGAGACCCCGTGCTTTCCAAATAAGCCTCCAAAATTCCACGTTTTACTCAAATCTAATATTTTGGAGAAAGTGCAATGTCCAATATGCTTTTTGGTCCCCAAAAGTAAGGTTGCGTGATCCCAAGACACAAATAAATACAATTAACACTAATAAACCTTCTAATTACAACCACACACAATCATATGACAATTAGGAAATAAATACCTTTAATCAAGAGGATAACACCAAGATTAATTTAGCAAGGTGAGAGGAGGTGAAAGAATAATAAATGGGACCAACACATAAAATCAAGGTGACCATACCAAACCCAAATTACATGAATAATGACAAGGTATAATAACAAGGTGAGGATGGGTTTGACTAGGTAGGATTGTGCATCTTGGTAGTGTTACTATTGAGTCTCATGTTCTCCTCATGGCACAACCTGTAGTCCTACACACTCAAGACAAAACCTCATACCTACTCGATCTAAAATCAAATGAAATAAAAATATGAATAATCATGGTAATCTAACAAATTTGCGTCAGCTAAATAAAAATATGCCACATCTAACTATCCAAACAATATATAAATTATAATAAAAATCCATGATACATCCAATATAGAATTCATATCAATCTCATCATATAATCACAACTAAATCACGTAAAATGTCTATAACATGGATAAGTAATGAGTTTCATCAATATTGTTTAGTCCATTGTAAACTTATCATAACTAGCATGATGATAAAACATATAAGAAGATAAACAATATCTAGCATAGTCAAATGTCCAATGTCTCAATATGAAATAATAAACTAATCAAAATGAGTAAACAAAACATAATGAAGGGAGAAAACTGGTGGAAACTACATCTCATCATTAATAACATGAAAATGATTAACATCGAGGTAGAGGGGATAAATTCTATGTTTCATTTTACACCTAAATTCAACATCTTAGAGACACAATTTCGATAGCCAAAGTTTATTATAAATTTCATCCACCATTTATCCTCTTAAGGGGTCTTAGGTTTTAATTTATTTCCATTTTCACTCAAGGGATCTAAGCCCAAATCCAAGATATTACTAGAGTATTAAAACTTTCCTACCTTGCAAAATCTTAGTAAACTACAAAGGTACTCCATTCTACTTGCCAAACTAACACTCTTATCTATAATGCCTTAATATGATTGTTCACAACATTTAGTGCATTGTTGAATCGGTACATTGAATCCACTTGTGTCATACATACTCACACATATACAACACCTACTACTAGGCTTATAGGAGATGCACGAGAGGGTAGAGACCGTGTAAAAATATCAAAGGTAATTTGTAGGTTATGTACTAAGATTGATCATTATTTATGTACTCTTCTCCCACATCGATCTAGGATAGACAACTTCTCTTTGACTCTAAATTTGGAAGAAAAATATGGTTAACACATGGTCAAAAATGTCCTTCACAAGGCTTACAAGTTAGGGTCCTCATCATTATCTCTTAGGCCATCATCCAAGAAATTTTACCCATTTTCGATCCCAACAAATGGTTTCGTGTCATTTTCCATTAATCATGCATGTTTTAATGGTATCCTAAATTTACGATATTATTTTCTATAAGTTAGAATATTCCAGAAAGTACATCTATACCGAGGTCATTTTACAACTTGTTTCCCCTACATTATGAAGGTAGTTACATGTATGGCATTCCACAAAATAAATATCACTCTTAGATCATTATTTTCAATTTGTTTCTTCTCTTATGACTTCCCAAGTATATTTGTAAAACAAATAAAGAGTACATCCATTAAGGAGCACACTATATAAAAAATTCATTTCATTTCTAGATAGTAGATGCATCCACACCCTTGGCATTATATAACATGCACTCATAATTACAACCATGACAAAGTGCCCGTTTTCCAAACATCCTAATGTAATAAAAAATGTATACTTGTCACATAAATTAGTAATTTACAATTCCTTTTATAACAATAACGTTGATTTAGCCTTTTCAATTACATTACTTTCAAAGATAACATGTTATTACAAAACCACAAGTAACACTA
This sequence comes from Taxus wallichiana var. yunnanensis, assembly GCA_018340775.1. Lineage (NCBI taxonomy): Eukaryota > Viridiplantae > Streptophyta > Pinopsida > Cupressales > Taxaceae > Taxus > Taxus wallichiana. Next base: position 278,772,342 of record CM031240.1, read on the forward strand.
ATAAATTTATTTTGTCTAGGGTACCTGCAACCACAAACATGGTTAGCCCTAGAAGCTGGCATGGAAATCTCCTACAAACTAACATATTTCACATATGCATAATTTTCATTCACAAAAAAATTAATACTTTGCATGGAGTAATAGAGAGGGTAAGGAATACATTTGTAATTTCATTTCATTTACAATCTAGAGATATAGAGAGAGAGAGAGAAACATGTCATTTTCTAAAGGTTAAATTTCTTAATGCAAGTGATAACCAAAGGTTCCATACATTCATATCAAGGTGTCATAAGGTCTCTTAATATTTACTAAGCTATAAGAATGTCCCATGAAAAGGTTCTCTAAGAGGTTCCACATGTAATCCAAGAGACCAAATGCACTGAGACATTTTTTCAAGTGCTTCTCGTGCCTTCGGTATGTTTCCACATTTTACATCTACCAATATTTGCTTCTAATAATTATTTTATGGATGTCTATAGACTGCTCTAAACTCTTGTTTTGGCATAGGTTCAGAGGATTCTAGCAAAGGTTTTGGAGTTTATATTTAAACCTTCCAATGACATTTGATTAAATGCTTCTATGGTATTTTCAAAAAACCCATTTTGTGCATATCCTACAAACATGGTACTCCATGAGAAGATGGTTTTAGAAACCAAATGCCTCATGAAGAAAACCATAGATCTTGTAATCTTCACAATCCATCGAGACCATTTGGTACTTTTCCAGCACCATGGAATTTCATAAAAACATATTATCAAACAACCCCTCATACCTAGGATATCTATGTAGCATTAGAAAAAATGTCTTGGAAGATGAATGTAACAAGGGTCTTTGGCAAGGCTATAGAACACGGCTTACACTGTTAGATGCATTTTCTTTAAAATTCTCAAGGGTTTTTCAATAAAATTTATTTTCACATATCCCCAAACATGTCATTCCATGAGCTCACATCTCTTTGATCCTTCAAACAATAGTTCATGTGCCTTGTCAACCTACAATTAATAAAGGATACATCGGTTGCATTTCTAGTTATAAAAATATAAGTGTTTAAAGATCTAGAGTAGGATCTTGACATCATAAAATCAGTTGTACACAGGTTTGCAATGTGCATCATTGCCTATATATACTAATGAGGTTTATTTCAAAGCCTCATTTTATAATATCATGGAGGTATCCTTCTTGTGGGAATTAAACCCATGAATGTTAGTTTTGAATTACCTAAGAAAATTGAGTTTCCCAATGCGTTAACCATATTTCATGGACATTCTTAAATTACATGCTTGTATAAAAATTAAATAGGAATCCTCATTGTATATACTTGTGAGGTGTATGTCAAATCTTCATTTTATAATATCATGGAGGTATCCTTCTTGTGGGAACTAAACCCATGACCATTAGTATTGAATTGCCTAAGAAAAATTAGTTGTCCAATGCACTAACCATATTTCATGCACATTTTGAAATTGCATACTTGTATACAAATTAAATAGGAATCCTCATTGTATATAAGGTTTTATTAGATTATTTTTGTGTTCTTCAAGAATATTAATTTTGATAGTTGATAGACCTACATGGCAATAAAAATGATAGAAAAATAGGATGAAATTGTTTAAACACTTACAAGGTTCATAACCTAAGAAAGGACTGAAAAATCCTCACAAAGCATTGACACCATTTCACAAAAAACAAGCAACATATGTCCAAACTGATCAATTCCCATTTTACATACACACATAACATGAAATTTACAATGTCAACATCTGACAAAGTATTATCACACTCAATTCCTCCGCTACCCCGCACATCATAAATTATCTCGCCCACTTCCATGAATTTTCACCCACTACTATTCATGTCTTATTTTATTTTACTTTTTTTATTTATCTCATTATTATGTTTAAATTTTAAATCTTAATTTGCTTTTTCTTTTATTGTATTGATTTTTATTGTTTGTATATTTTCATTTAAAATTTGTTGGTGTTATTATTATTATTATTATTATTATTTCACTATCTGAATAAAAAGGGATAATCAACACATCACTCACAAGCATGAGTTAAGTTATGCTTCTTGAAAATGAACTCGACCACACCATGGGACCAACTCGAGTTCACAAAAGTAAAATTGATAATGCAGAAATGGGATGGGTGTTACAATATATAAGAGTCTCACATGGACAAACACATACTTAGTGGCACAATGTGTGTATGTCCATGCTTTACATACACATTTAACATGAAATTTACAATGTCTTATCTTAGTATCATTTTTTGGTCCATACCTCACATCTTCTTCATCAAGTCACAAATATATGAAGTTTTTTTATGTTGGTTTTTATTTTTAATTAAGATTATGTTTAAATTTTAAATCTTAATTTGCTTTTGCTTTTATCCCAATTGATTTTAATTGTTTGTATATTTTCATTTAAAATTTGTTGGTGTTATTATTATTATTATTTCACTATATTTTAAAAAGGGATATTGCATCATCGCTCATGAGCATGAGTTAAGTTATGCCATTCTTGAAAATGAACTCTCACTCTCTCTCTCTTCACTCTCTAAAATCTCAATGCAAAATGGGACGGGTCTCATATAAGAGTCTCACTCTCACATCTCTAGTCTCTCTCTCTCTCTCTCATCTCTCTCTCTCTCTCTCTAGTATCTCTTTCTCCATCTCTCCTTCTTCATCAAGTCACAAATATATATGAAGTTGTTCTGTTGGTTTCTCTCTCTCTCTCTGATCATCTCTCTCTCTCTCACATTTCTCTCTCTCTATCTCTCTCTCTCTCTCTCTCTCTCTCTCTCTCTCTCTCTCTCTCTCTTTCTCTCTCTCTTCTCTCTCTCTCTCTCTCTCTCTCTCTCTCTCTCTCTCTCTCTCTCTCTCTAAGATTCTCTCTCTCTCTCTCTCTCTCTCTCTCTCTCTCTCTCTCTCTCTCTCTCTCTCTCTCTCTCTCTCTCTCTCTCTCTCTCTCTCTCTCTCTCTCTCTGATTCTCTCTTCTCTCTCTCTTCTCTCTCTCTCTCTCTCTCTCTCTCTCTCTCTCTCTCTCTCTCTCTCTCTCTCTCTCTCTCTCTCTCTCTCTCTCTCTCTCTCTCTCTCTCTCTCTCTCTCTCTCTCTCTCTCTCTCTCTCCTCTCTCTCTCTCTCTCTCTCTCTCTCTCTCTCTCTCTCTCTCTCTCTCTCTCTCTCTCTCTCTCTCTCTCTCTTAGTCTCTCTCTCTCTCTCTCTCTCTCTCTGCAACAAGGATAGGACCGATTAGGTCAATTTTTTCTATTTTGGTTGATTTTTTCCCATGGAAGATATATAATCAATTCTGAAGATGAAATAGTTAATATATAAGTATTCTTGTTGGTTCCTTCCAATTTCAAGCCCAAATCATCCAATTAGAGTGTACAAAATCTAAAATCACCATCCTCTTGTTATATTTCTATGTTTAGCTTGTTCCCTAATTGATTGAATTTCTTAATCATTTATTGAATGTTATGATCTATTTATGAACATTTATTTAATAATTTAAACATACATCCTTTCTAGATTTTAATCCTAATTAGGATTATTATATCTCCATATAAAATTCAATTAAGGTTGAATCAAAAACTAGTATCAGCTATAATGAATCTCTAAATGTTTCACCTAGGATTTTAGTACAAAGATGCTTTAGAAATAGAATAGATTTTTCCCTTATGACTTAAACGTCACTCTTCTATGAAAGGAATAAGTCAATGTGTGATCTTCTATGCATGTGTATGTCTTGAATGCATTAACACACCTATGTATTTATAGACCTTTTGAATTCAAATTGAGACCATATTTGTACAAATATGACACACAACGAGTGGGAATTTTTACCAAAAGAGGCACAAAATTTGACAAAACAAGGTTAAGTTCCATATGGGAAAGGGGCCATTTTCATGGGAGAATGACTATTTTTATGTGACAAAAAAATCATCAATGTCATGCAAAAAGTGTCAAAGGCCCAATAAGCACTAGAAACATATGAGGAGAGAGAAAATCATGGAAAGGAAGAAACTAGGATTACAAAATTGACAAAATAATCTATAAATGAAACCAACAAAGAAGAAAAAGAAAAGAAAAGTCAAGAAACACTCTATGCCACAAATAAACAAGTTGAAGAGTGACACATGCATAAGAGAATACCACCAATTAGAAGCTATCTTAGACCAAATATCAATAAAGATATAAATACACCAAAACCAATATATTTAATTAGTCTATTACTAAAACTAGGTATCTCCACTTAGATTCAAGAATTGAACAATGGACCTTTTGCATAAAACTTGCGTGTATTGGTACAAACATTAAGGAGAAGATAATGATAAAATATTGATTTAACAAAACTAAATTTTTGTAAAACCCTAGGATATTTCGAGTCACATGCAATAGATACAACACTAAGGTACATATATGACACAAGCAATAAGCTAACAAAAATTGAAACCCTAAGTGCAAGAGAAGGGAAATAATACTTAGTTTATTTTTCCATTGATCTAGAAGTGTTTTGGATTGGAAGACTAATGAACAGGAGGAGGAAGATGTCACAACCGAGCTCAAAAAATTGTGTGACTGTGTCAAATTTGCCTAGACTTGGTCGGGGGCATATGGCATGCACCGAAGACTACTTCAGGGTTCCCATGATCATGCGAACCTTAGAAAATGAATTTTCTTTTATCTCACCAATATCGCTAACCTTTGTTGTTTGTCTCCTGTATGTTGTTGGATGAGTGCAAATTCTCATGTAACCTACAAAGAGAAAGAGCACCTACAAAACCCCAAAACACATCAAATCCTAAAAATTAAAGATATACAAATGGGGACTCAAGCTGACCCCGATGGTCACCTAACTGAGTGAACTTACGACCAAGAGATGAACTATAGTTTAGACGTCATGTAGTTCTCGTGATTGTGTGCAAGAATTGTGCCCTACGATTCTCTTGTGTAGATGAACTTGATAGCAGTGATAACTAGATGTAGCAATGTAGATAGATGTGTGGATGGAAAAATGAACATCCCCTCCTATGTGTGTATGTAGAAAATACAGTACCTTATCCCTTGAATTATGCTAGATGGATGCTTTGATTCCTTGAAATGCCTATGGATAAAACGTTAGGTGATAGTAGTAGATGCTTAGAGTTTGGTCCTTTATTATGGACACATAGCTTTATATTGATATGATTCCCTTATTTGAATTTCAAAATTAACAAATAAAATTCCTACACATAAGAAAATTAGATTCCAAAGATGAAAGAGGCCCAAAAGGGGTGAGCAAGATACAACTAGATCGGGGCACTCAAAGGATGAGGGTTCCTAGGCGATGGCATCATGGTTGGGCATTGGTGTCCAGGAGTGATAAAAGGTAAAATAATGAAGCATTGATTCAGTAACCGGCCAAAAAAATTCTTTGACCACAAACCCTTATAGGAAATTATTCCTTTTACCGATTTCACTCCAAAATAATCAATTTTAATCCAAAGAATGCAAGAATTGAAACCAAAATGCACAAGGATTGATTATGGAGTTCGTAAGAATGCGTATGTCTCTAAGTTCATAAACTAGTTGAACCAGTCTATCATAACATTTTGAATATAAGAACATAATAAAATTACATTACTACAATGGACGCATTTAACCAACCTAGTGCCAATCAATCCTCTAAACCCACTAGTCTTGAAAAACTCACACTGACTCTAGTTTGACACTTTTATGTTGACCTCCACTCCTCTATACGACACAATAACCTCTACATAGTGTTAAGGTTGTATAATATCTGATGTTGAATTTCACTTTGTTATACATCAAGATAGCCTCTACACAAAGCTAAGTCTCTAGTTATCAATGTTGATCGTACCACTCTATTACATGGCCTCAATTAGCCTCTACAAGTTCGACTCGATGTCATGTTGATGATGATGATTATCTACCACTCTATTATGCGGCCTTAATCAACCTCTACGCAGAGAAAATTTCTGAGTTGATACACTCATCAATAAGCTCAATAGTGATGATGAATCTCTTCTACAGCATCCAAGAAGCTAACTTGGTGATATGTCCGACATATTGAGAATTCGAGCTTCAATGTTTCTCTGGTGCTTCGTCTCATCCCTCAGCTTCCAAACAAAATCTTTGGGCTCCTGCATGAGAATAAGGTGTCAATTTGGCCTTTTACAATGTCGGTGAGTTAACAAATAATAACTCTTGATTTTACAATGTTTCCTATTAAATAATAGGAATTTTCTTCAATATACCTATAACATAATATAGGTCTTCTTCATGTGCCTATAATAATATAATTCTTACTTCAAAAATAATTACCTATTAAATAATAATAATAGGTCTTAGGGCCTTCTTAATTCTCCGAGCCTCTCAATACTTTTCCAAAACTATGGCCTTATACCCTTAAGGCCTTTTCTAACTCTTCTCCACTTCGAATGGGAGAGCTTCCTTCACATTATTATCCTCTTTCTTGGTTCTAACCTTAGGAGGAGATTATTGTGTGAATCGGGAGAGAGGCATTTATATATGCTTGGTTTGGCCCACTTATCTAGATGATAACCATATTATCCAATCCTTGTCTAGACCACTGAGTTAGGTGAGTTGGCTAGGGCATTGGGTTTGGTTCGGTGGGTGTGGGGTTTGAATCCCTAGACCGTCGTTCCATGTAGACCATTTTCCTCTTCAACCGATCACGACCACCATGTCCATTGCAACTCCTTCATTGAGCCCACGTGTATCCTACCATGTCACCAACATCGGTCATTTCATTGGCCATCCTTTTACCACAGGTTACTATGCTTTGTTGGAAATAATCCCACATTTAACGGGGAGATATTAGGATAAGGATTTTTAAAGGTGTTACCTCCCAATTGGACATGTCACTATGGCCACATTGTTTAAAACTTTTTCCAAAATATATGGCTTGGTTAGTTGATCATGAGCTTGCCATGTTGTGTATGGTTGGCTCACCCAAGTATTAGCTATCCCTATCAATTTGATTCAACTTGTCCCTTGGTATGATGTGGAAATGTTGTAGCGAGCCACGTGGTGGCCTCGAGGACCCACCACTTGGAAATTTTTTTATCATGTTGGCAATGATGATTACCCATCCATAAATGATTTTCAAGACCATATTCATAAACCAATTTTGTCTCCTTTTCCTAATATTGTTTTTTCATGTGTCACTCTTGAATTGGTTAGTTGACCCACTAATTCCAAACCATGACCAAACTTTTACCAAAGGACAAATTTTGTCGTATGAGCTCCATTTTCCACATTATTATAGTCGACATGAAAGCTCTCAAAGTCTACTTTTGTAGTATAGTGATCCTATGAGGTTTTAGGAACTTATTTCCTTTGAAATTTCCTTTGGATCACACCTCCCCACTAGGAGGATTTTTGTCCCAAAAAAATTCTATTTTTATGCTTTTGGATCCGAACCCTAATGTTATCTCATAGAGATTCTACACAGCTAACACGATGTCCTTCGAATTTCTCCTCCTCAAATTAGAAAATCAATTCAATCTCTAGGACCTATGTCACTTGGGCTCACTGCCTTCTACTACGCCACTTTGATGCTAAATTAGGATGACTAATCTCCATATAGACTTTTGAGGACTCTATATAGAGATTTTATTACCAATGTTGTAAGAAAACACTAGGCATGATAAACATGTCATGTAGTGTGTACTTACTTGGTGGCTCTAGTCATGTGTCTTCTCCTTAAGATGAGGTATATTTTCCCTTGTCTTCATCAGCCTTAACCCTCTTGGTATGCTTCTTTTGCTTTCCACACCAGATTACAAAATGGCTATTGGATCCATAGTAAGCACATGGATATGTCTATAATAGCTTTGGGGTTATTATGGGATCCTTTTTGTAGTCAAAGAGACATGATCATACCTCTTTGGGCTATCAAATTTTCCTCTAATCTCATCATTCTTTTGTGATTCTGGTACGTTCCCTACTATAGGATAATTCAAGAGGACTGGTGGCTTGGGCTCTAATATCATTGTTATCTCAGAGCATTCTCATGCCTCATTTTTACCACTATTGTATCCTAAACCCGCATATTGATGTATTTCCTCTACCTTTATTTTCCCACACTTCACCATTCTACAATATTTCCAGGAGCTCTACCTCAATTTTCATTCACATTGTAATTCTTTGATCATTCCTTCAAGGTATTCTTCATAAGATTCAAACTTGTCTTGTAGCTCTTGTTTCTTTGATTTTGTGAGTTGTAGAGGTTTCCTCAATTGAGAATATTTTCTATTTTCCAAGATGTGGTTATAGTAGGTTGACTTCTACTATATTTTCCTTTTTTTTCATGTTTCACCATTCGATGTTGGAACCACCTTGGTGCTTAGTCTGGGAATAAATACTAACATTTTCCCTTATCATGCCCGGTCATAAATAAATGTACACATACCTGAATACCATCCCATTTTTCTTAGGTCCCTTGGTGATGACGTTATTCTTGTAATGTAGACTATAGGAGTTCTATACTTTTTCTCAATTCAACAATATAATGTTCTTGGTCTCATCGATGTAGATTCACCATGTGTAGCATAGTACTCGTATCAAGAGTACAACGGGCCATAATATGAACTAGTACAAGTCCATCTCACTTTGCTACCATAGGAAACAACCCATTCTCATATCAAACTTACTCGGTGATAGAAATATTACATGTGACATCCTACCCTAATACCAAACATGATCCGTAACAAGACAAAAAAAATTATTTGACCACAGACCCTTATAGGAAATTATTCCTTTTACCAATTTCACTCTAAAATAATCAATTTCAATCCAGCAATGTAATAATTAAAACTACATTGCACAAGGGTTGATTACGAAGTTTGACATAATGCCTACATCTTTAGTTTCATAAACTATCTAAACCAATCCATTATAACGTTTCGAATATAAGTACATAATAAACTTACATTACTATAATGGACATTCAAGCAAACCTAGTGCCGAGTTAATCCTCTAAACCCACCGATCTTGGAAAACTCACCGATCTCTAGTTTGACACTTTCATGTTGACCTCCATTCCATTGCACATCATAATAACCTCTACATGGTTCTAAGGTCATATAATGTCTAATGTTGACTTTCACTCTATTGCACGGTAAGATAAGCTCTCACGCAAAGCTAAGTCTTTAGTTGTTGATAATGATCAAGTACCACTCTATTGCACATACTCAATTAGCCTCTATACACGGTGAAGTTCGACTCAATTTCATGTCAATGATGATGATAAACTACCACTTTTTGCATGGCCTCAAATAGCCTCTATGAAAATCAATTTTTGACTTGATACACTCATCAATAATCTCAACAAAGGATGATGATGGCTCTCTTCTGTGGTATCCAAGTAGCTAACTTGGTGATATGTTTGGCATACGAGAATATGAGCTTCGGTGTTTTTATGGTGCTTCACCTCATCCTTCAGCTTCTAAACAATGTCTTTAGGATCCCACACGAGAATAAGGTGTAAATTTGATCTTTTATAATGTTGGTGAGTTAACAAATAATAACTCTGGATTTTACAATTTTTCCTATTAAATAATAGGACTTTTCTTCAATATTCCTATAAAATAATATAGGTCTTCTTCATGTGCCTATAATAATATAGGTCTTACTTCTAAAATAATTTCCTATTAAATAATAATAATAGGTCTTAGGGCCTTCTTAATTCTCCATGGCCTCTCAATATTTTCCAAAAATATGGCCTTATATTCCTAAGGCCTTTTCTAACTCTTCTCCACTTTGAATGAGAGATATTCCCTCACATTATTCTCCTCTTTCTTGATTCTAATCTTGGGAGGAGCTTGTTGTGTGAATGAGGAGGTAGAGGCATTTATATATGCTTGGCTCAATCCACTTATCTAGTTGATGAGCCATATCACCCAATCCTTATCCCAACCACCGAGGTAGGTGAGTTGGCTAGGGTGTTGGGTTTGGTTTTGTGGATGTGAGGTTAGAATCCCGGTCCGTTGTTGTCATGCTGACTATTTCATCGTTGATCAATCCCAACTACCACATCTGTTATGACTCCTTCGCCGATCACACATGTCTCCTACCACGTCACCGACCTTATTCACTACATTAGCCATCCTTTTACCATGGGATATGTTTTTGTGGAAATAATCCCACATTTAATGGGGAGAGATTAGGATAAGCCTTTTTAAAGGCTTTACCTCCCAATTGGACATGTGGTTGCAGCCACGTTGTTTGACTTCTTTTTCTGAAATATATGGCTCATCCGGTTGATCACAGCTTGCTTTGAGTTGTGCATGGTTGGCTCACCCTGCCGAGTAGATTTAACTCATCCCTTGGTATGATGTGGCATGTGGTGGCATGCCACATGGTGACCTAAGGACCCACCACATTGGTAAATATTTTATCATGTTGATGATGATGATTACCCATCTGTAAACAAGTTTCAAGACTAGAGTCATAAACCAATTTTGTCACCTTCACCCGATTTCTCTTTTTCATGTGTTGTTGATAAATTGGCGATTGACCAGCCGAGTCCAATTTTTTGACCAAACTTTGACCAGCGAAAACTTTGTCATATGGGCTTCGTTTTCTATGTTCTTATAGTTGATAGAAATCTCTCGAGACTACTTCCACATCTAATGATCTTGGGAGGTTTGGTAACTTCTTTCCTTTGAATTTTCTCCATATCAACCATCGACTAGGTTGTAGGGTGTAAGAGGCCAAGAAGAAGACATGAACAAATACAAAAAGGCCAAATATAGTTGTTAATTGCTAGTTTTCTCACTTAGGAATCATATGAATAGTAGTATGTGATTAGGACCTATAAATGTACCCAAAGTACATGATTTAGTGTCTATATTTTCCCCCACTTTATGTTGTTGAGTGAATATTTGATAATATAAAGTAGATAAGAGATATGTACACGATAACCATGTAGATTGATGGCAAAATCAATGCGAGTTAGGAAAATCAAGCATGGAGTGATAAAAATGAAGTGTGGAAGCTAAGTTAGGAAAGAGGAAGTGGCCCTAGTGATGGAGAGCATATGAATTATGCATTATTGTACATGTTGTTGTTTTCGCACTTGTGTTGTGCTTGAGATTACTATTTTTATAAGGAAAAAATGCAAAAAGAAGAGAAAACGAGTAATCAAAGTCATGTATGTGGTAAATTTGATCCAAATGTGTAAACAACATGTAAAAGTATGTAAAAATATGAAAAGTAAAATGTGCACTTTATACGTAATGAGTGAAGAGGATAAAAAGGATCCTAAAAATGTTGAAGAAGAATGAGTTTTTTGGGCGATCTCATGCTAAGAATGAGTTTTTTGGATCTCACGCCAAGTGTGAGTTTTTTGGGTGATCTCATGCCACAGTAGAAGAAGTGTTGGGGATAAATTTCTAGGGTTATTCTCCATCCTTGACCACTTCTCGATGGATTATTCACCACTTAGATGGTGTGATCCTACTTTGTTCAATTTTGATCAAGTTCTATCTAACACAAAATAGAAAAGAGGAGATAACATGCATGCTAATTTTTGGAGGACTATGTTAGTTCTACAAAATCCATTGTGTAAACTACTAGAAAATTTTCCAATCTAAGAAAATAACTATAACTTCCCTCTATTCATAGGTTCCCATGAAGGGTTAGGGAAACCCAAGTGCTAGTTTATGGAGATGGGCGCTGGTGTTTGTACTATGTTGTTGAATCAAGTCATATTCTATGTCATTTATGTAAATGTGTATTGTGCTTTAATATGAATTTGAATTGTTATATGGGTGATCGATTCACCAAATGTATGCCCTCGTTTGGGGTGCATGTGACATCGCTAGGAGAATGTGGCCCAAAAGAGGATTAGACACGATCTAAAATTGATGCCTTGCAAGGAGAGGGAATGTGCATAATAGAAACTAAGGCACACACAAAAAAAAGTGGCTAGAAACATGTGATGGTACAAATAATAAAAATACGCATAGAGAAAACAATTTGTAATTTAGAAAGAAAGAAGATAAAGTAGACCACAACAAGTAGGTTTCAAACAGGGGATATCACTCACAATGTCACAAGACATGTAGGGTTGAAGTGGTCAAAAGCATACAAGAAGTGAATAGGCAAGATTTATTGAGCGAGAAAAAGTATGACACTTAGCAGAAGGCACACGGTAAGGTTTGCACATGGGAATATGGTGCATTCAAAGGTGTGGAAGGATAGGGAAGGAAACATGCGTGAAAGACAAGGATAGATTCGGGACTTAGCCATTTTCATGATTACGGGCTATTTTTGGAGATAGCATACAGAGCACACAAACCGGATAAAGACTTGTATGACACACATAGGATATTTTTGGAAGAGCATCTACTAAGTGCTTTGCATGGGTTCGAGTTAATAATAGGTTTTCTAATACCGGTTAACCAAAAGAGATCTATTATTAGCGCACTTTCATGTGTTTCTATTATTGTAAAGGCGTGTGGCTATTTTCAACATATGCGACCTATTTTGGGAATTATGTAAGTGGTGAAGGGAAAGTACCCACCCTTATAAATATGTAGTAATTTGCGTAGATTAGAGAGAGTGAGTAGTGAGCTATTATGGAGTTATGCTTGTCAGACTTGATGCACGCATAAGTTTATGATATTGAATATTATAAGAATCTTATGTGTATTTACTGTGTTTAATATAATGGATTGTATTGACTGATTCAAGGTGTTAAACATGATCATAACTAGTTCTTAAATGGTTGAATTCATTATGGATATTGTTTAAATCCATTACTCCTTAGATGTAGTTATGGAATATGATCTGTAGAATGTTTATACTATTTATGCATTTGAATGCATCAACTCTTCATCTTGATAACATCTTGCACAAGAAACCCTAAAGAGGGGCTGGTACCTTTGCACACCTCAAGTGAGCACTTAGTCTAGGCTAAGTAATGTGTCGGTGTGCTTGGGTTATTTCTGTAAATTCTAGGCTACATCAAAGACATGGGGAAAAGCCTAAAAACAATGGAATACAATAAAGACAATGGAAAACGGTAGCAAGAAAAGTAATAGAAAACCATGGTGGAAAATAGACCTACAATTAAAATGTTGCACATGAAAAACCCATTAGCATGTTAGAAAGATTAAATATTATTTCAAGACATGTATATATTGATAGATTAGTGTCCTAGTAAGAATAGGAAGTAGTATAAAATGAAACAATAGCACCTGTAGTGTGTACAAAATTAGATGCCCCCAAGAGCCACTGTAGGACTAGTAATAGGTACAAAGTGCAAACATTAGCGCTACATGTAAGGATTTTTAGAAAGTATGCATTCACAACTAGAAGGAAAGTGAATGTGTATGTGTTTATGATAAATATAATGACATACTTAGATATTTGGCTAACATAGTAAAACAAAGATTGTCATGCGAGTATAAGAAAACAAAAATAATTGTGACTAATATATGCAACATGTTGTAAGTGTGAATGGAGTGGAATGAAAAGTTCATGTGATAGGAGTATGCATGAGATGAAGTTCATTTATTAAATGCCCTCGATAGTCAAGAATGAACCATAGAACAAGATTGTGTCATCGAAATGGTGTGAGTTGTACATTAGAATGATATGATTGAAAAAACATAGAACTTAATGTGTGAGTGAGATGATGTGAGGTTCAATTTATATTTAGACCCTCGAAGATTCCATTATGAACTATGAAACTAGAGTGTGTCATAGGGTAGTGATATGTGTCGAGAATTTTATGTTAGAAAGATGTGTCATGTATTCACATAGTGTGAAATGTGTGTACTATTAGATGTAAAAAGAGATGTCATAAATGCGTGGAGTGTGCAATGTGTAGTGTGTGAAGTCAAGTATGTAGTATTCCGTCAACATTCAAGTATGAACCAAATCATGAGAGTGTGTCATAGGGTAATGATGATACCAGATTGTATCAAGTTTTGTAAGACGTTTAATAAAGAATATATGTGAAGCAAAAAGTGTAATAGTAAAGATGTAAGACACCTTCAATACAAAGAGGGGGGGAAGTAAGCATAATGCCCCCCAAATGTATGATGTAGAAGTGAATCAAGTGATATCATCTAAGATATCATCATTGTCATGGTCAAATTCAAATGGAGATACATCGAGATCTAGTAAGCAATAGTGTTAGGTTGACCACGTAAAGGTCCATCATGCGGTGTAAGTCGTACATTCCCATTTCATACTCCTCGTTAATGAAAGGTGGTAATGGACACCCATGTGCATACCAATGAGTATGATTATGTGAATAGATAATAAATGAATAATTGAAAATAAAAACACGATCAAAGGGTATGTGAAATGATATGTCAATATGGTTAGGATCCAAAGTGCCGCTTGTATGTAAGTCAAGACCACCTGCTAGTATGAATGGAGATGCATGAGAAGTGTGTGTGACAAAGAATAACAAATGGAAGACGTGAAGGCCATAATTAGTAGTGATATAGACATATCCGTGATAGAGATGAGGAGAATGGGTTGAAGGGAAGAGATCATTGAGTGTGAATCTGAGCCAATCCAAGCCATCATATGTGCAAATAGAATCATAATGAGTAGGATCAAATGAAATATGTGGCCAATAATAATTATTCATCAAAAGAATTCATGTGAAAGGCATAATTGCATATTTAGGTTGCTCATGAGAAGATGAGGAAGAAGGTATGATGCCCAATGTGTGGATAGGCCACCAATAAAGTACCATAACATTAGTATAAGGAGGGGATAAGGATGATGCAGATGGGACGGTGTCCAATGCACAAATAGTTCCTTTGAGTGGAGGAAAGTGGTGATATTGGTCCATGGGTGGCTCAAAGATCAATGGGATTCATAACAGTAGTAGAAGTAGGAGTAGGTAATGTGGTGATTGGATCTAGGAAATAATATTTGGATGGGTCACAATCAACGATGATTATATATTCAAAGCCTTCATGTAATAATTTTACACACTGATGAATTATACATGCATAGCATGAAGCCATGGCCTACCAAGTAAGTAGTTGTATTAGACTGGGAAATCGATGACAAACAATATAACAGAGTAGTTTTGGGGCCAATTGTGAGCGATAAGGTGATAGTGCTTATGCATGGACATGTAGAATAATCATACACGAAGAGAAATGGATGTTGGACTAACTAAAGTAGAGGGAAGAATGACATCATGGAGGAGTGATAGAGTACAAATATTCATCTCAGATCCATTATCGATGATATTTCACTTGATACCCCAATTATGAATGCGAGCGGGTATATATGGGGAGGTTCATTGTCATGAATATAAATATTAGCAATAATATCAGGCAAAAAGGTAAGGTTTTGAGAAAATTCATCTATAAATTACTGATATAATTCATCTAGATGAGTAGTAGAAGGAATGTGAGTATTAGCCAAAAAAGAAGCAATTTTAGCCCTATAATTAGGATTGGCTAGAAAGAAATCATTAATGGAATTATCCGATGAGAGGAGCCTAAGAAAATAAGAGAAATTATGAAATAAGGACCCAAAATCATTTGGATGAGATGGGTTCACCAAATGATTTGACAAAACTAAACTTTTTGTAAAAACCTAGGATGTTTCGTAGTCACATGCAATAGATAAAATGCTAAGGTACATATATGACACAAGAAATAAGCTAACAAAAAATAAAACCCCGAAGTACAAGAGAAGAGAAAGAATACTTAGTTTATTTTGTAGTTAATTTCAAGCATTTCAAACTAGAAGATTGATGAATAGGAGGAGGAGGATGTCGTAACCGAGCTCAAAAATTGTGTGACCATTGGATCTACCTAACTAGGGCACCCGCACTTTGGGTCGGGGTGCGAGCACCTTGGAGACTGCATTTATGTGCCCGTGACTACACAAAACCTCATAAAATATTTTTCTTATGTCACATCAATGTCGCTAACCTTCGGTGTTTGTCATTTATGTGTCATTGAATGAGCACAAAATTCTCTTATAACCTGTAAAGAGAAAAAGCACTTGAAAAACCCCAAAACACGTCAAATCCTAAAAAGAAAACAATGTAAAAGGGGAGTCAAACTTACCCCAATGGTCACATTACTAAGTGAAATTATGACCAAGCATTGCACTACATGCCGGACTCTATGTAGCTCTTGTGAGTGTGTGCGAGAATCGTGCCTTAGGAGGCTCTTATGCAAGATGCACTTGATAGTGATCGATAGCTATATGTAGCAATGTAGATAGATGTGTGGATGGAAAATGAACTTCCCCTCCTATGCATGTATGCAAAAATGTAGTCCCTTGTCCCTTGAATGAAGCTAGATGGATTTTTGATTCCCTTGAATTGTCTTTGGATGCAACCTTAGGTGATAGTAGTAGATGCTTAGAGCTTGGTCCTTTATTATGGTCACATAGATTTATATTTATATGATTCCCTTATTTAAATTTCACAATTAACAACTAAAAGGTCGACCCATAAGAAAACAAGATTCCCAAAGATAAAAGAGGCCCAAAAGGGGTGAGTAAGATACAAAGAGGTCAGGGGCACCTGAAGGATGAGAGCATCTAGGCGTTGGTGTCTCAGAGTGATAAAAGGTTAAACAATGAAGCATTAATTGGGCTATAGGGTGTAAGAGGCCAAGAAAAATACATGAACAAAGACAAAAATTCCAAAGACAGTTGTTAATTGCTAGTTTTCTCACTTAGGAAACATATGAATAGTGGTATGTGATTGGGACCTAGAAATGTACCCAAAGTGCGTGATTTAGTGTCTACAAATACACATTAAAGTTTTGCATGGTTGATGTGATGTTTGACCTTCGTAAATGGATTCTCAAACATTTAAGTCTATAATAGGGGCTTACACTAGATTAATTATATCCTACTACCACCATCTAACATCATCAATAATAAGAGGCTCTATAGCCATCCCCTGGTTTACATGTTAGACTAGCAAGTGATAAAAAAATCAATGACTCTCATAACCTTGTATTCATTACAAATTTCTCTAACACTTTGAGCTCAACACATAGAATCCAACCCTTTTTGAGCTTATTCATGGTATTTTATATTGACTATTACTATTTATTACTCTTTTGTATTTTGTTTCCCTTTTGTATTCTCTTAAGTGTGCCTTTACACTCCTTTTTCTTCTTTACATGTTTTTTGCAATCCCATAGACCAATCTTAACTTTTTGTGGACATTAATATATGAAGTAAATTAAACTAAATTGCTAAAGATATTTCAAGGTTGATTAAGTGAAAGGAATAAGTCAATGTGTGATTTGTTATGTGTGTGTATGTCTAAAATGCATTATTGCACCTATATATTTATAGTGTTCTTGAATTCAAACTAAGACCCTATTTAAAAACAAAACAACACATAATGGGAAAGAACGCTGACCAAAAGAGACACA
Source organism: Taxus wallichiana var. yunnanensis (assembly GCA_018340775.1). Lineage (NCBI taxonomy): Eukaryota > Viridiplantae > Streptophyta > Pinopsida > Cupressales > Taxaceae > Taxus > Taxus wallichiana. The sequence goes on from CM031240.1 coordinate 278,789,762, forward strand.
AAAACTTGACAAAACTAGCTTAGGGCCCAAAAGGGAAAGGGACTATTTTCATGGGAAAAGGACCCTTTTGTGTGATACTGAAAATGGTCAATGCCAAGTGAAATTGTCAAAACACCAATAAATGAGGAGAGAGAAATTAGGGAAAGGGAGAAAATAATGTTGACCTTTTTCATTATCATATGTGTTGTCATTGATGTCAAGTTGCATTGATGGAAAAAGTATTTGATGTCAAGCGACATTGATGGCAAAAATGATTAATTGGTAAAGTGAGCAAGTGAGAAAGATGAAGGTTGATTGGTAGTGTCAGCTCATAGAGGCTTTAGGATGATCAAGGATAAGTTCTAAGGGACTTAATTAGCTTTTTGAAAGCCGCGGATATAAGGAGTTAGTCGTTGAAGTTGTAAGAAGTCACATAAATCTAGAAGAATTCGTGGAAGCTTAGTGAAGGCCATGGATAAAGGGATGAATATGCCAAAGAAAAAGGAGCTAAAAGATGAGCCGCGAGTGAGAATGGTAAGGCCATGGATGTGAAGGAAGAGCCACAAAAGTAAGAATAGTCTGAAGGCAAAGCCACGAGCGTAAGGAAAGTCCAAGGAAGCCACACGTAAAGGGAAAGCTGCAAAGTAGCTAAGGATGGAAGATACCCATGGAGAATGACAAAAGCCATAGGAAAAATATAAATTAGCGGACATAGAACAAAGTCACAGGAAGGCGAAGACAAGGAGGAAAGCCGCGTAACATTATAAAAGTCATGATAACTAAAGAAAATATGTGAATGACTAAAAATACGCCAAGAAAGAAGAAATGTCACAAATCAAAGAAAAGTGTCGCGATACAAAGGAAAATGTCAAAGAAGCTTATAAAAGCCATGGATTGAGAAAATATGAACTGGACAGGCTCAAGGACAATCAAATTGATTTAAACATGGACAAGTGAGATTTTTTTCTCCAAAATCGATGGTGATTTGATTGTCGATGATTGCAGTGAGTATACAACTTGAGCTCCACAAAGAATGAATCAAAGAAATTTACAATTCCAACTATCAACATTTAATGCTCATTGACTCTGTGGGAAAATAGTTACACTCTCAATGTGATTCCTGATTTCAAGGAAAAATTAAATATCAAAGAAGAAAACAACTCACTCATCTTGATCATGTTTGAAATCCTAGAAAGATGTGTTATCCGAAATTTATCTCAAGGTGATTTTGGCCAATTGCATAATTTCTTTACGCTCTGGATAGATAGAAATGGTGAAAACAAGAAATCTAGATTTTTGAGGCACCCCTTTTTTTTTCTATAACTCCCTTTTCAATGAAAATCTAAGGAGTTAGCAAAATTTGCTTTAAAAATGGGGAAAAGGCTTGTTTTAATGTATTGTGGGTCTAGGGGCTATGGATGGAATGACTGCAGATTGAAATAGGGTTCCTCGTCCTTGACTTGGGTCCGAAATGCTAAGGAAAACAATGTATTGTGGAAAAATCAGGTCCCGCGGCCTAAGCGGTCCAAGTTCCATCGGGCCACAAGTTCCCAAAATGTTGACTTATCCGGTTTGTAAAGGAATGAAGTGGACACAATGTATTGATGGAAAACTTGGGTCCTCATGGCCTAGGATGTCCAAGTTCCATCGGGCCGCAAGTTCCCCAAAATGTCAACTTGTCAAATTTGCAAAGGAATGAAGTGGGCACAATGTATCATGGAAAATCAAGCTCCAATGTAATGGCCAAGTAGTCCAAGTTCCATCGCACCACAAGTTCCCAAAATGATGACTTGTCTGATTTGAAAAGGAATGAAGTGGGCACAATGTATTGCGGAAAATTCAAGTCCCAAAGGGCTGTAGGGCGGTCCAAGTACCATGAGGACATGAGTTCCACGCAGAGGTGAAATTATCGCACATCAAGGAGATAGAGTACAATACAATGCGGATAAGGCGGAAGTTTGGGGCCTAAACGATAAAATTTACTGAGGGACATGAGTTCCCCAAAAACCCACAATACAAAGGGAAAGTGGTTTAATGTGGATTATAAGAGCCCACATGGAACACCCCGACCCGACTTCAAATGGGCATAACTTTTGACCTGGAGCTCCGATTTTGACAAAATTGAACTTTTCAAAAGCTCTTGACATCCTCTATGAAAACAAGTTGGATTTATTATTTTTAGTAAGGTTATCCAGAGAAAATAAAATAAAATCTCCAGCTCCAAAAAAATTTAAATGTTCAATCCCATAAAATGCAAGAAATTCTTAGCAAACTCAAAATAGTTGCTCACACTCGGAGAGTCATAACTTGAGTGATTTTCAATGGATTTTGAAAATTTGGTATCATTTGAATCATGGTTCCAATTACAATGCAATAAAATCAATAAATTCATAAATTAATGAAGATTTTGTGGTATGTTTTAAGGAAAATGAGCCAATTTTTGTTTGGTTGTTTGAAAAGTGGTTGGAGAAGCATTTAATGAGCATGGGAAATCATTCTTCACTGCTGCAAGTTATGGGGTACCTTGAGATTGCTTCTGCAGGTCCAAAACCACTAACCACACTCATTTATCATGACTTGTAATCAGTTAGAAAGGGAATTTTGGGAATTGCATCCTCTCTCTCTCTCCTCTCAAAATTCTATAAATTGGAGTGTTGGGCTCATTGTTAAGGAGGATAATTTGAGTAGAAAAACTCTGTCATTTTGGTTTTGTGAAGCCAATGTGTCAGGGACTTTATAGTGGACTCCTTGCATGGTGATTCGTGCCTTCTCTTTTTAATATTTTGGATTGTGCATATTAATGAAGTAATATATGCAAATTTTGGATGTATCTTCCCTTGTTGTGTTTGTTTGAATTATCCTTGCCTCTCTAATATTATTGCAGAAGTTTGTGTCTACTATGTGCTCTTGCAAGGAAATATTATTGTTGTGTATGCATGAAAATGTGTTTTGAATGATGTTTTTAGACTATGGAGAATTGTTATCACCCTCTCTAATCTTCAATTTGTTTCCATTTTCACATATTAGGGATTATTCTCACACCCTTATTTTGGTGCATCACCTCTATAGTGTAGTTTTCCTTCATTTGCATGTTATTTCTCTCTCCTGGTCCCTTAGAAATTGTAGGATAGAGATAGTTAGTAGCTTCATCTCAGAGAGAATTAGTTTGCACTAGGATTAGGAGGAAGAACCAACTTTATCTGGAGGTCTATCTCAAGTAACAAGTCCCACAACTTGGAGATAGTACCCATGTTACCTAGTCACACCTTGAGCTCAAGCACACATGCTTGTGCAAATCGGAGGGTGCCATGATTTGGTGATAACAAGATGAGAAATCTATTTTTAGGTATCAGCTCATAAATAATTTCTATTGAATGCATAGAAAAAGGTGAAATCAAGCCAATATAGCAAGAGCAAAATCTAGAGTTAGTTGTATTCATTTAATGGACCATATTTTCAAGTGACAAAGTAGGAAAGGGTGCATGACACTCTAATCAAAGTGATGGAATGGGTCGATGGTCAATAAAGAGACAACTCGAAGCCAATTTTAGAGCTGCTTAAAAATGAAATAATGCAATCGAGCTAAGAGAGAGCGATAAAAGAAAAAGAGAGAGAAAGAGAGAGAAGACAAATGAAGTAAAGAAGATATATCATATGAGAAGAGCATCAGTGATAGATTGATTAAGCAAGAGGGGTCAATTCCAATGAGAAGAAGAGAGTGACAAAGATAGAACATGCATATATACAAAAGAGTGATCATAATCTATTGTGTAAGAAATTTTTGTAGCTAGATGATCAAAATTTGTATGTAAAATAAGTCTAAGTTGTAGCTTAGCATTTCTTAGGGGTTATAGACTCCTTGTGGGTAGGTGCCTGCGAAAGATCACCAGTGGCTGATTAAATTAGGGGTTGGTGCTCCTTGCAAGTTGGTGCTTGCTAAAATTCATTAAGTGGGTGCTTAGTAAATCTTTGAGCAGGTGCTTGAAGTTGTGAAGTGGGTGCTTCACAGGTTGAGTGGGTGCTCAACCAAACCATTGTAATCTTTGGAATTGGTGTTCCTAATAAAACCTTGGTTTGAAGTGGGTTTTTCTCCCGAAAGGGTTTCCCACTGTAAATTTTGTGTTTAGTGTTTTTTTGTCTGATATATGGTTGATGAATTGCACATGATATATTACTGCTCAAATTTAAGAAATTGTGGATTAAGTATGACTGAAATTAATTTCACCGCCCCTTAGTGCTTGTGATCTCTAACAAATAAAGTTACAAAACTTGACAAAATTATAGATAAATGAAGATGACAAGAAGAAAAGTGAAAATAAGAGTCAACAAGAAAACACCGACATACAATAACAAGTCAAGAGTGATACACATAAGAGAATACCACCAAGTGAAACCTAACTTAGACCAATAATCAATAAACATACAAATACACGAACACCAAAACACTTAATTAATTTGGTGTTAAACCGGATGTCTCCACTTAGATTCAAGAAGATAATAGTGGACCTTGTGCATACACCAAGTTGTATTAGTTCCACCCTTGACAAGACTCGATAAAGTAAACATTAATGCCATGTATGTTGGATGTGATGTTTTACCTTCACTAACAACTTCTCAAATGTAGGTCTCTAAAGGAAACTTGTACCATGGATATTAATTACATCCTATTTGAGTAATTAGACATCATCATTAAAAAGAGGTCCCATAACCATCCTCTAGATTTTGATGTCGACCAACAAGACATGATAGACTCAATGACTCTATGATCTCACATATTTTCAAACCCAAGATGCTTGTGTCTGATTAGGTGTCATGAAATTGAAAGGAAGGGATAATAGCCTGGTCAAAATAAGAAAGTGGTAGACACAAGGGATCAAGTGTCCTTTAATGCCTAGGGAAAGAAAACTAAAACTAAAACAACAATTTGAGCTCAAAGTACACCACATATGATTGCCAACGTGTAAACTAAAAAGTAATTTCATGATCAACTTAAAAGCTTACATTACATTGCTCCATCGCATTCGCACCTCGAGACATTTAGCATTTTTACTTTAGACATTAAAGTTGTAGCTCAAATTTTATTAAAGTTCCCATGTGGAGGCCACTTTAATTTTTGTTTAAAGTATAAATCCCTTCGAGGAAATCCAAAGCATTTGGGTAAGTGACAAAGTTGTCTAAGTGCTCATCTTTTATTCCTTAGTAAACATCATAAGGTCAAAAGCCATGGGTGAGGAATGTCATGACAATGCCATCCACTAATTCTTTTTGTAAAATGTGCAATACCCTGCCCTTTTCATTGGATGTGGAATAGAAGGATTTTTTTTTTTTTAATTAAGTGGAAACATTGGGTAATAAGAAACTTACTTCACAACTAGATCATATATTATTATAATATTAAACTATTATGGAAGGTTGATGGGTCTCTTTCACCTCGTATTACTACATGATTCTTTTCTCTCAACTTTATTAAATAATGTGATTAAATTTTTATTTTGAAATTATCATGTTATTGATTTATTATCTTTAAATACTTAATATTTTTAAATATTGTTTATTTAGTTTCTAATATCAAACATTTAATATTTGGAGAGTGGGGTTTTTTAATGGTAAAGATAGTTTTTTTTGAAAGGACTCTTAACTCTATTACAAGTTTTATCATCATCAAAACAAAATTTAAATCATAAAAAGGTTTTAAAACATTTTGATTGACAAAAGGCATACAACAATTTACATTACATTGTTTACATATGTTGATATAGCATTTCTTGATAGGAACACACAATGAACTAGTTAATCTTATGTAAATTTTTGAATCTAATTATCTCTTGGTGCTCTTTGTTAATCTAACACTTTGTTGATCCATAACTTCAATATTTTATGTGACACAACATTCGGACATTTAATATGGGATCGTCATTCATCTAAATCCTCTAGTTGAGGTTCAATTTCAGCACACTTCAACACCCTACATTCATATTTCTTAATTGTAGTTAATTCAATTCATGATTCAATGCAAAACATATTTTAAAAAAAAACTAACACATAAAAAATATTAAAATTATTAGTATCTTTTCACGTTATATAAGTGTCAAATTCTTATGTTCTAATTTTATTAAATGATACGATTAAAATTTAATTTCCAAATAATCAAATTACTACACCATACCTTTTTATTACTTCATATTTTATATTATATAAAAAGAGATAAAATTATTATGAAATTATATTAAGAGATCAAGACCTTGTTGAGTGCTAAGGCCTAGAGATACTCGACATGAGAGTCGAAACAGATTGAGGCTAGAATCGTGCTTTGGGTGACTTTGACGACGTGAATGCCCCTTACTCGTAGTTGCGTAAGCTCAAGGCGATCACTAATTTAGTTGTTTACTTACTCGTAATTATAAATCCGCTAAATACTTCCTCCAAAACATAAAGAGCAACCAACATTCTATGTAATCTAGTGTCCAATTGAATGCACTTTCTCAATAAAAATAAATAAAATTTTTACACTCAAAATATATGTTAAAAAGATCCTTGATAAAGAGTAACTCTTAATCTCAAAACATTCATTCAATTTTAGATTTCGTCCTTCAATCTCAATTTTAGAGGTATAAACAGATCCACTATTCTACTCAACTGTCATTAATTGTAATGTGTACTTTTCTGTAGTTAACAATGGACAATTTTATATATATATATATATATATATATATATACTTTACTATCTTTATTTGATATTGAATAGTTCGAAAGAAAATTTGAAAGTCTATATATATTATAGTAAACAGTGGGTGTTGATCAGGTGGCAGCAGCACCAATAGCAAAGGCCTTCAATGATAAAGATCTGTCGAGCGTGGGATCTCGGGCTTCTGATGCTGAGAATCTTCTGCCCTTTATGGGGAAACATAGTGGAATTTATGAATCATGCGTACCTGACCAGACTCTGCAACAACCAAAACTCACGCTGATCCCCTGTAGCTAATTTGTAGTATCAGCACCAGTTTTGGCTTTGTAACTGTCCTTATGGAGGAGTTGAGTGTGACACGCCAGGGGAAAAGAGGAAACGGAAAACCTGTAATGAAGGCGGAGAATATTAATCAGATTGGTCGGTGGAAGAGACGATTTGAGCTGCTCAGAAGCATTAAACATGGAGTTTTCAGTTGCATATTCAGGATTGTTTTTGCTGGTATTTCTGTGTTTTTTTGCCTGTGGTGTTGATTTTTATGAAGATGGAAAGGTTCTGTTGAAGCTCAGATCCAATCTGGAAGACCCACTAGGCCACCTCCAGGACTGGAGATTAGATGGAGTGGGGACATATTGTAGCTGGTCTGGAGTGAGCTGCAATGATGCGGGAAGAGTTGCAGGCCTTGATCTGTCGAGGATGAATCTCACTGGAAATGTGTCTGATGATATTCAAATGCTTAGAAGTCTTAAAAGCTTGAAGCTGGCCTCCAATGCCTTAGCTGGTGTGCTGCCTGGATCCATAGCCAATCTCACCCAATTGGTTGTTTTGGACATTAGTAGAATTTATTTTGATGGGGGATTTTCTAGTAGATTGTCCAAAGCAAAGGGTTTGATGAACATTTCTGCATACAGCAATAATTTCACTGGGCCTCTGCCTGAGGATATTGGCATGCTGTCTGAGCTTGTGCACCTGGATTTCAGAGGAAGTTTTTTTGAAGGAAGCATTCCATCTTCATATGGGAACCTGACCAAGCTCAAATTTTTGGGACTCTCTGGGAATAATCTGAGTGCTTATATTCCACCAGAGCTAGGCAAGCTGCTCATGCTGGAGAAGCTGATATTGGCATATAATAAGTTTGAGGGCGGAATTCCTGCAGAGATTGGGAATCTGAGCAGATTAGAGTATTTAGATCTTGCCTGTGCCAATCTTTCAGGGATTATTCCACCAGAGTTTGGAAAGTTAAGAATGCTGCATACCTTGTTTTTATTCAAGAATAGGCTGTCTGGAATTATCCCTCATGAAATTGGCAACATGACTTCTATAATGTCTCTGGATCTCTCAGACAATTTCCTCTCAGGGAGCATTCCATATGAAATAGGTAAGCTCAAGATCTTGACACTTCTTAGTCTTATGCTTAATAGTCTCAGTAGTAGAATTCTATAAACTATTTGTGAGCTTCCTAAGCTCATGACTTTGGAGATCTATAAAAACTCCTTTACAGGGATACTTCCACAGAAGCTTGGCAGGAACTCAGCTCTGCAATGGTTAGATGTCTCTTCTAATTCCTTCACTGGTACAATACCTCCCCATTTATGTGGAGGTGGTAATCTTGTCAAACTGATTATGTTCAACAATGGTTTCTCCGGACCTCTTCCCAGCAGTCTGGCTAACTGTACCTCTCTGTGGAGAGTAAGAATTCAGAATAACCAGCTCTCTGGAGCTCTCCCTGCAGGATTTGGATTGCTGCCTAATCTCACAAGGCTTGAATTGGCTAAAAACAGTTTGAATGGCAGCATCCCACTTGATCTAAGCCAAGCCTCCAAACTGTCTTTTGTGGATCTGTCCTATAATGAGTTTCAGGGTGGCCTGTCCCCTGATTTGTGGAAAAAAATGGCAGTTTTGCAAAGCTTTTATGCTTCCAACAACAAGCTAGTTGGTAGAATTCCTTCTAATTTTTTAGACTGCCCAAGCCTGTGTGTGCTAGACTTGTCTGGGAATTATCTTACAGGTAACATTCCCACCAGCATAAGGATGTGCAAGAGGCTTTTAAGGCTAGATTTGAAACAAAATGAACTGAGTGGACTCATCCCTCCAGACCTCGCCTCACTGCCTGTTTTAGCCATGTTAGACCTCTCTGAAAACTCTCTAACCGGCACGATATCTCCTGAATTTAGTAATTCCACAGCCCTCGAGATCTTGAATGTGTCCTATAATTTTCTCTCTGGTCAACTCCCTAGGGAAGGAATATTTAAGTCTCTGAATCCGATGCTTTTGTGGGGAATGCAGGATTGTGTGGAGGAGTTTTGCCCAATCCCTGCTTCCTTACAGACAACATAAACGGGCGATCCCCCACTGTAACCAAGAAGAGACATGGATCTCTGGTACTCATACTTGGAGTCATGTTTTCAGTTTCTTTGGCAATTTTACTGCTAGGGAGCCATGTGTTTTACAGAAAGTTCCAAAATAGAATTCCCTGCAGGAACATCAAGTTCAAGGACAGCAGCTACCTCAGTGAAGAATGGCCATGGCGGCTCACTGCATTTCAGAGACTAAGCTTCACAAGCGCCGATATACTGGCCTGCATAAAGGAAAGCAACATCATAGGAGTGGGTGGGACAGGAACAGTCTACAAGGCAGAGATGCCGAGCGGTGAAATTGTTGCAGTGAAAAGCTCTGGAGAAGCCATGAAAATGCCAAAGATTACTAAGACCCAGGCTTCCTTGCAGAAGCAGATGTCTTGGGAAGGCTGAGACATAGAAATATAGTGAAACTGTTGGGCTACTGTCACAACAATGTGAATCCGATGCTCATCTACGAGTACATGCCAAATGGAAGCCTAGCAGAAGCCTTGCACGGAAAGGAAGCCCCACTCACCAATATGTTGGCAGATTGGGTTACAAGATATAATATTGCTGTGGGCATTGCACAGGGCTTATGCTATCTACACCATGATTGTTTTCCCTTGGTTGTACACAGAGATGTCAAATCAAATAATATCCTCCTCGACTCCAATCTTAATGCCCGGGTTGCTGACTTTGGAGTCGCAAAGCTCATTGAGAACAATGAAACAATGTCAACTGTTGCTGGTTCATATGGTTACATTGCTCCAGGTTAGTTTATACTATACACACTTTTGAAGTTTTTTTGTTTGAACTGTTGGGGCTCAGGCTAAAACCCTAACTTGTGCTTGTTAGCAGTTCCAAACAGATCTTAGTTGTTGGAAAACATTTCCAACACAGAGTAGGCACTCTGCCATTGTCCCCAGGTTATAACAATGACCTGGGGATCGGCCCAGTAACCATGAACAGCAAGTGATTCTAGTATACACCTAATTGCAGGAGGAATTAGAGGGCGGTCTCATGCTGGGGGCTACTGCTCCTATTTTTATAGGAAATGTGTTTCCATGTTTAAAAAAATTAGGCCGGGTGAGGATATGGATTTCAGATATAACCTAAATTCAAGAGTTACCCCTCCTAATTAGGTGATCGAGGATAAGAATTGTAGTTGAGACCTAATTGCAAGAGAAATTACCCAACCCTGGATAAAAATTGTGGATGAGAGGCTGCCCACACGTATACCAAGGCTGCCAGAAATCATACTTTTACCTTCCAATGATCATGTTTCTTTACATGTTGGGGCCGGCCTGATCCACAATCACCATCCTCTTTATTAACACCTAATTGCAGGCAGAGTTAACCCCAATTTTGTAAGACTGTAAAATCAATGCCTCGTCTATCTGTAGCTTCCAAAATCTGTATCCTTAGTCTAATAGGAGGAATTACCTCCTCCTGCACAACAATAAAATCCCAATATCCTCGCCTATCTGTACCTTCCAAGATCTTTAGCCTACCTGCTATTATACTAGGCCTAATTGAAAGAGGAATCACACCTCCAATCTTGCACAAATATAGAAGTTTTCTCGGAGTTGATGCCTAGATCTTTCTTCAAGTGTTATTAAATTACACCTACATGCAAGAGGAACTCCCCCAATCTTACAAACCTGTAAAAACCCAATAGCTTCACCTGTGTACCTCACTCACTCCAATTCCATAATGTAAATAACCCATATCCCTCACCTCTGCATACACTGGAAAGTCTGCACTATCCCTCTCTCTCTATATACATATAATCCATCTTAATATATTTTCCATTTACATTGTTGTGAAGGTTGTGATCATAGTTACCAAATATGGTAAAATCCTAAAAAAATCTGTATTTTTCCATATTTTTCATTTTTGATCAATATCTTTTTTCATATTTGAAGACCACCACTTAATACTCTCCTTACAAAAATTGCTACCTTGGTTGTGACGTTCAAATCGCTGCTGTTGTTATTGCAGAATATGCATACACCTTGAAGGTGGATGAGAAGAGTGATATATACAGCTTTGGGGTGGTCCTTATGGAGCTTCTGACTGGTAAAAGGCCAATTGGGCCTCATGAATTTGGTGAGGGAATGAACATTGTAGAGTGGGTGAGATCCAAACTTGCAGGTAAGGATGGAATAGAACAGGCTTTGGATCCAAATGTTGCAGGCTCTTCCAATTCTGTAAAAGAAGAGATGATTTTAGTGCTGAGGATAGCTTTACTGTGCACCAGTAGAGCTCCCAGGGACAGGCCTTCCATGAGAGATGTGGTCACCATGTTGGGGGAGGCCATGCCCAGAAGAAAAAGCAGTGCAAATACCAAAGATACCCAACATTGTCATCGCCACGAATACAGTCTGCAGATAATGAAGTCCACCTAAATGCAGGCCATTATCATCAATGTTTAAAATTATGGCGATGGAGATGATCAACACCACTTCACCAACTGACAAAGCAATAGGTTTCTCATCTCCCATAATATATATATCTATTTTAGTTTGTACCAGTAGGTCTACCTAGTTTGAAGAATATCCGCTGTAACAAAGGGTGCTTTAGAAAGCTTTCTGTTGCCTAGTTGGAATCTTTGTTGGACATGGTATATAGCTGTGTTACTTGCTTTGCATTGGTGCATGCAAGGATTTCTTTGTATTCTAGTTGATAGTTATTTCACCCAGAGGAAATTTGTAATTTATCACATCGACATTTGAAAATAAATGTTGTTTGGGCAGGGTTACTGGCTATCATGTTTGGAGTTGCTGCTTAATTTCTTTTCGTTCTTTGTTTATTGTTTTTTTATTGAAATATCTTTGTTGCAATGAATTTTATGAGAGTTTACTTGACCCACGCGCCAGTCTATCTCAACAACTATTTTATTTGGTATTTTGGAGTGTGCTATCATACCACCCATCTTTTGGTATGATTAGAGTTTATTTGACTCACTCTCCCTCTATCTCAACAACTATTTTATTTGGTATTTTGGAGTGTGCTATCATACCACCAATCTTTTTGTATGATTAGACATGCATTAGATATTAATATAGAGATTTTCAATAAAAACATCAATGTTGTTTGTGATTATATTATTTCTTATTTCCTATTTTCTTACTTATTTTGATTTACATGTATTTAATATAAACTAGATCTCTTATAAATAGTTCAATCTAGTTACACTACTATGTTGGATTCAAAAAAGGGTTGCAAATTCTATCATATGTTCAAGATATCACATTTTAAAGTCTTATAATTAATTGTTTATTCATAGACATTTTAATTGTTGATTTATTTATAGACATTACAACTCCACCCAACACCCAATTGCTATTGTAGGATGCCTAAAAGAGACATAAATATGTCAAGATAGAATGATCACCAAATATATTAAATGAAAAGTGACATGTATGTCAAAGTAGAATGAGTGTCAAATATATTATAGTACATGTGAAGAAAGCTAATGTGTTATCCTCAGTAGAAGATTACAATAACAATACAATAAGACAATGAACGAATTTGTATCTTCTAGTGATATTAGCACAAAACAAACAGTCCTTATTTTGAGGATAGCCATAAAAGATTTTACGAAATAATCTTTGCCTTTTGTGGATATTTGTAGATAATCACTTGAAATATATTCTTAAATTTATACATAATTTATGCATAAGATATTAAATAAACTAGTCCATATATCTTAAATACATCTATCTAAAAAGTGGTGATACATGTCATTTTCAAGGCTTTTATATTAGGTTTCATGTTTGTTACATTGATTAATAACTCAATAACATTCTCTCGAAAAGTATTATTGACTTATGATAAATGACACCAATCTAACTATACCAATGTTAGGCTCAAAAATCTTTCAATAAAAAGGGGCACATCGTGCACTCCCAAAAATATAGACGAAGCATCTGTGGGACATTTCCATTTTGTTCATCACCTTGTCACACCCAAATCAACTTCCAATTTAGTCAAATAGCTAAGTGCATTTGTTTTCTCTTGCTTTACTCTATTTAACACATGTTCTAATTGATCTATCTTGCAAATTGTTATATATGTATATTGTGCTTCAAATGCTTAACTAATAATCTTATTATACATCATGTTTTAAACCCTAACATGGAATTGAATTAAGTAAAGGAATTGAATTTCCCTTCCTCTATAACTTATTTCTTTTTTGGGTGTAATCATATGGTGAACCCACTTATTGATCCAATCCTTAACCTATTTAGCCTAGGTCACCCTATTCTGAATCAAGCCTTCTATTACAAATCCCTATGGTTTTCCTTTCCTATTAGGTGCATGATTCTTTTCATAATCTCTAGGTTTGTTATCTCTCGTGCTTTCATGGCTTACCCATTTGTAATAGATATCTTTGATGAAGTTTATATAAGGTTTCAAATTTTCTTCCTTCGAGTGGTTTAGGTATCATCCTTTGATTAGGTCCCTCTTTCCTTTCAACTCGCAAGAATGGAACAATCCCCAACAATACAAGCCTCTATACTCACTTTGTTTGATCCAAGGATGCGACAAAACTACTATTCCATCATCTCTACTATCCCTTAATGACTTCCTCTTGTCTATGGAATGTATTTAGCTTCACATATATGATCGTACTCACCCTCGACCTGGTCTCAGCTGATCTGGATGACATTTTGGGTGGTTAGAAATTCCTTAATTCTCCCTAAACCATTACAATATGGAAGAGAACTTTGATAGCTTTCCAACACCTATTGGAATGCGTGAATCAGACACCATATGCTCCCGATATCACTGGTCAAAGTTCATGGTCAAAATAGGTTAACAAGGAAAACACAAGTCTACAATACTCTAACTTGTGCACAAAGTCTATTTGCGTAATTCGGAGTTTATTGTGGATGTGTTTGGTCTAATCCTATGGTTTTCAATAGCGGGTCCACTCTTGTTTCAAAAGGGGACCCAAATTGCCCCAATTACTCTATAGTTTTTATGCCATATTATGTTGTGTATTGTGGTACCGACATGTGGTAGGATAGAGCTCAACATTTTTGAGATTTTGAAAGGTCCACATGGTGGGTCCTCATGCCACCACGTGATCTCGCCACCATCCTAACTCACTATCCAAACCGAACGAGCTCGGGGGCCTCGTGCTCGTAATAACCTCGCCACACAATTTCAAATTTACAACACAACCATTTGTTTACCTAACTCATCAAGTCATTTCAACCATACACGGCTCGCAGAGACCACCCAAAAACTTACCAATGTGGTCGAGCTGCAAATCACACTAACTCGCCAACTGTTTGAGTTCGCAGGGAACTGCAATTCCCATACTTGCAAAACAAATGTGGATGTGGTCGAAGCCACAACTATAAATGGCGGTCATATGCTATTCAAAGCCTAAGCAGGTGTAACACTTCGTGCAATGTGGGATAATTCCCAACCAAACATACCAAAAACATTCACCATGGGAGTCGAACCCACGACCACCAAGCAAAAAGTTAAGCGCCCAAGCCAATCTGACTATGTGTTGCAAGTAGTTGATAAGGGCCAAATTGTTATTTAAATAATGGTATTCGAATGACTGTGTAATGGTAACAAATGTCAATATTGTTCTTACAACCATATATATTTGTTATACCTCATCATATTAGACGTGTTCTCTTGTGGGTGCTTATTGAGGTCGACTATACAGTTGATAGGTTGAGGTCTTTGTCATAGGGGAAATTTCCCGAGAAGCCTTGGTCATTTCTTCCCACAAGTCAGAGGCTAAAGAAGAAGGAAAAAAATGATGAACATGGAGGTTGGAGCCGAATTGTGTATATCTTTAACAATGGTGAGTGGTGTGATAAGTTTCGAACAATCCTCCTTGTCCTTTCCCATGAATGAGTTTGATTGCCCCACGAGAGATTTTGAGTGCAAATACACTTTATTTCTTTTGCTTTATGGTTGTTAAGAAGGCATATTAATATGTGTATACTTGTATTTTACTTGATTGTTTATTATGTAACTTAATACCTTATTTTCTTACCACCCAATTTTTATATTTTTTTCAATGTTAACGAATACAATTATATGCTTTCAATTTTTAAAAACTCTAATATCACATGAACTCGATATTTTATAAAATTATGGATTCTTTAATAAATGTCATTTCCACCATAACATTTATTTGGGAGGATCCTAAAATAAAACAGGCTTTCCAAAAGTGGCTTGGGACCTTACGCTGTCATCCCAACGAGGCTAAAGGAACATAGTAATATATAACATCAATATGGAATCAAGTGTTTTTTTTTTTAAATGGATCCCTGGGCCATTAAAGGGAAAGGGATTAGAAGGTGTGGGTAAGACATTCTATCTCTTATGGAATCCCTTAAATAGTTAGATTAATTAGAAAAGGCTTGGTTACTCTACTCCCTAATTGTTTCTATGCTTATCAAATCGGTGGGAACTTTTTTGTCAAAATTATTTGGAAAGATGGGGAGGACATTAAACCTTATCTTGTTTGGAAAGAATATGAATTTCAAAATGGCCTTTCTATCAATAACAATCCTCTATGGTGGTCTCATATTATCAAATTTCATAGTGCTCCATTTACATAGGCACTCTATGTAAAATCACTTAGATTCTTTAGAAAGGGAATTCATATCTTTCATCATCTCTCTTCAAGAGATGCACTAAAACTTATCTTCTTTGCCCAAGCTCAAGGCCAAGTATGGTCTCAACAATGAGTGCTTTAAGTTAATTAGTGAACTTCAAATGGATGTCTCAAATGATGTTTTACACAAAATTGACTAAAGGCTCCCCCTCAATGGTGGATAGAATGGATTTTGCATGTGGCCATGCCTATGATTTGGTACAAACCAATTAGGTTATTAGTGACTCTCTCTCAAGCATGTGTCTTATGATGTTCTTCAAGCATTGTAATTTTAACACTTCTTTTCCTTGGTCCAGGGATTTCTTACGTTTTGGTCGACCATTATTAATCCTAAGAAGTTCAATTTGTTTGGTATTTTCTTTGTTGTGGTATTCATTTGGGTGATAGATTATGGTATATGGATATCTCAACCCTGTGGCCCAAATGTCATGCTTATGTATTACACTCTCTCAAGAGCATATTTTGGTTTTGTGTGCATGCCCAATAAGATTGGAGATGTCCATGTTCACTCCTTTAAACCCTTCAAACTACAACCCTTCATTTGAAACATAGTTTTATATGGGTATTTTCACTTACTCATTGCAAAATTCAATAAAATATGGCATATTTTTACAATTAAAATGATCTTTCAACCACGTAAGGACATAAACTATGTTATTTTTTATCATGAAGATTTGAAAAAGAATTTACTATTGCTAGCATAATTTATTTATTACATAACACCGTGTTACAAATTCAAGTGGCAATTGAGATATAAGTTCTAGATGTTGACCACCTTCATACCTTAATTGACCATTAGGGCATGACATTGTATTGCTAGAGGCTTCATGTTGACTCCTTCCAACATAGCTCTTTCAAGAGAGGCAAGGATAAGGGGGTTGTAATAGATGTCAACTTTGTTCTTACAATCATATATATTTTCTATATCTCATTATATTAGATTTTTTCACCCGCAGAAAAGTTTATTGAGCTTGGCCATATGGATCAATAGGTTAAGGGATTTTTCATAGGGAAATTCCCTTGGGAAGCCTTTGTCATTTCTTCCTAAAAGTCAGAGGCTTGAGAAGAAGAAAAATGATTAACATGAATGTTGGGAGCCGACACCTAATATTATGTTTCTCCAAAAAGTGAGTGGTGTAATAAGTTGAAGAATCCTCCTCATCCTTCCCCATGAACGAGTTGATTGCTCCATGAGAATGTTTGCTTGCATCGTTCGCAAACTACACTTTATTTCTTTGACTTCATAATCGTTAAGACAACATTTTAATATGTGAATACTTGGTTTTTTACTTGTTTATTTTACAACTTAATACCTTATTCCTTTACCAACCAATTTTTATATTTATTTCATTTTTTAACGAATACAATTGTATGCTCTCAATTAAAAAAAAAAACTCTAATATCACCTCAAATGGTGATTTTATAAAATTATGGATTCTTTAATAGAGACCATCTCCACCACAACTTTTACATTCATATAATAATGTGCATCTTTCTCGTAAAACCCACATGGATGGGACACGTGTTTCTTAAAGCTCTCCAAAGTTTTCTTCGACGAGACTACTTTCGCCACTCATGCTTTGGACACGAATGGTATCCTACTTAATATTAAAAAAAAAGCAATCTCCAAATGTACTTTGTTAAGTTTGTACCAAATGCATGCATATATTTTGTTTGTTCCATTTTGTATGCATTGGGGGCATGTTAGAAAAGTTGCTAATGGAGCAAAGAGAATGTTTAAGTCTTGTCCCATCGGAGAAAGAATCAAAATGGTAGACCATTTTCTTTATGAATATAGAATCAAACTTTGAGGCATTACCTCCAAGGCTATAGTTTGTATTTTTAATAAACAATTATGTACATTTATTTATACAAAATAAATAAAATAATTCAATGGTTGTATTTATTATGTTAAAAGTTATTTGGGGTATGCATTTGATCTCATCCTTTTAATTTTGTTTTCGCAGAAAATCAATCTTGGTGGATTCTTTGTGAACCAACATTCTCTATCAATTGAACTTCACCTTTTCGATAACTAGAATATTATTTGAGTTAAATCCATTATGCAATTGTAAATTTTGAAATAAAACTCAAGTGATTAAATTTATGAATGTGAACGAAAGAAACAAACTTGCATCAATATGTAGTATAGATGCTAACTAAGAATTAATGAACTAAATTTAAAGTATGGTTCAAACAACTTGAATTACTAGGAGAAATGAAAAAGTACATGGAAATTAATTATTTGAAATACGGAAAGAGATATCAATCTCAAGGTTCTTATTTTGTATTGTCCACATATCATATTATCTAATAGTTCAAGTACTTTTTCTACCATTTTTACTAATTGCTTATAAATGGTATCAACTTAGTTACATCATCGATAGGGTTCGCTAAAATATTTTCGATAAAAACAATTTAACATAATCCTACTATTATCGTATGACTAAGATGTTACGAATTTTCGATTACTTCTCTAAACAAAAAGAAATGAACTTCTAAGCGATGTTTCAAATAAACGTCAAAGTTAAGGTTAATATCTCCATGTGATAGTCAAATGGGCATCAAATTTAGGTACAGTACATCAATTTGAACAACACACGACATCACACTCCATCACTAGCCACGATGCCATCAGATGATGTCTATTGGCATAAATATATTACAAAAAAAGAAATTCAAAAGGAAAGATTAATTTATGAAAGCATTGATTGATATCCTATTTTAAAAACAAATTAAACCTAAATAATAAAAGTTTGTGAATATACCTAAATTTGGCAATAATAACTTTGTCTTTATCCCTAAATCATGACTTGTACACATATTCCAAACCTATAGGTGACCTATCCTTATTTCTCTTGCATGACTTACTTCTCTATTCACACTTCTCAATCACTTATATAACTAATTACATCAGTCCACAATAGTGTATTCCTCCTAGGCATCACTATGGGACCATCCATCTTGAACCAAACTATCTAATGGTTTAGTCCAAAGCTAACATTTTTGTCCTCAACCACCTAACAGTCACTTTTTCAATTTGATATATTCCATGGGTTAATTTATATCTATTGTGCGTCTAGTTTACCATTCTACAAATTATTGCGTGCATGAGCCTACACCATTCTATTACGCATAGAGTAAACGTACCACCCCACGCTGCATATCAAATTAAGGAAAACATTTAGCACACTTACCTAAGGTGCGAGAGAAATATGGTCCTCATTGTGTTTGGCCTAGACCTAAAGTGTTCCATAACCGATCTTTGCTTACTCAAGAGACAAATAAACTATGGGAAAAAACATTAGACTAAGAAAATACAAGCATTATTAGTAAACAAATACTCATGCGCAAGAATAACATATCGACTCAACAACTCTTTACTCTTATTCATAATCATATCTCTTATACATTACTTATGCAGTAACCATACAATATCTTTGTCTCTCTATGCCATCATACTTCTATGTGAATTACATTCATCCTTCAAGGGGTGTTTATACTAATGGGATCTTACCATTCGTTAGCTTGAACAAGAGTTATACTAGCCCTTGAGTTCATTTTACAAGTAGTTTAACTAATACAAAAGTAAACACACATCTTACATGACACCACATTTTGTTCTCGTATCTCGCAAGGAAGCCTTGTCACTCTAGGTACTCCACACTATTAGTTAAATGATCTTATACTATTATCAGTGTGCTACTAGTTCTTCCTTGTCATGCATGGAATTTGAATAGTAGTTAATTGTAGTAACTTGTTATTTCCTTTTGTGCTCCGATTTCCAAACACATGAAATTTCCGTGCATGTTCAAAATATTGCATGTGCTTCCTTATTTATCCAATCCCAATGAGTCAAAATCTTGGTCCCACATTTATATCTTTATGTGCATTAGATTATTTCTTTGGTTCATAACATAGGCATGTAGATCTATTACGACTTCACAAAAGGTGTGTGCACTCCAAAACCGGTGTCTTCTTAGGACCTAGCCAAAATTTATATATATCCTTATACAAAACTAGGGCTCAACATTACTCCACACTAAAGTGGTCATTTGCTTTCGCTAGAGTAACCCTTTTCAGCGTCTTTGATGCAATGGCATCATCATAAGTCTACCAAAAATGTGAAATTTTCATTCTCTACATATCAAAAGGTCTTGAAGGAAGGTTTAGATTCATTATATGGTGTTAGGAAGAGGCAAGCTATTCAAATTTCAAATTCTAAGTTTTCCCTCCTAGATAGTAATTCAAAATTTGAAAGTATGTAAAAGGGACAAATAGCTTGTAATGAATGTGAATAGTGAATATGAGTGAGTCATAGGGTGTATGTGGAAATATAAACATGTTACAAGTGTGTTCTAAGGGATATGAGTGAATAATGTATCAAATCATCATGTTATGTATAAGGAGAAGGAAGTTGAAAGGTCACTTAGGGAAGTCCAAGAGTCATAAGAGGTTAAGTAGGAGTTAAGGAGTAGATATATGCAAGCTAAAATTCAAATATAGTAGAGAGGAGAGGTGTTAGGAATCATTCCTTGGATGGAGGAGGAAGAGAAGGATGAAATGAAGAAGAATCACACAATTTTGTATGAAGAAATACAATGATGTATACATAAGCACAATTTTTGTATGTTATTTTGCTTCTTTAGGAGTGATTCGAGTTTTTGTTTAAGAAAGTGTGGTTCAAACTCTATAATGCTGTAATAATCAATTGTATGGCTGCTAATAAGTTCTTTCTTACATTTATCTTAGCTTGGTGTGGTGATCTAATGTTTTTTTTAATGAGACTTAACTCCAAACATGACCGTAGTATCTCTCAAAGGCAAAAGGGTGAGTTTATTGTTTGAGGCATGTGGGAATATGTGTGTAAGGAATGTGAATTTAGGGCTTAACAAGATTCAGAGGTTAAAATACTATTTTTTTCATGTTGATAATCACAAGCATATGAAATTGTGATTGTGTGTGTGAAAATTAGAGGATTTGTTTCGAACTAGTTAACATAACTTTTCAAGTTTAAATCCAAATGATCTTAAATTTATACCGTATGAGGATGATAGAATTTTTCATATGGGGTTTTTGGTTGCCCTTAATTTTGAGAATTTTTGAGTTATGACACATTTTCCTAGCTGGACTGAGGATGCACACAAATTGTTTAACAAAATGTCTGTCTGGTAAAATGAGTGTATCTCCCAGTGTTTTGAAGATTTAGGTTATGAAATTTGGAGGGTATAATATTGACAACAATTTTCAAGTGGGTTTTAAATATTTTTGTGATTTGAACCTTACATGAAAATCTATAGTAAAATATCAGCCGGATTGTTCTTAGGCTTGGGTTAAGATCCTCAAATGTAGAGTTAAGTGGAGTTAGTTGGTATGAAGCTTCTTTATTGGTTGGATGTGTGATTGAATCTATTTGATCTACATCACTCTTCAAAAACTTCAGGCACCTTCTGTTATAGTTGATCAATGTGTGCCTTCCATGTATATATCATTATTTACAAGAGAAGGCCCGACTGTCAATACACATGGCCATCTCTTTCGGATTTTACATTTTTCTCTTAGGCCTCAGTTTGTAAGATTTATAATCACGTCCATGCCTCTATGCTAAATTTTTCAAGTCCACTCTCTTCCATAGATGTTTTTTTCCTCAATTCGCCTAAGAGGTACTTGATTTTGTCTTTTTTCACACTAATCTCCTCCTTCATATCTTTAATGTCTTGGAGCAACTTATCCTTGCTTTCTTTATCCATGGAAGTGGTATAAATCTGCATATTTTTTATTTATTTTGGATCTCGGGAGTATGTGAACATCAATTATCTTGGTTTGTTTAACACACCCCTTTGAAAACTTTGTCCATGTACGCAACCTTTTCAATAAACTTGGTAGCCAAGTCCACATGAGTTTTTAATTTTTACATGGAGAGATCTTTAGCTTTAATTCTTTCCCCTTACTTTGTCACATGCAAGTTCCTCCTTTTGCTTCTCTCTTCTTTAATAACAAGCTAACCGATTCTCCCAATTTTTCGACACCTCCTTGGATTTAATGGCATGTCCTAAGTTAGTTTGGGTTCATTGGTGAGGATTCATTTATAAAGGTTCAAATCTTTCAAATCATTTTGCATGTATTTCTATAAAGCAAATCCTTATGTTACCTTAATTGTGCTACTAGATTTTTCTCGGTTTCTTTTAGTTCCATTGTTAACTCCTATACATGTGCCCTTTGCATTAGAATATTGAAAATATTTGAGAGATTTTTTTGTAAACCTCTCAAGAAAGTTTTAATAGTATGCCACCAACTCCGTGTCTCTGTGAAGGCTACTTCCAATCCTCCAACAATTTCATTAAGATTTTATGCAAGCTTGACATCGAGACCTTAAATTGGGGCTCATTAGTGTACACGTCTAAAGTGAATGCGATAATGACTTATTTGTCTTGGAAATGGCCAGGGTATCCTCCAAGTAAGAACAAAAGAAAAGTTCCCTTTTTCCATGTTTGAAATCGAGAGAGCAAAGTCTTTAGGGAAATTTTTCATGAAAATCAATCTCTGCATCTTCTATCTTAGAGCCCTCTCGTACACCCTTTCCGTTATCCACATAGAGCTCATTATTTTATTCTTCATCATTGGCGCATGCATGGTCTAGGTTCTCTTCCTCCTCCTCTTAGTTATTCTTCTTCTCATCCTCCCTAGATTTAGTTTCTTTTTCCTCCCCTTCAACATTTATAATTTTTGAAGGTGCCTTTGGGGTGAACCAAGTTTTGTGTTGTATTCTTTAGTATATTTACTATTTCCTTTCTTAACCTCCTCATATGTGGAATGTTTTGGTGGAGAAGGTCTCTTTGGAGGTGTTACAAAATTTTATGCACCACCTTCTCCCTTCTCTCATTCTTTAGAGGCACAAGCATATTTTTCACTAACACTTACATCAATATCTATCACCATTTTATCTCGGTGTAGTTAAATATTTTAATCCTTCCCAACCCCATCCCCGCATCCCCACACTTGGAAAATCTCTACACGATTTTCTCGTAGTTAATTTCTAGTAAGTTCACCATTCACATTTGGTATAAGATCCCATTTAGGAGCATGTACAATCAAGTCGAAAAGTATAGGATGAGGGCATAAGAGATAAGAGGTCTTGAGAACAAAATTCTTAGTTGGAGAGTGAAATAAGCCTCCTGCAGCCTTCCCAATCCCATCCACGCATCCCCAAAGTTTGAAAATGTCTACAAGATATTTTGTAATTCATTTCCAACAAGTTCACTATTCACATTTGGTATTGTTGGTGTGTGTGCCATGCCTAGTCATCATCCACATCACCCGGTGAGTCATCTCACCTCGCAAGAGTCATAGGTCTTAGAAAGTCAAATGAAAAGTGGCAGATTCTGTCATTGTCATTTGCATTAGTGCGTCATAGGAGTTACATTCCTTATTTGGAATTGTAACTCATCCTTTAGCGTCATATGCTGGCGTCATATGCTTTAATCACGTCATATGCGCTGGTGACATCATTGATTCTCTTTCCTTGTTTAGGCACGAGGGTTACACATCACCCCTATTTGTACTTCCTTTTTTCGATCTATGAGGATGAGCAGACTTGTTTTCTTACTTGCATTTTCATTCCATTGTTTCAATCTTGCTTATTACGTTGGAGCTTGACGTTACCATCGAGTGCAACTGCGTTGTGGTGCATTGTTTTCGACATCGGTTCTTGTTTTTCCCTCTTTCATGGTATCAGAGCTGGTTTCGGTAAACGTGCACTCTTTGATTATTAGTTGTTTATTACTTCGGTTTCGTTTTTTAATCATTCCACGTGCAAGTTTTCGATTATTACTTTGGAATCGTGCTAATCTACTTAACAGTTTGCTCTTGGAGTTTTTTTTTTTGGGTTTTGTGCTTGTGTGTAGCTTGCTCCTCCTATGGTGTTGTTCACTATTTGCATAGTCTAGTGCTGTTTCATGCTTTGGCTCATGTTGAATGCTCTTGCTCGTGCATTGTTTTTTTGACTTGGAGGCTCGGTTTTTGCTCCTTTCTTCTACACATTTTTGTGTGGACGTGGTGGTTTAACTCGGTTTTCCTTTGGAGGTCATTTTTGCTGAGCTCAGACTATGCATATCCCGTGATCAATTCATTTTTTTGGTTGCTCTCCATTGGTTAGACTCGAGCATGTTTGCAGTCTAAACGTGGTTGTTTGGATTTGTTCAAACTCATTTTTTTACATTGGATTATCGGGACCTGTTTGTTTGGTGCCTATTCTACCGTGGTTCTTGGACTATAGTGTTTTGTTTGCAGGCCTTTTATTACTCACTTTGCTATGTTGAAGTTCTTACATTGAAGCTCGCCTTGGGCTTGGCTCTACATTGATCTACAGTTCAAAATCTCACCTTTCTTTATTCTACGTGAGACTTCATCTGTTTCCCTTTGTTCTCTGTGCTCTTACCGTTCTCTAGGGGCTCATTATCCTACCTCAGCATTACATTCTTCACGTTCAGGTTTCAACCTGCACCTTCTCTGCAAGGATCTCGGTGGTTCGGTTTGCATTTCCTCACGGCCCTGGTTCATTCCTTTCTGCTCTTGGACTGTGCGTTCTATTTTTTCTATCGCTTCCTATGGTCTCACATTCGAGCCAACCGAGGTCTCTCCTCTCGTCAAAGCTTGCTAGCATTACTTACACGTGGTTCGAACTTGTGTTTTCTCCTCTCTCGCTTCGGTTGTTTTCTCTATAACTCGCATTTTTTTCTTCGCATTGAAACGGGTTGAATTCTACATATCTCGTTCTGTTTGGCACCATGGCACGTGGCTCTACCTCGGCATTTTCCTCTGACCTGACCATTCCAGCCTTGGCCTGCAGCCCCTCTCCATGACAGTTTACTCGGTCAACCCTTAGCGCAATTTGCTCGCACTCCTTCAACGGTTGTGTCTTCAACGGTCAACATTTCTTTTTAGACCTATTTGGCGGTAAGACCCTTTTGGTATTGATTATTGCTAAATCAATCTCACCTTTTAATATTTTAAGGTGTTAAATATTTTGGCTTGTATTATTAACCTTCCTTCGAGTGTCAAAGATGGAGGGTGAGGTCTCAGGGTTGGCAGGAGGCTAATCCCCCTTACAATTAAAACAAACCCTAGCTAAAATTTGATGCCATTTCCAACAAGCATACATATGACACCCTTTGCATGCATTTAGGGAACTTTTTAAATCCATTTGTAGGCTTATTAGCATTTTTCCATCAGTTGTGGGAATTGGTTTTTGCTATAACTTTTGACTCGTTGCTTGGTTTTGAGCACTTCTTTAGTCAAAGTTGCATGTTTTTTCACACTCTAGTTGATGGGATTATCAGTTTTGTAAACGCACTATTTTTATAAAGTGCCGCATTCTAGGGGGTGTCTTTGTATTGCTTAATTCAGCTCATTTTTTCTTGAGCTTTGTTCTATCCCTTTTTGCTTGTGGACTTGTGAATGTGTCTGCCACAATATTACAACAAAGGGATTCTTTTGTGTGACGTGAGACACTATTTCTCACAAGGATTTCTCTTCCCCTTCTTGTTTCCTCTTGTTCTTGTGCTTGCTTGCAGTGTTGATCTGTGCCCTACGAACCTTGATTTTTGTCTCCACCATTGCGCGTTATTACGCTGATTGCAAGGTGAGTGACAGACTAGTTCTCGGCACACAGTCGCATCTGTTTGTAATCAACATGCACTGAACTATAAAGTGCCACAAAAAGGGGGTTAAACTTGTGTTCTTTGGAGGCTCCTCTCATCATGGACATTGAATTTCATTGCTCCGTTGTTCAACTAGGACCAAGAAACTACCTACAATGGAAGAATGGGATACTCGATCATTGCATTATGTACAACTTGTTACCACATCTTCTTGGGTTGGCACCTGAACCTATTGACCACATTCATCACCAAAATTGGTTGAATGAGAATGATATGGCATACGGGCTTCTTTGTCTTACTATATCGAGGACCTTCAACGTCGATTAGAATTCACCGAGTCTGCGCACCAAGCTTGGAATTTCATTCAAAATTTTCATGGAGACTTTGATCCTCCTTCATCTGGTTATGGATTTGTTGATGATCTTGCATCCATGGAGGAAAGTGAGTTCACCGACACTTTTTCTTACGAAGGGCCAACCACACATATTTCTTTGT
The DNA here is from genome assembly GCA_018340775.1 of Taxus wallichiana var. yunnanensis. Lineage (NCBI taxonomy): Eukaryota > Viridiplantae > Streptophyta > Pinopsida > Cupressales > Taxaceae > Taxus > Taxus wallichiana. The sequence continues at coordinate 278,815,577 of CM031240.1, forward strand.
GTGATGACAGTTCCACTGACACATACTCGCTTGGTTCTACTTCTGATGACGAGGATTGTGCACCCAGTTTTGATTTCGAGAGTACTATAGAGGACTTTTCTCCTCCTTCTCTCACTATTCCAAAGAGTGTTGACACATCCCACATCTCATCAGATATCAAGCAATCTCCTATACAGCCTCATATAGTCATCACACCCGCCTCTTTTCCACCTTCAGTGTTTGAGGCCCCTTTCACTCCTCCACCTTCATTGGATGACTCATACCTATCTGACATCACTCTTTTGTTTGTTGAGCCCCCTCATTGGGACGAGTATTTTCCTGACCTTAGTCATCTTTTTGTAGAGTACACTTGTGATGTACTACATGTTCCTCATCCATCTACAAGTATTTTAGAGGAGTTCATCATCTCTTGTTGTTAGGAGTGCCCCTTCGGGACTCTTACCACTTCCACTTTTCCGAGACGTTCATTGATCCACCCTTGCTTGTGGATCCATTTTCTGTTGTGGGGGATGTTTTATTACCTTCACATCAGTTGGACATCCTTTCTACAGGTGTTCCCCTTCTTCACTTTGACAGTTCTATGCACGTGGCATTACCTTCGGTTCCTTTACACTCACTTGCTAGACCTATGTCACACTTTCATGGACCAGACTCAAAACTCTTGTGTTGCTTGCCTTGCCCTTCATGGAGTGGGCAGACTTCCAACACGTCATTTTTTCCTTCCTAAGGGTAGGCACACAGTTCAGTGTGGATGGCTCTTCTTCAGTCTAGAGGCAGAGGATCTCATCATCGACATTCTTCTGGGAGACTTCTTAGAGTTGCAGAGTTCAGATCCATCCATGGAATCTTCGCATCCATCTCATCTCCCTCATCTTCTCTCTTTTTCATCTTTCCGAGAGATTTCCCCTTTGTTCATGGGTACCTTTACAGGCTAGTCTATGGCTAGGACCCATCCTTGGCATCTTTCTTAGATTCAAGAGTATTTTGTTCTCTTGTGATGGATGTTTTTCCCACTAGGTTTTCCTTCATTGTTTGGGAATTTTTTTTGTGCATGGGTACCTCATCAGGCTTTATGCCGGGACCCATTTCTCTTCTTCTTCTTCTTCTTCTTCTTCTAGGAAGATGTTGTTTGTATATGGGCACCTTATCATGCCTTTAGTTTTCGGCCCCATTGACACATCTTTCTTAGTTGTCTAGAGGAGTCTTCTTTTCTGTTTCGCTTACCTTGACCTCTTCCTTGCTTCGATGAAGGGGGTATTGGTGTGTGTGACATGCCTAGTCATCATCCACATCACTTGGTGAGTCATCTCACCTTGCGAGAGTCATAGGTCTTAGGAAGTCAAATGACAAGTGGCAGATTCAGTCATAGAATCTATCATTGTCATTTGCGTCATAGGCGTTACATTCCTTATTTGGAATTGTAACTCCTCCTTTAGTGGTGTCATATGCGTCAGTCACGTCATATGCATTAGTGGCGTCATTGATTCTCTTTCCTTGTTTAGGCATGGGGGTTACACAACACCCCTATTTGTACTTCCTTTTTCGATCTATGAGGATGAACATACATGTTTTCTTACTTGCATTTTCATTCCATTGTTTTGAATCTTGCTTATTGCATTGGAGCTTGACGTTACCATCGGAGTGAAACTGTGTTATGGTGCATTGTTTTCAACATCGGTTCTTGTTTTTCCTCTTTTAGGTATTAGATCCAATTGAAGCCTATAAAATAAAGTAAGAAAAGTGCAGGAGGAGAGAAAAAGAGATAGGAGGTCTTGGAGAATAAAAATACTCGGTTAGAGAGCCGAGTAGCCTCTTACATGTTCCCAACCTCATCCATGCATCCCCACAATTTGTAAAGCTCTACATGAGCTTCTTCAATTCATTTCCAACAATTTCACCATTCACATTTGGTATTAGATCCGGTTTAGGAGCTTGTACAATCAAGTCAAAAAGTGTAGGAGGAGACCAGATAAATATGAGGTCTTGAAGAAGAAAATACTCTAGTGGAGAGACATAACATCCTCCCGCATCTTTCCAACCCCATCCCCACATCCCCACACTTGATAAAGCTCTATAAGAGCTTCTGCAATTAATTTCTAGCCAATTTTCATTTTTAGGTGTAATGGGAAAGGAAGAGTCACCTAGGCATGGTCTCTTACCATTAGAGTTTTTAATTTGGAAACATAAAAAAATATAGAATTGTTTTTCCCATTAAGGGGTTTTTCACCTTCATGTGTCCTAGTGGTCCCCACAAGTATTTTGGGTGAGTTGGAATACTTTTGTAGTATAAAGGGAGAGATGAGAAACCACCTTTGTAGGTGAGTCAGAAAAGAGCTGGCTATGATCCTTAAGATGAGATACTAACCAAGTTGGGATGTTGGGAGTTGCATGAGAGATGTATCTTTAAAGCAAGCTAGGTGAGCTCTAGGCATTTTGCATAGGGGTGAGCTGTCTATTCCATTGATGATCAAGATCATTGTTGTGTGAGTTCAAGACCAACATATTCTTGGAGTTGGGGTTGAACCCTCTCCTTACTACCCTTCGAGTTGGGTGTGGTGTTAGTGAGCTCTACATAGATAGATCTAGGTGATTTGAATTTTGGTGAGCTCTACAACGAGCTTCGTTGAGTCACCATACACCTCTATTGAATTTGGTCACCACTAAGGCTGAACCCACACTAATAACCACGTCCTCACTTGTTTTCGAGGTGAGCTCCTTTATAAGATTAATCCCACGACCCCGCCAAACCCTCTAAACATTCCTAATAAAAATCTTGGGTCGTGCTTTGGGAAGATCTCTACAAAGAGCTAGAACCGAGATAGATGAGCCATATCTAAGCTCGGGCTAGACTCCTCCATTATGAATCAACACCATGCAAAACCTTCACCTATGGTGAGCTCCATTCAACCTGCGATGGTCGAGCACAAACAAACAAATTCATAAGAAAACATTGTGAAGTGGGTAAAGTGGTGAATCACCAAAGAAAACCCTAATCCAAGTTACTCAAAAAACCAATCGGGCCACATTGACACCATCTCTCCTGCCAAGTTGGGTTGAAGGCTAGGTCACTGCCATTGCTTAGGTAATGTTTCAAAATTTTCTAAATTTTTAAAGAAAATAATGCTAACTTTAGTGGTAGAAACCCCACCAACGCCCTTAGCTATAACTAAATCCACCCCCTAATTTAGTGATAAAAACACTATTTAGGGGCAATTTTTTTCTTCCATTGGCCTTAAAAGGTGATTTAAGGCCACTTTTAAAAAGGGGTTCCCGAAAGGGCCATTTTTGTCATTTTATGGGTTTTTTCTGTTTGAGCCATTTTGAGCTCTAGAGACTACCAGGCCCAAAAACAATTATTTTGCATATGATTCACTTTTTCCACACAAGAGGCTAAATTCATTATTTTTAGTGTATTGTCAACATTTGTATTGTCCTAACGCTCCATTTAGTTGGGAAAATCTAACAACCAACTATGGCCAACAATTCTCCCAAGTTCTTTTTCCTAAATCACAATCGCTCCATGGTGATAACTATGCCGCATGGAAGAAAAAAATTCAAACTCAAATACAAAACAAATATGGCATGTTTTAAATAGTTCCACAAACAGATCACTAGATGATGCAATAAAACAACTCCAGAGTTTGATAAGGCTAATTAGAAGGAAAAATTTATTACCTTATTTATAGTGTATGATGTGCAACCACACATTTGACATGCCAAAATGGCCAAAGAAGCATTGCACAAGCTAAGCATAACATACAAGGCCGAAAACAAGAGCATGCTACTGATTTTTCAGATTCAGTCACATATGCCGAAAGTCAAGCTTAATGAGAAAGTTGAGGCTTTCTTTAGTAAAGTTACTGATTGAGGGATTCACTTCTAATGATGAGAGAGGAGATATCGACAATGCTCTTGTGCCTATTGTTTTGAGAGAAATTCCTCCCTCATAAAGAATTTTTCGTGATAATCAAATGTTTAGATTAGACCATGAATTTTGAGGGGTCAGTGAACTTGTTGCGTAAGAAGAGTCACTATACAACAAAGATGATGAAGAAGAGAATGCATTGTCTTCTCATCGTAAAGGGAAGAAAAAACCTCATTCTTGCAATAAGTCCCAACCCAACAACAAAAAGGGGACAAGTAAAAGAAGTGTTATATCTACAAAAAGGACATGAGTTGAAAGATTACTGATACAACACGTATAAGAAATGTTCATCAAACAATTCTAGATCTAATAATCAACAATCATAATGAGGACAATATATCTACAAAGCAAGGGTAAAAGAAGGGGAATCGGAGAAAAAACTCTTGTCGAAGGTAATTTTTCTAAGAAATAATACCATTTGGAGGATGAAAATTCTTGTACACTACCCATTCTAGTGAAGCAACCACATTATCTAGTACTATCTAGCACATTATTTTTGGAGCCACTTGACACATGACTAGATGCAGAGACTAGTTATCCATAATGAGAGACACACCCTTTAAAAATCATGTTTCATTGGGTGATGAATATGTTACAATGAGGTCCTATTATGATCAAATAAAGACATTGGTCCCAGGGACCCACTTCCGGTCGTTATCGAGATAAAATAATTGATTAATCATGTTGAAGAGATTTACCATGTCTCTATGATACTTCGGTTTCCAAAGAAAACTTGGGGAGATCTTAAGTTTTAATACCAGGTTGGGAAATTCCCCAAAAGGGTCTTTGAGCTCAATTAATTCACTGATCAGCCCAGTGAGTGACTCGGTGAGATGATATCATATATAAGTTTGATTCGAAGCTAGGTTGTATTAGCTCGGTCGGGATAATTAACATGGGCTTGTATTAAGTTTTAATGTGACCAAATCATGTCATGGAAATAGACATTAAGCCTAAGACTTGGTCTAGAGCTCAGTCCCACCAAACCATGAGCTAATGAGCCATTTCAGGCTTGGGCGAGTTATAGAGGAGCTCGATGCGGAATTAGAGTTTGACGTCGGTGCAAGCACATCCAAGTTGTCACCAAATGTCTCGTAAGGCAATTTTATAGTGGAGATGGATGCAAAATTTATAATGGCTCATGACAATGAACGAACTCGAGTGTGACATTGACTTGGGCAAAGTTGTAAGGCATTAAATCGAGCATGAAGATCAACTCGCAAGGGGCTTAGTGCATGAAGAAGATGACTCATTTAGGCGAGCTAAACATTGAGGCATGGTGTAAGATGGATCTCGATGAGCTAATGTAGAATGAAGGAAGCAAGTAAGGCCAAGCTAAGGCTGATGGAATGAGATTGATTATGACTCCTGAAGTCGATCAACAGGAAGATCACTAGGAAGCTCAAATTTAGAATTTTTGGGGCCTTGACTTCAAAAATTTGATTTCCAAAAAAAAACTCAGCAAAGTGGAGTCGATGCGGGGACCCGAGGGATGATGTTGCCAAGTACGTGGGGATCATGGAATGTTGGACCGTGTGGATGAACGAGCCGAGGTAGAAATCGAGGAGAAAATTTTGTGTCTTTTTCCGGTTGAGTTGGCTAAATGGTGTCGAAATTCCACATTAAGTCTTTGCCATGGGAAATTCACAGGAGCATGGCCAAGTGGGAATCATGAGATGGCAAGCCAAGAGAGAAATCCTACCAAATAAATGTGCCATCAATAAACCGAGTTAGATGTCAAAGCATCCGGTTAGTGTGTGAAGGTGAGTAATGTTAATGAGCTTGGATGTAACATCCCCATTTTAAGATACTAGAACAAGGATTTTTTTTTTTTTTTGATAACGTTCTCTGTTATGAATTATAAAATTCAAACACACGTTCACGTTTTAATAATTGTTCTCTGCCCAAACAACACAGTTTGGATCACACAATTTCTTTTTAAAACTAATTTTCCCTGTTCGCATATTTACAATATGGAACACACATTCAATGCCATTCAATCCTATAATAGATTCTATATGCTGCTGTAAATGACTCGAGGAACTGCCGATCTTCCATTTTCATGGCTCCGAGTTTCATCGATCCTTCATTTCATGACTCGCAACAACCGATCCTTCATGTTTGTTTATGCATAGTATATTATATATACCAGCTTCTCTAACCATTTCCGGTTATCGAAGTGATCCATTTAAGAAGCCTATCTGAATATCTGTTACTGATATTCATCTAACATTCTGCATCTTAAATTAAGTGATAAGGACAACACAACCAACACTTGCGATACTTTGGCCAAAGATTTTCACATGCTTTGCATGATCATATTCCTGGATGTGATACACATCAATGGAATACATCCTTCACTTCACTTCACCTGTTATCTAGAATGGTCTTTCTTGGTTCCTACCAGTCCTCTCAGTTTAAGATCAGTTTTAAACTTCCAATTTCTAACTAGTAATATGAACAAATATAGGAAGGCACTCCTGGTAACTAAAGATACGTTGAGACATGCAGTGCCGTTCCCACGACTCCGTGTGTCTAGTTATCTTTAGTATCCCGGAGTCACTCCGTATACCTGATCATACTCCTATCCCCTACCAAGAACTTCACATTCAGCCTATGTATTCTTGATGTTTTAATTCGGGAGGGCATTGCAATATGTCAGCTGTAACATTGTGTCGTCATGAAGACCTCGTCTTCATGAAGACACCTCTATAGCCGGGCGTATGTCAATGTCCTATGCTTAATCCTCCCATCGAGTACACATCCCGCTCAAGTGAATTGGATATGATCTAATAATTAAAATCAACTTTCAGCAACCATGTTGATCCCTTTATCCTCGCTTCCGTTACAGTTGTATATAGCTAAGAGAGACTAAATCCGTCCTTTAGCTTGCTATGCATCTTCTCCTTCGTGTCGAAGGGCTGCATTTCTCTACTTGGTTCTCTTCTTAATCATTGGATTAAGTGGCCCGTTACCGACGGACGTGATAAGTTTAACCTATTAAACTTTAACCAAGATTTTCCCAATCAGAACTAAATTCAATTCTAGCTTATTAGATGTCATTTAATGAAGTCTAATTTCGATAAATGTATTCATTTATTCTCCTTAACATTACATAGTTAGGTCCATTAGTTATGGATATACTTATCCCATATCCTTTATTTTGAATTTAACATACGAGGTCATTAATGGAGTTCAAAAGCTTAAGTTCGATTACTCTGGGTTAATTGATATTCCTTAGCTACCAAGCTAATCCTGAATACCTATCAGTTATGGATTCATATTCTTCCTAATCCTTTTTAATGTCAATTAAGAATTCATCTTTACCCAAGTATGAACTAATTGCACATTTCAACTTAAAAGTTGCATTAAGGTAAGAATAGATATCTATTTCTTTTTAACGTCCATCCAAGGACAATTAGATAAATCCAAATCAGGAATAACATTATATTTCCAATTTAGTCAACAATATCAAAATGATATAGTCATTAAAATATCACACTTGTATTTGTATTCATCAATTCATGTCATAATCCATACATTTGCCAATCCAACTGAATGGACATTGTTTACATAAAACATCATTACAACTCATAGATAGAAGAATATACTTTCTTCTTTTTACAACTCCTCAAAGAGGAATAAAAGTAAACAAATACAATTCATCTTCAACCAATCAAGAAGCATCAGAAAACAGCCATGTCTTCATTCTAATCAAATTCCATCTGCAAAATTGTTGCACGGCCGGTCGATTGAATCGAGCATATTAAGCACTTATCATTAAAATGAGGTGCTTCAACTAACTGTCTCAATAAAAGAACCCTGCTTTTATGAAACGATAGTAAGACATCAATCAAGAAATAGGCACCAAAGAATGATCAGCATAACAACTGAACCATCAAAATACCATCACAATCAGCCAAAGAATTGCTGTCCCATTTTCCACATAACCGTTGCAAGTTTCAAATTACAATATTTGTAAAGTTAGGAATACAAGTAGCATACTGCTGATATAACATACTGTTATCCTTTCCACACCTTTCATTAATAATAAATGCAAAGGATAAAACTAACTGAAACGTAAACCCATTACTTTCCTTTCAGTTCATGCATCATATTAGGTTCCTAGCAATCACGCACAGACGAGAAAGTGAACAGCAATGCATATAGTTGCTCATATCTAAGCACTACAAAATTCGTTAATAACGATTACAAATTTTCAACTGTATGAAAGAAGAAAAGATCATTTTCCAAGTCATTCATCCACATTACTATCTCCTTCCTCATGACTGTCCTAAAAATGGAATCCAAACGAGACACAAATCAAGATAACAGTTCAGAGTGAAACTTACAAAATCCATTCGGAATTCACTTTCCGGCAGCAAGAGTAATTTCATTCATAATCAGCTTTAAATGAAAACAAGGAAGAATTTATCGTCCTTATCAATACTTCATTTAAATCAGGCTCATATGAATACCCAAAACAGGTTAGTACAACATCGTATTTATCATAGATCAAATAGTATAAGGATGCATACTATGTATTTACTGTACTAGAAGAGCCCATACTTTCTTCACTGTATTTTAAACCAGATAAACAGTTATACAATCATGCAATCAATTAATCACATGATTTTCTATTTCCATGAATGCATACAGTTCAAGATGAAATTTATTCATGGCTGTTACCTACAGCAAGACCAATCATAATGCTATTTCCATAATTCAAACAGCCCAAAGAGAAGAATTCGTTCCTTTAACTATTCAAATAAGAAACAATCATTTTCTTCAACTCTACAAGAATTACTCATGCCGATTTCATTTTTTTTTCTAAATGACCATGCAAAGATCAGAAGACCACACGAATACATTCAAAATTTCCGTTTGTACAGAAAAATAACAGCACTCAGAAATCATCTAAATGTCACTGTAATCTTTGTCAAACTGAACTTACAAGTTCAATAAACCATCCAACTACTGATTTTACCAAATCAAAACAGCAGACAGAAGAAGAATTCCTTACCAATAAATGTTTCTACCCGAATCCATTCTTCTATTCACAATGATGTACAGAACCCAAAAATGTGATTTTCATACAATAATACCCTTATTATTAAAAACCCGCATAGGATATCAGATGCACAACAAAGTATAATCAAAACAGGTCCAATAGCAATACAACTTCCCAAGCATTTCCTCCTTGCACAGCAATCCAAATTAAAATGCGTTTTTCGCAAGACAGTCTGAACTAAAAGGTCGAACAACATCAATGAAACACAACAAATCATCTAACCCCTTCAGCAAGATTCAACATGATTTATTTAATGCACAGAATACAAGTCAAGCTCGTTTTCATGACTACTGTCCAAACTGTAAGATCAAACCGCCTCAAATAAGACATAACAAATCATCTTTCCTCCAAGGCAAGAAGAAGTACAGTACATAAATATTCATTCATTGCTCAGGAATGCAAAGCCAAGATTTTTAATCGTGTCTACAGTCCGAACGGTAGACCAAACAACATCAATAACCACAACTAATCATCCTACTTTCTCAAAGGTTCGTAAGGAAAACTATTTCTTTTCCAACTCCCACGAATACTCAACCATATTCGTCTATTTCTTTAAGCAAGAAAAAGGGACAGCAAAAACGTATTACCATTTCTTCCCTCAAATCAAATTCGTATGATCATACAAAACCCAAATGCCGTATCCATCATAATCAAACACAGCAGAAAGAGAAAGGATCTATTTCCTTTTTAAAAGAAATTTCAGTAGAGAATACGACTTCATACAACTCGCACATCCAGTACAGTATTATCACAGAAGTTCATATATCAAAGAACAATTGCTCGACACTGAAAGACAGCTCCTATTGTCTATTCAGACTTCATCATTCAAGTTCGTAAAACAAGAGAATGATTATACAGTGATGAGAACAACACATACTGCCTGTCTTTTTTGTAAATATAACCATTAACAGAGAAAAATACCCAAAACGTTATTCTCCAAACTGCCAAACAAACCAACACAGCATGGAGATATTCCACTCAAAGAAAATGCAAAGACAGTTTAAACACAACAACCAGAACGATTTTACCTATCATTTCCAAAAATGACAGCAAGAATCGACTAAATCCAAACCGTATCAACTCGACAACAATCACATAAACCCAAAACCCAAGAGCAGGGTTGTTTTAATGAGACGTTTAAACAAAGCAAGTATTTTTAAAGAGAAGGGCTTAACATGCCTGCAATTTCTTTTCCAAAACTCGAAGAAAATCAAGGCTTTCCGAAGGTATTTCCTTCCTCGGCGACAACACGATATTTCCAACAATTTCCTTCCTCTTCGTGCTCAACAATGACCTCCAAACCTCCCGAGAACAGTGATAAATCCAAAGAAACTGGTTCGACTGAACCAAACAAAAAAAACCAAATGCAGAGCAACTTCACCAAGTCCGAATTGACACAATGAAAAATCAAATTTCCCTCATACACTTTCCAAGGAAAGCTAGTTGGAGGACCAAGAACATTTAATGCATTAAAGGCTCGCCTTTTCCAAATTTCCACGCCATCACAACTTGAGTTGGCGATCTCTAAATTTCAAATTTCACATGCAAAACCAAATTTGATTCCATCTCCAACTAGATACCTCCGCCACTTACCCGCCTCCGCCCGCCAAATCGCACCGTCCACTTATGGACTCCCATTTAATGCCATTGAATACCCTTCATCCTTATCCTCTCCCTCCAAGGGTCTGCAATGCTCCCCCTTTAGGTTAGGATTAGTTTAGGATGTTTATTAGTATTCAACCTAGGTCATAGTTTTAGTTTTAGGTTATTAGGACTTAGGTTTATTTCCCTCTTTTTTTTTTGTAATTTAAAAATCTACTTAGGATAGTAGTTTAGGATGTATGTTAGAACTTAGGATTAGCTTAGGATTTAATTCCTTGTAACCACTAACACTAACCAACCTTCACCCAGAACTAACACTCACGCCAATGCTTTGCAACGTTTCGTCCTTTGTTTCACATGCCAAAGCCACCGTGTCCAGACGCTCTGCCTCACGAGGTCTTAAATTCGGCAAGATAAGGTTCAAGAAGCGAACCTTTATCGTTGGCATTTATGTGCCAAATTCATACTGCAATCAAAGGCCGTGCACATTTATATCATCCTCAAGTTCATTAGAGTAAATCGAGCACGTAAATCACAAGAAGACCACAAGATACTTTGATTAATGAAATTGATTCAAAATGTGCTATCAATCAAAGAAAGAGAGTTTAGCAAGTATACGACAATTTTTCGTCACATCAAGAAACACACAAGCACAATAATTGCTGTCCTATGCAATAAATTACAGCATGCAAGAATCCAAGTTAGCAACACATTCTCTTAAGATCAGAACATATCTTAACATGTTTGCCTTCATTTCAGCAGTTATAATAGTATGAAAAATATTCACCAAGATAACTTACAAAATCAGAGTGTTACATTGGAGAGTCGTGGGAAGTCCGAGTCCATCGCCAACTTATCAGAAAGCCATTCGGTGACTCGGTTTGATTGGAAAGTTTCACGGTAATTAATGAAGAGGAGCTAGCTCGAGATGATTGTCATGTTCCAACAGGTCGATGCATGGTCAAGTTTGAAAGATAGGCTCATGCCTACAGAGTCAAGTCTCATTATTGTGGCAAGCTATTATGGAGGTAGCTCGACTCACAATCCAGTTTAGCGTTGGAAGAGTATTCACATCCCGTATGGGTTAAAGGAGATAGCTCAAGCTAGGAGCCATGTTAGCTCACATCGTGCAGAACAGATAACCCAACAAGAGTGAACCAAATATGATTGAAGTTGTTAAGGGATCCATTCACTGAGTTATTTGGAGATCTCATTAAGAAAAGAATAAGAGCTCGTGGAGATTGGCTGTGGGACCATTTTAATCTTGATATAGTGGATCAGTCACAGGGTCAGGTTCATGGCAGTAACGAACTAGACCGAGCTATCATGGTCAGTTGGCAAGAGATGTGTGAAGTAAAATATCTCTGAATGGTGAAACGTGGGTACGTGAACATGATGAGACAAGTAGCTTGGTCTACTAATGAAAGCGAGCCCAAGATAACATGGCCGAGGATGAAGAGTGATGCAATTGAGCTCATTGATTTACATAGAATGGATCTAACCGTAGTGGGAAGTAGTTCATGATATGGCCATGTCACTCAGCAGAACGAAGTGAGCTCGTAGTGGATTGACCTTCGAGCCATATCAGAGTTTGACGCAATGTAGATCCAAGTTCAGAAGTTCAACGAGCTCACAGACCAAAGAGGTATGCAAGAAAATGAGTTCAAGCTCGAATTAAACATGAAATCGACTCGGTATGGAACCAGGTCACAAGCTACGCATGTGCTAGGGAGGTTTTTGATAACTCAGAGTGAGCTCATATGAGGATGATGATGAACATTCACTCTGATTCACTACCATAATGGTGAGTCTGCATGGCTCAAATGCAGTGCAATAGAACTAACACAGCGGAAACTAAAATGATAGGTGCTAGCTCAAAAAAGTTCATTAATGACTCAATGAATACCAAGTTCGGTGGTTGCAAGTCCAAGGGGCTTGAGCTTGAAATACAGGAAGGAAAGATGATTTTGGGCTCGCAGAGAGCCAAATTTAGATCTCGCAAAGGAAGGAATGGTCATGTCGATTCAAAGATTAGTTGATCACCATTTGGAGTACAATATAGAGAAGGATCTCAGTACTTGGCGCATTAGCAAGGGGCTCAAAATCGAGCTCAACATCGAGTTAAAGGATTCCAAGCTCATTGAGCCAGTGTGGTCAAAGTAAAAATTTCTTCCGTTCTATGGCTTGGTGTCATGGGTGCAGGCCAAGTCGATGGATGTCATGGAATTATAGAGCTACTCAGCAATAAATTAGATCAGAATTATCCTAAAATGTGTATGGAGCTCATCGTCGAGTAATGAATTAGGCTTGTGAATTTCATCGTTGCATTTTCCAAGTGAGAATACCGAGTTATGTGTGGTCAAGTTTGAAGAGCTCAAACTCGTATGAGGGTAAAATGGTTTGGACGGTGGAACTCGTTGTTGATCCTAGTGGCTTGAGGGAGGAATGTTTTTGTGTCAGAGTGGCGAGCCCATCGCAAAATAGTAAGGAGTTCTGAGTTAAGCGGAAAAGAGTTGACTCACCATGAGAATAACATGTGTGTTCTCAAGGTAAAAGGAAGGACTCAGCTCGACGCAAAATCAGATAGGATCATGTCAAATCTCATGGGAATAAGCGTTCAAGTGGAAAAAGTGAGTTACTTGTAAAGAAAAATTCCAATTTGGATTGAAGAGAATTTATGCTCAACAGGTCGAGCATGAATGTTTCAATGAAGAGACCGAGCCAAACTTTAGGGAGCCTCATATTTTTGTGAAGATGTGAGCTCAGATAAGTCTGAAAATTGACTCGGCAACCGTGTGTGAACGTGTCAAGATAATCCTAGTCATGAAGCATCGAGATATTGGGGAATTATTGGTAGGAAATCTGAACGAGTGGGAAAACTGGTGCCTAAATCCTACTCCTCCATCATCGAAATGGGGAGTTTGAGCTCGTTGTTAAAATGTGAGAATGTTGATGCTGAGTTTGGAGTTTTAGTGATGGCGAGCCAAGGAAAAATTCCATGTTGGGGGTTTCATATGCTTCAGCCATGGGATATCTAAGGCAATTAGGATAGAATGTTCAGGGCTCCAATGCTCAAAGGAGCTCGGGTCCGTCAGGAAATTTGCCAACAAATGGGTAATGTGGTGGAATTTGTCCAGTGATCCGTATCGTGGAGTTGAGAGGAACAGAGTTGATAGAACGTGCAGACAAGCAACTCAAGATGGGGCATGATGCAAGGATACCCCACGCGAGGAAATGTCAAATGGGAAGTTCAGTTTAGTGGAGAATTCAATGCAACAACCCAACATGGTAACCGATCCGATTAATGCGGGTACGAGGCAAGTTAAGCAGAGGGTCCAAGACCAGTTAGCATGAAATGAAGGGACCATGGAAAATACTCAAGGTTGAGATGGTCGGTCAATGCAAACGTGGTGGAGTGGTCTTTAAGATAGCCGAGATGGTTGTAAAAGGATACGTGGGGGATGCGTGTTAAGTCCTCAAAGCACGAAGTGGTGGATTTCAATGAAAAGTGGAGAAAATAGATGATGTGCCCTAGTACATGCGGGTTAAGAAGAGAACTCGATTGATGCTGATAAATTTGTAAAGGGGTTCATCCAAGTTTTAATGTGAAGCGGCTAAGCCAAGGTGGTTGGTGCAGTGAGGAACTCGCCAACCAACTCGCTGGTGAGCTAGTTGGCAATTATAACAACCAAGAAATATTTAAACCCCTTCCAAGCATAAATAAACCAAGGACTCTGCCAAAAGACCTAAAATATTTAATTAAAATATTTAATTAAAAATATTATTAGTAGATGATTAAATTCAATTTTTGAAATTTATGAAGTAGTGGTGGAATGTTCTCCCAAATGCAATTAAATGATGTAATTATCATGAAGGCCATCATGTGCCCTTATTCATGCCCTAGAATTTGGGCTTTCTCCATCCTTTCTCTTCAAGGAGATTTTATATAAATGAAAGGTTCCAACAGTCAAATAGGTTGGAAAGTTAAACATCTTAGGCAAGTGCAATTTTCAAGAGTCCTCTCTCTTAAGCAAGTTGTCCTCAGTGTGTTGAGAGAACTTTCAAGCCTCCTCTTCAAGACTGTAATGGAAACCATTTCCTCTTTTGAATGTATGATGTATTGTGCACGTTATCAAGTAATAAAAGTGCATGTTTTGTTACTAATCTTGGTCCTTTCATCCTTATATACTTCTTTGTGCCTTTTCTCATGCTTATAGGTACACTGTGTAAGTTCACATTTCTATTCCAGGTTCTTGGAGTTATGTACTTATCTAGTGGTGGAGTATTACACACAGTTGAGTTGTGGTGTCCATTCACCCTTCGCAAGTTCATCCTTCTTCACTGGTAGACTAATCTACTGCTCTATCTGATAGAGTTTAACAAAGGGAACACATGTTTCTTAGTCTGTGGTATTTTGTACCCTCTCTAAGTTGTAGTAGGTGAATTTGATCTGTGGTGCACACACCCTCTTCAAATTAACCCTTCCTGAGTCTGACAACACCCTTTATTTGGTGCATCACCATCCCTAATACGCCATTTCATTTACGTAAATCTCTTTCCCTAAAACCCCATGAAAGTGTTAGTATAGGACTAGATAGCCATTTTTATTACACTAGGAGTAGTACACCACTTAGTTTGGGAAGAGGACACCTAACTTATCTTGAGGTTCACCTCAAGCCCAAGTCCCATAGCTTGAGAGGGGATCCCATGTGTCGGAATCACACCGAACTTCCCTGCTTCACATTCGCCATTTGGAGGGTGCAGTGATTTGGCGACAAAAAATATTCCCACACTATCCAAGGTATTTGAAACATTTATTTACCTCTTGGTTCACAAAATTATAGGTTATCGATGTTTTGAATGTCCCCTGGTTTGACAAAAAAATTGCTATCAATTAGTCAAATTCTAGATCAAAATATTAAGATTGATTTTGATTTTGATTTTAGTAAGAAAGTTTTTGATTCTAGATAAATCTAGAAGATTAATATTTGTTGCAAGAACTTCAAATGTGGGACAAATGTTCCACTTTATTAATTCCACATAGATGATCTAGCACTAGTACCATCGCAATCATGGCATCAAAGAATTGATCACATCAGTTTTGGATATCTCAACAAACTTCTCCAAAGGCAACATGGTGAGAGGTTTTAGACAAGTTTCCTAACTATCTATCAGGAAAAAAACACAAAGCCTCATTCCAGAAGAGTACATTTCAGGCTCTAGAAAGCTTGATTTAGTGCACACCGATCTTTGTAGTCCGATACAACATAGTCATTCTAGATTTTAGTATTTTATTCTTTGTGTTGATGATTATTCAAGAAAAATGTGGATATATTGTCTTTGTACTAAAAGTGAAGCTTTTGAGAACTTCAAGAAGTTAAAAGTGGTTGTTAAAAATGAGAATGGTTAAAATTCAAATCTCTCCACTCAAATCAAGGGGGAATTCACCAGTAATGCATTCAAATTCTTTATGTAAGCTCATGGGATTCATTGATAAATGCATCCTCCACAAACACACAATAAAAAATGGTTTTGTTGAGAGAAGGAATCATACTATCATGGAGATAGTATGTTGCATTATTGATGATTTAGGACTAGTGAAGACATTCTTAATCGAAGTAACGAAAAATGCAAAGTGTACCCATTAAATAGAGTGCCCAAAATTTATCTTTATGAAATAACACCACATGAAGCATGGTCATATTGAATCCATCCATTGCACACCTCAAAGTGTTCGGGTGCAAATCTAGCATACACATACCCAAGTAGAATTGGAAGAAGATAGATATGAAATCAAAAAAAATATCTTCATTGGCTACAATGAAGAAGATCTTGGCTATAGATTGATGGATATGAATACCAAAAAGCCTACACCAACAAGGATGTTGAATTCTTTAAGAAGAAAGAAGTAAAGGCTCCTTCCACAGACTCACTTGATGTATAAAGCACCTCTTCTATGAAAACATAAGAAAATGTTCTCACTGATGATGACAATGATGATGGGGATGATGGTGATGATCAGACATGACCATAAAGCATGGGAAAATTTCAATATATTCCCAAGTGGTATACAAATATGATTCAAGATGCGAAACTAGATGCTCCTTCAAACACATCCACTACTGGACCACACAATCATAGTAAAGCTTTTGAAGAGGTAAATTTTCCTTAATGAGTAGAGTTGTTGAATCTGTTGATCCATCTACTTTCTAGGAAGCCTTCCACTGTCAAAAGATTAGAAAGATGGCATGGATGTTGAGTATTAATCAATAATGAAAAATAACACATGGTAGCTTGTTGATCTTCCACTAGGGAAGAATCCCATTGGTTGTAGATGAATATTCAAAATGAAACACAAAGCAGATGAGACCATTGAAAAAGTAAAAAGACTCGTAGAAAATGGGTATACACAAAAATAAGGCATTGAGTATGAGGAGACATTTGATCCCATAGCTAAGATCAAAATGATTAGGATGATATTTTCTCTAGTTGAACAGTTTGGATGGAAATTCCACTAGATGGACATGAATAGTTATTTTCTAAATGAAGACTTACAGGAAGAAGTCTACATGACTTAACCATAGGGATTTTTCGTACTGGAGAATAATTTTTTTATGTAGACTCATCAAATATCTTTATGGCCTTAAAAAGGATCCCCGAGTATGGTACATCAAGATTGATGAGCATCTCAATCAACATGGATTTGAGAGGAATCCATATGATCCCGATCTATACATCAAGAATAAATGATGGGTGATTTTCATAGTTGGATATGTCAATGATCTAGTCATCACTGGAAGTATAATGAAGATGATCGATGTAATGAAGAAAGATCTAAATCGATTGTTTGACATGACAGATCTCGGGCTCATGCAATACTATCTTAGATTTGAATTATGGCATAAGGAGAATCATATATTTATTTCGTAGCTGAAATATGCCAAGATAATGCTCGTAAAATTTAGGATGATGGATTACACACTCGATTTCTACACTTATGGAGATAAGAATTAAGCTTTCGTACGGATCCATCTCCTATGGTAAATGTAACTCTCTATCGATATTTGATTGGGAGTCTCATTTACTTGACCTATATTAGACCAAACATCAACTTTGCACTCAACTATCTTTCACGGTTCATAAAGGAACCTAGAGTTTTTCATTAGAAAGCAACAAGGAAGATCTTGAGATATCTATAGGGCATTATGGATTTTTGTCTATAGTACAAGAAGAATGATCAATTCTTTTTGATTGGATATTTGGATTAAGATAATGTAGGTAATATTGATGACATGAAATGCACTTCCATATTTTTATTCTTTTTGGGATCTATTTCAATATCATGGGGAAGAAAGAAATGAAAGTTTGTTTCTCAATCTTCCATAGAATCCAAATATCATGTCATAGCGGGGAGCTATTTGTGTAGCAATATGGCTACGTCGCATACTTGAGGGACTTGGAGTACCACAGTATAAATACACCATGTTGTATGTTGACAATTAAGGTGTTATCAAACTTATTCATAATATAGTGTTTCATGAGAGAATGAAGCACATAGAGGTATATATTCATTTCATTCATGAGAATGTCTTGAAACACAACATATAAATTAAGTTTTTCCCAATAGCTAAACAACGAGAAAATGTTTTTACGAAGTCACCGCACGTGAAAAATTTGACGTGTTTAGAGATTTTGTCTCTTCTTCTGTTGAGGAAATGCAAAATTAATGGGTAATGTTAGGTAGAACCTACTAGCTTAGGTAATTTCCCATTGTAGTTATTATTTTACCATGGGTAATAAATAGTTAATGTGGTAGTTACATAGTTACAAATGGGTAAATAATTGTTATTTGCATAGTTATATGGTTTTATATCCATATATATATATATATATATATATATAAAAAATTTCATTCACGTAGTGTATTTGTTAATTTTTTGTGCCTATACAATTGAATATGACTTTGGGAACTGTTGTGTAATATCTATTAATATTACAACATTCCCTTTCTCTGTAATTTGATTTTACATATCAATAGAATTTTTGGAATACTCCCTGTTTTCTTATCAACATGAACTGGTCTTATGTTGGAGTCTTTAGGATATTTAATATTGCCTTGCTTGACCTCTTCATGCGTGGAATGTTTTGGTGGATAATTTTCCCTTAGAGGTGTTATAAACTTTTGTGCATCACCTTATCCCTTCTCTCATTCTTAAGAGGTGCATGTATATTTTTCACTAACACTTACATTAGTATCTATCACAATTTTATCCAAAGTGCGCTTAAATACGTTAATCCCTTAGGATGTTCATCTTCTCGTCTATTTGAGCCACTTGTCTTAGGATCAATTATGACCTCAAGATGTATAGAAGTTCCAAATTTCTCACCCACCGTAAATATTCTCCTCTTCTTTATTATGAGAGGCATATGATATGGATCCTTCTCTTCTTGTTCATCTTCACCTCTTGAGGAATGTTTAGGTAACCTAGAAGGAACATCCAAAGGTTTTTCCTCTCGGAGTTATTGTGTAGGATTTTCTTCTTATATTTTGGCACGTGATTCTTAGCTACCTCCTCTTATTCCCAAGCTTTTCCCTCTTCCTTTTCCTTTGATTAAGATAGTAAAAAATCTGACATGCCAAATTATTTACTATTATTGTTTTGTGAGGGATAATGCTACAAAGATCAGTTTCCCACTTCTCTACACACATTCTCTTATTGAGATATACATTTATATAGAGGAGATGCATGTCAACATCCATGTGCATTGCATCCAATTGTAATTTATTTGTATATTTGATCTTATTAATGGATCACACAAAATAATCCATAGTGAAAGAAAAGGGAAGCTTGGCCCATGTAAATAGTTATTTGGAAAACATAGTGATGCATGCTAGAGAGTATTGCTACATCAACAAAATTTTAGCCTCTCCTTTCACCAATGTAGGAATTTGTTTAGGCATGCACCACTCATCCTTATAGGAATTCCTCAAATTCCTTACCTATTTATCTAACGTGGATTTTTATTCTTTGATGAGGGTATTTGGGATGAGGTACTCATCAGAGTGCTTTGTTGGTGAATTATTCATCATAGGGTATTTATATGATTGTTGCACATCCCCTTCAGCACACTAATCTCAATGAAGACTAAAATTATAAAAATTGGGCCTCATACAAATTTATCTCTACAACATGTGTAAACTCTAACTCTTGTTCTATGCTTTTGATAATATATTGCATAATATTCTAGTGTGTACCTTTTTCCATTTTGTGCATAATGTGCCAAAACTTCTTGTTTAACTCCACCCATCTTGCAGTCAAATAGATTATAGGTGACAAGGTGTAACATTCCCATTTTAAGACTTTAGAAACAAGGGAATTTTTTTATACATAATGTTCTCTGTTCTAAATAATCATAATTTAGAACACACATTCCATGCCAATCAATCTCATAACAAATAACCATATGCAATTGTAAATGACTCGGTGAACTACCGATCTCTCATTTCATGACTTAGTTTCTAACCGATCTCTCATGTTAACTTAAAGTATTGAATACTAAGTGTATACTAAGTATACTTGGTTCTATTACCCTGTTCTGGGTATTTGAGTGTTATGTATAAGAAACCTATCTAAATATTTGTTACCAATATTAATCTGAAATCTTGTTTCTTAAACTAGGTGACGTAGGACAACGTAACCAACATCTTGCAATACTTTGGCCAAAGATTTCCAACATACTATTCATGTTACTATTGCTAGATAACATACTTGTCTAATGGAATACATCCTTCACCCCACTCCTCTATTATCTAGAATGGTCTTCACTAACTTCTGTTAGTTCACTTGTTCAAGGTCGAACCCTAACCCAGGTTAGTGGCATAATTTGTTATAGGGAACCACTCGCGATGACCTAGGGTATATAGACATACTCAATTGACCGAATTTGATTGAATGTGCTTAGTTACCCTAAGTCATTGTGAGTCACTTCCTATGCTAAATCATATCCCTAATCTGACCTAGAGAGAAACTAAGATCAATTCTAGGTTTGAGTAGATCTAGATGAACTAATGCTGAGGGGTGTTGCAACATGTCAACTACAACACTATATCCTCGTGAAGACCCTAGTCTTCACGAAGGTATAGTTCTTCGATCGATGTGTGCCAACATCCGACAAAACTACATATCTCGATGTACACACCTCATGAAGAGGTCATTTACACTCATTTATTTCTTAATTAAGATTCAAATTACAACCCCACTGAACCCTACTTCTAACAACCCTTAATTTTGTCATCCTTATTTGAGTTGTTAATGTAATATGGAACTTCATAAACTTATGATTACTTTTATGTTCATTAACTTTTGCTTAATGTGCAGTTAATCAAAAACAGAAACAACATCTATCATAAGATTTACTTAATATAACTCAACCATTCATAGTCCTTTAAGATAAAAACAAGTTCCATTATAGTAGACTTCATAGAGATGAAGTCTAATTGATTAACGATCTCATATACCAAACATTTGTTTTGAAACCTATCAAGGTATTGCTCCAAGAGGGAGTGAACCTTCCTTTTTCTAGTTAAGTGATAGGGTTTGTTATAACCTTTTCCATTACATGAGTCATGGTAGTTAAGTTATACTTCTATTATCATCTTTTCAATAAACCATGCATGATTAGATAAAATAACATCGATGCATGCCAACTTAATAAGTTGCATTCAAATAAGGGATATTGTAACTAATTCCCATCCATCCAACCCATTTAGTTATAACAGAAATAAGGATCCATTTAGATAAGAATGAAAACAATGTAAATAAGATTACAAATTTCCTTCATATAATACACAAGAAAAATGACATAATAAGTATAAGTAACTCTCAATCTTTTTTAATTCATCATGGTAAAATACATATTTTACAGACCATGCATTTCAAACATATTTCATGTCAAAAAATCAAGATCATTAAAGAATACAACTTTTCTTCTTTCAATACATTTCAATAATGAATCGATTTCTCTATAAAAGATCTAGAATTTAAGAAACCAATACATCATATAAGTTATTGCCTTCCTTTATCACTTACGAAGTCCATCTACAAAAATTGCTAGCATGGGTTAGTTCATTGAACTGAGCATGATAAGCACTAAACATTAAAACGATGTGCCTTTTCAACTAATTGTTTCATAAAACCAACTCTACTTTTATGAAACAATAAGGCCAAGCAAATAAATAAATCATAAGTAATAACAACCATAAAAGAAGAACAATTGGTCAACCTGAAATAATCATTAAGATAAGATCATGATATAATTAACACTCTACAACATTATATCAGATAAGTAATGTTTCACCCAAATTACTTATCTCCTTCTAATAAAGGCACATACTAATTATTTCTTACATAATTCAATTTAAATTAGAAATATAGAAACTAACTCCATTATTTTTCCAAAAATAGAGTTACTTTAAGAAATAAGTACTATCAAACTCAATATTACAAAATTTCATAAAAAGGCATCTACAACCAAGCTAATTCCAACTTCATGAAAGGCTTTAGGATGAATCATCTATAACATAAAAATAAGAAATTCCTATTTCAGATGCTACATCCTAATTTAAAGTCCAAGATATAGCCTAAGTTCTCAAGTTAGGCCACACATTAGAATTAGGAAAGTATTCACTCAATAAATAACATTTCACATTTATCAACTATTACAAATATTGATTCCTTTAATACCAGTCAAGTGAATAAGTAAGAAGTATCAAAGACTACTCAAATGCATTCATGAAAGTAATAAAACTGAACCTATTAAATATATAACAAGATTTACATAGAAGAGGGAAGGGCAAACTAGGATAAAACAAATTAGAACTTCCCTTCCAATTTGGTTAAATTGAATATCAATTCACCACAACAAAAAAAGAGAATGCAACACATAATCTCTTACAGTTTCTAAAGGAGACATCGATGAAAACTTTACCTCAGAGAATAAGAGAAAGGAGTCAATCAATCATGTTTAGATGAGGATTCCAACATTCTATCCCAAGTAAATAAGGTCATAAAAGGATTGGTATAGACCCAATCACAATATCCTTTAACTTTTAAAAATAGAAATCATGCACTAGAAGAAATAAACCGAATATACGTCAAGTATTCAAATTAGTTCTCAAAATAAGGCTCCCCATCATGACACAATTACAGTATCAGTAGTACATTATCCATATCAAGAAGGAGATGAAATAACAAGAATTGCTAAACATCTATAGGAAAATAACAACCTTCAACAGTCATTCCAAATCATTAAAGTTTCAATCAAGGAACCATAGTCTATTCATTCCTTCCAGATGATAGTGCAACAATCGGTAAGAAATACTCACACTTGCATCCTCACAGAGGTGAGAGAAAACATCTTTGAATGGACAGAGAAAGATCCATCTGAATTCGATTTCAAGAAGATGCAACACAAAGAACGACATGACTTAGCTACAAGTGCACAAGTCAGCTTAAGAGATGATAGATAAACTAAAATCCATTCACCCCATCCCTATGGATAGACTCAATCGCAAAAATATACTATGTCGATAAGATACTATTCCTTCAACATACTCAAATATCCTAAAACAGATGAATATAGAAAAATCTTCATACCGAACCGAGTGGTTAGTTCTAGGTCATGCATGTCATCCAAAAATCTGAATATACATTCAATAAATCTTCATGAAACCACAATAGTAAGGTTTCAACAACTCATACGAGAAATTTAGCTTATGATGCTTACCTAGATCAATACGAGTAAGTCTAAACAACTTACTTTGGAGTGAAGAAGGACATCAAGATCAATGTCTAACAAGCTCAAGAGCTATGCAAATAAATCCAAATATCAACTCGAGAACTAAACCAACTCTCAAATATCCTAAAAAAAATAGGACTTCATCTTTCCAACCTTTAATTCAAAGATTCCATAGATTTAAAGAAAAACCCAAAAACATATAAAGTTCAGAAAAGGAAAATTGCGTTCGTTGTTATATTAAAACAAGACGAAATCAAATCTTAGTATCCAAGATTCCACATAGTTTCCTTAGAAGGAAGAAGATTCGAATAACTAAGTTTTAACTGAAAGGGTAAGAGGATAAATAAATCATTCATTCTTGATTCCTCACGAGTTTGAATCCATAAATATAGAAAATCCAAACACCCATTATCAACTCGATCAAAATACAAAGTTTGAAGGAGTTCCTTTTCTTCATTTTTAAGAAGAAGTTACTTACTCATTATTGTTTCCATACAAGTTCTAGTTCACACAACATTGAACCAAGCATCCATATATATATATATATATATATATATTTCTAATAGAAGTAACAATACTTCAACCAATCAAAGATGCAACAGAGAAGGACACTTTTCTTACCTTCTATCAACCATAACAGACAAAACCCCCCAAGACTTAAAGCAACAACATATTTCCATAAACCCTTTTTAGTAGACATGCAAGGGTTTAAACAGATTGACATTATTCAAGACTCAATCAAATATCAAGGTACGATTCACTATTAACTTAAACAGGAAATGACCCATATTCCATATTATCTAACAAAGACTCATTATCAGAAGAATACAAAGATATTTCAAGCAAAGAAGAAAGATATTCATCATAAATAAAAACCCATTGATCACAAGAGAAAAGTTGTTTTAATGAAGACGGTTAGAGAAAAATAAGAACAACTTAATGGATAGAGTCTATCATGCATGATAGTGCTTCATTGATTCGAAGAAGATTTCCAGCTGAGCCTCCACAATTCCTTCTTCTCCAAATGAAGTCAACAACCCAAAACTTCTTTCTCATATGCCTCTTATACCTCCATTGGATCAAAAATAGTCCAAAGGAGCCAAAAATAGAAACAAATTGAAAACTAGACTACTAGTTTGAAGAACCAGATATCCCCATGCAGAGAAAAAATTGAAATGAATGAAAGACCAAACAACCTCCAAGAATTTTGCTTGCATGGTTTCCAAGGTGGTTTTCTCACCAAAACCAATGATCATTAATGCCATTGAATTCCACTTTCCCACCTAAATCTCCATGCCATTTCCATCTAAAATTGGTGAACTCAAACTTAACTAAAGCATGCATCTCTAACTTTAGTGACAATGCCAGCTAGGCATTCCATCTAATTTCCATGCCTCTGCCAAAACTCAAGTACCAAATTTTTAAATTCAAATCAAATCACTTAAATTCCATTGAAACCATCGCCACCACCTCCAAATTTCCATGTGACCCCTTAGGTCCCCTTTCATTTAACATTAGTTTAGGCTAGATAAACATTAGTTTAGGATCTGACCTTAGGTTAGATAAAAATCATTTACCTTAGGTCATTTAATCATTGTCATAGGTAAGCTTTCCATCAAAGAATAAGCCTTACCCCATAGTGGTTTAGTATTAGGTAATAGGTCATAAATAGGCCTTACATTACCTTAGGTTATTTCAAAACCCCACACCCGTAAAGCATACAACTTAGATTAGGGTGCAACATGCATAGTTAGAAATAGATCTAAGGTAGGTCTAGTTTACCTTAGGTTAGAATCTAGTTAGGATAGATCTTAACAATCTAGGACTAAGGTTTTACCTTAATAGTCCTAAGTAAGTCTTTTTCCTTCTTACGCCAACCAACATCATAAGAAATTAACTAGAGGATCCAATTTCATATTTCATAGAAAATGTAAAACAAGGACCTCAAAAGAAGGGTCTAAAAATTGAAAACATACAAAGACTTATTTCTCTTAATACCTTCCATTCTAGAATGTCAACTTAACAAACTGAACAGGTAAGAAATTGAAGCATACCTTGGATCAATGGAATTGATCCAAGGTTTTTTGTTATTAAAAATAAGTATGAAAATAGAAATTCCGTTCACAACTTTTACAGAGCCCAAGGAAGGATAATTTTACTTCCAAGCAACAACAACATAGAAAATGAATCCATGAATGGAAATAATTTATCCCTTTGCAAGCATGATTCCCAATAGTCAAAAGAATACACCTTCTTAGGACAAATCACATATCAACGCTTGTAGTGTAAGGAGGAGAAAGCTATCGTTTTTCAAAGATGTTACATACTTCCCTCCTAAAAAGAATCATCGTCCCGATGATTAACTTAGTTACACAATTTGCATCAAGGAAAAATCAAATTATTATACTTCCATTCATATGTTCCAAACAAAACTAGATTTTAAAATTCCAAAATCAGCATTTACGTAGTTGTTCATTTTAAATAATGTGATGTCTACCCAAAAATGGAAATTTTATTGACATAAAAAGAATAAAATATTAAAACTTTATCACTCAACAGAATCAATCCTATTCAAACAAATATGGAAAAGCAATTTTTATATCTTCCATATTTTCCAGTTGCACTTTCCTTGTTAAACTGATCCCACTGACCTTACATTGACTTATTTCATGATTTCTTAAGTGCAATTGGTGAGTTTCTAGCACTCGTATAGGTTTAACCATGATTATTCTTGGGTCTTGACTTGTAAGGAATTTCAATTTAACACATGTGATAAATCTGAAACATATTTCTTAAGCAAAGAAATATGGAAAACATCATGCATTCATGATAAAGCAGAGAAAATGGTAAGTGTTAATTACAATTTCAAAAGGTCCCACATAACGAGGTGATAATTTGGCAACCTTGCCAAAATTTATAGAACTATTTTTCGGTTTAACCTGAAGAAAGACCTTCTCACCAAGTTAAAATTTCCTATAAACTCACTTTAATTCAACATAACTCTTTTTCCTATCCGTTGCTTCTTTCAAGCGTTCACAAATCATTTTAACTTCTTGTTCCATTTCCGTAAGGATTTCAGTATAATGTTGTCCCAACTAACAAGGGTTCTGCATTTCCTTCCGTATAATGCTTCGAAAGGTGCCATCTTCAGAGAGGCGTGATATGTGTTATTATATGCAAACTCAACTAATGGAAGGTACTCTTCCCATTTATACTACTGATCCATGTAATACATTCGTAGCATATCCTCTAAAACTTGATTAACTCTTTCAGTCTGTCCATCCATTTCCTGGATGATATGCAAAACTGAAATTCAACTTAGTTCCTAGAGTTGCGTTAAGTGTTTGCCAAAATCTTGAAGTCATTCTTGGATCTCTATCAGATATGATTAATTCAGGTACTCCATGTAATATGAAAATCTCATGTACAAATATTTTCGCTAAAATAGGTGAATCATCCTTAAGATTACCAACAATAAAATGTGCTACCTTTGTTAGTTTATCAACAACAACTAAAATAACATCATGTTTATTTCTTGACATAGGAAACCCTTGTACAAAATCCATGCTTATCACTTGCCATTTGTACTACGGTATGTTGTGAGGATACAATAAACTAGTTGGGTGCATATGTTCAACTTTAACTCATTGACATTCTAAATAGTGTGTCACAAATTCAATCACGTCCTTTTTCATCCCTTTCTAGAAATATTGTTGTTTTATATCAGCAAACATCTTTGTAATACCAGGGTGTCTAGAAAAGGTGAATTATGAAATTCAGCTAATAATTTATTTCTTAAATCATTTAGCAAAGGTATGTATACCCTATTTTCAAACCGTAAAATTCCTTCATTATCAAAGTGAAAACCCTTATATCTCACATCATTTGGGTCTTTAGTAAGTGTTGTTTTTACTTGCTAAAAATAAGAATTAGATTCCATAACACTTTTTACCTCATCCTTAAACTGAGTTCTTAATGTTATAAGAGTAGAAATGTGCTTCCTATGACTTAGAGCATCAACTACCCTATTTTCCTTTCCTTTAATGTAACTTATGTCAAAATCATATTGAGATAAAAACTCTAACCATCTTCGTTGTCTTGCATTCAGATTTGGCTGAGTAAAAATATACTTCAACCCAAGATGATCAATTTTTAGTTCAAAAGGTTTACCAAGAAGATAATGTCTCCAAACTTGAAGTGCATGAACAATGATAACAAGCTCTAGATCATGTGGAGCATAATTCAGCTCATGTAACTTGAGTTTTCTACTTTTGTAAGCTATGACATGATATTTTTGCAATAGAATACCTCCAAGACCTTCCTAGATGCATCTATTACAATAGTAAAGTCTTCATAAGGGTCAGGTATAACAAAAAATAGGTGCTGAAGTTAACTGATCCTTCAAAGTTTTTAAATGCAGATTCACATTTCTCATTCCACACAAATTTCTTATCCTTTTTGTAATGAAGTTATTGGTGTAGCCACTTTGGAGAAATCTTTAACAAACTTCCTATAGTAACCAGCAAGACCCATGAAGCTTCTAACTTCATGTACATTCTTTGGTGCAGCCACTCAGTTATAACTACAATTTTAGAGGGATCTATAGCTATTCCATCTTTTCTTATAACATGACCCAAATAGTGCACTTCCATGTCATAGAAAGAACATTTAGATAACTTACCAAATAATCATCTCTTCCTCAAGATTTCCAAAACTATCTTCAAATGCTCATGATGTTCTTCAATACTTTTAGAGTATATGAGAATATTGTCCAAGAATACAAGCACAAATTTGTCCAAGTATTCTTGAAAAATATTATTCATTAAATTCATAAAAGCTGTACAGTGCATTTGTTAATCCAAATGGTAAAACTATGAATTCATAATGTCCATACCTTGTTCTAAAAGTTGTTTTATGAATTTCCTCATCCTTAATTCATAACTGATGATATCCAGATCAAGATCTATCTTAGAATATACTAATGCACCACACATCTGATCAAACAGATCATCAATTCTAGGAAGTGGATATCTATTCTTAATCATTGCCTTGTTTAACATTCTATAATCAATACATAATCTAAGTGTTCCATCTTTCTTTTTCACAAAAATTACCGGTGCTCCCCAAGGTGAGACACTCGATCTAATCAAACCTTTTGACAAAAGTTCTTGTAATTTTTCCTTAAGCTCTACTAATTCAATAGTAGTCATCCTATAAGGTGCCTTAGAAATAGGATCAGTTCCAGGTTTGATTTCAATTGTGAAGTCAAATTCCCGTTTGGGTGGGAGACCTAGTAGTTCTTCCGGAAACACATCACTGAAGTTTCGTAATAGTGGATAACATTCCAAGAAATCATTGTTTTCTTCAGTAGATTTTGAAATTTTTACTACATATAAGGTACAACCCTTATTTTTGGCCTTTTTAAGTTGCATAGTTGACAACTTCCTAACAAAAATTTCACGTTTTACACCTTGAATGTTTGTTATTTTCTGCAGGTCATCTAAACAACTAATATGTTTTTCAAAATAGTCAACTTTTGCTTTATGCTCAGCTAGCCAATTAACACCTATGATTACATCATAAGACCCCAAAGGAGCAACATAGAGATCAAATTCTGGAAAAACTAGGTAAGTCAAGGACTGCCCCAAAAAGACACATACTAATTGTATGAACAACATTATTCCCATAATGTATAGCCCATGATTTATCCATTTTTCCAGCTTTTATTTTTAATTTCAATGCTAATTTACTAGAAATAAAACATTTAGTAGCTCCCATATCAAAAAGAATAGTTACAGGTATGCCAAATAACTTACCCGAAACCTCTATGGGTGTGACTTGATTTTCACCTATGTTTTCAGCTACTGCAACATGTATCTTGTGTTGTTGATTACGGTCATCCTTTTTCAAAGGACATTGATTTACATAATGATCCTTGCCACAATTGTAACAGCCTCCTACAGTCCCTTTTTAGGCTCAAATTTATTTCCATCCTTAAAGTTATCATTCTAACCTCCATAGGACTTCTGTCTGTTATTATTGTTCTTGACAAAGTTATTTCATACATTAGTAGCAGGCTTATTTGTTGTTGTTTTCTTATTATTATTTGTTGAAAACTTATTTTTCATACCAAACTTCTTCCATGGTCCTTTCTTAGGTGCAAGAGATGATGAAGAGGAGTTTGAAACTTTCTTTCTAAATTCTTCCTTATGAGCAGAAATTTCCTTCAATTTCTATTCTTGTCGTATGGCTTTTTCAACAACCCCTTCCATAGTGGTTGGGATGTGAACATCCACCTCTCCTCCTATAATGGGATTCAGTCCCATGATAAATTTCCATATCCTAAACTTCTCGTCAGTTTGATACTGATGTACATACTTAAGGAGTTTAGTAAACCATCCCAATACTCTATTACAGTTAATTTTCCTTGGGATAAATTCTGAAATTCAGTCATTTTCTGATCATAATAAAGTTGTGGCAGCCATTTTTGCCTAAAATAACTTTTAAATTGATCCCAAGTAATATTCGTTTCATCAATGTTTAACTCAGCCTTACGACTATCCCACCATGAAGATGCTTCATGGGAAAGCTGATATGCTCCCCATATTGCCTTTGTTTCCTCTGAGAAGTTCCTTATTGCAAAGTACTTATCCATTTCACTGAGCTAATTCTCAGCTCCATCTCCTAATGTGGTGCCATCAAACTTAGGTGGACTTATCCTTTTTATATCATTAGTGAGTTCAACTGTTAGCCTTTGCCTTTTTATTTTCTAGCTGATCAGGTAGGTTTAAATTATTGTTATCAACACCTAAATTTCCCAAATTGGTGTTGTCCATAGGAGGTGGCTGATTGTTATTACCAACATCTTCTTCCTCCTCATTACCCATTACTTGATGTTCAAGTACAACAAACAATCTCTTGTATCCCACATGGCAGAAAGTATCTCATCGAGTTTTCAGGTATTTTGCTTCTCCACCTGGTGGTGGGTTGTTTGCAGCATTTCCTCTTGTTTTAAACATTTTTTGTTAATAAGAAAATTTAAGTTTTATTTGATTATGGACACAATAGGTCCAAGAGCTGCAACCTTTAGCTCTGATACCAAGATGTAACATTCCCATTTTAAGACTTTAGAAACAAGGGAATTTTTTTAATACATAATGTTCTCTATTCTAAATAATCATAATTTAGAACACACATTCCATGCCAATAAATCTCATAATAGATAACCATATGTAGTTGTAAATGACTCAGTGAACTACCAATCTCTCATTTCATGACTCGGTTTCTAACCGATCTCTCATGTTAACTTAAGGTATTGAATACTAAGTGTATACTAAGTATACTTGGTTCTATTACCCTGTTCGGGTATTTGAGTGTTCTGTATAAGAAACCTATCTAAATATTTGTTACCAATATTCATCTAAAATCCCATTTCTTAAACTAGGTGACGTAGGAAAATGCAACCAACAGCTTGCGATACTTTGGCCAAATATTTCCAACATACTATTCATGTTACTATTCCTAGATGACATACTCATCTAATGGAATACATCCTTCACCCACTCCTCTATTATCTAGAATGGTCTTCACTAACTTCTATCAGTTCACTTGTTCAAGGTTGAACCCTAACCTAGGTTAGTGGCATAATTTGGTATAGGGAACCACTTGCGATGACCTAGGGTATATAAACATACTCAATTGACCTAAGTTGATTGAATGTGCCTAGTTACCCTAAGTCATTATGAGTCATTTCCTATGCTAAATCATATCCCTAATCTAACCTAGAGAGAAACTAAGATCAAGTCTAGGTTTGAGTAGGTCTAGATGAACCAATGCTTTGAGGGGTGTTGCAACATGTCAACTGCAACATTGTATCCTCATGAAGACCCTAGTCTTCATGAAGGTACAGTTCTACAGTTGGCGTGTGCCAACATCTGACATAACTACACATCTCGATGTACACACCTCATAAAGAGGTCATTTACACTCATTTATTTCTTAATTAAGATTCAAATTACAACAACCTTGTGAACCCTACTTCCAACAACCCTTAAGTTTTTCATCCTTATTTGAGTTTTTAATGTAATATGAAACTTCATAAACTTATGATTACTTTTATGTTCATTAAATTTTTTCTTAACGTGCAGTTAATCAAAAATAGAAACAACATCCATCATAAGATTTACTTAATATAACTCAACCATTCATAGTCTGTTTAAGATCCAAAATAAGTTCCATTATAGTAGACTTCATAGAGATGAAGTCTAATTGATTAACGATCTCATATACCAAACATTTGTTTTGAAACCTATCAAGGTATTGCTCTAGAGGAGTGAACCTTCCTTTTTCTAGTTAAGTGATAGAGTTTGTTATACCTTTTTCCATTACATGAGTCATGGTAGTTAAGTTATACTTCTATTATCATCTTTTCAATAAACCATGCATGATTAGATAAAAGAACATCGATGCATGCCAACTTAATAAGTTGCATTCAAATAAGGGATATTGTAACTAATTCCCATCCATCCAACCCATTTAGTTATAATAGAAATAAGGATCCATTCAGATAAGAATGAAAACAATGAAAATAAGATTACAAATTTCCTTCATATAATACACAAGGAAAATGACATAACAAGTATAAGTAACTCTCAATCTTTTTCAATTCATCATGGTAAAATACATATTTTACAAGACCATGCATTTTAGACATATTTCATGTCAAACAACATCAAGATCATTAAAGAATACAAATTTTCTTCTTTCAATACATTTCAATAATGAATCAAATTTCTCTATAAAATATCCAAACTTTAAGAAACCAATACATCATATAAGTTATTGCCTTCCTTTATCACTCACAAAGTCCATTTGCATAAATTTCTAGCATGGGTTAGTTCATTGAACTGAGCATGATAAACACTAAGCATTAAGATGACGTGCCTTCAACTAACTATTTCATAAAACCAACTCTGCTTTTATGAAACAGTAAGGCCAAACAAATAAATAAATCATAAGTAATAACAACCATAAAAGAATAACAATTGATCAACTTGAAATAATCATTAAGATAAGATCATGATATAATTAGCACTCTACAACATTATATCAGATAAGTAATGTTTCACCCAAATTACTTATCTCCTTCCAATAAAGGCATGTACTAATTATTTCTTACATAATTCAATTTGAATTAGAAATACAGAAACTAACTCCATTATTTTTCCAAAAATAGAGTTACTTTAAGAAACAAGTACTATCAAACTCAATATTACAAAATTTCATAAAAAGGCATCTACAACCAAGCTAATTCCAGCTTCATGAAAGGCTTTAGGATGAATCATCTACAACATAAAAATAAGAAATTCCTATTTCAGATGCTACATCCTAATTTAAAGTCCAAGATATAGCCTAAGTTCTCAAGTTAGGCCACACATTAGAATTAGGAAAGTATTCACTCAATAAATAGCATTTCACATTAATCAACTATTACAAATATTGATTCCTTTAATACAAGTCAAGTGAATAAGTAAGAAGTATCAATGACTACTCAAATGCATTCATGAAAGTAATGCAACTGAACCTATTAAATCTATAACAAGATTTACATAGAAGAGGGAAGGATGAATCGATAAAACAAATTAGAACTTCCCTTCCAATTCGGTTAAACCAATATCAATTCACAACATAGAAAAGAGAATGCAACACATAATCTCTTACAGTTTCCAAAGGAGACAACGATGAAAACTTTACCTCAGAGAATAGAAGAGCAAGGAGTCAATCAATCATGTTTAGATGAGGATTCCAACATTCTATCCCAAGTAAAGAAGGTCATAAAAGGACTGG
Organism: Taxus wallichiana var. yunnanensis; assembly: GCA_018340775.1. NCBI lineage: Eukaryota > Viridiplantae > Streptophyta > Pinopsida > Cupressales > Taxaceae > Taxus > Taxus wallichiana. The sequence goes on from CM031240.1 coordinate 278,848,819, forward strand.
TACAGACCCAATCACAATATCCTTTAACTCTTAAAAATAGAAATCATGCACTAGAAGATACTAAACCGAATATACGTTAGAAGTATTCAAATCAGTTCTCAAAATAAGGCTCCCCATCATGACAAAATTATAGTATCAGTAGTACATTATCCATATCAAGAAGGAGATGAAATAACAAGAATTGTTAAACATCTACAAAAAAATAACAACCTTCAACAGTCATTCTAAATCATTAAAGTTTCAGTCAAGGAACCATAGTCTATTCATTCCTTTTGGACAATAGTGCAATGATCGGTAAGAAAGACTCACACTTGCATCCTCACAGAGGTTAGAGAAAACATATTTTGAATGGATAGAGAAAGATCCATCCGAGTTCGATTTCAAGAAGATGCAACACAAAGAACAACATGACTTAGCTCAATGTGCATAAGTCAGCTTAAGAGATGATAGATAAACCAAAATCCATTCTGTAGACACCTAAAATATGCTTACACTTAGCATTTTATCCAATTTAACCAATTGATGACACTTCGTTATTCAACACATCTTCGCTCCACTCTCGATGCCCATTTACGACACCTTATTGGTTGTATTCCTTATATAATCAGCTTATTTGGCTAATATCTCTCTTATTAGCTAAAAATTCCTCCTTTCGACCATTCAGAAGCTCCCTAGTTCTCTCTAGGCCACTTCTATTGGCTTCGTAGGCTATCTATCACCACAATTAGTTATCCAAACCCCTCTTAACTCTCAATGAGTCTTTAATCACTTGCTAATCAAGTTTAACTAGCCCAAACCATAGTTAACTAGCTAAACCAAGCTTAACTAAGTCTAAAGCATGTTTATCCTAATCTAATCTATTTTTTTTTTTAGCTTTAGTCCCACATGCACCCAAAGTTCAACATCCTCTCATTTGGAAAACTATAAATAGAAAGGCAAAGCCTACCCATTCAACACACACCTTGTTTACATAACAAAATCTCTCTCACATTTGGAGATATTGGCATTAGACCTCATTTTCATTAGCCAAGACAATAGGAATTTAATCTTGGCTATCCTCCATTGTTGAAGATCCTCCATCTTCCATCCATTCCAAATATAGTTAGTAAGGGAAGATCTCGAAGCTTGGCCATATAGCCAACTAGGAGAGATCTCTTCACTATGTTTGGGAGTAAACAACACACAATTTGACTACTTAGAATCTAACTAGGTTCAATTTCATTAAGCTTTCATGGAGTAGAGAGTAGTATATATGCTAGGGTTTGAATGTTAGTTTCAAATTTATATATGCATAGATAGTTTCTTGTTTAGCTCTAATCTTATGGTGCATGGTTGAGTTTAGTCAAGCTTGAGGTTATTTAACCTCATCTCATAGCCTTTCCATTGCATTTATTTGGCACACCCAATATTAGTCCATCCTCAATTAATGGAGTCATTTTGAAGCTTTTATTTTAGTTTCAATGTTTTCTAGATTAGTTTTTTTCTAGATTAGTTTTTCAAAGTTTTTATATTAGTTTCAAGTTTTTGATTTCACTAACCTTTCCTATATTATTGGATAAATATCAAGTTTCTTAGCTAGTTTAGCTAGGATTGTCTTGTTTTTGTGCACTTGTGCAAGATCAAAGGAGGTGAAGTGCTGCAAAATTGAACCAAATTGATAAAATTTTGATATTTTTGAGATTATTTTTGAAAAATACTGTTTTTTTTTTAGCCACCTACAAGAAAGGGAGCGCACATACCATTCTATGCATATAGGTACAACTCTGAATGTCATTTTTGTGAGAGGTGTGCAGCACCCAAGTTTGTGGTGCACATGCCCAAACCTTAGCACAAGCATCATTAGCAATCTTCCGGAGGCCATAACTTTTGCTCCCGAGCTCAAAACGACTCCATTTTTGTTGCGTTGGAAAGGTATTGAAGAGAAATACACAATGAATCATAAAATTAATATTTTTACTTACAAAAATTTATGGTTTACATTATTAGGTAAATAATAATTTTCTAATGTATCTTAAAGTCTAAAAAATGTTTTCTTGACTATTCTAACACTTTGAAAGGTTTTGTGACACTAATCAGTTGGTTGTAGGGTTTTTTTGTTATTTCAACTTGCATAGCTTAAGTGTTTTCATTTCTTAGCTTGAATAAATCTTGTAAAGTGTGTATTCTCTCTCCTCGCGCCTTTTTGGCGATCTTGGAGATCAAAAACACTTGTTCAAACTTTATGTCATACTTTAAAAACACTTTTTATATGATGTTAAAAAAGTAAAATAGATTTCCATACAATTTGTCTTAGTTGAATTTTCACATTGTGTATGCTCTTCCTTTGTGCCTTTTTGGTGATCTTAGGAATCAAAAGCAAAGTGTAAATTATCTTTCTTAAGTTTACAAATGGAAAACTAATAAACTCATTATGTGCAGGACCTAACGCTTGCTAAAGAAAAGAGACAAAAAAAAAAACCCTCTAATACACGTGTTTCTTGCAGGTTGCCAAATGGTGTGCCACTTAAAACCATATTTAAGTTAAAAAGATAAAAAACACAACATATTCAAAACACTGTATTGCAGGTTTCGGAAAAGGGTAAATCCTCTCTGCTCAAATGGAACATAACCCCTTTGGCATAACGCCTTAAGCTACAACAATGGGGGTGGTATGAGGAACCCCAAAGTAGTCCATGCAAGAGGGAAACTTGTGGACAAAATAGGAAGTGCTCCACACTATCTACTTGAATAGTTTTCCTTGTGAGTTAGCGTCACAAAGTTGTCTGTATCATGACCCTGACAAGAGTACACAATGGATGCAATTAGTGCCCACTGTACTTAAAGGGGGCAAAGCCGAGATACTCCCAAATTAGTCATTGTGAATTTTTGGGTAAATCATGCCCGCTCTTAGATGGCTTTGTAACACCTAGGATGAGAGAACCACCTAGGAAAATATACTTTGGCCAGGAGCCCACTTTGACTAGTTCAAAATGGTGTTGATGTTGTGAGCCATTATTCACCACGAAACGTGTGACGCGTTACTTTCGCTTAGTTTTTCACTTACCCTAAGGTAAGGTGAAACTTTTCCGAAGTGAGGCCAACATTTTTACCCCATTTGATCTACTTCCTTCACTTTCTTTTAACACTTTGTTGATCAGAAGAGGAGTGACTACCTTTGTGTTATCAATTGATTGTTTTGCCACTTTTTTGTCCGTTTACGCCCATCCATGTTTGCGGCTGGGTTAGTTAAATGTCTAAAGTGTGTGAAGACGTATTTATATCATTGGTAGCATTTGTGATCTTAATACCCATGTCAGGATCGTCATCATAGTTAGGATTGATTCATCATTTTATCTCCCTTTGACATGTTACCTCATTTGCATTGTCTCAACATAATTAAGATACTTATGTCACGTTTCTTGTAAACATGATCTAAGTGTCTCGCATTATGGCATTATGTTGCCCATGTTTTAACACATTCTTAGTATACTTTGACTTAGTTTGATTTCAAAATTTTCCCAAATCTTGAAAGGTGTTACTTACTTTGTTTGTGTCGTTTCAATACCAATTTGACACTAATATCTCACTTCTTCGCGAAGCTTGATAGACGTGTCCAATTGGTGTGGTTACACGGCTTACATTTGTAAACATCGCCCTTTAACATTTTGGCCTTATTGATTGTTGAACTTTTCCTAGTATCCTTTGATTGGGAGTCACATCTACCCTTTGTTAATATTTACGCCTTGTTCATTTCAAGCTTGACGTAAATATTGACATTGTGTTGATCACCTTTGCATCAAACTATCACTTTGCACACGCATTTTCATATGGTGTATTTCCTTGTTGATTGGCTTTGTGTTTCACACTTGCATGATTGTTCCTTGTGATTATTCATTTAGAAAACTTATTTTCTAGGAAAATCCCTTTTGATCTCATCAATATTACATCATCACGATGTCTATTTTCCTTAGACCTTCTTCGGAAAATCACACACGCATCTTCGTACTTACAAAATGTCTAGTTGGTTGCAGTTATGCTTATCTGAATTGACATAGAGTCTTCTTCACTTTAAAGAAGTTTGATCACACTATCTAGGCCTATACATTTGTGCTTAAATGATGCCAACAATGACTGACTATCGTGCGGTTCCCCATACTTACAAAAATACGGAACCTAGGTTTAGGAATTCAAATCAAAAGATTCCCATTACAACTAAACCTCATTTGGTTCTTCGTGCTAGAGAGCTCATATGGGTACCCTGTCCCCACCTTCAACTCATAGTCGGTGGTATGGTTTGGATGCCTCTGATCCAAATTATTATTCAGGTTCCCCCCACTCTTCTTTTGATTCAGATCCAAACTACCATTCAGATTCCCACTCTTCTTCTAAGATTCGGATCCCAACTATTATTCGATACCCCTAGATCACATCTTGAATCATAGTCCTCCCTTCCTTTGCAGGACCTTCATTCCCAATCACCTCAACAATGTATTCCTCCTTTGAAGACTTGTGTGACTCCAAGTTCCATCGATCGAACATCTAATTCGGTTTTGAGTCACGGTCCTCCCTTTCTTCGCATGACCTCCTTCATCGCCGCCTTGACGACCTTTTCCTCTGTCGAAGAGTTCTACGACTTAGATTCCCTATAGTCAATCATCTAATTCGACTCCTATGTCGTAACTTAATAGATGTAAATGTAATCCTACTTTCCAACCTACATTACGTCATCTTCTAGAAAAATGACCTAGGTCCAAGTCTAAATCATCCATTGATGAGATGCTTGCCACCAAATATACGTCATCTCTTGAGTCATCTTTTGCTATCAAACCGAATTCAATCCCTCTTTAGCCCTTGAGCCCTTTCAACCATATCATACCATTTCCTCATCCATCTTCTAAAGATCAATGTCTATGACCATGTCGAACCATTAAAAATAATCCATGTGCTAAGATATATTTTCGAAGCACTATAAAAAACCCTTCACGAGAGTGCTAAGGTCAAGCCTTACCCTCGTCTACATCATCAAACATCTTCATCTTCTTCTGTTAATCAATATTCCATGCTTATCAAACCTATCTCTTCTAATCAACCTCCTATGTTCAAAGAACAACAACCTCTATTGATTGATTTCTCTCATAATGAAGAAACAATCAGAGTACATGAAGATATCCCTTTAGAGGATTACAAACAAGGGTTCTTTCTTGAACTCAATATGCTCACGTATTGGGGAAAATAAGTTGATTCCTTTTATCAAAATGTAAAGGAAGAGCCTAAGGTCATGGAACTTAATTCTTCTTCTAGTTATTCCATCTTTACCTTCCTTTGATCATGATGAGATTCTGGGGTCTAACATTAATCCATGGCCTATCTTCTCATTCCCAAATCATTCCTTATCTATCATCATTCCTCAATTAGAATATCACCTTGGGTCACCATTGAGTAGCCCATCATCTTCTTCTATCCTGGAGCCACCCCTGGTATTCCTCCATTTTCTACTTGTGGGTCACCTCTTAGTAGCCCATTACCTTCTATTCTTGGTCCACGTGCTAGTAGCCCTTCATCCTCTTCTATCTATGAGACACCTCCGAGTAGTCCCTCCTCATCTATCCTTGGGCCATGCCCTAACATTCCTTTGTCATCTTCTTCTATTCTTGGGCCATGTCCTCATAACTTAATTTCTTCCATCTTAGGGCCATATCCTAGTAGCCCTTCGTCATCTTATATTAGTGGCTCACCTCCTGGTAGCCCATCCTCTTCAATTCTTGGACCGTATCCTTTTCATCAATCACATCTTTCTTCCATCAATGGTCATGGAAAGCATAAGGTCATTTCTCACATCAGTTCTAAATGTCCATGTTTTCTTTCTTCTCCTTCTCAAGATCAGACAAGTCACGCATTAGCTTATACAAAACCTAAACAGGTTCATTATCAAGCTAAGATCAAAACTTCCAAGAGCTTGAAAGCCCCCAACAACTTGAACAATCTCAAAATTATAAATCAAGCGCGATTCAAGAACGCACATCAACGTAACCATCAAGTATGGTGCAAAGTGCATAAACCTCTGGATGGGGAATTCAATCTCCCACATACAAAATCCATGTTTCAGGATAAATCACAGTCATTTGTTGAGTATGAGCTCACCTTGATCATCGAAATCGGGGATAACATTATGCTTGATAAGAAAACGCCTAGTCTCCTTATCAAGGAAGTCGCAAACATTTTTGTTGGTCCCACCTTTCCAAAAATATAAAAATTAAAAAATCAAAAACAAATGCAAAAATACAAACATTGAGAAAACACAACAAAATCAATAGTACAAAAAGATCAAGCATTGCAAGAAGGTATTGTGTACAAATGGATGTTTCTTTCTTCCCTTCCTTGCTATTATTTTGCAAGTCTCCCACCATTTTCATCCCTTTAGTAATATTTTGGTTAGCCTATTCACATGCATTCTATGACATTTATCTCTATGGTATCTGTTTGACCCTGGTCTTTCATCACCTTGGTAAATTAAAGAATGACTGACCTCTTAGAGATCCTATCACATTCAACATCTAATAAACTTGTTGCAAAGAACTTTTGGACATATTTGTTGACACTAACCAATGTCATCATCATAATCACTTCCACATCATTCCATCAAGCCATATGTGGTTCTTAACCCCTTATCAAACAAGAGAGCTGAAATAAGTTTTCAGAAAGTAAAAGAATCAAAATCAATAAAAAAAAATCAAAAGCTAAAAGCTACAAATCAAAAGCAAATTGATATATTAATCTCTCTTGGAGTATTTCCAATAATATCTATCAGGGCTATGGACACATGACTGGTAGTAGATAAATGTTGTGATTAGAATAAAAAACATATCCATCAGGGCTATGGACGCTTGGCTGGTAGCGGAGCAATGTATGGCTATCCTTCCACCCTTCATTCACAAAATCACCTTTCAAAATCAATCATCCCTACACTTTGGCTAGGGTGTATTCACTTGTTGTCTATTAAATATTCCCTTCAAGAGGTAATAAATTCCATGTGCACACACTAGATCTCTATGAGTAAACAAGATTAGTATGTTACCAAGTGTATTTTTTTAGACCTTGTTCAAACTCTTGCTTTAGTCCATATCTCGTCTCATGGTTTGTGCCTTTGGCTAATCAAATTTTTCATTGTGAGGCTTCTAAGCTACATTTATATCATTCACATCATTCTTCTACTTCATTTAGAACATCCATGTGTATAAGATTTCCTTTTTTGCCATGTTTTAGACACCTTTGTCCACTTTCACAAAAACAATCTTCTCCTTCCTTTATATCATGTTCTTTTAGGCAAAATTAAGTCAGGGGCATCCTTGCTTCTTCCCAAAGCACTTCTTCGGTTTATGTTCATCGTCACGTTGAACCTATCCATAATGGCCTTGGGTCCCACTTCTACCCGTGAAGAATTTTCCTTTGAATACTCCCACCTAATCGCTGGGGAATTTTTGCATCTTTACCGCTCTCGTACGCATGTGGCATTTTTCCTTGTACATCCCATCTAGTGTTTGGGGCATCCATGTTTCCTTGTCTTCCTATACATAGTTTTAGAAAACTTTCAAAATCATAAAAATTCAAATATGTTAGAAAAATCACAAAAAAATTTAAATATGTTTCAAGAAACATAAAAAACAATATAAATCATCCTACAAAATGTCACTCTTTGGTTCTCACCTATTCATGTGTGCGACCAGGGTCATCTTGAGCTACCTTCATCAACAAAAGCTAGGCTGCTTACTTCATCTATACTCTGGGCACAACGAGTTGCCTAATCTTGCTTTCATAGTCCACATTATTTTTCATAGGACCGAAGTGTCCTCCGTTATTCCCCTTGCATGTATCCTTGCTTGGGAACCATTGTTAACTTTGTCGCTCATTCGAATAGGTTGGAATCAAGCTCGATAACAAACACATTACATCTTATTTCTTTTTGTTTGTCTTGTTTACATTCTCGTATTGCATTACATTATGTATGTTGCATGGAGTTAGGCATATTTTACTTTCTCGTATTGCATTGTATTTAGTATGTTGTATGGAGTTGGTGTTTTTAGCAATAGACATTTGTTCGTATATGGATTTTCATGTCATACTAAACTTTGTTCATTTTTTTAATAAGGACCAATGATGAAGATCTCTAGCAATATGATGAAAATAAAGTTGTTTAAAAGGAACTGGATGGATGTTGGCTTGTTCCCTCTCCTCATACTCCTTTTTCTTCTATATCCCCTTTATTTTATTCTTCTTCACACTATTCTTTCTTCTGTTCTTTTTCTATCATCTTTTTGATTTTCAATTGAGTTCTTCTATCACCCCATCGACAATCGAGGGGGCATCCTTCATTTTACTCATTTTTCTTCTATCCCGTCAAGATTTTCTACTTGCTTATGTTTGTCTACTTTCTTTGAAGTGACGCCACTTACGCCAACCCAAAGAGGGGAAAATGTAGACACCTAAAATATGCTTACACTTAACATTTCATTCAATTCAACAATTGATGACACTTTGTTAATCAACCCGTCTTCGCTTCACTCTCGATTCCCATTTATAACACCTTATCGGTTGTATTCCTCCTATAATCAGCTTATTTGGCTAATATCTCTCTTATTAGCTAAACATTCCTCCTTTTGACCATTCAAAATCTCCCTAGTTCTCTCTAGACCACTTCTATTGGCTTTGTAGGCTATCTATCGGTGATAATTGGTTATCAAGACCCGTCCCAACTCTCAATGAGTCTCTAATCACTTTCTAATCAAGTTTAACTATCCTAAACCATAGTTAACTAGCCTAAAGCATGTTTATCCTAATCTAATCTAAAAGTGATTTTTGAGCTTTAGTCACACATGCACCCAAATTTCAACATCCTCTCATTTGGAATACTATAAATAGAAAGGCTAACCCTACACATTCAACACACACCTTGTTTACAAAACAAAATCTCTCTCACATTTGGAGATATTGGCATTAGACCTCATTTGCATTAGCTAAGCTAATAGGCATTTGATCTTGGCTATCTTCCATTTTTGAAGCTCCTCCATCTGCCATCCATTCCAAATATAGTTAGTAAGGGAAGATCTAAAGCTTGGCCATGTAGCCAACTTGGAGAGATCTCTTCACTATGTTTGGGAGTAAACAACACACAATTTGATTTCTTAGAATCTAACTAGGTTCACTTTCATTAAGCTTTCATGGAGTAGAGAGTAGTATATATGCTAGGGTTTGAATGTTAGTTTCAAATTTATATATGCATAGATAGTTTCTTGTTTAGCTCTAATCTTATGGTGCATGGTTGAGTTTAGTCAAGATTGAGGTTCTTTAACCTCATCCCATAGCTTTGCAAACCTTTCCATTACATACACATTCACCCCATCCCTATGGACAGAGACTCAACTACACAAATATACTATGTCGACAAGACATTATTCCTTCAACATACTCGAGATCCTAAAAGCGATGAATCTAGAAAACCCTTCATACTTGAACCAAGTGGTTAGTTCCAGTCATGTACGTCAACCAAAAATCTAAATATGTATTTAATAAATCTTCATAAATCCACAATAGTAAGGTTTCAAAAATCATACGAGCAAGTTAGTTTATGATGCTTACCTAGATCAATACGAGTAAGTCTAAAGGATCATTATCTACTTTGGAGTGAAGGACATCAAGATCGACGTCTAGTAAGCTTAATATAGCTACGAAAATAAATCCAAATATCAACTCAGACAAAACCAACTCTCGAAATATCCTAAAAAAATAGGACTTCATCTATCCAACCTTTAGTTCAGTCTTCCATGATTTAAAGAAAAACCCAAAAACATATAAAGTTCAGAAAAGGAAGAATTCGTTCGTTGTTATATTCAAACAAGACGAATTCAAATCTTAGTATCAAGTAACCATTACCACATAGTTTCCATAGAAGGAACAAGATTCAAACAACTAAGTTTTAACTGAAAGGGTAAGAGGATAAATAAATCATTCATTCTTGATTCCTCACGAGTTTGAATCCATAAATACAGAAAATCCAAACACCCATTATCAACTCAGCTTTCATCAAAATACAAAGTTTGAAGAAGTGAAAGTTTCTTTAGTAAATTTTTAAGAAGAAGTTACTTACTCATTATTGTTTCCATACAAGTTCAAGTTCACACAACATTGAACCAAGCATCCATATATATATATATATATATATATATATATATACAGTCCCAACAGAGTAACAATACTTCAACCAATCAAATATGTGACAGAGAAGGACACTTTTCTTACCTTCTATTAACCATAATAGACAAACCCAGTTCCAAGACTTAAAGCAACAACATATTTCCATAAACCCTTTTAGCAGACAAAAGGGTTCAAACAGATTGACATTATTCAAGACTCAACCAAATATCAAGGTACGATTCACTATTAACTTAAACAGGAAATGACCCATATTCCATATTATCTAACAAAGACTCATTATCAAGAATACAAAGATATTTCAAGCAAAGAAGAAAGATATTCATCATAAATAAAAACCCATTGATCACAAGAGAAAATTTGTTTTAATGAAGATGTTTAGAGAAAAGCAAAACAACTTAATGGATAGAGCCTATCATGCCTGATAGTGCTTCTGTTGATTCGAAGAAGATTTCAGTCAAGCCTCCACAATTCCTTCTTCTCCAAACGAAGTCAACAACCCAAAAATTCTTTCTCATATGCCTCTTATACCTCCATTGGATCAAAAATAGTCCAAAGGAGCCAAAAATAGAAATAGATTGAAAACTAAACTGCTGGTTTGAAGAACCAGATATCCCCATGCAGAGAAAAAATCGAAATGAATGAAAGACCAAACAACCTCCAAGAATTCCGCTTGCATGGTTTCCAAGGCTGGTTTTCTCACCAAAACCAATGATCATTAATGCCATTGAATTCCACTTTCTTGCCTAAATATCCACACCATTTCCATCTAAAATTGGCAAACTCAAACTTAACTAAAGCATGCATCTCTAACTTTAGTGACAATGCTAGCTAGGCATTCCATCTAATTTCCATGCCTCTACCAAAACTGGCAGTACCACATTTTAAAATTCAAATCAAATCACTTAAATGCCATTGAAACCATCACCACCACCTCAATTGCCATGCAACCCCTTAGGTCCCCTTTCATTTAACATTAGTTTAGGCTAGATAAACATTAGTTTAGGATCCGACCTTAGGTTAGATAAAAACATTTACCTTAGGTCATTTAATCATTGTTATAGGTAAGCTTGCCATCAAAGAATAAGCCTTACCCCATAGTGGTTTAGTATTAGGTAATAGGTCATAAATAGGCCTTACATTACCTTAGGTTATTTCAAAACCCCACACCCATAAAACATACAACTTAGATTAGGGTGCAACATGCATAGTTAGAAATAGATCTAAGGTAGGTATAGTTTACCTTAGGTTTATTTCAAAACCCCACACCCGTAAAACATATAACTTAGATTAGGGTGTAACATGCATAGAAATAGATCTAAGGTAGGTCTAGTTTACCTTAGGTTAGAATCCAGTTAGGATAGATCCTAACAATCTAGGACTAAGGTTTTACCTTAATAGTCCTGAAGTAAGTATTTTTCCTTCTTACGCCAACCAATGTCATAAGAAATTAACTAGAGGATCCAATTTTGTATTTCACAGAAAATGTAAAACAAGGACCTCAAAAGAAGGGTCCGAAAATTGAAAACATACAAAGACTCATTTCTCTTAATACCTTCCATTCCAGAATGTCGACTTAACAAACTGAACAGGTAAGAAATTAAAGCATACCTTGGATCAATGGAATTGATCCAAGGTTTTGTTGTTAATAAAAAATAAGTATGCAAATAGAAATTCTGGTTCACAACTTTTACAGAGCCCAAGGAAGGATAATTTTACTTCCAAGCAACAACAACATAGCAAAATGAATCCATGAATGGAAATAATTTATCCCTTTGCAAGCATGATTCCCAATAAATAAAATAATACACCTTCTTAGGAAAAATCACATATCAACGCTTGCAGTGTAAGGAGGAGAAAGCTATCGCTTTTCAAAGATGTTACACAAGGTGTTCCACAATAATTGTCACCGAATTTTCAATATTTGTAATAGGGAATGTGCACTGCCCTTCTTATATTTCAACATGTTTCTTATTTTTGATGTCTTTATCATCACGTAGATCTATAAAAAAGTCATCCTTTTCTTATACTAACTCGGTTACATTACTAATGCACACTATAATTATTTTCATTTTTTAGATCACGAAATAAAATGACCCTTTATGAACACAACACAAAAAAGTGCATCAATTCTATTAAGTTTCCAAAATAGGGAAGCTCATTTAATTGTAAAAATACAAATTTCCCAAACTCCTATCGTTATCCTTTTTTCAACCCCTACAAAATAGGAAACTCAATGGTAGGAGCGCTTGGCGCTTAATGGGAAAAAGAAAATGGTTTACAATCTTCGTGGTAGCTCGTTATTTGGCACAACCGAGCCAATTCACCACGATGAATGGTCAAGCTAGTGGTCCGACTCATAGAAGAGTTGGACTAGTTCGAGGCATAATTCATATAGGTTGGATGGGTCACAAGGTTAAAAGGGCGTCCAACCTCATAGGTTGGACAGATATGGTTAGACGGCCATCCAAGCCCTCAGGTTGGACGACACAAGGTGAGACGACATGCAATTGGATGGCTTACGGTTGGTGAGTTGGTGACAGAGTCATGAAAGGGTTGAGCTCACGGTTCATGTGGGGTTAGAGGGATGTTGGACAGCTATCCAACCCAACCTGGTCATACAACCTTCTAACCCAGGTTAGATGACTCGAGATGGATGACCCATTATTTGGTTGTACGGACAACATGATAGATGACCGCCCAACCTAGGTTAGATGGCGTACAATGCACAAGGAATGCAACTCGGATAGATGACCCATAGCTTGGTTATATGATCAAAGGGTTAGTCACCTTCCAACCTAAGAGGTTGACGACTCATAAAATGAGATAAATAGTATGACTGTTGGGTGAATGCTACAAGGTTATATGACCCCATGTAGTTAGGCGATTTGTCGTCCAACCCAACTTGGTTGGATGGCTCATAGATCACAGGTCAAGTGAGGGTAGGCATGAAAAGACAACTAAACAACCCACATTAATGGTGGTAGTAGAGGTAGTTTAACTACCTATCAGATATTTAATGCTACCTGTTAGGAATTTAATTTGGAAAAGACAACTAAACAACCTCAATTGTGGGCGAGTATTAATGGCGTCGGTTGAGGTGGTTCAATTACTCATAGGAATTTAATGCAGGGTAGGTAGGGAAAATTTTCTATATAATGTACTCGACCCCCTCATTTGAAGGAGGATATTTTCTAAGAATTGCATAGGAACTCTACCAAAATTGTTCCGAAGCTATTTTGTGAGTTTTAGGCCTTAAATCCGGGCATTTTGTGAAGGATTCTTGCCTCCTTGTATTGTAATGGATTGTGCATCATTTTAAGCAATAAAATTGGTGTTTTGTGGCTTTTCTCTCCCTTACTCGAGTTATATTGCATTTTTTTCTTCCCATTATATCTGCAGGTATCTTGTGTATCTCTTGTTATTTTGTAGGACCTAGATTTGTTGTGCTCCATGAAAATGGAGATCTCGAATGTAGTTTTGGATTGTTGCACTCTTGTCTCCGCCCTCTCTTACTTCATTTTCTCCTTTTTCACTCACTAGGAATATCTCCACCCCTTTTTTGGTGTTATCACCCTCCTTAGCTTAGGATTTACATTTCATGCATTTCTCTCTCTTCCCTGGTCCCTTGGAAGTCTAGGTTAGCTTTAGAATAGTCGCATTAGGAATAGGTAGAGGAACCATCCTTCGTGGAGGCTTATATCATATGCTTAGATCCCACACCTTGAAATAAGCCCATGTTAGTCAAAGGTAGGGTTTTGTAATACATAAATCCTAGGGTGCTACTTTTTGACATAACATTTGTGGGTAATCCCAAAGTGGGACCAGAGGTCATTTTACAAGTTTTCTTACATATCATCTGATCTTCATCTTTTCATTACAAAGAAGACTGGTCTACTCTTGTTGAGATTTACATCCTTTAGAGGTTTTTTAAAGCACACATGAAGAATCCCAAGAATAAGAATTTGTGGTGTAGCAACCCAGTCCCTTAAGCATGTGAGAAGGATCTAGTCTCGCTTAAGGATGACAAAATAAGGAATCTTTGAGTATTTTCAGCTATCTCTAGGAAGAAGAAGAAGGGGCAAGTCTAGATGTCTCCGTCTCCACCAAACAGGACCTTATCTATGCCTCCACATGATAGGCCATTTCTCCAATCAACTAGGGTCCTTAGGCCAATCGGATGAAAATATCAAAAACCACCACCATCAAACCCATTTATCAATTTCACGGGTGAAAACCCACTCACCCTTAATGCATAGAATCTTATTCTCGTTGGAAACATTTAAGAGCATTCCCTACTTCATTGGGGAGAATCATATAACTCCTATTGATCATATTCAAGACATTGCGAATGTCTGTGTCATTCACGAGATCAATGAGATGGATGTCACAATAAAGATCCTTGCTTCCTCTCACAAAGGTAAGGTATTGCAGGTGGTTTAGAATCTTAACATCATGGTCGATTACAAACCGGGATCAATTTTGTACATCTCTTTGTGACCAGTTTAGAGAAAGGGTAGACAACTTGTCACTTTTGGAGCAAATGACTATAATCAAGAGGGCTCCCAATGAGCAGATGGTTGATTTCAACTTTAGATTTCAAAGGACATGTGACATGATCCCAATGACCGTGAGACTAGCAGCAGAAGGTGTATTCCTATACTACTTGAAAGCTTTAAATTCATATATATCCATGATGATTCAGTCTATGGGAGGAGTGATGCTTTGCTTTAGAGTTTATGCCATAACAATCGTAGTGGAGAACTACTTGATCTAGACCAGAAATATTGCACCAAGGCCACCTATGCCTCTATATCTAGAAATGGGGAATCCTATTACTAGTTAGGCACTTGAATTGAACCCCATTCCAGGACCCTAGGAATTAGATAAAAAGTGAACTGTACTTCTTCTAGCACTTTCAAGGAACTCTAGGAGGTAATGAAGTAACTACAAAATTTAGGGAATGAGTTGGTGACTATCAAGAGGCAGGAGGCATAATTTCAGACCCTACTAGCTTTAAGCTTAGTTAAATAGGCCTATGTATCAGTCAAACATGCCTCCATCTCAAGTTACAAGTCAAAATCAAAATCCAGGACAACCTCAAGCTACCAAGCCATTTCAACCATACAATCCTAATACAACTTCAACATCTAGGGATTTGGTTCTAGTACAGAACAACATGGCACATGAGTATAATTGGTGTTTCCCTTGTAATCAACCTCACAACCAAACAACATGCTTTAATGGTGCTCTAAATTAGGCCTTGATGGTGCAAATAGTGGGTGTGTCTCAAGAAACAAGTGAAGAGGGAAATCAACAACAAACAAGTCCACAAGAGGCTCCCCAAACTGACACCACACTAGTAAACTGGAAAGTAGAAGAATTTTGTGGAGTTAATCAACCTCCTTTTTGAGGTATAACAACCAATACATGATTGAAGAAGAGGAATATTGAGGAAGGGCAAGTTATCTAATCTAGTAATTACTCAAACTCTCACACAACAGGAGTCAACAATGCAAGAGCAGCCCCGAGTGTGCAAAGTCAACCCAAGGCACCAAATGTAGAAGCCCATTTGCTAGTTTAGGTGTCGGAGAAATTTTTTCCAAACAAGGGGCAGCAGAAGGAGAGTCCACCTCCATTCAACATCATTGATCAAATGAAGAAGATGAACATGAGCATTTCCATGTGGGAGTCACTAGCTATTTCGGGAAAGTGAGACCTATTGCAAGCAACCATGGCGAATTGGTTAGCTCGAAACGAGTCATCTAAAAATCAAGAGAAGGTTCTCACCAATACAATGTCAACAAGAGAGGGGTCAGCCAAGTAAAAATTTGAAGCCTCCACCATTTTATGTGTCCTTGATTGTCGGGGATAGTTTGGTGCATAATTGCATGATTGATTTAGGAGCAAGTAGCTTCGTAATGCCGAATAAAATTGCAGGTCAAGTGGGCCTGAATTATGAATTGGTTTGCAAAGTAGTGAGTACAGGTTGGAGGGAACAAAAGTGGGAATCATGTCGACACCTAAAATCTGCTTAAGCAATTTTATTACTTAAACTGCACTAAAACCTTCTCATCTTCTCCTCTGGTCAATTGATGACACTTTGTCAATTAACTATTCTTCACTCCATTCTCGGATGCCCATTCACGACATTATTTTGGTCATAATTCCTCTATAATCAACTAATTTGGCTAATATACCCTCTTATTAGCTAAACATCCTCCTTTTAACCATTCAAAATCTCCCTATTTCCCTCTACATCACTTTTACAAGCTTCCTAGGCTATTAATCAAACACATGTGATTAATCGACCCTCCCAACTCTCATGAGTCACTAATCACTTGTTAATCAATTTTAACTAGCCTAAACCAAGCTTACCTCTTCTAAAGCATGTTTATCCACTCCTAATCGAAGGTGCTTTTGTCTTACCTTTTTTCCCACATGCACTAGAATTCCAAATCTTCACAAATGGAAATCTATAAATACAAGGCTAATGCCTCCTTTCAACTTTACACCTTGATTATCATATCGATCACTTTACACACTTTGAGACTTTGGCAAACATCTCATTTGTATTAGCTAAAGCTAGAAGCATTTGATCTTGAGCCATCCTCCATTGTAGTAACTTCTAAATATTGCTTCCATCCCTCCAATCTTGGCTAGTAGGAGAATATCTAAAATGGTCTTGTAGCCATTTTAGAGAGATATCTTCACCACTTGGAGAAAACAACACACAAAACTGATCGCTTAGAATCTAACTAGGTTCTTTTTATATTTATCAATATAAATAAGTAGAGGTAACATAGTAATGTTAATTTAATTATTGCATTATTGTAGAATTTTATCTCATTAAGATCTCATCTTGATGTTTATGATATATTTAGTTATATTGTGGGACTACTAGGTGTTAGTTTCATGTTATCCTCATAACTAATATTTTCATGCATACATTTGGCATGCCCAGTGGGACGGATCCTTAGTCCTTTGCTTTCATTTCAAGCTTTGTAGATTTGTTTCAAGTTTTTGGCATGCTAACCTTTTTTGTTGTTGCAAATTTAGATAAATATGAGGTTTTTATAACTTGTTTAGTTAGGATTGTTTCATTTTTATGCTCTTTATAGGAATAAAGTAGGGGAGGTGCTGCCAAATTTTGTCCAAATTACTAAAATTTTAAGATTTTTGAGATTTTTCTTGAAAATTCTCGTGTTTTTAGTCACCTACAGGAAAGGGCATGCATATGTCATTCTCAAAGACGCATGCACAACCCTTACCATGTTTTTTTATATAGGGGATGTGTATACGGGGTGTGCATATCTTCAAGGGGGTACATATGTTACAAAGGGGCATGCATATGTCATTAGGGGTGCACATATATTTAACTATGTGCACAACCAATCCTCTGGAGGCCATAATTTTTACTCCCAAACTTGAAATGACTCCATTTTTTTGCGTTGGAAAGGTATCGAAGCGAACTACACAATGAAAACTTAAGATTATGATTTTAACTTAAAGAAAATTCATTGGTTCCTTTATTAGAAAACTAGTCATTTATAACATGTTTAAATTATTTGCAAATACTTTGAATTAATCATTTTTTCAAGATAAGATATATTTGAGTCATGCTTTTTGCTAACTTGTTTTGATAAGTTGATGAATGTTTCATTTTTATTTATGAGGCTAAGATCATGTATACTCTTACCTTGCACATTTTGAGTGATCTTAGGAATTAGAAATGATTCAACACCTATTTCATGCTTTCAAAATACTTTCATTAAATATTTCTAAGGGAATGAAGTTCAAATTAGGTAAAAAGAACAAGTTGTGCATTTGATTTGTAGGCTTTCTTCATTATTTTCTAACTAGTTGGATTTCTCGTTATGTATGCTCTTCCTTTGCATCTTAGGATGATCTTAGGAATCAGAAACAACATTTGATCCTCTTTCTATGATGCCTTGATCATTTTTTAGAGAATTATTAATCTTTGCATGAAGGACCATATCGCTCGCGAAATAATCAAGATCTAAAAAAGGCTAACACGTTTGTTGTAGGTTTCACCAAAGGTGCACAAACCCCATTAAAGCTAAAAGATAAGAAAACACACCACATTCAAAACACTTGATATGTAGGTTTGGATAAGGGTAAACCCATCCAATTTAAACTAGGAGAAAATCCCTTTGGCATAAGCCTTAAGATAATAAGAGGGATGCTCCTAGGAACCCCAAAGTAATCCACACAAGAGGGAACCTTGTGGATGAAACGGGAAGTGCTCCACTTACCTACTTGATTAGTTTACCCTTATGAGTTTAGAGTAAAAACTATCTCCATTGTGACCCCAGTGAAAATACAACTGAACAATTTTTATGCTCATTGTATTGAAGGGGGTAAAATAAATCCGGATACTCCAAGGTTTAGTTAGTGCAACTTCCTTGGAAAATTGAGCTCGCAGAGGTAGTTTGTGACACCTAGTTGAGAGAACTAAATAGGAAGCTATATCATCTTGGAGCCAAATTTACCGTATCAAACCAATCATGTCTTATAAATATTTTGCGAAGTAAAAACCTATTTGGAGTCAAAACCTTGTTAATAAAACAAGGAGAGAGTCCATCCAAGTTTGCACTAAGTGTCATTCATCACGAAATTTACAAAGCATTACTTTATCTTATTTTCTCACTCTCCTAAGGCAAGGGAAAACTCTACAAAAGTGATGCCAAGTATATTTCAACCTCACTTGATCTACACCTTTGCTATCTTATTTTCCATTTTGGGACAAAAGAGAACAACACGTGTGGATACCGCTAGATATAATTGTGTCAAACACTCTTGTAGTCTAATTGCATGACTAGATTGCAATTTTGGAATGCAAGTGTTGAAAGTGTGAATGGTATGTCTTCATATTCTAGTAGGCCCTTTGTCTCAAACCCATATTGAGACACATTATCATCGTAGCTAGGCTTGATTCATCATTGATCTTCCTTATAAGTGTTACATTGTTCGCATTACCTCACCATAATTACAATACTTACATCTCATTTCTAGTAAATGTAATCTAAGTGTCTATATTGTGACATTACGCTGCCCACATCTTAGCAAATCCTTAGCATACTTTGAAGTTGTTTTATTTCAAACATTACCTCGATCTTGAAAGAGTGTTGATTACTTTTTTTGTGTCATATCAATATTATTTGATACTAATACCTCACTTTCTTGCAAAGCTTGGATAATGTATCCTAGTAGTATTGTTACGTAGCTCACATGCGTAACCTCCACTTATTTTAGGGTTTGGGTCTTTCTTGTCTCTAAAATTGTCATAAGTATCCTTTGATTGGAGATCATGTTAACCCTTTGCTAATACTTACACCTTGTTCATTTTGAACTTGACTTAAGTATTGACATTGTGTTGATCATATAGCATCAAAATATCTTTGAAAAACATTAGCATAGGGTATAGTTTCTTGTTGATTGATTAGTTTACCAAAATGTGCGTGATTGTTCCTTGCATGTTATCTATCTTGAAAAATTGTTTTATAGGATAATCCTTTAATCCATTGAATAATTATTGTTGAGATTCCTTTATGACATTGACCATTGTCACATGTTTCACTTAGGTTTGTTATACCTTTAATCACATTAGACAAAACCTTGTGTAAATAAACCTTGTCAAAATTTTTTAATCACGATGTCTATTTTCCTTAGATTCCCTTTGGAAAATCACACAAGCATCCCTTTGTTTGCAAAATGTCTAGTTGGTTATCATTATGCTTCCTGAATCGACATGGAAATTCCTTCCATTTGAAGGAGTTCAATCACACTATCTTGGTCTAGGCATTTGTACCTAAGCAATTCCAACAATGACTCACCATTGTATTGTTCCCCAAACTTCTCATAACCAGCGGTGTGATCATAATCCAAATTATTCTTATAATTCCCCACGATCTCTTGATTCTTCTGATCCAAACTATTATTCTGATTCTCCTTAGTCTCCTAATGATTTTGATCCGAATTATTATTCAGATTCCTCTAATTTAAATCCTAAGTTATCGCCATCCATTTCTTTGTAGCACCCCTTTATCAGTCACTTGAACAACATCCTCTTCCTTTGAAGATCCGTGTGACTCCAAGTCCATCCAATCAAACACCTAATTTGACCATTGAGTCACGGTCCTCCCTTTCTTTGTAGGACCCCTTTTATCATTCACCTCAACGACCCCTTCCTCTGTTAAAGAGCTCTCCAACTCGAAGTTCCTCTAATAAATCATCTAATTTGAGACCCATACGTCACAATATACTACCTAGATGAATGATCCTATTAATTTTCTTGAAATATTTCATCTTCTATGTAAACTAGTGCCATCTTCTTCCACTTACGAGACATCTCAGTCCAAGTCTACTTTGTCTCTCGAGTCATCTTCTTCCACTTGCATGGACATCTCAATTCAAATCTACTTCATCTCTCGAGTCATCTTCTTCTATCAATCAGAATCCAATCCCTCTTCGGCCCTTGGGTCATGTTGATCATAATTTATTCTATATTCATCAATATTTTAAAGATTGATGTTTGCATCCATGTCAAACCATTCATAAGAAATGATGTGCTAAGATATATTTTTGACACACTATCTAATTCCTTTGTGGACACAATAAGGTCAAACCTTCCCCTCATCAAACATCTTATAGATCTTCCAAACATGTTGGACCTCTTTCTTCTAATCAACCTATTCAGTCGAGAACAACCACCCATACTGATTGATTCATTTTAGAATGAAGAAGCAATCAGAGAATTTATGGGGGTACATGAAGATATTCCTCTAGAAGGTTACGAGAAAGAAATCTCTTTAGACCTTGATACATTCGTGTATTGTGGGGAAGAGGTTGATTCCTTTCATCAGGAAATAGAGGAAGACCCTAAGATCATTGAACATGATCCTCCTCTTATTCTTTCATCTTCACCTTCCTCTATGCATGATGAGATTCTTGGGTCTAGCATTGATCCATGGCCTATCTTATCATCACCCAATCATTCTTTATCTATCATAATTCCTCAATCATAATCTCACCTTGGGTCACCTCCCCAGTAGCCCAATATCTTCTATTCTCGGACCACATTATGGTATCCCTCCATTTTCTACTTATGGGTCACCTCTAGGTAGCCCATTATCTTCTATTCTCAAGCCACATCATAGTAGCCCTCCATTTTCTACTTGTGGGTCACCTCTGGGTAGCCCATTATCTTCTATTCTTGGGCTGCATCCTAGTAGCCCTCCATTATTTTCTATTTATGAGTCACCTTGGGGTAGCCCATTACCTTCAATTCTTGGGTCGTGTCCTAGTAGCCCTTCATCCTCTTCTATCTATAGGAAACCTCTGAGTAGTCCCTCATCTTCTATACTTGGGCCACATCCTAGTAGTCCTTTGTCTTCTATCTATGGGACACCTCCTGGTACCCCATTTTCTTCCATCTTGGGGCCACATCCTAGTAGTCCTCCTTCATCTGTCTATGGCTCACCTCTTGGTAGCCCATCTTCTTCAACCCTTGGATCATATTCTCTTCATCCATCATATCATCCTCCTATCAATGATTGTGGAAAGCTCACCATCATTTCTCACATCGATCCTAAACATCCACTTTCTTCTCCCACTTCTCGGGATCAGACGAGTCACACCTTAGCTTATACGAAACCCAAACAATTTCTTTATCAAGCTAAGATCAAAGGTTCAAAGAGATCCAAAGCTCCCAACAAATCAAACAACCATAAAGTTAAAAATCAAATGTGATTCAAGAATGCACACCAATGTAACCATCAAGTATGGTGCAAAGTGCATAAACCTATGGATAGGGAACTCAATCTCCCGCATGCAAAATCCATGTTTCAAGATAAATCATAATCATTTGTTGAGTATGATCTCACCATGATCATCGAGATCGGAGATAATATGAATCTTGATAAGAAAACATGCTTAATCTCCTTATCAAGGAAATTACAAACATTGTTGTTGGATCTTATCACACGATCAATATTGATTGGTCCTAATTTCCCAAAATCTAAAAAAGTAAAAAAATTCAAAATACAAAAAAATGAGAAAACATTAAAACATTAACAAAAATCAAAAGGTACAAAGGATCAAACATTGCAATCAGGTGTTGCATACACATGGATGTTATTTCTTCCCTTTCTTTACATCCCTCTGCAAGTCATCCACCATTTTCATCCCTTCGATGATATTTTGATTAGTCTATTCACACACATTTTGTGACATTTATCTCTATGGTATACATTTGACCTTGGTCTTTCATCACCTTGGTAAATTAAATATCGAATGAACTCTTAGAGATCCTATCACTATAAACATCTAATAAAATTATTGCAAAGAGATTTTAGATATATTTTTGACACTAGCCAATGTAGTCATCACAATCACTTCAGCCTCCTTCCATCAAGCCATCGGTGGTTCTTAACTCCTTGTCAAAAATATATTTGAAATAAGTTTCAGAAAGAAAAAGAATCAATCAAATCAAAAGTACAAAGCTAAAATAAAAATGAAATTGATATATAACTCTATCTTGGGGTGTTTCCAATATCTCTACCAGGGCTATGGACGTTTGGATGAAAATAGAGAAATGTTGTGATTAGAATCAAATACATCTCCATTGGGGCTATGGATGTCACTAGTAGTGGAGAAATGTACGACTCTCCTTTGACAATCCATTCACAAAACCAACTTTGAGAATAAATCATTCCTACACATTGGCTAGGGTGTCTTCACTTTTTGTCTATCAAATATTCCCTCTAAGAGGTAATACATTTCCATGTGTACACATTGGATATCCTTGAGCAAAAATATTTAACATGTTACCAAGTGTCTTTTTTTGGACCTTGTTCAGACTCTTACTTTAGTCTATATCTTGTATCACGATTTGTGCCTTTGGCTAATGACTTCTTCATTACAAGGCTTCTAGATATATTTTCCATGTCCTTACATGACGTTCATGTTGTTCTTCTACTTCATGAAGAACATCCATGTGTATAAGATTTCCTTTATTCCATTTTTGCGAGAACATTGTCCCCTTGTAATAAACAATCTTCTACTCCTATCTATAAGCGGATTATTGGCCTTACACTTTGGGGAATACTTTCTCCTTCTTGGCACTTCATTAGTTTGTGTTCATGATTAGGTTGAACATATCTATTTTGGATTTAATCCAACCTATCCTCTTGTATATATGTGTGGGGTTTTCCATTGTATATTCCCATCTCATGCTAGGGGCATCTTCACATTTCACCTTCTTGAACATACGCGTGGAATTCTACTCTTATACATCCCATCTATCATCTTTGGGGCATCCAAATTTATTTCCTTTGATATACATAGTTTCAGAAAAATTTCAAAATACCAAAAACATTCAAATATGTTTAGATTATCACAAAAAAATTCATAAAAATTTCCAAAAATCATAAAAATTAGAAAACATCACATAAATTTTCAAAAATTGGTAAAATTCTCGTACGCACTAAATCTTGTGTCAAATGCATTGTATTTAAATTATATCTTGCTTGCATTTTTATTTTGTTTGTCATAATGACTCACGGATCATTTGGATCTACCCCATTAACAACGTTGGTCTACTTGCTCGTCTTGTACTATCTTAAGACAAGTTTCCTAGTACTATTTTTTAGTGGACGAATTATTTTTCATTAGACCTCTATGTCAATCATATTTACCCTCACATACGTCCTTGTTTGGGGCCCCACTTTTAACCCTTGTCATTACACATGAACATCTCGGGAATCTGTAGCTCAATAACAAAAATTTTGTGCAACTATATTAGACGTTGTTGGTTTAAGTATGTGTGTTTATACTTATTTCCTGTTAGGTTGACATGTTTACTTTCTCATATTTCTTTGCATTCTGTATGTTTCATGGATTTGGTGTTTTAGAAATAGACATTTGTTCGTCTATGGATTTTCATGTCATTCTACACTTTTGTCATCTACTTACATTTTTAATAAGGGCCGATGACGTAGATAATGAGAAATATGATGAAATAATTTTTTTACATTAGGCGGATGCAAGTTGTTTCCATTCTCTTCATCTTCATTTCCCATCCCCCTTCCTTTCTTCTATTTGTTTCTTTCATATTTTTCAATCGTCGATTGACCTCTTTCATCACCCCATTGACACTTGAGGGTCCTCCTTCATTGTACTAATTTTTCTTCTACCCCTTCAAAATTTTTACTTGTCTTCTATCTTTTAAGTGACATTGCTTACACCACCCCAAAGAGGGGAAAATTTAGACACCTAAAATCCACTTAAGCAATTTTATTACTTAAATTGCACTAAAACCTTCTCATCTTCTCCTCTGGTCAATTGACGACACTTTGTCAATTAACTATTCTTCACTCCATTCTCAAATGCCCATTCACGACATTATTTTGGTCATAATTCCTCTATAATCAACTAATTTGGCTAATATACCCTCTTATTAGCTAAACATCCTCCTTATGACCATTCAAAATCTCCCTATTTCCATCTACATCACTTTTACAAGCTTCCTAGGCTATGAATCAAACACATGTGATTAATCAGACTCCTTCCAACTCTCAAGAGTCACTAATCACTTGTTAAATCAAGTTTAACTAGCATAAACTAAGCTTACCTCTTCTAAAGCATGTTTATCCAGTCCTAATCAAAAGGCAATTTTTGTCTTACCTTTTGTCCCACATGCACTAGAATTCCAAATCTTCCCAAATGGAAATCTATAAATACAAGGCTAATTCCTCCTTGTCAACTTTACACCTTGATTATCATATCAAACACTTTACAAACTTTGAGACTTTGGAAAACATCTCATTTGCATTAGCTAAAGCTAGAAGCATTTGATCTTGAGTCATCCTCCATTGTAGTAACTTCTCAATATTTCTTCCATCCCTTAAAGCTTGGTTAGTAGGAGAATATATAAAATGGTCTTGTAGCCATTTTAGAGAGATATCTTCACCACTTGGAGAAAACAACACACAAAACTAATTGATTAGGATTTAACTAGGTTCATTTTTATATTAAGTAATTTAGAGAAGTAGAGGTAACAGTAATGCTAGTTTGATTATTGCATTATTGTATAAGTTTATCTCATTAAGCTCTCATCTTGATGTTTATGATATATTTAGTTATATTGTGGGATTACTAGGTGTTAGTTTCATGTTATTCTCATGACTAATTAATTCATGCATACGAGGCAGTGGGAGTCATAAAAATTTAAATCTAACACTACATGCATGTCCTAATGTCACAATCTTGTACGATGTATCGCTTATTGATTTTCCACCACTCTTAACCCTTTTCCTATTAAGGAATTTAACAACTAATATCGAGAGGCTACTTGTCGATTGGTCCAACATGCTATTCAAGATGAGGTATGGAGCCAAAGCCACAATCACGTCGGTGCCAATTTCCAAATTCCACATCGAGACACTCATGCCAAGTCCTATCAATTCCAATTTATTAGCTTTTGATTAATAATATTATCCAAGTATTCAGGGAGCAAATACTAAAGTTTGGAATATTCTAGATCTAACATTAGATGAATAGGCTCACAAGAGGCATGCTTTTGATCCATATAGAGAAATGGAGGAGGCTGAGTTAGACATTTATTTCTTACAAGAAGAGAATCCAATTCTCCCTAGTAATACCAAACTAGACAACAAGGATGAAAATGAGGTTTAACACCTATTTTTTGATGGTTCTAGACGAGGTTTTGGAGGAGGTGCAGTGCTTATGTCACTGTAGGGTGTCAAATACTACTCACTTCCCACTTCAAGTTCAGTTGTTCAAGCAACATGGCTAAGTTTAAAGCATTGCTCCATGGATTGCATTGGGTTAGAAGGAGAGGCATCAATAATTTGTAGGTTTTTGGAGACAGTGAACTAATTCTCAATCAAGTCAGATGAAAAAATTCTACAAAGAATGATCTTCTCAGGAGTTATAAGAACAAGGTATTGGATCTTATTGAAGATTTCAAAGCATTTAACATTATTTCCATACCAAGAAAGAAGAACAAGGTTGTGGAAAAACTTGTAGCAATTGGGGCAACATTTGATGTGGTCGAGATTATCAAGAAGGATAAAATACAATCCCATATCAAGGTAGTTGTGAGGCCAGCAGTTCTAGACAACAACACAAGTTGGAAAGTGTTTGAAAATGATCAAAAAATCATTAATTTTCTACGAAGAATCTGAATTCTCCACCAAGAATCAGAAAAATTAGAGTAGCAATATGGTGATCAAGTGGTTCAGCTGAGAACAAACAAGCTCCCAAAAGGCT
Source organism: Taxus wallichiana var. yunnanensis (assembly GCA_018340775.1). Lineage (NCBI taxonomy): Eukaryota > Viridiplantae > Streptophyta > Pinopsida > Cupressales > Taxaceae > Taxus > Taxus wallichiana. The sequence continues at coordinate 278,875,318 of CM031240.1, forward strand.
TGGTGACATTGGAGTCAATATTCAATCCCAATGATCAATTTGGGAAGGAGAAGGAAAATATCCAAGTCAAAGGGGAAGATTCGATCCTATTTTGATTGGGGATGGTAAAAGTACTTCAGATTGGCAAGGTAAGTACTGATAAAGAAAAATATGATTTCAAACAACATTTCCAAGAATTCCCAGATGTCTTTGCTTGGAGCTACGAGGACATAAGGGGATTCAATCCAAGGTTAACACAACACACTATTGATTTGGATTCGAAGCCAAGCCCATCGGTAGAAGCATAGATAAGTCAATCCTCATATCGAGCCCCTTGTGAAGAAGGAGCTTAAAAATATCATAGAGGCAAGCATCATCTTTCCTATCAAGCACTCAAGTTGGGTTGCAAATATGGTGCCAGTTAGGAAAAGGAATGAAGAGATAGGGCTATGCGTAGATTTTTGAGACTTGAACATGGTGTCTATTAAGGACCACTATCCACTTCCTTCTATGGAGCAGATCTTGCAAGTAGTAGTTGGATCAGCAAGGTTTTCTCTCTCTAGATGGATACTCGGGCTATAATCAAATTATGGTGAAAGAAGAATACCAATTCAAAACAACCTTCACCATCAAATGGGGCACTTATGCCTATAGGAAAATGCCATTTGGGTTGTCAAATGCCAGAGCTACATTCTAGAGAGCTATGGATATGGCATTCAAGGGATGATAAATAAAATAGTTCTTGTGTATTTAGATGACATCACTGTATTATCCAAGAATGCAACAAGTCACCTCTTTCACCTTAGAAAAGTTTTCCAAAGATGCAAAATATTTGGAGTGTCTCTAAATCCAAAGAATTGTGTATTCCCAACTCATGAAGGAAATCTCCTAGGCCACATTGTGTCTAAATAGGGGTTGAAAATTGATCCAAAAGGATTTGAAGCTATCCGTCCACACCCATTGCCAAGTCACGAAGGATCTCCAAAGCGTTTCGGGAGAATCAAATTTGTATGAAGGTTTTCTCTTTACTTTTGTAGCTCTTGTTAAGCCACTAACCATGATGGTGAAGAAGAATATGAATTTCAAATGGACTGTTTGAAGGAAAAGAAAGCTTTGAGACTATAAAATAGACCATTACACAGGCTCCAACCCTCATAAATCTAGAGTTTTTGAAGGACTTCACTCTATATACTTTTGGCGACACAGATGCAATATATGCCATACTAGTACATCTAAATCAAGAAGGACTAGAGCAGCCGATTACCTTTTTAGTCATAGCTTGGAGGATTATAAGGTGAGGTATTATTTCATTAAAAAGCATGTCCTTGATGTTATCAGAATTCTAAAGAAATTCATGAAATCTAATGTCTTCGACATGCACTAGTGGAAATTGTGAATCTAAGGCAAAGAAGGCCCTCCTAACTTGAACTGGTGTGATAGATCGATCAGCAAGGATGACTACTCGAAGGCTCCAATCAATATCGAGCTCTGGTGTGATTCGGTCTATAGGTTGTGGAATACGTGGAAAATGTCCTGGGATAGTTTCGTGTATATCTCCAGATAAGGTCATAGGGCGAGATGGTAAATATAATTGACTCTATGGGTGATTCTCTGGCCTAGTCCAAAACTCCTTAGCTTTGTTAGCTGCTATGTCTAACAAGGATAACTGTTCGATGATGATAGGTGGAAGTGGAGTAGATCTAAATACTAGTGTACGTAGGCCAACATCTATGTCTGATTCACCTATGGATTCATTGGGCATGGGATTTGTGGGTCACAACCATAGATTCGTGGTTGTTGTGGACCTGCTATGGTCATGTATGGAATCAATCCCTAATCCCTAGTATCCAATAATCGTATGCTTTCTCAGCTTCTATATTCAGAATCAATAACTGTGTGATCTTCTCAGAATATCTTACAGGTGTTCGTGCAACTTGAATTCTTAAGCTAGTATCTATATCTGTGAGTGTCTCCTTTCTAGATGTGGAACCAAAGGATCACAATCAAATGTCCGCTCTCTTTCAAACCCTTCTACAGTCATGTAGATATGAATCTAAGGTAATCTGTAGTTTGGTTGATTTGACCAAAATGTGTGTGCTCGGTCGTCTTCTATGTTTAACCCGTGCGGTTGAAACTGATTTGTTGTAAGTTTACCATTGTTCGGAAGACTTGGATCCTGATATTTTGATCTATATCAGTTATTCTTTGTGATGAGATTGGGTTGGGGCACGATTGGCTCGAATACATATTCTCTGGGCTCCTAGGTCCCGTGATTGTCATACAAAAGCAACAATGTAAATTAACTGTAGCAAAAGTGAAATTTAACTACTTTAAGTATATCTATAACATATATGATTTCTCTATTTTTGTATTTTCTGATGAACTATTCGAATGAATTTAAAAGAGTAACTTTTTAACATATCTAGAATTGACAACAAAATAACAAATTAAAACAAACAAGATAACCGAGTATAGCTATTTGTCTATGCAACTGTGAATCTATTCTAAATAATGAAATACTTGATCTAGTCTATTTGCAAGACTCTCGATCCTACCTCAGAAGTGAGGAATGAATCATAGTCTCGAAAACTATCAATCCCCACAACTTCCCTGGCAATATCGAAAGTAAAATTGATTGAAATAAAGTGATTAACTACTCTATTTGATATGTTTCTAATTTAGAACTTTGAAAGCTAGAACCTGGATTCTGTAGAACAATGGCGAATCCGATGGTGTGTGTGATCTTGTCCCCTCAGTGTGATCTCCTCGTTCCTTCGTGTTCACGTGGATCCAGAAAAGTGTGTAATGCTAGCATCAATAGAAGTAGATATTGGGACAAAGGCAGCTTAAGATACAGACTGAATACAATGCGAGTAGGAGAGAGATAGCGCAAGAGTATAGAGCTTGGCTTATGTAATTCCTAGCGGGATTTATTGCGAGTCATGCAACATAAAACGTCCAGAACCTGAAACTATCCTGTTTGAAGAACAAAACCTGCAACTTTAATGGCTTCCTATTGAAAAAAACTATTTTACTCCAATGGATTGGATAAAATATCAACAACACTTGCACAAGATGGATATGTGGCTTCCTAACAACAAAACAATACTAACTAAGCATGCAATGAAAGAAACTAAGAATTCTAAGCAAAATGAAAGACTAATCTATTGCAATGAGAAATTCAGAGGCAAATTTGAGGGGCCATTTGCTTGAGCACAAGCCAACTATTTATAGCATTTGCATTTACCCAAGGTAAAAACCAAATAGAACTCTTAAACTATAAACAATGGCAAAACACTATTCCAGGGAACCAAAATCATTAATGCAAGCTTATGGCGGTGAAAAAAGTTGGTGAATCATTGAAATTTACGTGAGTCATGTTAAAAGAGCTTTCTGAAAATGCGTAAAGGACCGCCGCCACCCAGCAGGCGGCGGTGTACGGGCGCCACCCTGTTCAGGGCGGTCACAGACCGCCACCTGTGCGGGTGGCGGTTTCATCACTTGAAGAGCAAAAGGCCAAGAAAAGAGGGGAAAAGGGAAAACAAAGCATGCGGGGCTAAGCGGGGCATGCGGGATGTTAACACACACTTGGAGAGCTTTTCCGGATCCCGAACACCTTGTGAGGAGACCTGTATCATCATTGGGGTACGTGTTACGTTGTTTTGATGGTGCAGTACCCTACAATTTTGGGTACGTACATATTGCCCCCTCGGAGAAGCGTTTTAGCCATGAAGAGGCGCAAAATGGTGGGTCCGAGTATGGCGGTCCCGAAATGGGAAGTTAGAAGTTATACCTGATATGTCCGTGTGTTGAAATGACGCCATCCAAAATTCCTACCACCTGCAAAATGAAAAGAGAACTCAAGTGCAGATAGACACAATAATTTGGAAAATAAATGCTAAAATAATAGGAAATGAGAACGTACCATTCGTGTGGGGATAAGAACTTACCTCCGTCGGCGCTCCAAACTTGCAAAAAAAAGGCATTTTAAAACAAGTCGGTTTGCTATATATATGAAAGTGGGCCCATTTTCCTATTCATTTGTGTGAGTTGATTTGATTGATTCTGAGCTCTGGAACCCACGGTGATGGTTTCTTGCGTGAGTAGAGTCAAAACGTTCGTGACGGGATAGTGATCATGCCTCCGCGAGTGGAACATCGACCCGCGAGATCACAAGTTAGTTTTCTTCAATTTATCCTTTTTACCCCTTAATTTTAAAATGCTAAAATCTTTGTCGTGGGGGTTATTTTCAAAAATGCTAGGTTTAAAAGGTCCATCTAGGGGGCGCCTACTGGGTAGGCTTTGTTTTTAGCTAAAACGGTCCTTTTTAGCGTTTTTAGGCTTTTTAAATTATAAAACCCGCGTGGGTTTTCGGCACACGACCGCCACGCCCTGCCCAGGGTGGCGGTTACACGACCGCCGCCCTGTTCAGGGTGGCGGTTACACGACCGCCGCCCTTAAGGTGGTGGTTACAAAACCACCTCCCTGCTCAGGGTGGTGGTTTTGCACAGAAATGCCAAAAGAACATCTGTTTGAGATTGTTTTTGCATTTTTAGCATTTCTACGTGTTTTCATGATTTTTCTAATATCACTTGGATGCTAACTTGCTTTGTTTTGTGTGTTTTTGGGTGTATGCAGGTGAGAGAGGAGTATATTCGGTGGAGCCGAGAGAGGGAGTGTGACTGGCTCCCGGAGTACTAGATGCACTTTCACAGGATGAGGAGGACACTCTTCAGAGGGCCGGGATACTACGTATCTCACGCGTTCCACATGTTGCACCATCCAGTCACATTCTTTGTGACTTATTCTCCTATTGGGATGCTTGATCGAACACCTTCCGATTACCAGGGGTCCGCGGTGAGTGGACCATCACTTTGGAGGATGTTTATCGCATTCTGGGGGTCCCGATCATTGGGAGACGTCTCACCCTTGAGACAGCAGGTTCACGGGCCCAGATAGCACAGTGGGCCTATATGGGAGATGCAGTCATCTCCACGGGTCGAAGAAGGGGGTTAGAGTTCGATCCATTCCTAGTTTTCCCATCCCCTTGCTTCGCCAGGCCATTATGGGGATCCTTGCCTCGAGATTGATCGGGACAAGGGAGGAGACACACTGCTATACTTGCTGGTCCCCCATCATTGCACAGATAGAGGGACATGGCCGGATATATGCCTGGGGAGCAGACATACTTGGGACTACCTACCATGATTTATACAGGGTAGTCCATTTACAGGGGCAGTCCTTGAGCCACCCGACCCTGGTCATGAGTTGGGTCTACGAGCACTTCATCCCCTATGGCAGAGGTGTAGAGGTGACAGATCCGGAGCTGTGAGGGCAGCTAGATGGATAGATATGTCGGTGCTCGAGCACCTCATCAGCCAGTTGCTTCTCTGACCACTGCTGACATGGAGGCCACACCATATCAGACTATGGCAGGTATATGGGGCGAGGAGGCTCTTACTTTGATCTCCTGCTCCACCACAGGGTAGCTTATTGATAGAGTGGGATGAGTGGAGATACACCCCTTTGGCCGAGTTCCTCAATAGTTTGGCCTACCCTACATGGGCATGCTTCCCCAGTAGCGCCAGTATACAGGTCAGTCCGAGAGGCCAGAGGGGGTCCTAGAGGCCGGGTTGGACAGTTGTTACTCCCGGCATTCCTATTACGGCCAGGAGGGTAGTACGTGCTAGAGGGAGAGCCGGTGCACCTCAGGCACCCTTGCTTCAGATTGCCACGGGTCCTACCCATAGCAGATGATGACCCCATTGACATAGACTCCGAGTCTGAGGAGTTTACAGGGGGAGAGACAGAGGAGGAGACTGATCCTGAGTGGCATGATACTCAGGATATCATGCAGTAGAGAGGGCCGAGCAGAGTGCAGAGAGGGTGACTCTGGTTTCAGAGGAGCCACTCTCCTAGGGCCATGGTGGGGAGGATGAGTCCATTGCGGGGCGCTACGTTGCTCCAGTCATAGGAGCAACACCTCAGTCAGTGGCGGCATCTGTGGCAGGTGCTGACCCTAGAGATCCATCCTGGAGGCCTGGTGATCCGAGTAAGTTACCATCCTTCCTTTTAATGTTTGTTTTTAGTTAGGATTTCCTTAGTTGCTATCTCTCCTTTTGTTTTATCTTGTATTTCTAATCTCTTGTTTTGTTTCTAATTTGTTTTCTCCTTTGTTTGCAGAGACCGCCGATGAGTGGCGGGACTTGATTCGTAGGGTATGCACCGATACCCTGATGATCCCCATGGAGAGGACCCGCGCAGAGTTGTCTGTGGATGCTGGGGAGCCCTCAGCAGCTGGTAGACACACTGATGTCTTTTCCCTAGTCTGGCATGTGGCCAGGATGGTATCGACTCTCCGCACGGAGCTAGCGGGGTATAGGACAGCCGAGCGCCTGATGAGGAGTCATTCTCGTGGCGAGACTGCATGGCTGCCCCTCGGGATCCTGAGCCCTCTATGCACTCAGAGCGCCGGTGTAGCCGAGTCCTAGGCGTGGGCGTGCACCTTCGGAGGGGTCTCATAGGGGTTGAGAAGCCACTTGGCTCTCCTAGATTTTGTATGATATATTCTTTTGTATATCCCGGGCTCTTTGAGCATTTTGACCATGCTTGGCGCATGATGGCATTGTACAGAAACTTTGATATATATATATATATATATATATTTTTTTGGATCAGACTTTTGGCATTCATGGCTTTGTTTCCTTTCCAGTTTCCTCATGTAGATTATGATGTTATGCTTGTATGCTCTTTAGAATGTATGCAATGGAGAACAAATGATGCAAGTGTTTTACTTTCTTTTTGTATTTCATGATGCTGATATATGATAATGTAGATATAATGTGATTTTGAATCTTAGTTTCTGTAAGCAATTTTGGATGCCTCATATTTGTTTTGGCAAAGTGGTGAAGACAAACCCGTATGATGAGTAGATAGACTTGCCCCTCTCCTAACTCCACACAACTAGTAAGATGTGAGGGCTCATCACCGAGAGCTAGAAAGGGCACAAGTTGTGAAATGTGTTGAAATGGTAGTGATGAGAGATAGACAAAGCTTTGGTGGAACCAAATTAGGATGCTACAAGCTTACTCCACTCGAGTGACTTCATAGTTTTGGGATGCAACTTGCTTTGCGGTTTATCTAGACTTAGATCCATAGATGGCCACATAGTAGACAAAATCTAGGTTATTAGGCTTTTAACTCTTTTGGAATTTTGAACATCTGATTCATTTGTTTTTGACTCAAAGCTTCAAGGTTTGAATTGTTTGCTATGACCTTTTGCATTTGTTTGTCAAGAGGACCCCCTATACTTTTCCCCATGCTACTAGTAAGAAGCGTGGGTTTATCACCATAGGCAAGGCATAGGTGAGTAAGGGCATTTCCATCCTTTCCCAACCCTACGTCACTAGTAAGAGATGCAAGCTCATCACCAAAGGTTGGTGGGGCAAGGAAATGTGTAAATTTAAAATTTTCTGTTTGATTCTATATTTGACTTGTTTATTTGAGCAAAATGTCAGTGTGTTCTTATTTCCAAAGAGATATATATACGGGATAGATGTGACACCATGAAGCTTCTAGAATAGACCATAGGCAAGACACCTATCCTAAGAAGAAACCAAAAGTGAGAATAAACCCATAGATCTTGGCATGGTTACCATTAAGACCTTGTCATATCTAGCTTTATTTGATGAAATGATTCCGAAATAGTTTGATGATATCATGGAAATGGAGAAGTATGATTAGAGTGTTTATGCCAACAACATCATGAGTTTGTAATGAATTGCTTTGAGAACAAATTCCTTGATCACATTTTTTTGTACGAAACAAGCGGACAAAATGATCCTAACCTAGTATGAAGATGCAATGTAGATATAATTATAAGTAGTGCTAGTTGCTTACGCGTAGAATCGTTTGAGGTGTAGGGAATTGACTGTTTCACCAAATTCCTCACCTTCTAGCGTACATAAGAGGTATGCACCATTTCCATAGTCCTTCATGACTCGGTATGGGCCCAACCATTTGGGCCGGAACTTCCTTCCTTCGCCGGTCTTTTTGTCGATCCGGCTGTCTAGCCTTAGAACTAGATCACCTTCATATATGTCACGTTCATAGACTTTCTTGTTATACTTGCCGGCACATCCGGTCAACATAGACTCTGTGCCACTGTTCAGCATCTAACCTAGTTTCATCTAGGCTTTCTAGTTGGGAAAGACGTGCTTCTCTATAAGCGTCTTCATCCAGATCCCTTGTAATGAAATGCGGAGACTGGGTATTTCAACCTCAAGTGGGAGAACTGCTTCTGCCCCGAATACTAGCGAGAAAGGAGTCACTCCTGTTGGTGTTCTTATTGAGGTTCGGTGGGCCCATAAGGCCGGATATAACTTCAAGTGCCAATCTCGTTTGTTTTCTTTCACCGTTTTAAGGAGAATGGCTTTTAATGTTTTGTTTGTCACCTCAGCCTGTCCATTGGCTTGAGGGTAATATAATGAAGCCGTATGATGGCTTATTTTAAATTTATTACACAATTCGTGAACTTCGTCATTCTTAAAAGAAGTTCCATTATCTGAGATAATGATTTGTGGGACACCATACCTGCAAATGATTTGGTTCAAAATGAACTTGGCGATTACAGAACCCGGTACAGTAGTAAGAGGCATAGCCTCTACCCACTTGGTAAAATATTCGGTGGCCGTGATTATAAAATTATGGCCATCTGTAGATGAGGGAGAGAATTTCCCTATTAAATCTAGGCCCCATGTAGAAAAGGGCCATGGAGTAGCAATCGGTTGTAGAGCTTGTGCTGGCATGTGAATCTCGTGGGAGAATTCTTGACACTTATGACATCTGCGTACAAACTCTACTGTGTCGTGTTCTAGAGTGGGCCAAAAATAGCCCATTCGATGTATTTTACGAGTGGTGGCATGGCCACCAAAGTGGCCTCCACACATTCCACTGTGAGATTCATGGAGAATCTTCTTGGATTCTTCTGTGTCGACGCATCTTAGAAGCATTCCATCGAACACTTTTCGATAGAGCACTTGCTCTATAATGACGTATTTCGCTACGATAATGCGTAACCACCTTCTTTGTTGTGGAGTAGCACCTTCTGGATACGTATGGTCCATGATATAATTAATGATATCAGTGTACCAAGGACACTCAGAGATAGGAGGTCTGGTTTCGATGTAGTATACGCATTCATCTGGAAAGTCCAGATCTACTAGATCGCATCCGTCTAATGGGTTATCAGCTAACCAATCCATGATGATTTGTCCCTTAACGGACTTCTGATTTACAAATGTTAATTCGAATTCACCCATTAAGGTTATAAAACGTCCAACCTTTTTAGACAAGGACCCTTGCGTGAGGAAAGTTCGTAAATGATCCGTTTTTACCATGACCTTTGTTTCTTGATTTAACATGTAATGTCTTAAGCGTTTTGTTGCAAAGACTATGGCGAGGCATTCTCATTCTACTTGTGTGTAATGTGTTTCATAGTCGAGCAATGTCCGGCTAATGAAATAAATCACACGTTCTCTCTTGTCATCATCTTCTTGAGCCAGCATACAGGCTAGCGAGACATTGGTAGCTCACGAATATAAAATTAACGGGCGATCTAGCTTAGGTGGCATTAGCGTAGGTGGTGATAACAAGAAATGCTTAACTGCGTTGAAAGCTTCATTGCAGTCTTCGGTCCAATCAATGCTATAGTCTTTCTTGAGTAGATTGTTGATTGGATGAATGGCAAAACTTAAGTCCGGGATGAATCTCCGGATTGCACCAAGCTTTCCGAGAAATGACCTGATTCCAGATTCATCCGAAGGTGGGACCATTTCGAGGACAGCCCAAATTTTGGTTGGGTCAACATCGATCCCGCGTGATGATATAATGTAACCTAGGAGCTTCCCTCCTGTTACACCAAAGACACATTTTTCTGGATTTAGCGTGACTCCGTATTCTATCAGACGTGAAAGAATGATGCGAAGTACTTCCGGATGGTCACAACACTTCTTGGCCTTAGCCAACAAGTCATCTACATAGGATTCCATGATTTTGATGAATAAGATCGTGAAATATATATGTCATAGCCCGTTGGTATGTAGCACCAGCGTTCTTGAGACCGAATGGCATAACAACATAGCAATAGGTTCCCCAAGGAGTTATAAATGTGGTTTTAGCTTGATCTTGTTCAGATATTCTGATTTGATTGTATCCCGAGAATCCATCCATGAGAGACAAAATTCAAATCCAGTTGTTGCATCAACAATGACATCAATGGATGGTAACGGGAAGTCATCTTTAGGACATGCTTTGTTAATGTCTCGAAAGTCTATGCAGATGCATATCTTCCCATTCTTTTTGAGAACGGGAACGATATTAGATACCCATTGAGAGTAATCGACTGGTTTGATGAATCCTACTTGGAGGAGTTTATCACCTCCTCTTTCACCATGAGAGCTACCTTAGGTTTCATTGGTCTCGATTTTTGTTTAATCGGCTTTGCATCTGATTTAGTGATGAGGTTATGTACCGCAATGTGTGGTGCAACTCCTGTCATTTCTTTATAACTAAATGCAAAGCCTTCTGATGTTCCTTGAGGATCCGAGTGTGTATTTCTACTCTAATGGAGTTAACGAGGATCCTAACTTCAACATCCTTGGTTCATCTTCCGTTCCGATGTTAATATCAATTGTTTCTTCGATTAAAGAAGCGTTACCTTCTTCAAACTCAGGTGGGGCTGGGGGTAGCCCCAACTCATCTCCATTCTCGACTGTGTATATGCTGGGTTCTTTTTGTGGGGGAAGCTCTATCATGGGATTCCCGTAATAGGAAGATGAATGTGGGATCAAAGATAAATCTATCACGTGATGGGAGAGATGTAATGCCGCATAGGCATTTAAGTAATTCAGAGTTGCCATATCACTACCAACGTGGTCTAGGATAGCAGATTTGTTTTCATTTCTATTTAAAAGAGGATTTGACATTGTTTTTATCAATGGTTCGGTACGAAGGGACACCATGAAATGGGTATCTTGGAATTCATTGTTTGGAGTGAAGCGTGATGCCGAGGTTGCTATAGAATCGGTGAGAAGATTTTGTTCTCGCGGGATTGCTTCAATTGATATGAAGTCAAACTCCTTGCTTAAATCTAATACAACTGTTTTGTAAAGTTGTAAGTGCTCGGCTTTGGTTTCATATATCTCAGAGACTTGGTTTGCTACCAATTGTGAGTCTCCTAACACTCTGATGTTATCAACACCGATTCTCTTAGCTAAGATGAGGCCAAGGAGGAGGGCTTCGTACTCAACGCCATTGTTGTTTGTGCATTCAAAATTTAGTTTAAAGGCAAATGGTAGGACTTTTCCCTCGGGAGAAGTAAGGATTATACCTGCCCCAGCTCCATAACGACATCTAGCTCCATCAAAATGGAGAGTCCAATATTTAGCTGGGAGTATGGACATTGGGATATTTGTTGTGTTAACGTCTTCTACTTCTATCATGCAGAGTTCCACTACTGGAAGAGAGCCAACACCTAGGGTGCACCCCATGCCTACAGAATCAAATGGTAGGAACATTGGTAGATCCTGTTCCAGTAATTCAACAATTTTTGTAGTAGTTCCTAATGACACTGTTTCTATAGTGTTAGCCTCATCTTTGGGGGCTGGGGTTGCCGTGGCTAGGCTCATAGTTTCAAGGTCTGTGGTAGGTACCAATTTTTCCTCTGGTTTTGCGTTGGTAGGTTTATTAAGTTGGTTTGTTGGGAGTTCAAACTCCGAGTGCACGCCTGGTCTTTTCTTTAAGTCAGCTAGGTGTACATCGAATGGTTTTGGATCACCTTTGGCTACGAATATCTTTCCTAAGTGTAAAAACCTTACTTCTTGAAATAGCGTAGAAGGGATTGCCTTCATGCGGTGTATCCATGGTCGGCCGAGGATCATATTATAGTTAGTTTCCCGATCTATAATATAAAACTCAGTCAGGATGGTTTTGGGTCCTAAGGTGACCGGTAATATTATAGTTCCAATCGAGGTGGCTTTAAGGCTGTCATAGCCTCTTAGCGTATTTCGGTTGTGGAACAATTTGTTTCTCCATACCCTAGCTTTTGAAGGAAAGAAAAAGGGACTATGTTAACTGCTGCCCCATCGTCAACCATCACGCATTTCACATAATTGTTATAAACCCATACTTGCAAGTGTAAGGCCGGATCACCTCGGCGTGCAATCTCAACGCATCTGTTGGCATTTTGTTTATTTCGAATATGAATTCGGTGTCCCTATCCGGCTGCCCCGGAGGATGGATATCAAAGTCTATATGATTTACCTGTGTTTCGGGAGGTGGAGTGATGCTAATTAGATGACCTAAACCCAATGCTTCTAAAAGAGCAGCCCTGTGGGTAGGAGAGTTCTTCAATAAATCCAAAAAGGAGATGTGTGAGAAGGTTTTTGTTAGATCATTAATTAAGTCATAAGCACCCACGGGTTTTATTAATACTTGTTGGATATTGTCTGTTTCTAGCGGGTAGCTTGGACTTGGCTGAGAGGAATACTCTCGTGTCCTTGTTACAGCTTCTATGGGTAATTCGGCATCTAACTCCACTAATCCGACTATCTTAGGTCGTGGTTGACTTCCTAGTTGTGGCGCAACTAATGGATTTAGCGAAGTTGAAGCCTCATGATCATTGTTTCCTACAATTACACCCTTGTTTGTCCCACTTGGATTTAACTTGTTATTGTTGTGATTTGGGAGCGGATCATTAAAGATCTTGAGGGGTGCATTTTGAGGGGAAACTACCCCTGTAAAAGTATTTGGTGCTGGTGACATAGGATCTACCAAGAACATATCTATGAAAAGTTGTCTTTGTTCATCTGGCAAGTGTTGCATGAATTTATTGTAGTCACGGCACGTTCTAGTGTCATGGCCCCGAATTTTGTGGAAACCACAATACGAATTAGGATTGTAATTCCTAGTTTGTTGGTTTGGTGCATATTGTGGCCCAAAACTTTGATCAAACCGTTGCCTATTAAAGTTTTGTGTTTGTTGTTTTTGATTTTGATTTTGATTTTGATAACCAGTTGAGCTTTGGCTTGAATCCCATGTAGGACTTCACCGTCATTGTTGTTGTTGTTGTCGTGGATGATTAAAATCCACTGCATTGATTGTTCGGGGTAAAGTTGTTGTTTCGTTGATTGTTTATTTGTGGTGGAGTATTCACAACGTTTGTCTTTCTAGCCTGATCAGTTACTCCATCCGTTGTCACTCCGCGATTTTTGTTAAGAATTTTAGGTCCTTGATTGACATTCGTGATAGTAGGATAAGTTGTAGTGTTTTGGTTGGAGGTGATTAACCTCCCGTTTGCTCCATATGTCTTGCGACCACTATCAATTGCCACTTGATCTATTCGGAGAGCACTCTCAAGTACTTCATCGTAAGTTCTTAGTGGGAACTTCTGGACTTCTTCCTTCACTTCTCTACTAAGAGAATGAAGGAATAAATCACATAGTTCCATCTGATCCATGTTTGGAGCACTTGCCGAAGAATAAAGAACTGTATGCCACCTCTGGATGAAATGGGCGACAGATTCATTGTGTTCTTGCTTGATGTGTAAAAATTCCCTGATTCCTATCCTTAATAGTTTGTTCATGTCAAAGGCTTTGATAAACTCTAGACACGAGCTGCTTGAATGAATGGATGGAAGCCTCAGGTATTCTATAATACCAATCGAGAGCGATGCCTTCCAAAGTTTTGGGGAATATTTTAGCAACAACCCCATCCCAAGGGAGTAGTTCTCGATGGCTATTGCGTAAGCCTTGATATGGGCATTTGGATCTCCCTCACCTTTGTATTTGGGAAAATCGGGAAGAGGTCTTGGAAGCATGACGCTTCGTATGGTGAAATCTAGGGGCTCTTTCAAATATTCTGAGTAAGTCCCTATCGCATAGGTTTCGACCATTGATGGTGCCTGCTGAGGGAGCGGAGGTGGAATGGGTTGTTGATATGGCATTGCATATGCATTGGTAGGAGCATAAGGGAACCCCTGTGGTTGAGTAAAAATACCGGGAGAGGAGAACATATCCCCTTGTGGTGATTTGGAGTACATGTTTAAGTATGAAGGGGTATTGTCCAAGAATGGATTACTTTGTACCAGACCGGGAGGAGCGGTGTTAGGGATGGTGGGTCTAGTTGGGGTTTGTTGTGAATACTGAGGAGTCATGCCTAACGTGCCTACTCCTGTGAGGAGGTCTATTTGGCTAGGATGGTGTGGAGGATTGGAACTTCCCGCTGCATGAATTGAGAATTTTGACTTGCTTGGGCAAGTTCTAACCCCCTAACCTTTTCTACTAGAGTTGAAATGACTTCATTTGGTGAAGTCACGATATTTTTCCTTGGTGGCATTTGTTGTATATCCTGATGTTGTATAGGCATGTGATATCCTGCTATGAATTGATCGCTGCCCTGCCAAGTTTCCCCGAGGGCATTTCCTATGTGTAGTGGCATGGAGGTATTTCCTTGAAAAGAGACCTCGGGTTGTGTTTGTAAACCTCCTACAGGTGGGTACATACTTTGAGAACGTTGTTCATTCCTGGCATAACGTACCGAATGTTCATCATCTAAACCCAGGTATGAGTCTGATTGTCTACTAATTTGTGGTCTAAGTAGTACCTGAGGAGACGAACTTGATTCTCCTGTGAGCGTCATATTGTTCGAGCCTGAAGGCTCTGTTTTCCATGTTTGAGCGAACTGATCCAACTCCTCTGTTTGGAGGGATGAGGTATATCTGATCCTTGGAGTTTGTGTTGACAACTGGTTAGTTGAGTAGTTATCACCCCATACTGAGAGCGAGGGTGATGATTGTCTATTCTGTTGGGCGTAGTATGCCTCAAGACCCAAGAGGGGTCTGCCATATGCATCGAATCCTCGACATATTCGGGGGTATATGAATACCCATAGAATAATGGGAAGGAGCGAAGGTGATGGTGAAAGCTAATGAGGTAATAAAGATGAAAGAGTCATTTTTTTAATTTCAAAAGAACTAGTAGAAATCTGACTCCAGAGCAGAAAGTAGAAAGTTCACGTCGGGTTCACCAATTTTGTACGACGGAAAAGTGACAAGCGAGCTTGGGAATCTACAAGTAACTCTTCCTCACACCCGACCTCCCGAGGTCGTGCCGAGACAGCCGGTGGGGATGGAATATGTGTGGGATGCAGAAAAACTAGTTAGGCAATCTAATGTCTTCGACACGCACTAGTGGAAATTGTGAATCTAAGGCAAAGAAGGCCCTCCTAACTTGAACTGGTGTGATAGATCGATCAACAAGGATGACTGCTCGAAGGCTCCAATCAATATCGAGCTCTAGCGTGATTCGGTCTATAGGTTGTGGAATACGTGGAAAATGTCCTGGGATAGTTTCGTGTATATCTCCAGATAAGGTCATAGGGCGGATGGTAAATATAATTGACTCTATGGGTGATTCTCTGGCCTAGTCCAGAACTCCTTAGCTTTGTTAGCTGCTATGTCTAACCAGGATAACTATTCGATGATGATAGGTGGAAGTGGAGTAGATCTAAATACTAGTGTACGTAGGCCAACATCTATGTCTGATTCACCTATGGATTCATTGGGCTGTGGGATTTGTGGGTCACAACCGTAGATTCGTGGTTGTTGCGGACCTCGCTTATGGTCATGTATGGAATCAGTCCCTAATCCCTAGTATCCAGTAATCATATGCTTTCTCAGCTTCTATATTCAGAATCAATAATTGTGTGATCTTCTCATAATATCTTATAGGCATTCGTGCAACCTGAATTCTTAAGCTGGTATCTATATCTGTGAGAGTGTCTCCTGCGTCTGGCTATGGGGAACCAAAGGATCACAATCAAATGTCCGCTCTCTTTCAAACCCTTCTACAGTCATGTAGATATGAATCTAAGGTAATCTGTAGTTTGGTTGATTCGACCAAAATGTGTGTGCTTGGTCGTCTTCTATGTTTAACCCGTGCAGTTGGAAACTGATTTGTTGCAAGTTTACCATTGTTCGGAAGACTTGGATCCTGAGATTTTGATCTATATCAGTTATTGCTGTGATGAGATTGGGTTGGGGCACGATTGGCTCGAATACGTATTCTCTGGGCTCTCTAGGTCCCGTGATTGTCATACAAAAGCAACAATGAAAATTAACTCGTAAAGCAAAGTGAAATTTAACTACGTTAAGTATATCTATAGCATATATGATTTCTCTATTTTTGTATTTTCTGATGAACTATTCGAATGAATTTAAAGAGTAACTATTTAATATATCTAGAAATTGATAATTTAGAATAACAAATTAAAACAAACAAGATAACCGAGTATAGCTATTTGTCTGGTAATTTGTGAATCTATTCTAAATAATGAAATACTTGATCTAGTCTATTTGCAAGACTCTCGATCCTACCTCAGAAGTGAGGAATGAATCATAGTCTCTTAGAAACTATCAATCCCCACAGCTTCCCCGGCAATACCGAAAGTAAAATTGACTGAAATAAAGTGATTAACTACTCTATTTGATATGTTTCTAATTTAGAACTTTGAAAGCTAGAACCTGGATTCTGCAGAATAATGGCGAATCCGATGGTGTGTGTGGTCTTGTCCCCTCAGTGTGATCTCCTCGTTCCTTCGTGTTCACGTAGATCCAAAAAAGCGTGTAATGCTAGCATCAACAGAAATAGATATTGGGACAAAGGAAGCTTAGGATACAGACTGAATACAATGCGAGTAGGAGAGAGATAGCGCAAGAGTACAGAGCTTGGCTTATGTAATTCCTAGCGGGATTTATTGTGAGTCATGCAACATAAAACATCCAGAACCTGAAACTATCCTGTTTGAAGAACAAAACCTGCAACTTTAATGGCTTCCTATTGAAAACAAACTATTTTACTCCAATGGATTGGATAAAATATCAACAACACTTGCACAAGATGGATATGTGGCTTCCTAATAACAAAACAACTACTAACTAAGCATGCAATGAAAGAAACTAAGAATTCTAAGCAAAATGAAAGACTAATCTATTGCAATGAGAAATTCAGAGCAAATTTGAGGGGCCATTTGCTTGAGCACAAGCCAACTATTTATAGCATTTGGATTTACCCAAGGTAAAAACCAAATAGAACTCTTAAACTATAAACAATGGCAAAACACTATTCTAGGGAACCAGAATCATTAATGCAAGCTTATGGCGGTGAAAAAAGTTGGTGAATCGTTGAAATTTACGTGAGTCGTGTTAAAAGAGCTTTCTGAAAACGCGTAAAGGACCGCCACCCTGAGCAGGGCGGTGGTTACAGGACCGCCGCCGAGACCGGCAGGGGCAGCGGTTTCATCACTGAAGAGAAAAAGGCCAAGAAAAGAGGGGAAAAGGGAAAAACAAAGCACGCGGGGGCTAAGCGGGGCATGCGGGATGTTAATGCACACTTGGAGAGATTTTCCGGATCCCGAAAAAAGCAATAACTCTTAGAATCATGATATCTCGCTACTACTAGTCGAATCTCTTTAATGGATTATATGCATAGATTAAGAAATGTAAGAAGTGTCCCTTCTTCATAGGTAAAGAAAATATAACAGCCCTGCCACTCCACCCCATTTCTGTAAATGAGCCATTCATGCAATGGGGGATGGATTTTATTGGAATAATTAATCCAAACTCTAACTTTGGTCACAAATGGAGCCTTATAGCCACATATTACTTCACCAAGTGGACGGAGGTAGTTGCACTCAAGGAAGTAAATGAGGTCAACATCCTGGATTTTTATAAGGGTATTGTATCTAGATTTTGAGTCCCTTCAATGATAATATCGGATAATGCCTTAGATTTTCTCGGGAAAAGATATATAAGTGGGCAGTGAAAATGGCATCTATTTAAGTACCTCCTCAAATTATTACCCTCGGGGTAATGGCCAAGCTGAGTCTACCAACAAAAACTTGGTAAGGATTATAAGGAGAACTCTAGATGAGAACAAGAGGAATTGACATACCCAACTAAAATCATCCTTGTGGGCTAATAGAATCACCCTTAAGAATTCAACTAGTTACTCCCCTTTCAGGTTGGTCTATGGAAGGGAAGCAAGGTTACCAATATCCCTAGAGTTACTAACATTGGAGCTTATCAAGAAGCTAGAATTTTTTGAATTTGAAGCTATGGAAGTTTGGTATGCAGAGCTTATGGAGCTAGAGGAGCTGAGAAACTAGGCCATGAAGAAAATGGAGAAAGACCAAGCTCAAATCAAGATGAGCTTTGTGAGAAAAGGAAAAACAAAACCTTCTAATGCGGAAACTTGGATCTGAAATGGGATGTATATTGTGCTAAACAGGTAGACATTCCAAGTTTGATGCTATATGGAGTGGCCCCTACATGGTCACATGATGTAAGAGTAATAATGCTTTCCAGATATCTAAGTTGGACAATAAAGAACTGTAGATTCTAGTCAATGGAATCTACCTCAAACATTGTTATTGACGGGAAAAAACTCTCACCCTTACATATATTAGTTTAGGTTTCTAATTCCTCCAAGTTGTAGCACATTTCTCTGTTTTAGTTTAGGGTTTCTTTTGTAATAAGTGCTTGTGCACTCTCTGCATGTTCCATTTAGGATGTGTATGAATTTTTTGTTTGTATGTAGTTGTGCCTTAGTTTCTCTTGCACTTTCCAGGTTTTAGGAAAGGTCTCATGATGAGACATCCAATATCCAACCTAGGGTCTTTCGAAATGACATGCCTTAGCAAAGTGTTAAAAGTTTAAGGGATTAATTCTCAAGTGTCAAACTAGTTTAAACAATCAACATAACTCCATGCCCAATGGATCCTCTAGATCACTTGTCTTAGAGATATACCAGAAGATCATCTCGTGAGTCACCAATTGTTATCCATTTTTTTGCACCCCTAAAAATAGACAACTTAATAGGTTAGAGAATTGGAAGTTGATGGGAAAAAGAAAATGCTTTGCAATCTTTAGGGTAGCTCATTTTTTGGCCCAATCGAGTTGGTCATAACTCATGGCAAGATGGCTATCCACGACGAGAGTCGAGCGGGTGGTCGACTCATCAAAGAGTTGGTAGAGTTTGAGGTAGAATTTGTATAGGCTGGATGGGTCACAAGGTTAGACAATCGTCTAACCTCACAGGTTGCACGACTAAGGTTAGATGGTCATCTAACCCCTCGGGTTGGATGGCACAGGGGTTGGAGGACACAAGGTCGACGACGACTGTAGTTGGCAAGTTGGCGATAGATTCTTGAAAGGGGTGAGATCACGCGATTGACGTGTGGTTAGATGAATATTGGATGGCCGTCCAACCTAACCTAGTCGACGACCGTTCAACCTAGGTTAGATGACACAAGATGGATGACCCACTATTTGGTTATATGACTTGGAGACGATGACCATCCAACCTGTGGGGCTGTGTATGATGCACAAGGAATTTAGCTTGGTTAGATGACCCACAACCTAGTTGTGCAATCGAAAGGGTTAGTCATCTGTCCAACCCAAGAGGTTTGAGGACTCATGAAGTAAGATAAACAATCGACTAGTTGGGTGATCACTACGAGATTATATGGCCCCATGCAGTTAGATGGCCATCCAACCCAATCTAGTTGGATGAATCACATATCACAAGTCAAGCAAGGGTAGGCGTGAAAAGATAGCTCAACAACCCACATTAATAGTGGTAGTTGAGGCATTTCAACTACCTGTAAGATATTTAATGCTACCTGTCAGGAATTTAAGTGGGAACAAAAATCTCAACAACCTTAGCTGTGAGAAGAGCATTAATGGTGATAGTTGAGGTGGTTCAACTACACTGTCAGAATTTAATGTAGGGTAGGTAGGGAAAAATTGCTATATAATGTACTCGACTTGCTCATTTGAAGGAGGATTTTTTTCGAGAATTGTCGAGGAAATTTGTCAAAATTGTTCCTGAAGCTATTTTATGAGTTTTAGGCCTCAAATCCGGACATTTTGTGAAGGATTATTGCCTCCTACTTGTATTGTAATGGATTGTGCATCATTTTAAGCAATAAATTTGGTGTTTTGTGGATTTTCTCGCCCTTACTCAAGTTATATTGCATCTTTTGCTTCTCATTACATTTACATGTATCTTGTGCATGTCTTGTTCTTTCGCGTGACCCAGCATTTGTTGTGTTCCACAAAAATGGAGATCTCGAATGTGGTTTTGGACCGTGGCACTCTTGTCTGTCCTCTTTTGCTTCATTTTGTCCCTGTTTTCACTCACTAAGAATCTCTCTGCCCCTTCTCTTGGTGTTATCGCCCCCTTAGCTCAGGATTTACATTTCATGCATTTCTCTCTCTTCCCTGGTCCCTTGGAAGTCTAGGTTAGCATTAGAATAGTCCTATTTTTGATTCTAGGAGTAGTGTTAGCATGAGGAATAGGTAGAGGAATTGGCCTTCTTTATGCTAGGGTGATAATTTTTGACATAACACCTACTTTATGCTATCATAAAAGATGGTTCCTCCCTCGGATGTATTTGTTTGTTTATCACATATAGTCTTGTGACAATGTGGCCTCAATCCCAGGAACATGGTGATTAAATTTTTTTGTCTTACACATGTGCACTATATTTTTCCAATCCTTTGCATGTATGATGGAGTCTAGGTACTATATCTCAAGGTTTATGGCTAGAAAAGGTGTAGGATTTTTGCTTTGTTTTTCACCTTCCTATTAAGTGTCACTAGATATATTCTTTATTTGTGCAGAGATGTGTTGGATTCCAATTTTTCTTCATCTTCCTCAAGCTCTTCGATTATAATTATTTCTACTTCTTATCCTCCAAACATTGAGTTTCCCGAACCACTCAAATTAGACTCACTAGAAGAACTTGAATTTTACACAAAACTAATTTTATGCACTTTCTCTTTTCTTTCTCTATCCACTCGCCTAGTTTGGAAACCCCATTGATTCACCCTAAGGCGGTTCAAGTGCACCAAATACCTTCATTTCTACTTGAATAACTTGACCCTATATTAATGATGGTTAAGGTTTAAAGAAAAATATCGTAAACCTATAACTCGTACTTTTTTCCTCTTTTATCACCATTCCTGTGTAGTATCAAGATTAAAGCCTTGATAATGATAGAGACAAGGTTATTGTTGGTGCTTTGTATCACTTTTAAACTCAAAATTTGTTTAGCTTCAAGCTTTGGTTTTCCTAAGGAATGCAAGTAATTATGAAATGAGTTCCTCCTCCCTATCTATACCGCTTTGAAATTGTAAATGAGGTTGAATTTAATCCCTTTATATGCATGTAATCTCACTTCCTCACCAACCACATTCAATTCCAAGAGGATTTCGGTTGCTCCCCATTCTTCATTCTCACACCTTTTATTTGAATTTTGAACTTTAATTAAATTTTTGATGATCCTATCAACCCGCATGTGTGTGTTCGAAATTATATGGATTTTTGTTTCCTTCTCCCTATGCCTTTAGCTACATTAGGTGGATTTTTCTCATGGACTACATTGTAGTACTCGTGCACTTTCCTTTTCTTTCCATGTAGATTTCCTACATAAACCTTTTCATCTCCACTTCCATCTTCTCACAAACTCCTCTTTTCTCTATTCCTTTTTTCCATGCTTCTTTTAAATTTCTCAAATTTGAACATATAAATGCCTATCTATTCTTCATGCACCATATCTATCATTTTTCCTATGCACATAGTACAACTTTTTCCCTTCTACAAAAAAATCCAAGTTCAACACCTACCATTCTATAACGCACCCCACACTAAGTTGATACTCCACCCTAGGATTACCAAACTCGCATGATGTATAAACCAATACAATGACTTTTTTAACTTATATAACTTTGTTGCACATACCCTTATTTCCCCATGATAAAATTTAGGCATGCTCCTCAATGCATTCCTTTTTAGAACTGATTTTTTAGAAATAAATATTTTAAGAAACTTGCATTGACAACAATACAATATATGAGACAAATTTCATGAATGAAAACAAAAATCATGAAACAACATGTGATTATTACAAAAACGCATGAAAGGAAATTTCTTAAGAACGAAAAACTTTTAACCTATTGGTATATGCATTATTCATTTATAAATATGACCTTCACTAGGAGTAAGGTTTAGCCTACTTATTTTGAAGTGACTTGGCAAGAGTTCTCCATTTAAACTTCTAAATTCACATGCACTAGTGGGAAATATCTCATGAAATTCTTATGGTACCAACCAATGTGTCATTAAGTTTCCGGGGTGGTGTGTGAAATTGGAATCATATATTAGTACCTTCATGTCATTAGAGAAAGTTTTATTTTTAACATACCTCATGCCATAATTTTTGGAGTTCTTTTCCCACTCCTTGGCTCCATCAAGGATACCCTCTTTATTCATCAATTTGAATAAGTTTGGAGAGGTGATATGTGATATAGGTTTCATCATCTAAATTTCTAATATGTGCAATTTGTAAGGAGGGTACCATGTATTCAATAGGAAACACCGCTTTAGTTCCAAAACTAGTTGAAAGGGGGTGCATTTGTTCAATCTCTTGTACATAGTTCTATACGACATAGAAATACTAAATCTTTGTCATCCCAATATCTCCTTCCAACACCAAAAGTCATTCGAGTGTGCTACTTAGAATTTTGTAAGTCCTCCAATGTTCCATTGGATTGTGGGTGATATGGTGCTATTTTATTATGCACAATCATAAACTCATACTATAGAATGCACACTATTTCATTGAGGAAATGTGTTCCTTTATTGTTTTGTAAGGATTAGAAGACATCCGTATCTACTTATGATTATTATTTCCCACACGAATCTTGTAGCGATTACTACGGTGAAATATTTGGTGCATGTAGCTTCATCCCATCAGGTCAGATAATTCCCTGCAGTGATAATGTATCTCGCAACTGTTCTTACCTCGACAAAATTAATGGTATTGATAAAGTTAATTACCCATTTTTCAAATAGTTCTTGTGTAATGAAAATTAATAAGGGAATTTCATCCTACTTATTTAGTTTACGAATGGAATAACAATGGTCACATGCTCATACGTACTCATTTGCATCATGAAATAATTTCTTCCACCCAATACCTAATGTGAAGCTTTTACATATAGTTACATATCTAGAGTAATGTACAGTTGTAATTCCTTCGTTTTCCTCTTACAGAATCATCTCTTTCTCATGCTCCATAACACATCATCGTAAAAATAATCTCTAGCCATATTATAAAACTATTCTCTTATGATTTTATGTGCCATTTATTTCACTACTAGCTACTTCTTTTGCTGTGCGCTCTACTTTTTTGGTGTGAGGCCATATAGGAGAAATAATGTAATATTATTTAGCTCAACTGACACACCTTTAACTGTAGGATTTATATCTTGTGTCCCATCTTTAATAGTATGGTATTACTTTCCCGTGTTGATGCATGAGAGGTGGCGTGGAACTACATTCAAATTCACCATGACCCAGAACTGAAATTCTTGAATATGCGGCCATATAAATATGCTTTGTTTACAAAATGATTCAATTCTATATTATCTGTGTAGACAAAAAGGGGTTTCTAATAAATACTGGAGAAACATTTTGACCACATATATCATGGAGATCCCCTCTCTCGATGGTCGTATAATTTTTTTCTACATACGTCAACGTTTTTTTCCAAAAAGATTCGATGGTACCTATTTTCCTGTCCTATTTGTGCAATAATCACCCCCAAAAACTGTTTCAGATGTGTCTACATTTACATGAAAAACGGTAGTCCAATCCATTAATTGTAAGATGGGAATGCTCAAACTTTTATTTTTTAGATCTTCGAACACCTTTTATTGTTCTTCAACCCCCTCAGGCTCTCATTGTTAGTACCTGCCGCTGGCAGTGTACTATTGTTTTCGCCTTCTCCTATTAATTTGCTTTGGGTTCCGTGTGAAATATATGAAAGCTAATGTTTGTGCATATATTTCTTGTGATTTTTGATAAACATTATCAAATGTTTTGTTTGGGTCGCCGATGATTGGTGCAGTATTAATCCCTCATTGCCGAGCTCGTTTCTTCCTTCTGCACAGATACGACCGATTTAATTAAAGTTTTATTTTCCTTTCAGACTTTGCCATCTGCTGCAGGTGTTTTCTGTCCAACTCGCCCTGTTGTCGGATCCTGGAGACATGTGGCTTGTTGCTGTGCAGCAGATTCAAGCTCAGTTGCAGATGATGCAGCAGCAGCTTCAATGGCAACAACAACAGAGGCAGTGGAGGGATGCGCTTGGCCCTAGAAGCCAACCCATGAAACAAGTGGGTAAACAACACAATGGCACTGGTGTTGGCGTGTCTAAACCCACCAAGCTTTATAGAGGGGTAAGACATAGGCACTGGGGCAAGTGGGTGGCAGAGATACGGTTACCCAGGAATATAACTAGGCTCTGGCTTGGTACTTTTGATACAGCAGAGGAAGCAGCTATGGCCTACGACAAGGGAGCTTACAAATTAAGGGGTGAACATGCCAGGCTAAATTTTCTAGCATCTTTTGCAAGAAGACTCGAGCCCATCCTGGCTAGGGAATTCACTCTTTTCTCCTGCCAAACCTTTGCTGCAGTCTTCTGTTGATGCCTAACTGCAAGCAATTTGTCAAAGCATGAAACAACAAGAACAACAACCAGTGTGTGCTAGTGGTAATGAAAATTGTACTAGAGAAGCATCATCATGTGTATCTGAGGAAGGAACAACCTGTGCAGATGACAATTTGGGCTTTATGGGTGGTGATGTGAAGAAGCATGATTTTGTTTTTGTTAAATCTGAGACTCCGTCGTCTTCTGATAGCAGCAATGATTCCACTATCACTGTAATGAATTCAGTTGGTGGGCCTGAGACTCCTTCAGGTAGATGTAATTCTGAGCCAGAGGTAGAGACAGAATCAGATACTTTGTGTAGCACACCAAATGGGAGCCTCAAACTCAGTGCAAGGTCACCGATGCCTTTTTGGCAAAAATATGCACTCTACAGTAATCTCAACATTGTTTCTTATAAAGGGTAACCTGAGATTCTATTGGCCATACCTAAGTATGATTTTCCCATGCTCGTTCCATTTCTGTTTATTTTTCTTATCTTATGTGTTTACTTAGTTATATTATTTGTAAATTGTTGTTTCCTGCGAATTGTTTTACTTCCCCATATAAATTCCAAACACTGGTATGCACCGAAGGATATCTTTGATTTTGTTGTCTTACCCATTATTAGTACCTGCCGCTGGTTAATTTTGAGTACGTTTATTTGTTTTGAACGAGAATACTAATTTTATAAGAGGGTAGAATTTGAGAATATCTTCATTCTTGATGGTCATCTGATAGGCAACGGCAATCCTCCAATGAAAGCCCTGAATAAAGTGAGTGCCTGAGATGGAGAAGTATATGGCACCTGATGAGCTGCACCCCTTACTGTTGCAAATGTTAAAATAGTCTGGTTCTTGCCATTCACTGTGTGCCCATAAGCCTGACTCCATCCTGCCACCTGTTTTAAAATTAAGTTTTGAAGTCACCTGGTGACTGTCATACCAAGTAAAGGAACAAAATCCATCACACCAAAGTGGCCTACAGGACATAAAAAACATCAAATCTCAGTCTGGAAGTCTCCAAGGCTGAAGTTTTTGCTTTCTGCCCACTTAGCATAATCAACACTAGGCTTCATGAGCTTGTCAAACCATCCTAGCTTGTCCCCAACTGTGTAATTCTTGTAGCCTTCCACTTCCACACAGCCAAAAATCACTGCAAAAATGAGTACCCATATCATGATTCTATCAAATGATGTGACTTTCTTTAACAGGCAAGCCTTATTTTGAATGAAGTAATGCAGAATTCTCTTTTTAATCTGGAAACCGTTGACTACCTCTATACAGACAAAATTGACATGCACACCTTACCTAATGAATTTCAAAAAACTTAAGATGTTATGATTTTACAATGATTTTCCTCGAAATATACTGATATTTCCTGGTTAAAACAAAGCTTGACCAATTTCGCGTTGAAAATCTCTTCAAAATTAAGAACAGTCCTCCATGAAAATTCAATGCTCTGAAAACTTCAATCAAGATTAAAATTGCTTCACTTGACTTCTGTACACGTATTTGACTGCTTTGTCTCCAAAACTAGGAAACTCAAAATCTCTAAAAATTCTCCACGCTTTCTTGCAAATACTGAGGCAAGGAGGAAGATTAAATTACAAGTAGAGGGTTTGTTGTCTGGCCACGGGCATTGCCATTTCACCTCTTTCCCCCAAATTTGGAGGTTGTTTAGAGTTATCAAGGGAAAAGCTAGAGGAATATTGTTTGATCCTTTAACGTGCATGCTCATGCTTTAGCACGAAAGTCATGGATTCGTCAAATGTGGCTCCTTCCTCTAGCAGTCAAATGCAACAGGAGATCATCCAAGAATCGCGGTTCTCGAGTGAGTTTTTTATGAGCTTGGTTTTTTATTTTTCTTTCAATTCTGATTTGGTAATTTTCATTTGTTGAATTATATGCTCTCAATGTCAAACAAATTCACTGCCACCGCTGTAATCACATCATCTTCTCCAATTTTTGTCTTCAACATCACCTAAAAAAACCATCCATTTTTTTTTCTTCATCATCACTTATTGAAATTTTGTGATGTTCTTCATCCAATGAGATATGTACTACAATCTCCACATTCTTGGGTTGATAACAACATTAGCTGCTCCATCTCAATCTTTTCCTCTGTCACGAGTCACGTTTTTCATATTCCCTTGTCTACACCCTCTTTGGATCCACTAACAATTTGTGAACTTCATGTTCTACCATCTCTCCTTCATGCATTTCTAATGCTTGTACACACATCTCTTCTATCTCTCTTTCCTCCTTATCAACAAACTTTAATGCATCATGACCGGCAAATACACATTCCTTCACCTCTTTTGCTAGTGTTTCTTTTCTTGTATTTGGAAAGATCAAATAACTTTGGTGCTTCTTGACTCCACTCTCTTCATTCAATGGAAGTAGACTCCACCTCTCTCCATTCTTCTCAACTAAAACTACATTGTTTCTTCCTTGATACTTAGCTGTATTGTCAATTTGCTATGGTTTCCTCAACAGAATATGGCATGCATTCATAGACAAAACATTACACAAAATTCTTATCATGATATGAACCTATTTTCACATCCACTTCACATTGTTCCCATACTGTAATTTAATGCCCTTCCAATGACCAAGCCACTCTATATGGTTTGGGGTGCAGTATACATTTCAATTTCAGCTTCTCTATGTTTCAAAGGACACTAGATTTTCTGCACTTCCACCACCAACAATAACATTACAACACTTCCCTCTTTTTTTGTAGACAGTTTTGAAAATATGGCTCCTTTGTCATGGCTTCTCTTGCTTCCTCAGATTTTCCAAGCCCCTTCTCTTCATCATCAAGTTCACACTTTGGTTCTTGGCTGCAACTAAACATTTTGAAGCCTCTTGCTCATCCTTTTCCCATTCATGTTCTGCTGATTGGTAATATGGCAGTTCTGTTGTACCTTGGCTTCCACTCTCATAACTTGCTTCATCTCTTCTTTGAAGACCCTCAAATGCCCTATGCCCATATACTCCACATTCATAACAATCTCATGGCCATCCTTTCAAGATGATGTCATGCAACAAAGTGACGCAGACTACAACAATATTCAGGCACCCTTTATTCCTTCCAATCAAGAATATTGCATTTTACTTTACAAAAACAACTGACAACTTTGACCGATTGGATCTTCTTAAATGTCCAGCAGACTTTGATTAAAACATTAATGGAGACTATCAGATGATATTGAGCTTGTTTTGTTTCAGTTTGCATATGAGAATTGTTGGGGTTTCAGAAATGGAGAAGAAGCATACTTGTGAAGGAAACACTCACAGTTACATTCAGGGTGCCAAAGAGAAAGGAAAGATTATTAATGCCAATGATTTAACAATTAATGAATCAGTGATTTCTTCTGAACATATCTAAAGCTATTAATATTCATGAAAACTAAGACCTGTAAGCACAGTACCATTGAATCAAAATATTTGTACCCTTGGCACATTGTTGACCGAAGCATATAGGCATTGAGAGCCTTAGTATCGGTTAACGCATTCACGCATCTTATAATGGAAAAATAAAAAAACAAGATACAAATCATTGAAAATGATCAAACCATTGAGGATAATGTCAACACATATGAGAGCTAATGCGAATGAATCCGGATTTCTGATTGAGGCTAGTTCAAGAGAGCAATAAACATTGACATGAGAATTGTCCGTAGACTGGTGACACAACACCTGAAAGTACACGTTCGAGATCTTAGGTTCAACTATTAGCTGGTCCATGAATTTTAGCATGGTACAAGAGCTATACCTAGACAAGTAACAATACAAATTAACATAAATTATTGTTCCTATTTCTAAAATAGGACTATTGTTTTCCTTCCCCTCCTCAATGACCATAAGCCACATCCCACGGCAGGTACTCTAGCTGCACCGCAGCCCTTGTTTATTTAAAATTTTCTCAAGTGGTGTGGTAATTTAAACGTATCCCTTGATGAAATTTATGTAATATCCAAAATGTCCAAGAAATAGGCATACCTCTTTTTGTGTCTATGGTGCCTCCAATTACATGATTACCGCTACTTTTACTTGATCTATAAGATGTAGTCACAAAATCATGCACTTATTATTACATTTACATCGCCAAGTATGTTATTTTATATATGGATCTTGCGTAATAAAAGTATTCACTAATGACCTATTCCCTAGTCATGTCTTCATTAGTCGATTGTCTTTATCATTTTTTCATAGTCATATTTTTACATGGTTCTGGTTGTCTCTTGGGGAGTGTTAGGTGTCTTT
Organism: Taxus wallichiana var. yunnanensis; assembly: GCA_018340775.1. Lineage (NCBI taxonomy): Eukaryota > Viridiplantae > Streptophyta > Pinopsida > Cupressales > Taxaceae > Taxus > Taxus wallichiana. Next base: position 278,904,177 of record CM031240.1, read on the forward strand.
ATTTAGTCATTCGTCGTCTCTAGTCTCTAATCTGGGGCACCTAGGGTAGTGACGGGGTGCCCATGGGTGCCTCGGTCCATAATTTTAGGCGCCCTGGTCCCCGTAACACTTGGGTCTAATTTACTTATTCAAGGTCGGTCTTTGTCATTTTCCCGCCGATTCCCTAAATACTAGTCAACATGTTGGGTAATTTGTGTCAAATTTTGAGCAAGAGATCCCTATATAAACATAACATACTCACTATTTTATGGGTAGACTATCTACTATCAAGAGCTAGCTATCTATTAAGGAAAAGGACTGCATTTGGGCATCATTTACATTTACATCACACAAGTATAGGGGGAAAGGGTTATATTTGTTCTATTCCATCCACCATTTACATTTTACATCTAGTTATTGCCCCCTACTTCTATGTCATTGGCACTAGGGCACCCTAGGCACACAATTGCACACACAAATAAACAAAACTACATTGGGTCTGGAATGTAGTGCATCACTTAGTTGTATATCCACTATTGTGGCAACTAAGGTCATTCTGAACCCTTCATATGCATCTTTCTTTTTTAGGGATTTGATGATTTGTATGTGTTTTTACATGTAAATATTCACACTAGATTCGTGGCGACATAAGTGAACCTATTGCGACAACTACGTGACAAAGATGAATACAATGCGAAGACCTAGTGACATTGTCGGTTTTCTGATCTTTTTGCAAACTAAAGCACCCAAATCACCGGCCGGGCGCCCATAGGTGACCTAGTCCTATCCCCAGCGCCCCATTCCAACAGGGATCTTCAAAATTGCAATTTCGGGGTAGCACCTTCACATTATGTCTTGTCCGCACATCAGCTTGCTCAAGTCCAGTACACATCGAGGTAAGTAATTTCTAGGTTAGTACCTTATCCCTCTCATTTTCATTATTTCATTTCATTTAAATATCAAAATAAAATATTTAGCATCATTATTTCAGCTTACATCATTTATTGCATTTTTGTACATACTTAGATTAACTTAGAATATAGATTCCAAATTCATATTTTTATTTAATCATTTTGGTGAACTCGTCTTTTTGAATAGTTTTCCCTAGGATCCAATTAAACCCTAATGGCTAAAGATAACTCATATTCTTCTCCCATCATGTATCATTTTAGCGTTAACCCTATCTATGATGAGGATTTCGTAGCTAAGCTCAAATATCTATATATCATTCCAGTTCTTACACCCAATCATATTTAGCAACAAATTTTAGATGGCCAACAATATGTGCCTACTAGTTTTAAAGATTATCATTAGGAATTAGCATTTTTGAGGATCCAATAGAATTTACTCATTGTACACCATGCTATATGGCTACTTGTGATCCTCCTTTCGATCTTTCACAGGAGACTTTAGATGATTCTCTTATTGATTACTTACTTGGTGTTGAAAATCATTCACATGTGCATAACGATCCTTCTTTTACTCCAATCACTGATATAGTTCCTTCTCATGCTTCTACCACTTCTGATATTACTCCTACTAGCTTGCATGCTCCTTCACATTATGTTGATGATCCTATTGATAGCATGCTTAGCGAAATTCTCATTTCTGAGTCCCTATCTGATACTGGTGAGGAAGATGATAGTCCTTGTTCTCTTTCTTTCCACAATGTTGAATGTGATTCACCTGCTCCATTGTCACCTTCTCATGAGATTGCATCTACCATTGTGCATGAGTCACACCATATATCGTTTCCTCTTCTCTTATTGTTACATCTCCTACTCCATCCTCTCCTATAGATGTGTCTCAATCAGTCACCTCATCTATTAAGGGTATTTATGATGCTAGTCCTACCATAGATATGGAGACTCCATATATATCTCCTACTATAGCTTCCTCGAAACCTATTTCTAGCATGAATTTAAGATCAGAATATACCACATCACCTCTTGATATTACTATGATCACTCATAATGGTAAACTACAATTGATTAATAAACTATTTCCATCTTCCACCATTCCTTCATAGGATATCATCTCTCTCATGCATGTAGTAGGTCAAATCCAATCTCAGGTTCACTCCCTCACTTTAGAATGAAAGGATTATTATACTTCTATTGACAACAATTAATTACATGGTAACCATGTCCCTAAGAAGATTCATAACTATGCATTTCCTCAAGATTTTTCCATGCCTACTTTCACATGTTTTGATGGTATTGGTGACCCTCATGCTCATCTCTTACATTACCACATGCTTATGGCCTCTCATTCTAATGATAGATTGTTACTTAAGGCATTTCGATATAGTCTTGTCGATGAGGAATTACATTGGTACACTCATCTTCCTTTTGGGTCCATTAGTATTTTCTATGACATGGAGGACGCTTTCCTCCTTCGTTTCATTATCAACAATGTCCTTAGAGTGACTTATGATTGCATACCTACTTTAAATTAGGGATCCTCTGAACCTACCAAGGATTATATCTTACGATTCAATGCTTGTATATATCAACTAATATTCCAACCTATCGATTTAGAGAAGCAATTCATTTTCTGTCATGGTCTAATACCTCCACTTAAGAAAATATTATAATATGATACATGTGAGTCATTCATTCTCCTATGTTATAAATTCATTGACCTAGAACAAGATATTCTCTCATCACACACCATATATCCTTCACATATTTCTACGGCTATTGCCTCACCTAGTTCTCCATCAGTGCCTCTGGTTGAGCATCCAACACAATATTCACCTTTACTTCACAAACAAACCAAACAAGCTAAACCCAATCCACCACAAAAACATACTCCTCCCTAGCTCCGCGAAAAGCTACTTCTCCTACCACTGCACCAAGGTTGCGTAAGCCTTTACATTTCTCTCATCATGATTGACCACATGATCTGCTAGTGTGTTTTACTTAATGAGAAATTAATTTTCTTACCCTCCAACTAACATCATCCACAACACTGATTAAAACATCAATGTGACCAACCTTATCATAACTATCATCGCATAAATGGCCATAGAGACAATGACTGTCTTTCCCTTTAGGATTGATTACAACAACTTGAGGATAAGGGCATCATCTCCTTTGGCTATCGCTCATATGAGCGATCCATTTCCTCTACCTCTTCTTAGAGTATCTACTACCAATGATCCATCTCCTACATATGGTACTCAAGCTATGGTACAACCACCAAAGTCTATTATCCATACGCATTCTCCACCGCATCCATACACCGCTACATCATCACATCCATCATATTCAATTCATTTATCTCATCCATCACATTCACATTGTCTACCGCATCATGCTACTCATTCACATTGGCCTCCATAGCACTTTGATCTTACACATCCCACTTTGTAACTCCATATGACATTCGATTCGGTTCATATACTCATGCTACTTCCATTCTACATGCTTCCACCATTTCATAACACATTGGTCTTTGGTAGGTGATTGCTATCACCTTACCCACCAATGAAGCTTTTGTGTTCTTATGGTTTTTAACATGAATGTTGAGGGATTTCTTCTAATAACCTCTCATCACATGCTCTATCATTCATCTAGTGCACTCAATCATTTCCCGATGACATACTCTTTCTTACATGGCTCATTTTTTTATTCTTTGAGGGTCTTAATTGAATGATCCTATTCATCCACATGTTGGGGGAATCACTAATATCCCCCTTTTTTCTTAGTTTCATCATACTAACATTCCACGATCTCATCCTATTGTCATTTATACATTACACGCTACTTTCATTGACGATTATACATCCTCCATTTTTACATTTTATTCTACTATCATCATTACATTAACTACGCATTACAAATAAACATTTTTCATCAATCACATTACATTTATTATCTACTATCATTCACCATACACATATTGTCTACCATTACCAACATTATAATATGAATCTCCACTAATCAAACAATACACCACACATACAATAAACATCGACTCATACAATACATTGCAACACATATCCACGACAATGTAAAATTATCATATATCACAAACATGTGTCCATACATATATAGAAAATACAAAAATCATAACAAAACATGTCTCATCACTGGGGGAAACACCCCTACATCGTAATATACCATGGTACAAATCATACCTCATCATCGCTATCACTCTTAGGAACTAAAAGAGCTCTAAAACTAGATGCCTCTCCACCAACATGACACAACCGTTTATGGCCTCAATATCTCTTGACCTACCTCCGTAGCAAGGTAATCTCCATATCCTACTTAGAACACAACGGCATTGTACATCCACATATCATGCAAACACATCCTATGCTAAGGGACCACTTTATCACCTATCGGGCTCATGGAGTCTCACACATGCCTCGTCCCTCTTTCCTAACAACACAATACATGTTTCCGCTGCTATGGCCACTAGCTCAAATAAATGGGTATGATCTCCTGCGATATCATCCACACACTCAAGTATACCTCCACCATGCACATAATTTTACAAATTTTACGTCAATATGTGGATTGATGTATCAAAAATCAACAACCAATATGCATCGCATGCCAAAAAAATTACACAACGCGTTAGATAATCATATATAACGATATAGAAACACAAAAAGTGCATAATGCAACTATACAAATACTTATGCTCCACTATAGCTATTCTTCTACACAAGGTCGGGGCATGGGCTTCCCCCTCTCCTCCTACATGTGGTAACCCCATTAGACCTGTAAATAATGGGAACAATAATACCCATCGATGAGATGCCCACCATGTGCGGTACTCATTGGTGCAACCCGCATCGTCTTCTTCTACAAGCTCCATCTCCGTGTCTACCTCATCTAGCCTTGGGGTACTAAGTGCTCTACTGTGGGCCTGGTATAGCTCTAGCCATCCTAGGGATCGATAGCTTGCAACGACCATATATATGGATTTGGGGGCACATTCTGAGCCATTCCAAACTGATGTGATACTCTCTCTACCTGAAAAATATCGGCCACACCTAGAAATTGATCCTCAAGCCACATCATCCTTTGAACACATCACAACTCTATTGCATCCTCAAGACATCATCCATAGTCATGATAGTGTCTCCATATGACTACCTCGTGCTCCATCTTATCTATTTGTGCCATGTAGGTATCTATTTCCATCTTCCTACCGTGAATATCAATCCACCTCCATGGATAGATCTATGGCCTAGCCCACTCTCCTCGTGGACCTCCAACCGGTCTCAATACGCTACATGCTCATAATCCCATTCATGTAATATTGTGGTGGCTCCTATCTCTCCACCATGCTCCTCATGGTAAATCAATATATGTCTCTATATAGGTAGACCAACACACACCGTGCCCATGCATATCTCGTACCTTCCTCCTCTATTCGCTGACATATGTCATGAATCTTATACAAGATGCATACACCTCCTCCCTCTATGGTTATACATGAAGCAATCACAACCGCTATGAAATTCTGTAAGCATGGAACCGCATACCATAATATAAAATCAAAACTAATATGGGTCTTGGTAGGTACTCGAGTACCCAAAAAATACTACCTCGCGGCTCACATCTGTCGCTCCATATTCTCTACTATCATGACCCGCACTCTCTCCCAAACCACTGGCAATCACAAGGTGTGGAATATACATCCTCCAAAGTAACAATCATCTCTTCTATAGATAACCAAATTGTACACATATTATCACACCATATCTCACATAGTGTAGTCAACATGGGCATATTATGGGGTACATTCCCCATCTGTGTCATGTCCAAGCAAGATGGCATGGTCCATCACATCCCAATCATTATCCGAAAACCCCAATCCAAGAAACATACTCATATAATGCCCACCGCAGAACTCCCTCGAGTGGATATCCCTTTGCACACCACAAAACAACAATAAAACCCAACGTTAGAACACATTCCAAGATCAAACACACTCACTTATTGCACTAGACACATGTTTTTCACTATTATACACCAAATTCACACATTCTGGACTAGGGCACTTAGATGTAGGACTGGGAGCTCGGAGCAAGACACCAACACCCGGATCTAGGTGTTCCTATCCCAAGGGTCACTAGCACCCTCATCGCTATTGTCCAAGTCCAAAATGTCGAGAAACTTTAAAATCTCAACATTATTAAAATTCAACCAAAATAACTACTACACCCTATACTTTGTGAAAAAATGCGCTTACCAACTGCACGATCTTATGCGACGCTACGGTGGTCACTGTACAATGGAAAAGTGAAAAGCAAGCATGGGAATCTACAAGTAACTCTTCCTCGCACCCGACCTCCCAAGGTCGTGTGCTGATACCCGGTGGGGATGGAATATATGTGGGGTGCAGAAAAATTAGTTAGGGAATCTTATGTCTTCGACGCACACAAATGGAATCTATGAATCTAAGGTAAAGAAGTCCCTCCTAACCTAAACTAGCATGATAGATCATTCGATGAGGATGACTGATCGAAGGCTCCAATCAATATCGAGCTCTAGCATGATCTGATCTATAGGTTGTGGAATACATGGAAGATAGCTTGTGGGTGCTTCGTATATGTCTCTTGACAGGGTCATGAAAATGGATGATGGATATATAGTGGATTCTATGGGCGATTCTCTGGTCTAGTCCAGAAATCCTTAGCTTGATTAGCTGCTACGTCTAGTAAGAATAGTTGTGCGATAATGCTTGGTGGAAGTGGAGAGGACCTAAATACTAACGTGCATAAACCAACATCAATGTCTGATTGAATTGTGGGCCCGTTGGGTTGTGGGACCTATGGGTCACAACCGTAGGTTCGTGGTCGTTGCGGGCCTCCTATGGTCATGTGTAGAATCAATCCCTAATCCCTAATATCCAATAGTTGTATGCCTTTTTGGCCTCTATGTTTAGAACTAAAAGCTACATAATCTTCTCAGAGTACCTTACAGGCATTCTGGAAATTTGAATTCTTAAGCTAGTGTCTATGTCAATGAGGATGTCTCCTACGTCTGGCTGTGGGACCAAAGGATCACAACCGAACGTTTGCTCTCTTTCAAGCCCTTCTACAGTCATGCGGATATTTATTAGGGCAATCTGTAGTTTGGCTAGTTTGACCAAAATGTATGCGCTTTGTCGTTTTATATTTAATCCTCTTAATTGTGAGCTAATTTCTTGTAGGTTTGTTATTGTTCGGAAGACCTGAATTTTGAGATTTTGGTCTATGTTAGTTATTGCTGCAACAATATTGGGTTGAGGCACGATTGGCTCGAATACGTATTCTCTGGGCTCCCTAGGTCCCGTGATTGTCATACAAAAGAAACAATATAAATATAACTAAAGCAAAGTAAACTAATTATGTAAAGTATATCCACAACATATATAAATTCTCTATTTTTATATTTTTGACAGAGTATTTAACAAAATTAAGATAACAACTATTTAATAGAATTGAAAGAGTAATTATTTAATATCTAGAAAATGAAAACTAAGCTAATAACATAATTTAAAATAAACAAAGTAGCCGAGTATAGCTACTGCCTGTGTAGTTGTGAATCTATTCTGAATAACCAAATAACTGATCTAATCTATTTGAAAGACCCCCGATCTTACCTCAGAAGTGAGGAATGAATCATAGTTTCTCAGAAACTATCAATCCCCACAGCTTCCCCGGCAATATCGAAAGTGAGATTAACTGAAATGAAATGATTCACTACTCTATTTGATATGTTTTAACTAGAAATTTGATAGCTTGAACCTAGATTTTACAGAACAGTGGCGAATCCGATTGTGTGTGGCTTTGTCCCCTCAGTGTGGTCTCCTTGTTCCTTCGTGCTCACGTGAATCCAAAAAGCGTGTAATGCTAGCATCAACAGGAGTAGGTATTGGAACAATGACAGCTTTGGATGTAGACTGAATACAATGTGAGTAGGAGAGGGATAGCGTAAGAGAACAAAGCTTGGCTTATGTAATTCCTAGTGGGATTTATTGCAAGTCATGCAACACAAAACATCCAGAACTTGAAACTATCCTTCTTGATGAACAAAACCTGTAACTCTAATGGCTTCGGGATCTGAAAATGAAACTATCCTACCTTAATTGATTGTATGAAACAATAATGACACTAGAACAAGAAGATCATGTGGCTTCTAAATAGCAAAATAAGACTAACTATGCATGCAACAAATGAAAACTATTGAATTCCTAAGCAAGAACTGAAAGACTAAACTATTGAAATGAGAGGATGAGAGGCAAGTTTTTTTTGAGGGGCCATTTGCTTGTAATCAAACCAGTTATTTATAGAATTCCCATTCACCCAAAGGTAACTCCAACTAGGACTCTTTTACTATAAACAATGAAGAAACACTATTCTAGGGAACCAAAATCATAAATACAAGCAAAAATGGATGAGAAAGCTGGTAAAAGTTGAAAATTTACATGAGTCGTGTTAAAAGAAGCATGCTGGAAAATGCATGAAGGACCACCCTGAGCAGGGGGGCTGGTTACAGGACCGCCACCTGCTAGGGAGGTAGTCACGAGACCGCCGCCAGGCGGCGGGCGGCGTTTCATCACTAAAGACAAAAATGCAAAGGAAAAGAGGGGAAAAGAGCAAAAAAAGCAAGCGGAGGCTAAGCGGGGCATGCAGGATGTTAACGTATGCCTCGGAGAGTTTTTTTCGATCCCAAACACCTTCGCAGGAGACTTGTATCATCATTGGGGCATGTGTAACATCGTTCTGGTAGTATAGTACCCTTATAATTTTGGGTACATACATATTGCCCCCTCGAAGAAGCATTTTAGCCATGAAGAGGCATAAAACGGTGGGTCCGAGTATGGTGGTCCCAAAATGGGAAATTAGAAATTATACCTAACACGTCCGTGTGTCGAAATGACGCCATCCAAAATTCTTGCTACCTGCAAAATGAAAAGAAGACTCAAGTGTAGATAGATAAAATAAGCCGAAAAATAAATACTAAAATAATATGAAGTGAGGACTTACCATTTGCACGGGGATAAGAACTTACCTCCGTCGGTGCTCCAAACCTAGTGAAAAGGGGCATCCAAGATGAGTCAAAATGCTATATATATAAAAATGGGCCCATTTTCCTATTCATTTGCGCGTGTTGATTTGATTGATTTTGAGCTCTGGGACCCATGGTGATGGTTTTTGATGAGAGTATAGTTGAAACGTTCGTGACGAGATAGTGATCATGCCTCCGTGAGTGGAACATCGACCCGCGAGATCTCAGGTTAGTTCTTCTTGATTTACCGTTTTTATACCTAAAATGTAAAAATGATGAAATCTTCACCATGGGGGGGTAATTTTTGAAATTTTTAGTTTTAAATGTGTCCTTAGGGGGACGCCTAATGGGTAGGCTCTCATTTTAGTCAAAATGGTCGTTTTTGTGTTTTTGAGCATTTTTAGGGCATGTGACCCGTTTGAAAACGTGGGACACGACTGCTGCCCTGAGTAGGGTGGTGGTTATAGGACCGCCGCCCTTCAAAGCGGCGGTTACGGAACCGCCGCCCTGCTCAGGGCGGTGGTCCTTTACAGAATGCTAAAATAACATTGTTTTGAACCCATTTTTGCATTTTTAGTATTCTCATATGTTTTAATGGTTTTTCCAATGCAATTTTGGTACTAACTTACTCCTTTTTGCATGTTTTTGTGTGTTTTGTAGAAGAAGGAAGAGTACATCAGATGGAGCCATGAGAGAGAGTGTGATTGGCTTCCAGTAGTGTTGGATGCACTTTCTCAGGCCAAGCAGGATACTCTTCAGAGGGCTGGCATATTACGTATATCACGGGTTCCTCATGTCACACCTTCTAGTCACATACTATGTGACTTGTTTTCGTATTGGGATGCTGATCGAAACACTTTCCGATTTCCAGGAGTCAGGGGTGAGTGGACTATCACCCTGGAGGATGTCTACCGCATCTTGGGAGTCCCGATCATTGGAGATGGCTTACACTTGAGACAATGGGGTCGCGGGCTCAGATAGCTCAGTGGGCTACATATATGGGAGACGTAGTTGTCTCCACTTGGTTCAAAGAAGGGGGTGAGGGTCTGTTCCATTCCTAGCTTGCCTATCCCTTTGATTCATCAGGCCATTATGGGGATCCTTTCCTTGAGATTGATCGGGGACAAGGGAGGGGACTCCTTACTCTACTATTGGTCCCCTATTATTGCACATATTGAGGCACATGGCCGGATTTATGCTTGGGGAGCTGATATACTTGGGACCACCTACCACAACCTATATAGGGTGGTCCACTTACAGGGATAGTCTTTGAGCCATCCGACCTTGGTTATGAGTTGGGTCTATGAGCATATCATCCCCTATGGGAGAGGCGTAGAGGTGGCGGATCCCGGAGCCGTGAGGGTAGCCAGATGGACAGAGATGTCAGTGCTTAGAGCACCCCACTAGCCAGTTTGCTTCCCGACTACTGATGATATGGAGGCCACACCTTATCAGGCCATGGCAGGGTTGTGGGGTGAGGAGACCCTCACTTTGATTTCTTTCTCTACTATAGGGCAGCTTGTGGATAGGATGGGGAAGGTAGAGACACACCCTTTTGATTGAGTGCCTCAGCAGTTTGGCCTTGCCTACATTGGTATGCTTCCCCTAGTGGTGCCAGTGTTCAGATCAATTCGGGAGGCTAGGGGAGGTCCTAGAGGCCGGGGTTGGACTGTTGTTACTCCTAGTGTCCCTATTGTAGCTAGGCGGGTGGTACGTGCCCGAGAGAGAGTCGGTGCTCCTCAGGCACCTTTACTTCAGATTGCCGCCGGTCCTACCCATAGCAGTGATGACCCTATTGATATAGACTCTGAGTCTGAGGAGTTCACAGGGGGAGAGATGGAGGAGGAGACCGAGGACATGGAGGTCAGTGAGTCGGGTGGAAAGGAGGATAGCGATCCCAGTGGCATGACACTCAAGAGATCTTATAGGCCAAGAGGGCAGAGAGAAGAGTGCGAGAGGGTGACTCTAGTCTCAGAGGAGTTGCCCTCTCAGGACCTAGGTGGGGAGGATGAGTCCATAGTAGGATGCTCTGTTTCCCCAAACACAGGGAGGAGGACATCGGTCGGTGGCAAGGCATATACATGTGGTAGGCGCTGATCCTAGGGATCCCTCTTGGAGGCCTGAGATCTCGAGTGAGTTGTCACTCTTCTTTTAATATTTGTTTTTAGCTAGGATTTCCTTAGTTGCTATCTCTCCTTTTGTTCATTTTTGTTTTTATCTTTTGATTATTTCTAATTTGTCTTCTTCTTTGCTTATAGAGACTGCTGATGAGTGGCAAGACTTGATTCACTGGGTATGTACTTGATACCCTGATGCTCCCCATGGAGAAGACTCGCGCCGAGTTGTTGGTGGATGCGGGGGAGCCTTCAGCAGCTGGTAGGCATAGTGATGTCTTTGCCCCTGTCTGGCACGTGGCCAAGATGGTGACTTCCCTCCATACCGAGTTAGCCGGGTATAGGACTACAGAGTGCTTGATGAGGAGCCACTCTCATAGCGAGGCTATAGCCACTATTCGGGACCGTGAGCCTTTAGTGCACTCAGAGTGCCGGTGTAGCCGAGTCCTAGACGTGGTCATGCACCTTTGGAGGGATCTCATAGGGGTTGAGAGGCCACTTGGCTCTTTTTGTAGTGACTCTTGTTAGATTGTTTATATGATCATTTTGTATTTTCCGGGCTCATTGAGCATTTTGACCATGCCTAGCGCATGATGGCATTGTACATAAAACTTGATTATATATATATATATATATATATATATATATATATATATACTTCTTTTTGGACCAGACTCTTGGTGTCTAGGATTTTGTGATTTATTTCCACATGTATATTAGATGCTTATTAGAATTCTTGTTTTTATATGCTTTTTAGAATGTATGCAATGGAGAACAAATGATACAAATGCTTTCTTCCTTTTTGTATTTCGTGATGCTGATGTATGATAATGTAGACACAATGTGATCTTGAACTTTAGTTTCTATAAGAAATTTTCTGGTACTTCATATTTGTTTTGACAAAATGTGATGATAAATTGATATGATGAGCAGATGAACTTGCCCCACTCCTAACTCCATGCAACTAGTAAGATGCGAGGGCTCACCACCGAGAGCTAGAAAGGGCACAAGTTGTGAGGAGTGTTGAAATGATAATGATGGGAGATAGACAAAGAGTTGGTGGAACCAAATTAGGATGCTACAAACCTACCCTACTCAAGTGACTCCATAGTTTAGAATGTGACTTGCTTTGCAGTTTATCTAGACTTAGATCCATATATGGCCACTTGGTTGACAAAATATGGTTTTCAAGGTTTTAGACTCTCTTGGAATTTTGGACATCTGATTCGTTTGTTTTTAACTCAAGATTTCAAAGGTTTATTTGAACTATTTTCTTATGACCTTCAACGTTATTTCAAGAGGACCCCTACACCTTGCCCCATGCTACTAGTAAGAAGTATGGGCTTATCACCATGGACAAGGTACAGTGAGTAAGGGCATTCCCATCCTTTCCCAACCCTATGTCACTAGTAAGAGATGCAAGTTCATCACCGAAGGTTGGTAGGGAAAGGAAATGTGTAAAAGTAAAATTTTCTGTTTGATCTATTATTCGACTTATTTATTTGAGCAAAATGTGAGTATGTTCTTATTTCCAAAGAGATCTATATACAGGATAGATGTGACACCATGAAGCTTCCATAATAGACCATAGGAAAGACACCTATCCTAAAAAGAAACAAAAAGTGAGAATAAGCATGTAGGCCTTGGTATGGCTACCGTTAAGACTTTTTCATATCTAGCTTTAATTGATGACATGATTCTGAAATAGTTGATGATGTTATGAAAATGAAGAAGTATGATTTGAATGCTTCTACCAATACCATCAGAAGTTTATAATGAATTACTTAAGAGTAAGTCCCTTGATCACCAAGTTTTACAAAACGAGTGAACAAAATGAAACTATCTAAATGAAAATGTAATGTAGATATAATTATACAATTAGTGTCAATGCTTCATGCGTAAAACCGTTTAAGGTGTAAGGAATTGATAGTTTCACCAAATTACTCACCTTCTAATGTGCACAAGAGATACACACCATTTGCGTAGTCCTTCATGACTCAATATGGGCCCAACCACTTGGGCCATAACTTTCTTCCTTCGCCAATTTTCTTATCGATTTGGTTGTCTAGTCTTAAAACTAGATCTCCTTCATATATTTCTCACTCATAGACCTTTTTGTTATATTTCGCACATCTCGGTCAACATAGACTCTATGCCGCTGTTCAACGTTTAACCTGGCCTCATCTAGGATTTCTAGTTGGGAGAGGCATGCCTCTCTATAAGCTTCCTCATCCAGAATCCCTTGTAGTGAGATGCAGAGACTGGGTATTTCAACCTCAAGTGGGAGAACTGCTTCTACTCCGAATACCAATGAGAAAGGAGTTACTCTCGTTGGTGTTCTTATTGAGGTTCGGTGGGCCCACAAGGCTGGATATAACTTTAAATGCCAATCTCATTTGTTTTCTTTTACGATTTTTAAGAGAATGGACTTTAGAGTTTTATTTATAGCCTCAGCCTATCCGTTGGCTTGAGGGTAATATAGGGAGGCCGTATGATGGTTTATTTTAAATTTACTGCATAGCTCATAGACCTCGTCATTCTTAAAGGATGTGCCATTATCTGAGATAATGATTTGTGGGACACCGTACTGCAAAACTAATCCGGTTCAAAATGAACTTGGTGATCACGATGCTTGGTACAATGGTAAGAGGCATAACATCTACCCATTTGGTAAAATATTTGGTGGCCGTGATTATGAAGTTATGACCGTCCGTTGACAAGGGAGAGAATTTCTCTATCAAATCTAGGCCCCATGTAGAAAAGGGCCATGGAGTCGCGATTGGTTGTAGAGCTTGTGTTGGCATGTGAATCTCGTGGGAAAATTCTTGGCATTTATGGCATCTGCGTACAAACTCTACTGCGTCGTGTTCGAGAGTGGGCCAAAAATAGCCCATTCGATGTATTTTGCGAGTGGTGGCGTGACCACTGAAGTGGCCTCCACATATTCCATTGTGAGATTCATAGAGAATCTTCTTGGATTCTTTTGTGTCAACACACCTTAGAAGCATTCCATCGAAAGCTTTACGATAGAGCACTTGTTCTATAATAACGTATTTAGCTACGATAATGTGTAACTACCTTCTTTGTTGTGGTGTAGCACCTTCTGGATACGTATGGTCCATGATAAAATTGATAATATCAGTATACCAAGGACATTTAGAGATGGGAGGTTTGGTTTCGATGTAATATATGCATTCATTAGGAAAATCTAGATCTACTAGATCACCTCCGTCTAACGGGTTGTCGGCTAACCAATCTGCAATGATTTGTCCCTTAACGGACTTCTGGTTTATAAAAGTTAATTTGAATTCACCCATTAAGGTTATAAAGCATCCAACCTTTTTAGATAAAGACCCTTGTGTGAGGAAAGTTCGTAAATGGTCTTGTTTTTACAATGACCCTTGTTTCTTGATTTAGCATGTAATGTCTTAAGCGCTTGTCAGGTTGCAAAGACTATGGCAAGACATTCTCATTCTCACCACGTATAATGTATTTCATAATCGAGCAACGTTTGGCTAATAAAATAAACCGCATGTTCTCATTTATCATCATCTTCTTGGGCCAACATACAGGCTAGCGAGACATCCATAGCTCGTGAATATAAGATCAAAGGATGATCTGGTCTAGGTGGCATTAACATGGGAGGAGACAATAAGAAGCATTTAACGCTTCAAGGCCTCATGGAATTCCTTTGTCCAAATAATGCAGAAATCTTTTTTCAACAAATTGTTGATCGGATGTACGGAAAAACTTAAGTCCAGAATGAATCTCCAGATTGCACCGAGCTTTCCAAGAAATGATCTAATGCCAAATTCATCTGATGGTGGGATCATCTCAAGAACAACCTAGATTATGGCTGGGTCTACATCGATCCCTCATGATGATATAATATAACCTAGGAGTTTCCCTCCTGTCACACCAAATATGCATTTTTTGGGTTTAGTGTGACTCCGTATTCGATTAAACATGAAAGAATGATGCGGAGAAATTTTGGGTGATCACAACACTTCTTGGCCTTGGCCAACAAGTTGTCTACATAGGATTCCATGATTTTATGAATAAGATCGTGAAATATGTATGTCATTACCTACTGGTATGTAGCACCAGCGTTCTTGAGACCGAATGGCATAACAACATAGCAATAAGTTCCCAAGGAGTTATAAATGTGGTTTTGGCTTGGTCTTGTTCAGATATTCTGATTTGATTGTATCCCGAGAACCCATCCATGAGAGACAAAATCTCAAATCCACCATTGCGTCAACGATGACATCAATGGATGGTAATGGGAAGTCGTCCTTGGGGCACGCCTTGTTAATGTCTCGGAAGTCTATGCAGATGCATATCTTCCCATTCTTTTTGAGAATGGGGATGATATTAGATACCCACTGAGAGTAATCAACCGGTTTGATGAACCCTACCTGGAGAAGCTTCATTACTTCTTCCTTCACCATGAGAGCTACCTTGGGTTTCATTGGTCTCGATTTTTGTTTAATTGGCTTTGCATCTGATTTAGTGACGAGGTTATGTATCCATGATGTGTGGTGTAATTCCCGTCATTTCTTTATAATTGAATGCAAAATACTTTCAATGTTATTTGAGGATTCGAGTGTGTATTTCTATTTCTTCTGGAGTTAACAAAGATCCTAGTTTCAATATCCTTGGTTCTTCCTCTGTTCTGATGTTAATATCAATCGTTCCTTCGATTAAAGAAGCGTTACCCTCTTCAAACTTAGGCGTGGATGGAGGTAGGTCCAAATATTCTTCATTCTCTACCATGTAGATATCGAGATCCTTTTGTGGGGGAAGCTCTACCATGGAATTTCCAAAGTAAGAAGACGAATGTGGGATTAAGGATAAATCTACTATTTGATGGGTGAGATGTAACTTTACATAGGCATTTAGGTAATCAAGAGTGGCTCTATCACTGTCAACGTGACCTAAGATAGTAGATTTATTCTCAGCTATGTGTGTTAGAAGAGGGTTTGTTGATGTTTTCTTTACTAATGGTTCAATATGAAGGGATACCATGAAACGGGTATCTTCCAACTCACTGTTTGGAGTGAAACGTGAAGCTGAGGTTGCTATCAAATCTGTGAGAAGATTTTGTTCTCACGGGATTGCTTCAATTGATATGAAGTCAAATCCTTTGCTCAAATCTAATACTGCTGTTTTGTAGAGTTGTAAGTGTTCAGCTCTAGTCTCATACACCTCAGAGACTTGGTTTGCTACTAATTGTGAGTCTCCTAACACTCTGATGTCATTAACACCGAGCCTCTTAGCTATGATGAGGCCAAGGAGGATGGCTTTGTACTCAACGCCATTGTTTGTACATTCAAAATTTAATTTAAAGGAAAATGGTAGGATCTTTCCTTGGGAGAAGTAAAGATCACACCTGCCCCAGCCCCATAACGACATCTAGCTCCATCAAAGTGGAGATTCCAATGTTTATTTGGGAAGATGGATGTTGGGACATTTGTTATGTCTATTTCTTCTACTTTGGTTACTTCTACCATGCAGAGTTCCTCTACTGGAAGAGAACCAACTCCTAGGGTACATCCCATACTTGTGGAATCAAACGGTAGGAAAATTGGTAGATCTTGTTCTAGCAACTCAACAATTTTTGCAGTAGTTCCTAATGACACTATTTCTACAACGTTAGCTTCATCCTTGAGGGCTGGGATGCTCTTGACTAGGTTCGTAATCTCTAGTTCTGATTGTAGGTATTAATTTTTCTTCTAGTTTTGAGTTGGTTGGTTTGTTAAGTTGGTTTGTTGGGAGTTCAAACTCAGAGTGAACGCCTGGCCTTTTCTTCAGATTTGATAGGTGTATTTCGAATGGTTTTGGGTCACATTTTTCTACGAATATCTTTCGTAAGTGCAAGAATCTTATTTCCCTGAAATAACGTAGAAGGGATTGCCTTCATATAGTGTATCCATGGTCGGCCGAGGATCATATTATAGTTGGTTTCCTGATCTATAATATAAAATTTAGTGAGGATTGTTTTGGGTCCTAAGGTGACTAGTAGTATTATAGTTCCAATCGAAGTGGCTTTAAGGCTATCATAGCCTCTTAGTGTATTCCGACTAGTGGAACAATTTGTTTCTTCATACCTTAGCTTTTGAAGGAAAGAAAAGGGGACTATGTTAATTGCTGCCCCATCGTCAACCATTGCATGTTTAACGTAATTGTTATAAACCCACACTTGTAAATGTAAGGCTGGATCACCTCTACGTGCAATCTCAGTGTCTGTTGGCATTTTGCTTATGTTGAATATAAACTCGGTATCCCTATCCGGCTGCCCCGGAGGGTGGATATCAAATTCTATGTGCTTTACTTGTGTTTCGGGAGGAGTGATGTTAATTAAATGACCTAAACCTAATTATTCTAAAAGAACAACCCTATGGGTAGGAGAGTTCTTTAGTAAGTCCAAAAAGGAGATGTGAGAAAACGTCTTTGTTAAGTCATTAATTAAATCATAGCACCTATAGGTTTTACTAATGTTTGTTGAATGTTATCTGGCTCTAGTGGGTAACTTGGATTTGGCTGAGAGGAATACTCTGTCCTTGTTATGGCTTCCACATGTAGCTCAGTGTCTAATTCCACTAAACCGACTATCTTGGTTCATGGTTGATTTCCTAATTGTGGTGTGACAGGTGGATTTAGTGAAGTCGAGGCTTCATGATCATTGTTTCCTATCATTACACCCTTGTTCATCCCATTTGGATTTAATTTGTTGTTATTGTGATTTGGGAGCAGATCATTGAAGATCTTGAGGGGTGTGTTTTGAGGGGAGACCACCCTGTGAAAGTATTTGGGGCAGGTGATGTAGGATCTGCTAAGAACATATCTATGAAAAGTTGTCTTTGTTCCTCTGGCAAACGTTGCATGAAATTATTGTAATCGCGGAAAGTCCTAGTGTCATGGCCTCAAATTTTGTGGAAACCACAATATGAGTTGGGATTATAACTCCTAGGTTGTTGGTTTGGCACGTGTTGTGGTCCAAAACTCTGATTAAACCGTTGATCATTAGGATTAAAGTTTTGCGTTTGTTGCCTTTGGTTTTGATATCCAGTTGAGTTTTGACTTGGACCCCATGTTTGGATCTGCCATTGTTGTTGTGGATGATTAAAATCCACCGCGTTGATTGTTGGGGTAAAATTGTTGTTTCATTGATTGTTAACCGGTGGTGGAGCATTTACAACATTTTCCTTTTTAGTTTGGTCAGTTACCCCATCTGTTGTTATGCCGTGGTTTTTGTTAAGGATTTTAGGTCCTTGATTGGTGTTTGTGGTAGTAGGATAAGTCGTAGTATTTTGGTTGGGGATGATTAGCCTCCCATTTGTCCCATATGTCTTACAACAACTATCTATCAGTAGCTTGATCTATTCAGAGAGCACTCTCAAGTAATTCATCATAAGTTCTTAGTGGGAACTTCTCGGACTTCTTCCTTTATCTCTCTCCGAGAGAATGAAGGAATAAATCACATAGTTTCATCTCGATCCATGTTTGGAGCACTTCAATGAAGAATAGAGGACTGTGTATGCCATCTTTGATGAAATGAGCAATGATTCATTGTGTTCTTGTTTAATATGCAAGAATTACCTGATTCCTGTTCTCAATAATTTGTTCATGTCGAATGCCTTGATGAAATCTGAAACGAGTTGTTTAAATGAATGTATTGAGGCTTCGTATTCTGTAATACCAATCGAGGTGATACCCTCTAAAGTTTTGGGAAATATTTTAGCAACAACTCCATCCCAAGGAAGTAGTTCTCGAATGGTCAGGGCATAGGCTTTAATATGTGCATTTGGGTCTCCCTCTCCTTTGTACTTAGGTAGATCGGGAGAGGTCTTGGAAGCATGACACTTCGTATAGTGAAGTCCAAAGGTTCTTTCAAATATTCTGAATAAGTTCATATTGCATAGGTTTCGATCATTGATGGTGTTTGTTGAGGGAGTGGAGGTGGAATGGGTTGTTGATATGGGGTAGTGTATGCATTTACAGGGACATAAGGAAATCCCTGTGGTTGAGCAAACATCCTGGGAGAAGAGAACATATCTTCTTGTGGTGATTTGGAATACATGTTCAAATACAGAGGAGCATTGCTTAGGAATGGGTTATTTTGTGTTAGGTTGGGAGGTGTCATATTCTCAACTAGAGCGGCGTTTGAAAACACAAATTCTAGTGGCATTTGCTGTAAATATTAAGAGGCATGCCTAATGTGCATGTTCCCTGAGGAGGTCTACTTGGCTAGGATGATGTGGAGGATTGGAATTGAGAAAGTTCTAACCCTCTAACTTTTTCTACTAAAGTTGAGATGACTTCATTTGGTGAAGTCACGGTATTTTGCCTTAGTGGCGTTTGTTGTATACCCTAAGGTTGTATAGGCATATGGTACCCTGCTATGAATTGATCATTGCCCTGCCAAGTTTCACCGAGGGCATTTCCTATAGGTAGTGGCATGGAGGTGTTTTCTTGAAAAGAGACCTCGAGTTGTGTTTGTAAACTTCCTATAGGTGGGTGCATACTCTGAGAGCGTTGTTCACTCCTGGCATAACGCACTAAATGTTCATCATCTAAAACATATATGAATCTGATTGTCTACTGATTTGTGGTCTAAGCAACACCTAAGGAGATGAGCTAGATTCTCCAGTGAGCATCATGTTGTTTGAGCCTGAAGGCTCTAGTTGTTGTGTTTGAGTGAGCTGATCCAACTCCTCTATTTGGAAAGAAGAACTATATCTAGTCCTTGGAGGCGAGATTGTGTTGAACACCGGTTAGTTGAATAGTTGTCACCCCATGCTGAGAGCAAGGGTGATGGTTATCTATTCAGTTGATCGTAGTATGCTTCAAGACCTAGGAGAGGTATGCCATATGCATCGAATCCCGACATATTCGGGGGGTATATGAATACCCACAGAATAATGGGAAGAAGTGAAGACGGATAAAACTAAAAGAAGAGTGTGAAAGTGAAGAAATTGTTTCATCAATATCAGGTTCACTAATCTTGGGGGTGAAGCTGATGTGAAGGCTAACGAGGTGGAAAAGACGAAAAGTATACTAATTGAAGAACAAGTAGAAATATGACTCCAAACCAGAAAGTAGGAAGTTCACGTTGGGTTCACCAATTTTGTACGATGGAAAAGTGACAAGCGAGCATGGGAATCTACAAGTAACTCTTCCTCACACCCGACCTCCCGAGGTTGTGCCGAGACAACTGGTGGGGATGGAATATATGTGGGCACTAGAAAAATTAGTTAGGGAATCTTATGTCTTTGACATGCACTAATGGAATCTATGAATCTAAGGAAAAGAAGGCCCTCCTAACCTGAATTGGCGTGATAGATCGTTCGGTGAGGATGAATGCTCGAAGGCTCCAATCAATATCGAGCTCTAGCGTGATCCGATCTATAGGTTGTGGAATACATGGAAGATAGCTTGTGGGTGCTTTGTATATGTCTCTCGACAAGGTCATGAAAATGGATGATGGATATATAGTGGATTCTATGGGCGATTCTCTGGTCTAGTCCAGAAATCCTTAGCTTGATTAGTTGCTATGTCTAGTAAGGATAGTTACGTGATAACGCTTGGTGGAAGTGGAGAGGACCTAAATACTAATGTGCGTAAACCAACATCAACATCTGATTGACCTGTGGCCTGTTGGGTTGTGGGACCTGTGGGTCACAACCGTAGGTTTGTGGTCATTTGCGGGCCTCCTATGGTCATGTGTAGAATCAATCCCTAATCCCTAATATCTAGTAGTCGTATGCCTTTTCAGCCTCTATGTTTAGAACTAAAAGTTGCATAATCTTCTCAGAGTACCTTACAAGCATTCTGGCAACTTGAATTCTTAAGCTAGTGTTTATGTCAATGAGGATATCTCCTACGTCTGGCTATGGGACCAAAGGATCACAACTAAATGTTTGCTCTCTTTCAAGCCCTTCTACAGTCATGCAGATATTTATTAGGGCAATCTGTAGTTTGGCTGGTTTGACCAAAACGTATGCGCTTTGTCGTCTTCTATATTTAATCCTCTTAATTGTGAGCTAATTTCTTGTAGGTATGTTGTTGTTCGGAAGACTTGAATTCTGATATTTTGGTCTATGTTAGTTATTGTTGTGAAAATATTGGGTTGAGGCACGATTGGCTCGAATATGTATTCTCTGGGCTCCCTAGGTCCCGTGATTGTCATACAAAAGAAACAATATAAATCTAACTAAAGAAAAGTAAACTAATTATGTAAAGTATATCCACAACATATATAAATTCTCTATTTTTGTATTTTTGACAGAGTATTTAACAAAATTAAGATAACAACTATTTAATAGAATTGAAAGAGCAATTATTTAATATCTAGAAAATGACAACTAAGCTAATAACAAAATTTAAAACAAACAAAGTAGCTGAGTATAGCTACCTACCTGTGCAGTTGTGAATCTATTCTAAATAACCAAATAACTGATCTAATCTATTTGAAAGACCCCAATCTTACCTCAGAAGTGAGGAATGAATCATAGTTTCTAAACTATCAATCCCCATAGCTTCCCCGCAATATCAAAAGTGAGATTAACTGAAATGAAATGATTCACTACTCTATTTGATATGTTTTAACTAGAACTTTGATAGCTTGAACCTGGATTTTTCGAATAGTGGCGAATATGATTATGTGTGGCTTTTTTCCCTCAGTGTGGTCTCCTCGTTCCTTCATGCTCACATGAATCTAGAAAAGCATGTAATGCTAGCATCAACAGAGTAGGTATTGGAACAATGGCAGCTTTAGATGTAGACTCGAATACAATGTGAGTAGGAGAGGGATAGCACAAGAGAATAGAGCTTGGCTTATGTAATTCCTAAAGCGGGATTTATTACGAGTCATGCAACAAAAACATACGAGATCCTAAACTATCCTTCTTTACAAACAAAACCTGCAACTCTAATGGCCTCAAACTAAAAATGAGACTATCCTACCTTAATTGATTGTATGAAATAGTAATGACACTAGAACAAGAAGATCATGTGGCTTCTAAACAGTAGAATAAGACTAACTATGCATGCAACAAATGAAAACTATTGAATTCCTAAGCAAGAACTGAAAGACTAAACTATTGAAATGAGAGGATGAGAGGCAGTTCATTTTTTTAGGGGCCATTTGCTTGTAATCAAACCAACTATTTATTGAATTCTCATTCACCCAAAGGTAACTCCAACTAGGACTCTTTTACTATAAACAATGAAGAAACACTATTCCAGGGAACCAAAATCATAAATACAAGCAAAAACAGATGAGAAAGTTGGTAAAAGTTGAAAATTTACATGAGTCGCGTTAAAATAAGCATGCTGGGAAACACGTGAAGGAGCGCTGCCCTGAGCAGGGGGTGGTTACAAGAAAACCGCCCTACTTGGGAGGGAGTCACAAGACCACCACCTGTAGGGGCAGCGATTTTGTCATCAAGACAAAAATATAAAGGAAAAGAGGGGAAAAGAGCAAACAAAGCATGCAGAGGCTAAGTGGGGCATTCAAGATGTTAACATATGCTTGGAGAGTTTTTCCTGATCCCAAAACTCATGAGGAGACTCAGTATCAACATCGGGGCATGTGTAACATCATTCGGACATGCAATACCCTTACAATTTTGGGTATGTACAATCAACACTTTCTCAAGATGGCTAAGACGTGTTGATCTCACTTGTGGAATTTTCACTCACTTCATGCTCACTCTTACAATCACATATAAAACATATGATGGAACTAAAAACTTTTAACTTCACTACTTATAGTTACTTTTTCATCACCTACTTTACTATAGTTATTATTTCGTGCTTATTACCACTACTAATACACACTACATTGTTTCATCATATCTTGAGCATTTTTACTCTGATTTTCACCCCATTTGCGGAATTATTTTTAGAATTCCACCTATCACTATATTGAACACATTATCTCTACTCAACATTGTCTTCCATTCCATTTATACACATTTTGGAAATTTTTACCACTTTCTATCTATCTCTGGGCTTACCTTTGGCTTAGCATGTACTCTTATTCTTCACTTCCCCTTTCATTGAAAGGGGAATATCATTGGGGTCATCCTATAATTCCCCTTATATTACCACATGTTTAAAAACACTACCAATGTGAAAATTCCAAAACATTCACTAATTCACCGTGTGACATCTCACCATCAATTCCCCCTAATGACCTAATCTAGGGGTAACAAACATACAATTTTTCTATGCGACATTTCATCACTTCCCCTAATGACCTAACTTGGGGGAAACGAGAAATTAAAAATATTTTCATGTGATATTTCACCAAATTTTATCGATTTCCCTAATGACCTAACCTGGGGTAACTAACATAAAATCTCTCTATGAATAATTAATCGAATCAATTAGATCAACCAACTTGTTCAAACCTCTAGAAATTTCATTTACACCAATAAATTACTACAATCCGACACAATCGGCCTCCCAAATGACCTAACTTGGTAGTTAAATTCATCACTCCTCCCAGCTTGACCTAACTTGGGAATTTAGTGTACATTTTGCATTTGCTTTCGATGACCTAACTTGGAAGTCATCATACATTTTACGCTTGCTTCTAAATTACCTAACTTAGAAGAAATCATACATTTTGTGCTTACTTCCATATGACCTAACTTGAATCCATTCTACACTTCATGTTTGCTTCCAGATGACCTAACTTGAAGCTATCACATCATGAGTGACACCTATGGAGTGGGGGCAAGAGTGCCTTCCTTATACCACTCCCCGTGTGGGTCAACTATTTGATTAAAATTAATTGGATCCAAAACCACAAACATTGGATAAGAGTCCATCTCCAAAAGTTGGATCTTGAGGTTGTAGTTATATATTAGAGAATAACACACTTTTCTCCCTACACTCTTCCTCTGCGGTAGGATGCCCAAATCCTCTAGTTGAATTATGCGTATACACACGTTCAAAGGTTGGGAACTGATCACTCCCTATCCCATCTCATCATCATCATAAAACATTTGAAACCATAAATCATCTCACATTTCTATCATCACTGTATTTAGTGCACCACATCACCACAATACATTTTTTGTTACATGGATCAACCCACTAATCCATGGTTAGACATATTATATAGTTCTTTCGGTATGCTTCTACTACACATCTGCACATTCTTCTATAGCATGGGCTTCTCCAACTTCTCTCAGGTATGCATCTCTATATACTTTATGTTACCGAGATTTCTACTCACCAACATAAAGTGGGGGCAAATGTAGTCACAAAATCATGAACATACTATTACATTTACACTACCAAGTACATTATTTTATATATGGACCTTGTGTAATATAAGTATCCACTAATGACCTATTCCTTAGTGTTATCATTAGTTAGTTGGTTGTCTTTGTCATTGTTTTGCACAAATTGTCATTCATTTACATGGTTCTTGTCATCTCTTAGGGAGTTTTGGGTGTTGTTATTTAGTCATTTGTCATCTCTAGTCTTTGATTGGGGTGCCTAGGGTAGTGCTGGGGTGCCTATGGGTGCCTCGACCCCGATCCTGTAATTTTGGTGCCCTGGTCCCCATAACACTTGGGTATAATTTAATTATTCAAGGTCGGTCTTTTCATTTTCCCACTCATTCCCCTAAGTACTAGTCAACATGTCGGGTCATTAGTGTCTAAATTTGAGCAAGAGATCCTTATATAAACATAACATATTAACTATTTTATGGGCGTAATATCTACTATAAAGAGCTAGCTATCTAATAAGGAAAAGGACTACATTTGGATATCATTTACATCTGCATCACACAAGTATAGCGAGAAAGGGTTGTATTCATTCTATTCCATCCACCATTTTCATTTTACATCTAGTTATTTCCCCTACTTCTACATCATTGGCACTAGGGCACCCTAGGCACACAATTGAACACATAAGCACACATAACTACATTGGGTCTGAAATGTAGTGCAACGCTTAGTTATAAGTCCACCATTATGGCAGCTAAGGTCAGTTTGACCCCTTCATATGCATCTTTCTTTTTTAGGGATTTGATGCTTTGTATGGGGTTTTGCAAGTAAATCTTCACATCAGATTCATGGCGACATAAGCGAACATATTGCGACAAATATGTGACAAAGAAGAAAACACTGCAAGACCTAACAAAACTGTCAATTTTAGATTCGATCTTTTACTGCAGACAAAGAACCTAGATCATCGGGGCTAGGGCACCTATAGCGCCCAATCCTATCCTGTGCACCCCGCTTTAGCCGGATCTTCAATTTATGCAATTTTTCGTGGTAACACCTTCACATTTTGTCATGTCCACACATCAGCTTGTTCAAGTCCAGCACACAATGAGGTAAGTCATTTTCAGGTTAGTACCTTATCCCTCTCATTTTCATTATTTCATTTCATTTAAATATCAAAATAAAATATTTAGCATCAATATTTCATCTTACATCATTTATTTTATTTTTGTACCTACTTAGATTAACTTAGAATATAGATTCCAAATTCATATTTTTAGTTAATCACTAGAAAAGTATCCTCGTGCATATGATATTTCCTAACAGAGTTCCAAAAGAGGTTACAAAGACACAATTCTTTATTTTTTACTGCTATTAAAACTCTATGTAATCCCCAAATATGAGGTTAAATTGTTCACGCTTATCTTTGACAAGACCTTATACTATCCAATCATATAGGTAGACTTGCAATAACTTGAGGAGGTTGTCCTCAAAGGTAGATACTACAATGTGTGAGAAAATAAATTACACATTCTTAATACCAAATGACATCACCGTATACAAAAACAATTTGTATTATTTTGTGAAATTGGTTTTTGTGTTGTTCCTTTACTAATCGTACTTGGTGATATCCTGGAAAATCCATTGGTAAAGGTGTATTTTCCTACTTTTCCAAACCTTCCAAAATTTATTCTGTAAACATACTGAATTTAATTTTTGATATTCCATACAAATTCCGATGAGTGCATATTTTTAATACTTATCATCATTGAACTCACCCATTCATATTCTTCCATTTGTATAATAACTTTATCCACAAATATATTATCAAAATCCTCTTTTACTTTGTTGCATAAGTTAGGTTCATCCCATAGGGTCTTTTGCACCCTCAAATCATCTTTACCAACTAAGGATGCACCCTTTAATTTATTGATAACCACATGGGAAAAATTCCTCATAGTTATGCAGAAAATTAAGCTATCTTAGTGACCTCACTTTCATACAACTATCTTTTGTGCCTCATCTATGCCTATGTTTAATTTGATTTATTTTTAAAGATTATAATGGGGATCTATTACTAAATCCTTCTTGTCTATTACCTTCATTATTCCATAAGAAGTTTTAATGTTTAGGTGGTTATCACTTGTTTCCTCATTGATTTGTTGAACCATATTTACTTTTCAATTGATTCTCCTATTATGATCCAACCACACAACTTCATCTCCTCATTTGAGTCACTATTTTTACTACACTCATTTATTTTCTCATGCTCCATAACACATCATCGTAACAACTCATGTCTATCCACATTATAACATTACTCTTATGATTTAATGTGGAATTTATTTCACTGCTAGCTACTTCTTTTGTGTTTCACTCTAATTTTCTCAAAGCGAGCCCATATTGGAGAAACAATGTAATATTATATATCTCATTTGAAACACATTTAATTTATAGGAGCTATGTATCTTGTAACCCATGCTCAATAGTATGGTATTCCTTTTCCTTGTTGATGCATGAGAGGTGGCATGGACCTACATTATTTTTATTCGATTCACCATGACTCGAGAATTGAAATTTTGAAATAGTATCACCCACGTGTATATGTGCCCATGTAAATATTCTTTTTAAAAAAAAAATTAATCAATTATATATTTTCTATGTAGAGAACAAAAGGGGTTACTAATAAATATCAGAGACACATTTAGACCACATAGACCATGGAGAACCCTCTCTCGATGGTTGTATAATTTTGTTCTATGTACATCAACTTTCTATTTGTAAATAAGATTAGATGGTCAATATTTTCCTGTCATATTTTTACAATAATCACCTCAAATAATGTTTCATATGTGTGTAAATTTACATGAAAAATGGTAGTCCAATCCATAAATTAAAAGATTGATATGCTCATAATTTTATCCTTTAGTTCATCAAACACCTTTTGTTGTTCTTCACCCCACTCAAACTCTCCTTGCTTCTTTAACAATTTCTCAAGTGGTGTGGTAATTTATGCATATCCCTTTATGAAATTCTTGTAATATCCAAAATGGAAAAGAAATGTGCATACCTCTCTTTGTGTCTTGGGTGCCTCCCATTGCATGATTACTGCCACCTTTGCTAGATCTACAAGAAAACCATCCTTGAATATGATATGTCCTAATAGAGTTCTAAAAGGGGTTATAAAGAAACACTTATTTATTTTTATTAATATTTGAAACTATATGCAATGCTGAAACGTGAGGTGAAAATTTTCACAATGATAGTTGATGAGACCTTAAACTATCCAATCATGTACGTAGAATTGTAAGAACTTTTGAGATGTTGTCCTCAAGGCAAATACTACAACACATGAGAAAATTAATTGCACATTCTTAATCCCAAATGGCATCATTGTATACAAAAATGATCTGTATTATTTTGTGAAAGTGGTTTTTGTGTTCTTCCTCTACTAAATATATTTGGTGATATCTTGAAAAAATCCATTGTTAAAGGTGTATATTTCCTACTTTGCCACACCTTCCAAAATTTCTTGTGTAAAGGGTTTAGGGAAAGGATATGCCATATATATTGAATTTAATTTGTGATAGTCCATGAAAATTATGATGCATCAATATTTTTATACTTATCACCATTAGACTCACACATTCATATTCTTCCATTTGTATAATAACTCTATCCACCAATATATTATCAATATCCTCTTTTACCTTGTGTGTAAGTTGGGGTTCAACCCATAGGGTATTTTACACATGGTTTTGGCACCCTCAAATCATCTTTACCAACTAAGGATGCTCTCCTTTCATTTATTGATAGCCACATGGTAAAAATCCTCATAGTTATGTAAAACTTGAGCTCTTTTAATGACCTCGACTTCATACAAGTAGTATTTGATTCTCACTATCTTTGGTGCCTCATATATGCATGTGTTTACTTTGATTTATTTTTACAGATTATAATGGGGCTCTATTCCTAAATCCTTCTTGTCTATTACCTCCATTAATCCATAAGAATTTTTAATGTTTAGGTGGTTATCACATGTTTCCTCATTGATTTTTGAACCATATTTTCTTTCTTCTTACTTCTCCTATTATGATATAACCACACAACTTCATCTTCCTCACTTGAGTCACTATTTATAATACACTCAATTTTTTTAGCAATAAAACCCAATTCTCATTGAAAAACCTTAACACACACACACACACACATCCATCATAAAATCATCTCCAAAAATGATGCACTTAATAAATTGGTGTAAGTGATCTAGCCTAGGCATGGCTAAGGCAAAGGAGAAAGTGTGTATAAAATCATATTTTAGCACTTTCCACCGAGAAGTTTCTCTATGTGCTTCACTACTTAAACACCAAACATGTGCCAAAACATGCAATGCATGATAAAATAGATGAATCTATAGGGATGGTTTGATTAAATGAGTTCCTTATTTCCAAACATCCTCCCACTACTTCGTATGCTCCTCTCGGTTTATGACTCCACTATAACTAGGTAATCTACATGTATTATTTCTCTTATAAAATTTGACATGCATGGCCTAGTGGATTGGATCCTATGTTTTTAAAAGTGGGTGATGAGTTTCCCACCATATCAATACTATTCCTTTAAGTATGTATTCCATACAATTTAAGCACACTTGCTTGGGTGTTATATAATTTTTCATCTCTCAAATAATAGTTTGGACACCCCCACCTTGTTATTCTTGCATAGGAATAATATTTTTTATCTTGGCCTATTGACATAATTTACCTTTATTTTTTGTGTCATGATCATCATATTCCATTCATGTGATCAACTACAACACAATATCTTCCAATCAAGTCATAGGAACCATGTTCCTAATTTTCACACATAGTGCTCATGGTATCTAATACCGGTTATGTGTCATTCTAGTGTAATTCCCCTTCTTGATTTGTGTTAAATTTATGTAAACATTTAGCTTGTATTTTATAGAGATGTTATAAATATTGGTTCTTCCACATTTTAAATATAGGGTATCCTTGTTAACATGCATTGGTATGATTACGTGCTAGGTTCCATTCTTGAAAATAATGTAGCAATTTTTAAAGGGAAAATCTACATTACTAGCATGACACCAATACTTACCAAGTAGCACTATGAAGTTATCCACTTCTACCAACTGAATTACCTCATTTTTTCCCACATAACCTAACTCCCATTATATTGATGATGATATACTTCAACACACCTATCGGCATGATGTGCATCTTTTTAGCCATAAAAATGACATGTGGAGAGGGATGAAGTGATGGGAACCATATTTTGTTACATGTGTCAAATGATAATATGTTAAATTCCACATTACGACATGTGCATGGAGATGGGGACCAAAAAGCGGCCAATTTTTTTCTTTTTGGACATTTTGCACATGATTCGAATGTGTTATGACTTAGACATATTATAACATGACCATACCATGAAATAAGAACATTATAACATTCTTGCATCATAACACACTCACCTTAGAATGTAAGTGTGTTATTACTATACACAACAATATATTAGGCTCTATTGAGACCAAGCTATTTTATTTTCCTTAGACAAAAATGCTTTTGAGAAAAAAATGTGAGTGGGGAATAATGTGAGAAAGTTTTTAGAGCCTACTTATTGCTCGTAGAATGAATTGACCATGACAGAAAGTGTCCAGAGATGACATCTAATTAAATTTAGGGTAGTTTTAGCAATAAAAATATTTTTCTTTGATTCATTTTGTTGTTATTTTTAGTGGATCCAATATATTCACCTGAAAACCCTCCTTCAATTGCAAAAAACTAGGGTAAAAATCCTTTGTCAAACACTTCTTTTAATTTCCACACATTCTCCTAATACCCAAAAAACATTTTAGGGAGATTCAAAATAAAAAATCTCAAATTCAAGGTTTAATAGATCTTAAAAATCCCCAATGCCATAGCTACCGATCACAAAAATCTTACATCATCATTAGAGTCATTAATATAAAATATTGATATAGTGAATGGTAAAATAAACATGTGGAGGATTACAAAACCAATTATTGAAATTTGTATTTAGACAATTTTTCTTACGCTGTAGTGGAGAAAAAAATCACCAAAGATAAGTTGTGTGCTTTGTTCATTGACCCCAAAATCAATGCAACCTTACTACCGAGTTATAGATGATTCCCAAGCCATTGGTGTGACCATGATGGGGTCATTGTTTTAGGGATAGATGGTGGATGGTTTTTAACCAACTTCCTTGTAACAATTTTGAGACACTGTACTTTTTTGAGGAAACTCTATTGTGAGTTCATCTTCAATGAAATACCCAACTATTTTGATATTTGAGAATTCAATGGAAGAGGAAAAAGATCTACACTTGATAGATTGGGGCAAAATTTATAGAAATAACCACTTAGAACAATTTCTTACTCATCTATTCAACATGTATCAGTAGTCCCTTCAATTGTTAAGGAGACCATAGAGGTTGAGACACTCAAGTCTATTAGTTCTTTGACACATTCATTGCTTTAACATCGAACCCATCTCTCACAAGATGATGAAGTTGGTATTTCAAGGAATAAAACATCATATAACATAGTTTTTCATGCTTATGGGAGTCTAGGCACCTATGTGGTTTATGAGGCTTCTCCACACCTAAGTCATGTTACTCCACAACCTAGTGATGATACTCCATAACCTAGTTAGGCTACTCCATAACCCGGTTAAGTTTCCCATGACCGAGTAGGGTCTTTAATCAAAGGAGACAAGTCATGATTTTGTGTTGGAAACTATCATCATCATAGATAATATAATAGATTCAACCTTTTGTATTGACCAAAAAGTAATTTTACATGAAGTTATATGCAATTTAGTAAATATTTTTCATACTAAAATTTATAATTAAAAATATTAATTCATTATGAATGAAAATTAATGAGTAATATGTATTTGTTATAAAATTTTAGGCTAAAAAAATTCAAGATCACATTCCACTTACCCACATCCATTTGTAGGTGTGACAACCCCTTAGGTCTAAATTTGTAATGAATTAGTAAATATTTTACTTTTTTTTTTCATATAAATATGTTATCTTAAAATGACAATTTGATGTTGAACAAGTGGTTGCTGACCTTTAACATCTAGTGATGTTGGTATGAGGGTGCATGTTGGGGAATTTACTGATGTGATTTTTAGTATTTTTAATCATCATTTATGAAGATAATTAACTATATTTAATGTATGTAGATAATGTCATGTAACTTGTATGTGTGTAAGTTTCATTATTTTGGTTATGTAACCTTGTTCTTGTTTTTAGTTGATGACATCATTAGAGTCTCCTCCCGACATTCGACGATCATTAGATATTGGAGTTTCTATGGGCATAGTTTCTACTATGCCTCTTACACAAGTATGAGCTAGTAATGTAAATTTAATAATGAATTTACTGTAGTAAATAACATAAATTAGTATAAATAAATGACATATGAATATGTATTATAATTATCTTCATCATAGTTTCCACGTAGGAAGAAGTGATAAATCCATTTCGTGTACCGCCACTCGAGGTTGTTTTCCTCGAGGTCAATATAGAGAGGTAGATGACGATTTAGAGGAATTATGAGATTGTGGTAAGTACTTATATGTAATTAATGCCATTTTATATGTTATTAGTTGTATACTAATGTGTATATTGTTTATTTGTATTAATAGATGGAGCTACAATCATCCCTTGAGAATACGAGGTATGATTGGTGGAAGGGACGTCCCACTTATAAGATTGGTTCTTCATATTCTCTGAAAGCCAAGAGAACCATATTATTTTATGAAACCCCATAGTTTTTGTGTATATGAATTTATTTGTGTGCCTTCATGGCATGTAAGAATAGATTTGTATATTTCTAATGTATATCATTGTACACATATATGGATTTGTTTATAGATTCATTTCATTCAAAAAAATTATACCATCATGTATTTTAAAAATCTATATAATATATGAGACATAAAAATTTACTTTTCAACTTATATAGTGGATCAAGCACTCTTTATATGTATCTAAGTAGATTAATATGATTCCATATGTATGTTATGCTAACATGTATTAGTATTTTTTTCATGCTTTTGAACATAGTATTAAAATATATAAAACTATCATATAATTTACCACTATGATAATAATTCAATGCCATCAATTATAATAATATAATGCCATCCACTTCTTAGAATATCAATATTATTCTCATAAAATTAGGTAAAGGTGGTTTGTTAAAAGATGTGTTATACATTATTATTACTAAAAACAAGGTGGAATATCACAAGTCTCATGGAATGAATGAAGGATCACACAAGAAGTCTCATGCGGGAGAGAAAGCCAGATCAAGGGTGCATAGAGGGATAGGAAGAACTCGCGTGTGGAGGGCAAGTTTAGCATTTGAGACTTAGCCAATTTGGAGAATGAAGACCTATTTTTAGAAGATGGCATGTGGAACACACCAACGATGTAGAGATGTGTGCACCACATTGTCTATCTTTAGAGGATCTAATCAAGCATTTTTCATGGAGACAAGCTAGAATAGGATTGTCACTTCAGCTTAACTCGCAAGAGGTCTATAGATATCACACTTGCTGTGTGGCTATGCCTCGTAAATGGCGCGGCTGGCTATTAATAGCATGTGGCCTATTTCTGAATAGATAGCAGTGGTGAAGGGAAAGTCCCCACCCTATATATATGATGAGAATTACATAGTAAAGTAGATAATAGAGAGATGTGTGATAGAGTTATATAGGTAATGGCATGATGAATAGAGAGAGAGAGATAGTATGTGATATAGATAGAGAGATATATGACTAATTACTATATCGATCCATGCGCATTGGTATAGATTGACATTATTGTAAGGAGCTTATATGTTTATTAATAGATGGAAGATATTGGCTTGAATCTAAGTGTCATTCCTATGTGTAATTGAGTAGTGCATGTTATTGATTCAATCATGATTACTGTTTAAGCTTGTTCTTTCATAGATCTGAATGTAGCATGCATTATAGAATGGTGGATTAGTTATGGATATATATGTTTCTTCCTTCATCACGCTAACATCCTACTACAACAACCCTAAAGAGGGACCTGGTACCTTTGCGTGCTTTGGGTGAGTGCTCAGTCTAGGCTGAGTGATGTGCCAATGCGACTAGGGTGTTATCTGGTAAATTCTAGGCTGCATCATTGGTTCCATTTTCGACCTCTTTTTCAGTTGTTTTCAGATGGTTCACGATGAAGACGTACCGGTTAACTCTAGCAAGTATTGAGGAGTGGATACATGATCTGGAGGAAGAATATGCATGGCGGTTCAACAGTGGATCTGAGTTTAACGCACACACTTGGGTAGAACATAATCTGTATGACAACCTATACAGAGATTTTTTGCACTATCTTTCCAATAGAACTATATGAGTGGCTTACTGCTTATGCATCTCAACGGAATTGAGGTATCGCACACTTGTCTGGACACATGAAGAATTTCAGGCCCTTTATGATGCTGATTTGATCTAGACTCACGCACTGTGATACATGGTTTCATGGTGTTCTAAATAGTTATATTCTGGAATATTCAATTTTGATGTATTCTTTCCCGGAGGTAGCTGAATTCTAGTTTTTGTGGTATCCAAGAGGAACATATCTGCAAGGTATTCCACTGCGATCAAGATCTTGATGGTAACTTTGAACCTGGAGAGTAAACCGATGGCTAACTAAACTTCACCACACATGAGGGTAGGAACAAGTTTGGTGAAAGATGGAAGACCTAGCAATAGAGAGGAAGAGAGAGGAGAGGTGGCTTAAGTATAATGAGGCACGTGAGAGGGAGATAGAGAAGCAACATTCCATTATAGAAAGTATGGCATTGAGGAGAGAGATGGCTCATGAAGGATTTAAAGCTCACGTAGAAGACATGGAGCCAGAGCATCAAGAACTCCCCCATCTTGGAAAACATGATAGAGATCCCCTTGGCCTCACACATAAGTGCACCAATAGAGACTACCTGGGCCATGGCACGCATCTTAATCCACCTAGTGACCTAGCCCTTGCACTTGGTTTTCTAGTATCTAGTATGACAAGTAACCAACAAGCTAACTTGGGAAGTAGGAGAGCAGAGTAAGTTAGGAGCAAGTACATCAATGGTAGGACAAATGAATTCAATGATATTTGGAGGAACATTCTTAGGCACATCATCCACATAGAACATGAGCACGCAGAAATGTTGGATTCACCTCTGAAGTGGAACTACCTCACAGACTGTAGGGGTTCAATATAGTACTACTATCAGAGCACATGGGAGTACATCTATAGGTCCTATTCCAGCTATAGGTGGAGGATCAAGAGGTATAGGTGGTTCTAGTTTTGGTGGATCTAGTGGTTCTGGAGGCAGAGGGAACACAAGAGGTTCTAGATCAGGTGGTCAAGGCCCACAACAACCACAAAATATTTATATGGAGATGTCTCTTCATCTTCCGAGTATAGAGGCATAGAGGATGTTGTTGAACATGTGCATATGTGTGAAATCTTGTGGCACGCTAAAGGGATCATGGCTTCTGAGTGTAAGGCAAGTCAATTTTCTACTACATTATAGGACAAGCACACAATGGTATATGAAGTTTGACCCTGATCAAACTTGCATGGATTATGCAACATTGAAGGATGCTTTCTTGAAAGAGTTCCATATCCCTGAGTTTGAGTAGAAAGTATAAGTGCACTCAAAGATATCAAGCAAGGCACTACTGAGAGTGTACGTGAGTATGATGCCCATTTTAAGACACTTCTATCTAAGCTATCTTATGATATTCACGCAAGCCAACATGCACAATGGTTTGTTGGAGGATTGATTACACCATTTAGAAGGGTGTTGTCACATAAGACATACACTGATCCACTGCAAAGCACTAGAAGTAGCTTTGTGCTGAGGTAGTTGGGAGCATTGACACTGGTGTTAGTCCATTCTTAGAGGCACAAATTACAGCTATGGAAAATAGTTAGAGAAGCTATCAACAAATTCAGCCCATGAAACATGCTCAGAATTTGGTGTATAGATTGTGAAGTGGAAGGTCACACCAAAGGATATAGTTTCCTCGAAGATCTATATGCTCATTACTATTGATCTATTGAGATCTTTCATTTGAATCATGATGCTAGTCACTATCCTTTGTTACAACACATGATAAGAAGAATGTATCCAACTTTTGCAAAATTTATAGGTCCCACGACCCATGATACTGAAGATTGTTGGTTGATTGGTCAGATCCAGGATGCTATAGACATTGGGGTACGATAGACAAGTGTATAAATATAATCTAAGGGTAAGAATGAGCACCAGGATCGGGATCATAATCAAACGTGCTATGACAGAATGAGGGGCATTTTGAAGGAGGTCATGGAAGGGGATGTGGATATCATGGTGGATATGGAGGATGAGGCCGTGGTGGAGGAAGAGGTGAGTTCCCTCATGGAACATGTTATACATGTGGATCTCCTGACCACTATAGGCATGAATGTCCTCAGAATATTACATGTTCTTTCTGTGGAAAGAACCATAGCTATGAAGAGTGCCTAGACTTATATGAGCATCTGAGTAAGCAACATAAGCAAGAAAAACAAAGGCACAGGATGGTTAGAATCCAACGCATGGTAGAAGATCAATGGATGCCCAAGATAGCACTAAGACCTGAGGCATTAACTATGAAGATTACTACACAAGCTAAGCAAGCACACACAAGAGAGGCATTGCACTAGAAGCCTACGATCACCAAGGAGGAGGTTTTGCATGCAAGGTACCCAGATCCTAGCTCATCAGAAGGAAGTTTACCAGATACTATGGAAGTGCTAAGGAATCTTCAGGGTGAGATACAATACTTAAAGGAGTAGAAGAAAGCATCAGAGACAGTCCAAACTGATATCGATGATCTGAGAGAAGTGTGCAAAATGTTGCGCCAGAGAACATCATTCCACTATTAGGAAGTTGGTTAAAAGGGAACACTCCACACGCAAGTATTGAGACCGATGAAATTCTACATGAAAATATTCCCCCTGATAGCATTGACTATGACAAGGAAATTACTCTGAATGTTGTTGTGGATGATGGCTTGTTGAGCAACATATTGATTGATATAGTGTGGAAGTAAATGTGCTTACATTAGATGCATGGGTACAAATGGGGAGGCCTCCATTGCAGCCATCATCTAATGTGTTGTTTATGGAAAACTGACTAAGGCCACTCCCATAGGAGTTTTGAAGGATGCATCTATAACCATACAAGGGGCCAAGTTCACTGGGATTTTGAGGTATTAGCACTTGCAGAAGTAGAAATTTTCCAACCTTTGACACCCTTGGTGTTATGTGAATAATGCTGACTTGAGATTCAATAAGGGGTATATCAGCTTTGAGAACAAGGAGGAAAGAGTTGTGATACCTCTAATAGATGGGAAGTCTACACCATATGTTGAGCCTCTAAGTGAGGAGGACTTAAATAGAATTTATGTACGCACTATTCAGACCCAGAGGTCAATGAGCCATCAAAAGAAGGCATCCTATAATGGGAGGATTCTCATTCTATTAGTGATACTACAGTATTTCTTGTGACAATTGGGCTCATGGTACATATGAACTAGTAGGGCACGAGGTGAAAAATGTGGTTACACATAAGAATGGACTTCATTCGGTTTGATGGATAGGTAGCACAATACCTTGGTATATAGGGGAAGAAGATCTTCCTATATTTTTGAAAGCCATGGAAACACAATGGACAAATCAAATTAAGAGAAGAGATATGTTAGTATATACCTTACGTGACAACAAATGCATTGGTGGGTAGTCCACAGAGATAATCTTATAGAATGGGAAGAGATTGGGATCACCCTATCTATTAGGTTTGTAAGGAACAATGCACCTATGTAGATCTACACTTATCATGGTGATCAACCTATTCAACATCACATTCAACAATGTGAGAGACTCTGATAACAGGACAAGAAGCATTACCACCTTCACTCTGGGTGCATAGATTGTACTCTACGCTACAAGGATGCACACACACCTGGTATGTATACACAAAACTACATCGAGAGACTGGGAATTGGAAAATTTGACTACAGGAATGATCCAGACCTTTGACTACTTTTCTTCCCAACCTCCAATAGAAGAGGCATTAAAATTTGTCAAGCGCTTAACTATGGGAGATAGTGCAAAAGTAGAAGAGCATATTCAGGAATTATTTGGTGAGACAGAGTCCGAGTGCATTTTGAAAAGGAAGAAGAAATGGACTCCATACTACTTGAACGCACTTTCCTTGAGAAAGAGAAAGGAAAGATGGTTTACATCATGGATGATGAGGAAGTTGAGAACCTGGATATTGAACATTCACAAGGGGTGCGTGAGGTCTTGATAGTGCAGATAAAGGATACGCATGCACCTATCACGAACCCATGAAGACAAAGAAGGTGAATATAGGTTCGGAGGCTGAGCCTAAGGAGGCCATCATTGAGACTACCGGTCGACTTGAGGTAGCAAAGATCATTGAGTTACTCAGGATTATCAGACTTATTCCCTCGAGGGTATCATGAACTTAAAGGCATGCATGCAATCAATCACTTGGGAAATGAAGATAAAACTTAAGGATGCATGCACCTATGTTAGAAAGAGACCTTATAGAATGAACCCCAATTTGCGCTGAAAAGGTAAAAGAAGAAATTGATAAAATGTTGAAATCTGAATTATCAAGCCCTCGATGAGTCGAATGGGTTAGTCCAATGGTGATCAAGATCAAGAAGGATGGATGAATTAGAATATGTGTGGACTACAGGAGATAAATGTTTCATGTGTATACATCCATTCCCTACACCATTTACTCGAGGAAATACTAGAAGGCAGTGCAGGGGCAGGTGTAAAATATACTCTTTCACATGGGTTTTCTCGGTATCATCAAAGTTAGGATTGCTCAGAGGATCAAGAAAAGACAACATTTACTACTGAATGGGGTAGTTTTTCCTATATATGATGCCTTTTGACTAAAAATGCACCTGCTATTGTATTCTCACGCATAGTTGTTCAGGCATTCAAAGATTTTATTCACAACTTCTTACAGTCTACCTAGATGATTGGACAATATATGGGCTTGTGAAAGATCATTATGACAATCTACGCTTAATGTTTGAATGGTGCAGATAATTGAGTATCTCTTTGAACATCAAGAAGTGCATATTTGCTACACCATTTGGAATACTGTTAGGACATATAATCTGCAAGGAAGGTTTGTTGGTTGATCCAACTAAGGTTGCAGTCATTCTAGGCCTGGAGGCGCCTACCAGTCAAAGTGAGGTGCACAATTTTTAGGTCATACAGATATTATAGAAAATTCATCAAAGGGTATGCCAAATTTGTTCACCCCTTGAAGAGTTACTGAAAGGGAAAAGGTACATTTTATTAGGGAGAACCGCAACAACGCACATTTGAGATATTAAAGGAGAAACTTACTACCACACCCATTCTACATTTTCCTCATGGGATAAACCATTTCATGTGCATGTGGACACTTCTGGCATGGCCATTGGCATTGTGTTAGCTCAACCTAGTGAAGGTATTATAGATCATCCAATTTGTTTTGCTAGTAGGAAGTTGACTCTACCTAAAGGAATTATACAACTACAGAGCACGAAGCTTTGTCAATGATCTATGCATTACACAAGTTTTGATAATACTTGTTAGCAACACCATTTGTGTTTTATACAGATCACATGGCATTGAAGTACTTGGTAAACAAGCCCATCTTACAGGGGTGCATATGCAGATGGGTACTCCTATTTCAAGAGTTTGACTTCACAGTTGTGGTGAAGCTAGGGAAAAGTAATTCTGGACTAGACCATTTATCTAGAATCAACTCAGGAGAGGAAGCACAACAATTGAAGAAACCATGCCAGATGCATAGTTATATAGGTTACAATGCGCACCCATGGAATTAGAAGACATTGTTGTCTTTCTACGAACTGGTATGGCACCAAAAGGAATGAAGGCATTAGAAAAGAAACAACTTGCTATACGCGCGGCACCGTTTATGTTAATCAATGGTGACCTCTACAAGTTAGGTAGAGATGAAGTATTACGCCCATTGTGTATTAGAGCATGAGCACAAGGATATTATGGAAGAGGCCCATGGTGGTATTGCAGAGGCCATTATGCAGGTGATGTGACTTCCTCGGAAGATCCTACTTGCTGGATTATGGTGGGAGACATTATATAAAGATTGAAAGAATATTTGTAAGGTGTGTGATCATTGTTAACACCTAGGAAAACCAGGGAAAAGAGATGAGATGCCTTTGAGACCAATTACTAGTGCCGAACCATTTGAGAAATGGGCCATTGACTTTGTAGGACCTATTTCACCAGCCACATGCACATAGGACTAGGATCATGCTATATCATTACTTGCATATATTATCTCACATGGTGGGTAGAAGCAACACCTACGAAGGACTATACAACAACTACAACAACTAGGTTTCTATGGGAGAATGTTCTTACAAGATATGGATGTCCTTTAAGCTTGACAAGTGATAGGGGTACACACTTTTTGAATGAGACAATCAGATCCTATTAGATGAGTTTATGGTTGCACACCATAAAACTACACCCTATCATCCTCAGAAAATGGAACTACTGAGGCTTTCAACAAGATTTTGAGCCAAACTTTGACAAAAAATTGTGATGTTGGAAGAAAGGATTGGGATGACAAAGTGTCATCTATTCTTTGGGCATATAGAACAACTTACAAGAGATTGAACAAAGCCACACCATTTCAATTGGTGTTTGGCATAAAATCCATTCTCCCTATAGAATTTATGTTACCTTCTTTATGATTTGCATGCTGGAGGTCTAGCTGATGAGAAGGATTTAGAAGAGCATATCGAGAAGATGATTCAACTAGATGAGTGATGAGCCATAACACGATGGAGTCAAAAGTAGGAAAAATCAGGCAGAAAAGCATGGCATGATAGAAACATAAGGGATAAGAAGTTTGAGATTGGACAAATGGTACTTCTTTATGACTCTAAGTTCTTGCGCCATCCAGAAAGCTCAAAGTACATTGGTTGGGGGTCGTATGTCATCACTTATATACTTGAATCAGGTGCTTTCTAGTTAGAAGCACTTGATGGAACACAACTACCCAGTTACTTTAACGGAGTAGGCTGAAGCCCTACTATAAATAAGTCTTCTTGGTGTTTGTAATAAGGCAGTATTTCCATTTAGAATAGGTTTCCATTATGTATTTCCATTATGTATTTCCTTAATGTATTTCCTTCATTTTCACTATGCTTTGTCAATTTAGTTGTTGTTCTTGTAATAAGCGCGCTTGCACACATGAAGCTAATTACTATATGAAGAATGTTTATGCGCAGAGGACTACACATACATTTTAGTGTGGGGTGGTTGTAGTTATCCAAGTAAAAGACTATGTGGAATTGAAAGGTGAAAGGAATAAGCTACTATGGGTGTGCTTTAAGTCAAAAGAAGATTGCTTCTCACAAGTGACCAAGGATGGAGATGAATGAAAGGACAATATAACACGAGGTAAGCGAGGCCATGATAACTACTAGGAGAAGGTACAATGATGAGGTACTCAGCATAAGGGCACGCAAAGAGAAGTATGTGACCAGAGGGTAGGGGTAGGCACTAGAAGGTTATAAATGGGGTGTGAAGATGTACCACATGGAACAAATGAATTTGGTCAATGAATGAGGGGATATTTAGTAGGTGAAGGAGCAATAAATGCATCAAAATTTGAAAAATTATATAAGGATGGGATGCAAATTCATTTTTACCATTGCGACTAAGAGAATTTGAGGAAAGAGCTAAGTGTGAAGAGCCGAGTGATCAGGTTAAGGTGTGAAGGGTGTGAAACCAAGCGTGACAAAGGGATTTTGTGCAAAAGAAGCTTGTCCCCCAAGGTGAAGGGTTTGAGAAGCAGGGAGACAACAAAGAGAGTTAGGGGCACAAATTTTCCACCTAGGGCACATGATTGAAATCAGCTAGGGTTTGATTCACATCAAAAGTTTGAATGGAGAGTTAAAGAGGAGATTTCAAGGTAAAAATGGCACCTAAGAAGGCAACTAGTAGAGTAAAAAAAGGAAAGAAGAAGGTGGTCATCGAGGAAGAAGAGATGGCACCCGAAAGTGATTTTTCAAAGATGTAATATCCAGAGGGGATTCATCATTGTCAAGAATGGGATTCACCTATCAAAAAGAGCAAAGTGAGTGAATACAATCACAGACCATGGAGAACAAAAGGAGCTCGATTCCTTGCTCACTACGAGGACGAACAAGCATACGATGATGACATGCCGGTTTATGATGATGTAGGTGAGAAGCTTCTGAAGAGAATTGGGGTCTACCAATTATATGAGCTTCCATATTTTGGGAAGTATGAGCCCTTGTATCACTGGCTCATGAGAAGAGTGCATGAGGACTTCTTCTACTTTACAGACACAGAGTTAGAATCTCATCTGTGCTTATCTCATCAGTTACAAGTTTGAAGGCCACAAGAGAGGATATAAAGAATGATCTCACAGATAAAGCCATGATCTTAAAGACCAGAGAGTTGGGGTACCTAAAGGGTCCACGTGGTATGGATATAGACAAATTAAAGAACTTTCCAATTGTGCAAGTAGTAGCACACACCTTGTTACAAAGTTGAATGATCAGGAGTGGTGGTCACAGTAAATACTATGTGGTTACACGTTGCACGTAAGATGTCAGAAGGAGCAATCTACAATATTACAGGCTACATTACAAAACAAATAGTCGAGGAAGCATGCACATGAGGGAAGATCAGCTTTGGGGCTGTTCTACTATCACTAGTATTCATGGAAATTGGAGTACCAGATGGGCCGAAGGAAAAGGTATGGGAATACCCCATGGAGAATAAGTCACCAACTGAAAGGTTCAACAAGTACCTATGTAAAGGGGCCATGATAGATGACATAAAGAAAAGGGTGAGAAATGGTACGAATAGGCTCCACATGGCATTTGGAGAAGAGTGGCACATCCCAAAGGACCTACCATCAATAGTAGGGAAACAAGTCTAGTTTTTGTATATCAACATTTCTACATCATGTGCTTCCCAATGAGAGATGGAGTCTGAGCCCTTGGTGTAAATTTCCTTACACATTCACTGCAAGGTATTTCCAAGCATCTGTTCACGATTTATAGACATGCACCAACTAGTATTCAATGTAGATAAGGTAGACTATGACTACCATACGTTGAGAAAGAAGCATGTGTATCCTGGAAGAAGTTCCTACACCGAGAGGATCATTTCGAGGTGTTGAATATTAAGCCAATAAGTCTAGGTTATAGTAGATGTAGGGGCATTGGTGTATCTTCAGCTGAAGCCCAAGATGGAGAACAATAAGTATGTAGAGAATGAATTCACACTCCCAAGGCCACCAAAGGGTAAGCACACAATAGAAAACATACCAATGCATAAAGGCCCACAGAAGTTGTTGAAGTAGAGGGTGAAGAAGAGGAGCATGAAGATAGTGGAGGCTTGGAGCACAGAAGAAAGCAACCATATGACAGAGAAGAGTCATGGTGCATGGCCACTCCACCTCAAGGACATGATGAAGAGGAAGATACAGAGGTTGAGCAAGGGGGGAGCATAGATTTAAGAAAGTGTTCAGATGCACAAGGATTCAAAGTGGAACCCCACAAATGGTACGAAAATCACCTCATCTCTCTCCACACAAGGAGACCACTTGAACCAAAGAAGAGAAGAAAGTTGAAGTTGGATAAAGAAGAAGAGGAATCAAAGAGAGAGAGCATGCATCTCCTACCCCACTCAAGAAAGAAGACGAGCCACATAATGAGGAAGAGAAAAAGATGAAGAGATGAAGGATGAGAAGAAAAAGAAAAGGAAACCTCCGATCCATGCATGCGACTCGCTCAGATGTAATGGATAGCTCCTAACCTTGAAGCTACAATTCCCAAGGGTCCTAGATCAAAGAGGATGAGTGGAGAGCACATTCCACTAGCCATGGGGTATGCAGAGGATGGAGTAAAATTGTCCGCACCCGCTTCCAGAGCACGATAACACAAAAGGATTTATTCGCTTAGAGCTAATGGATGAGGATATGGTGACATGTGCACTTGAAAGCAACTATCATGGTCAATGCACACCCACATGGATGAGCCTAATTTGATGTATGCGAAGAGTCATGTGTTTCAAG
The DNA here is from genome assembly GCA_018340775.1 of Taxus wallichiana var. yunnanensis. Classification (NCBI taxonomy): domain Eukaryota; kingdom Viridiplantae; phylum Streptophyta; class Pinopsida; order Cupressales; family Taxaceae; genus Taxus; species Taxus wallichiana. Next base: position 278,947,798 of record CM031240.1, read on the forward strand.
ATGGTGAAGAAGGCACCACAATCTAGACATATGATGGTAAAGCCTACTGTCATGTCGATGAGCAGGTCAACAACGCATTGGTGAAGGTTTCTACTAAAGTTGCTAGAAGGAACATGGAAAAAGCTACAAACAATCAGAGTAACGCAGAGGAGCTAAAGACAAAGGATGTTGAGATAGCACACATAACACAAGAGAGGGACTTGGCACGAGAAGAAGAACGAAGTATTTATCAAAATCACAGAGGAGATTGGGGACAATGTCATCAGAGCAAGGCCACACTTAGAGACCAAGGTACCAAAACATTTCCTCAATGATACATTATGTAGGAAAGTTGGTGGACTTAGTGCTTGAAGATGAACCTCTGCGCATGTCCATGCACAAGGAAGTCGAGAGAAAGAGGCAAACGAGAGAAAGCCTCAGTGATGCAAAAGATTACATCCTATGAAGGGTTACTGCAAGTGCTACAAGAAGTATTGAAGAAAGCAGACCAGATTTGAATATATGCATAGCTCCAGAGGTGCTTATCAATATAAAGACCCTAGAAGAAAACAATGAGGTCCAAAAAGAAATGAAGGATGAGACATTGGGCCACGTAAAAATATTGTCAATAGTTAAGTAAGAAGTGCAAGGCCCTCGACAAAGAACACAAGAGCCACATAAGACTTGGCTAGAAGAGCTTGGGAAGCTCATTGCACAGAAGATGGATCTTTTAGAAGGAAGAATGACATCAATGTCCAACATTGTTGTGTTGGTTCTGCAGAATGAAAAAGGAGATTGTGAGGGATGAGTTAGAATCCATTGTTGTGGACATTCCAGAGAAATCAAAACAAGCACTCACTGAATGACAAGCCTTGGAGGCCAAAATAAAGGAGGAGTATCCAGAGTTGATACTTCAAACTGATACAGAGGAGGCTGCCTCATAGCCTCATAAAACTTCTTTATTTATCTACATTCTTTCATTCTTATTCTTTCCATTCTTCTATTCTTTACTTCAATTTTTTTGAGATACCCATTGTCGGACGACAATGAGATTAGTGTGGGGTAATGTTGATCAGAGAATACTTGTTAGAGATCACACAAGAAGTCCACGTGGGAGAGAAATCCAGGATCAAGGGCGTGGAGGGACAGAAGAACCCGTGCATGGAGGGCAAGTTCAACATTCAAGACTTAGCCATTTTGAGCATGAAGACCTATTTTTAGAAGATGGCGTATGGAACACACCAACGATGTAGAGACGTGTGCACCACACATTGTCTATCTTTAGAGGATCGATCAAGTGTTTTGCATGGAGACAAGCTAGGAATAGGATTGTCACTTCAGTTAACTACAAGAGGTCTATAGATAGCACACTTGCATGTGTGGCTATGCCTGTAAATGGCGCATGGCTATTAATAGCATGTGGCCTATTTTTGGAATAGATAAGCGGTGAAGGGAAAGTCCCCACCCTATATATATGATGAGAATTACATAGTAATATGAATAGAGAGAGTGTGTGATAGAGTTATATAGGTAATGGCATGATGAATATAGAGATAGAGAGAGATAGACATATATAAACAAAGAGATATATGATAGATTATCAGATCCATCTATGCGCATCGGTATAAATTGACATTATTATAAGGAGATTCTATGTTTATTAATAGATGGAAGATATTGGCTGAATCTAAGTGTCATTTTTGTGTGTAATTGAGTAGTGTATGTTATTGATTCAATCATGATTATTGTTTAAGCTTGTTCTTTCATAGATCTGAATGTAGCATGCATGGTAGAATGGTGGATTAGTTATGGATATATATGTTTCTTCCTTCATCACGCTAACATCCTACTAGGGTGAGCACTTAGTCTAGGTTGAGTGATGTGCCAACATGACTAGGGTGTTATATGGTAAATTCTAGGCTTCATCAATTCTCTCCTCATCATCCCTTCTTTCTCTATAAATGTAAGTGCATTGAACATAAAAATGATCAATTTTGCTAAGTCCTAGAGCTCTACCATTTTGAGATTGAATATTCTGTTCACAAGCCTCTATAATATTTTAATGGAATTTTCACATGCCTTTTCTCTGTGAAGTTTTAAATGGATGAGTTCATGATATTACATATGCAAGTGTGATTACTTTATTTTGAATGCTTTAGTGTTTAATCAGAATCTTTCAAATTCTCTCGCATGACTTTAGTTTTATCCTATCACTTCTCATAGAGCTTTGTGTGTATTTTATTTGAATTTCATATGCAATGTTATGTGTGTGTGTGTGTGATCCGAATTGTACCCTATTCTAGTTTTTTGCATCACCTCTCTTTTATTTCAGCATTTCTCTCTTTCTCTCAACCTTGGTCCCTTGGAATTTTGAGGATAGAATTAGGTAGTAATAGTTTAGAGTGGCTTGATAGTCATAGTGAGCTAGGCTAGAAATAATATGGACTTCTCTAGAGATTGACCTCAAAAGACACCATATTCTTACACTTTGGAGGTATTTCCATGTTTTGTTTGAGGTGCTAATTCTAGTCTCAACAAAGGGTGTAAAATCAAGTGACAACATTTTTCACCAATTCGATGGGACCATTTAAGTTAATTATAGATCACTTTGTATAATTTTCCCTAATATTGGTGTGTGTCTTAGTGGATATTATCATTTGGAGGCATGTTTCTACACATATGGTGACTCCCAAGATCATATCTACTAATTTCAAGAATTTCAATATGCAGCTTTCATGAGAAGAATACAAACAAGAAAAAAGTGTAGTAGGAGGTGAAAATTTGAAATATTTGTGGCTCTCACCTGTAAGAAGAAGAAAAGAAATACCTTTGCATATAGATATCTATCACAAATCAAACAAATGTATCTTTACTCCTCCTCATGGTAGGTCCTTCTCTTTTCTACTCTAAAATCTAAGAACAATTAATTTCATGGATCATCAAAGAAATTTACCTTTTTAACATTCAATGGAGGTAATCCTTTAGCCTTGGAAGCTAATAATGATATCTCAATTTCTTCTCTAAAGGGTATTCCATTCTTTTCGGTGAAAAATATTACTACCCATGTAGAGCATATCCAAGATGTGGCTAATGTGTGTTCATTCCATTATGTAATCGATTTATGATGTAGTGGTCAAAATTTTATCTTCTTCCCTCAAAGAAAAAATACTAAAATGGTATAAAATTCTATGGGCTACCTCTATCCACTCATGGGATGAACTTGGATAAGAACTCTATTGAAGTTTGAAAAAGGAAGATAAGATCTCTCCATTAGAATAACTAAAAACTATCAAGAGATCTCCCAATGAGCTTGTGAAAACTTTCAACTTCATATTTCATAAGACTTGGGATAAGATCCCAACTCTTTTGATACCATCTCCTCAAAGTGCATTTCTATATTTTCTAAGAGATCTTAATTCTAATATTGTAGTAATGATTCAGTCTATGGGATCCATAACCTTACCAGATGCATACAAAATAGCCATTAGGGATGAAAATTGTTTAATTCAAGATGGAAAGATAGCTCCTAGACTTCCTACTCATATGTTTCTTGAATTACCTTAGAATATCCAACCTTCTCTTTTTCATGTCCCCGATCCAAACGCTTCATCATTATTCTCTAATTCATAATATTCCCACAAACAAAATGATGATGATGATCTTAGAACCTTGGTAAAAAATTGTCTCTTCAAGAGGCAAAAATCTCAAACATTTAGAAATTACCAAAGTTTTAACCAATGGAAATGTTCAGCCAAGATTTTAATCAAGATTATCAACAAAGAACCCAATATCCAAATCAAAGACATGACCAAAATAATCAGATAGATAGATTTCAAGGTTAGAATCCACATCTACCTCTTCAAACAATTTCTCCCGCATAACCGCTTCCCGCCGCCAACTCAAGTAAAACACTTGTTATAGTGGAAAATAATTGAATATAAAAATCGAGTGGTGTTTTCCATGTAGTCAATTATATAATCAAAATAATTGTATAAATAACATATAATTCCATACCCTCATGGTGCAAAATTATTCAAACCACAAAGAAATTTTCATGGAAATGGAAAGTGCTAATGCATAAATGACACATGAAGCTACAATGGATTCTAACCTCATGTTCACCAATCTCGAAGAATTCTATGTGGTTAACCAAGATATAGATACTCCGAGAAGCATATAGCTTCATGTTGTGGAAAATACAAGGTCAAATAATTAGTAGTTAGGAGGTATTCCTTCATTCATTCTCGTGAAAAATCCACCTTTAGGGAAAAAATCCATGCACTTATGTGGAGTTGTGTAAGTAACTTCATCCAAGAGAGTTTTCGCCTTAGCATAAAAATTCTAAGGAACACACAAAGTCTCAGTGTGACGCATAAAATCTATGGGAAAATGAAAGTCCACCAAATAAAGTGTCTCTTTTACCGATTGAAAAAATAAACAAATAAAATTCCATGCCTTTGCTGCATAAATACGAAATCGATGAGAAAATGAAGAAGGAAAACCTCAATTTAACAATGTGGGATGCCTTATCTATTCCATCTCAACATGATCTTTTGCAAGAATCTTTGAAGTGGCTTCCATGGTTTAAACTAGTCATTCAAACATTAAATTTCATGTTTAACCTATGCTAACCAAAGGATGAGTAAGCAAGTAAATGAAGAATCATCCACCCTTCTATATTTCCTTTATTGTTGGTAAGAACATAGTACAAAATTACATGATAGATTCAGGTGCTAGTACTTCCACAATGCCAAAGAAGATAACATATATTTTATACATTGAGTATATTCTAACCTCTAAAAGAGTCTTACAAATTGATGGCTCACCTATCAAAGTATTAGGAGTCATATAAGATCTTTAGTTAACCTTTCATGTTTGTCCTATCTTAACCATAACTCAAGATATATCAATCATTTATCTACCTCCTTTCCTTTCCATGTGTCTATCAAGAGACTTCATAGCCAAAGTGGGAAAGTGTTTATCTTTTGATTGGTATCACATGATCTTAAGAAATATATATGGCACAATATTCTCCATTAGAGCTGAACCAATCTCTTCTTATCATGTTGAATCCTATGACACTAATCCCTAAATTCCAATTGCATGGTCTAGGAAGAGGAAGGAAATAAATCAATATCAATACAATAGACTACTCCTTCTTTAGTACCTAACATCTTATTAGATGAATGGGTTAAATAAAACTATGAATTTGATACTTATTACACGTATGAAGAGACTGGTCTCATGAACCTATTGTTTTCTTGAAGAAAATCCTAGTATTTCCATGCCACAAAAGAAAGAAAAACATGTTTTAGGTCTATGGAAGATGTTATTTGATGGATTTAGAAGAAGAAATGGAGTTGGTGTAGGTGTAATGATAGTTTATCATGTAGAAATAAATTATTTTTTCCCATAGCTTACAATTTGCATGCTCCAATAATTTTGCAGCAATATATGAAGCTTTAATTCATGGATTTTATTAGAAAAAAGATAAATATCAAAGATTTACAAGTATTTAGAGATATAGAATTAGTCATTTACTAGGTTAGAAGGATGTGTGCTGCTAAGAATAAGATCCTCAAGGCTTATCAACATAGAGTTTTGGGATCTCTTAGAAAGTTTTGATGCTATCAATCTCTAAGTGGTACTAAGAAAATTAAATGCGTAGTAGATCTGATGGTGGTATTGGGTCACAATTCTATTTATTTGAGGGACTCATTAATGTAGCCTAGAATTTACAAGAAATGACAAAGGCTTGTTGCCACATCACTCAGCCAGAGCTGAGTGCTCACCCAAAGCATGCAAGGGTTCTACATCACTATTTATAATTTCTTGTGCATAATGTTAGCATGATGATGTTTAAACACATTCGATTCATAACCAGTAATAAACAATCCCACAATGCATAAACCAGATCTAGATCTTAGATTATATGGAAGATGAACTAAACAATGACTATAACAAGATTTACCATACAATAACCAGATTTAGTCATGTTTAATACCATTATCCAGCCAATATTATCCATTCCATTAATACTGTAAAAACATAGAAGTTTCATACACTGTAATAAGTATCTCAATGAGTCATGCACGCAGCAAAACCAACAACATAACTCTACAATAATTCACACACACACACATACATATATATGGGTGGGGAATTTCCCTTCACCACCCATGCACTTCTCAAAATAGGTCACATGCTAATAATACCCACATGCCTTTACAATAAGATGCACAACATGTAAGTGCTCTAATAATAGATTTCATATAGTTAACTATGAGTATAAATCCTATTATTAGCTCAAACTATGCATGGCGCTCAATTGTCGCTTGTTCCCAAAATACCATTACATGGACCGTAAGTCTTCATGTCTTTGTGTGCTCCACATGCTATCTCCAAAATAGCCCTTATCCACAAAAATGGCTAAGTCCTAAACTCAGTGTTTTGGCGCACTTATTCCATTATTCTCCCGTGCCTCCAATGCACCTTGCCCCAACATGCATGCATCCTCCATATGCCTTCATCTTAGAGAAATATGTTATCTGCTCAACATTACCCCACACTAAGATACATTTCCACCCCGAAAATGGGTAATTCCTTCTTATTTCTCCAATAATAAAGAATAAGGAATGAAAGAATGAATGTAGAACTGTACAAAAGAATGTATTCTATTCTGCAATACCCTCTTCCTCAGGTAGGACTAACTCTAGATATTCATTTTTGAGTTCAGCCTCCAAGGTCTACCAATCACTTAGCACACTTCTTGTCTTCTCTAGGATATTTATTATGATGGCATCCATTTCATCCTGAGTGATCTTTTCCTTCTCATTTTGTAGTACTTGGACAACATGCGCCATACTTGAGACCATTCCCTCCATGGAGTCCATTTTCTATGCTATAAGTTTCCCAAGTTCATCAATCCTATCTTTGTGTGGATCTTGGGTTGTGTAAGGGCCTCACACTTTTGTTTTACTAGGGCTAACCTCTCTGCGCACCCAAGTGTTTCATCCTTCATTTCCTTCAACACTTCATTATCCTCTGCTATAGTCTTGATTCTTATTATGGTGTCCGGCGCTGCACACATGTTCAAAGCTTGATCCACTTTCTTTAGCTCATCTTTCAATGTTTGGAGCAAGGCCTCAAAACTTGAAATTTTCCTAACAATGGTATCCCTTGCTCTTGTTGTTTCTTCTACAGGATCTTTTGGTGTGGCCATAATAATGGGATCTTCATTCAAAACTAGACCCACCAGAGTGTGCAAATAATGCATTGTAGAGGGAACTTTTGAGGAACTTTAGACTCCAAATGAGGCCTTACCTTAAGAATATGATCACCAATTTCCTTATCCATGCTAACAAAGGCCTCATTATTTTCCTCTTTTTTCTCATTCCTTCTATGCTTTTAAGTGCTTTATTTTTGTAGTCTTATCCTTGTTATCTTCAAGTAGCACTTGAATGGTGGTGGCCTTATCAATGTTCCTTTGCACCACTTCAATAGATACCTTGACCAAGGCATTACTTACTTTCTCATTGGACATTACAAGAGGCTTGACAAGTATGTGCCTAATCCACAGCTTCCTTCTTTACTTAAAGCATGAGACACATGACTCCTCGCACACATAAAAATCTGGTTCGTCCATGTGTGTCTGCATGGACCAGACAACTATTTTCTAGTCCAGTGCATTGGCCTTTTTGGGTCCATTAACTCCCATCCATATAAATCCTTTGGCCCTACTGTGCTCTAGAACCTAATGCGAATGATCTTTCTAGTTTCCTCTATGTACCCCATAGCTAGAGTCACATAGTCCTCACCTACTTTTCCTTTCTTTTCCTTCTTTCCCTTGGGAACTCAAGTGCTAGAATCTATAGTGGGTCCTTCACCTTCTTGTGTGGAGTGAGGCATGCCATATGGCTCACCCATCTCCTCTTATATCTCCTTGACCCCCTCTTCATCATCTTTCATTTCCTCATCACGAGGCTCCTCTATATTTTCAGGCTACACCAGGGTTCCTGACACACTTTCACTAGACTCATCCTCTTCATCCTCTTTGAGCTTTAACTTTCTCCTCCTCTTCTTCTTAGGTACTTATTTATGAGGGAGATATAGGTGATTTACGTGGAGGTTATGATGGCCCCGTGCTTTGAGTCCTTGTCCTTCTAAACACCCTTTTAAATTGGTGTTCCTCATTTATTGGGTTTGCATCTAAGGTTGGTGCGTCTGTTTCTAAGTCTTCCTCCTCTTGTTACTTCCTGGGAGGAGTAACCTCATGCTTACTTTCCTTAGTGTCTGAGGGTTTCCTCCATCCCCTGCACACTAAACCACCATTGTCCTCATGTTCATCATATTCTTCTTCTTCTAATGGTGAAGTGGGATTTTTAGCCACTAGGCTCCCAACTGTATGTTTCCCCTTTGGCGGGCTTGGTAGCATACATTCATTTTCGACATACTTACCATTTTCTAGCCTAGGCTTAAGCTGGATATAAATTAGCGCGACCCCACTATCGCCAATGGCCAAACTGATAGGCCTCATGGTTATATCATTTGATATGAACCTCTCAATATAAGCAGACTTACCTGGGTATGTGTAAGTCTTCCTCAAGGTATGGTAGTCACAGTCTACCTTGTCTACATTGTAGATTAACCCGTGAGCATCAAAAACATGTGAACTTCCACCTAGAATAATTGCGTTGTAAAGGTGTAAGGGATTTTACACTAAGGACTCCATGTCCCATCCTTCATTACAAAATGTGCAATGCAAAAGTGTTGGTACATAGAAAATTGTACCGACTTCCCAACTATTGATGGCAACTCCTTAGGAATTCTCCACTCCTCTTCAAAGGTCATGAAGTTTGTCATACCACATCTCTACCCTTTTCCTGAATGGGCCACTCATAGATCCCTCACATAAATACTTCTCAAACCTCTCTACTAGAGACTTATTCTCTCAGGATACTCCCAAATCTTTTCTTTGGCCCATCGTAGGCACTCCAATTTCAACAAAAAAGAGATAAAAAATGGTGCCAAATCTTATCTTCTCACCTTTACATGTGCTTCTTCAATGATGGTATCTACTATGTATCCTTCCAAGTTGTAAAATTATCCCTGTGACATCTTCTTAGCAATGTGTAGCCACATGGTGTTCACTTATGACCACCTCTCTTGATCATTCAACTTGGTGAGTAAGTGTGTGGCTTCTTGTACCATAGGGTACTTCCTTAACTTGTAAGTATCAATTCCACGTGGACTCTTTAGTAACCCATCTTCATGTAGGGTGGCAAAAATAGCTTATTTTTCAATAAGTCACTAGTAATCTCTTCCATGTTCCTTCAAACCTACGAGGCTTGTAATTAAGCGTGTAAAAATCCTCATCCGCCACCTAGTAAAATAAAATAAGTCCTCATGGAATCTACTCATAAGCCATTGGTATAGTTTCTCTAGTTTTCCAAAGTAAGGGAGTTCATACAACACAAGACCCCTACCTTCTTTAATAATTTCTCTCCAACATCATCATAAATAGGCATGTTATCAACTGTGCGCTTGTTTGTCTTTCTACTTAACAACGCATCCAAATATTCCTTGTTGTCAGTCATGTGATGATTGTAGTCACTTACCTTGCTCTGTGATCATGAGAATCCTAGTCACATCTCACAATTACATCCTATGTGTACTTCATTTCGAAACCTACTTTTGGGGGCATCCTTGATCTCCACCTCAGTTTCTACCTTCTTCTTCCCCTTTTTCCTACTCCAGGTGCTTTCTTTGGTGCCATGGTAAGACAAGGTTGTGCCTTTTTACTTTTGTTGAGAAAAATCTCATGCCCTAGCTTGAAACCACGTGCCCTAACTTGAAATCACATTCCCTAGCTTCTTTTCAAACCATGGCGCCTATTTATCATCTCTTAAATGCCTCTACTTCACTCAAACCCTTCTCCAATGGGGGTAAAGCCACTTTCATGCACAAATCTAACCCTTCTTCACTATTTCCACCTCTCATCCAACATATCAACTTGGTTTGGTCGCAATTATTTCTTTCAATGCTTTCTCACATTTAGGTATAAGTGACCTCCCACATGTCGATACACAAAGAAGGTAACATGCATTCCATGGGAAGAACTACTTCTCCATACACCATCTCTTAAAATGTTTCCTTATTCACCATTTATAGGTTGTTCTCTATGCCCAAAGTACAATACAAGATTTATCATCCTTTTCTATCCTTCCAACATCACAAATCTTTGTCAAAGTAGAGCTCAATATTTTGTTCCTCTAAGTAGTCCCATTTTCCTGAGGTTGATAAGGTGTTGTCTTGTGGTGCACGACATAAATTTATCCAATAATTTCTCATTATCACATTCATGAAATGAGTGCCCCTATCACTTGTCAAACTCAAAGGACATCCATACCTTACACATAAGAATATTTTCCCACAAACCAACCTTACTATTATAAATAAAAACACTTTGTACAATCATTTGTAGGAGCTTCTCCTTACCCAAAATAATGAAGATAATTTGATAAGTGATGATGTAGCGTGATCTAGTTTTACACATGGCTAAGGAAATAGGACCTACAAAGTCTATTGACCTTTTTAAAAATATCTCCAATTATAATGGTACTCAAAGGAATTTCATCTCTCTACATAGGTTTTCCAAGGCACTGACAATGATCAAACGCCTTACACTACTCCTTGCAATCCTCTAACTAAAGCTTTCCCACCATAAGCTAACAGTAGAATCTTTACCGTGGTGGGGTCACTTTCATAGTGTCTACCTACAATAATCATAAAGAGCCTCCTCCATGATTGTCGTGTACTCATGCTCTGAGTACACATCGATGCTAGTACTTCATCTCGACCTAGTTTGTATAAGTCACCACTGATCAACATGAAAGATGGGACGCAAATTGCAAGTTGATTCTTTTCCAAGGATTTCATTCCTTATGGCCATACATGTGTGTAAAAAGAAAACAATATCCTCTAATTCGAGGGCGTGTTTTAACCTAATTCCATGGGAACAATGCATTTGACATTGTATCTTCAATACTAGGGTGTCCTCTCTGATTGAATCCTTGTCAAGTGGTCTCAGGCCGAATTGCTTTTTCTTGGTTTTACCAAAACTATAAAGTTAAACTCTTGGACTAATAAAACCCATCACATATGTGCCCTTGTAAAAGTTATTTACCAATCTACTTCAATTCCATGTGATCTATATAGAACAAAAAGGTGTTATCTTATGAAGTACTATTTGAAGTTATGCAGCAATAATAGATCATTGACAAAGGTTCAGCTCTGAGTTATATAATTATGTTCTCAAGAGTCAAATTTAAATATTTTCAAAACATTGTTGGATAATCTACAATACCTTCTTTAAGCTGAGCTAGAACTGTACCAATGGCCATGCTAGAGGCATCCACATATACATGAAAGGGGATATTCTAGGAAGGAAAACATAAAATAGGCGTTGTAGTTAGCCTTTCCTTCAGTTCTTCGAATGCACGTTACTACGGTTCTCCCCAATAGAACTTCCCTTTACCTTTTAATAAATCCTCCAAGGGCACATAAATCTTAGCATATCCTTTGATAAATTTTCTATAATACCCTGTGTGGCCCAAGAATCCACGCACCTCACTTTGATTGGTGGGTTCCTCCAAGCCTAAAATGATTGCAACCTTAGCCGGATCTACTAACAAACCCTCCTTGTAGATGATATGCCCTATAAGTTCCAAAAGGTGTAGAAAATATACACTTCTTGATATTTAAAGAGATGCTTAACTATCTAGCACCTCTCAAACATTAACTAAAAATTGTCACAATGATCCTTGATAAGCCCATACATGGTCCAATCATCCAAGTAAACCTATAAGAATTTGTGAATAAAATCCTGGAATGCTTGAACCACAATGCGCAAAAATACTACAGTGCGCTTTTTCAATCCAAAGGGCATCAATGTCTATAAAAACTTCCCCATTCAGTGGTGAAATTTTTCTTCTCTTGATCCTCCTTAGCAATTATTACCTAATGATACCCAAAGAATCCATCTATAAAAGAGTAAATTTCACGCCCTGTAATGCCTTCTAATATTTCCTTAGTGAATGGTGTAGGGAAAGGATCAATCACACATGCAGCATTCAACTCCATATAGTCCACACAAATATTCATTATTCCATCTTTCTTTATGTTGATTACCATAGGGCTAACCCACTTTGATTCCTCTATGGGCTCAATAATGCTAGATTCCAACATCTTGTCTATTTCTTCTTTAACTTTTATGTGCAAGTTAGGGTTCATCCTATAAGGTCTCTTCCTAACCGGCATGCACCTTCCTTTAACTTAATTTTCATCTCACCCAAAGATTCATGCACCCTTTAACTCATGGTAGCCTCTAGGAAACAAGTCCTAGAAATCACGTAATAACTCAATTATCTTAGCCACTTCAGAGTCAGACTAATAATCTCCAATTATGGCCTCCTTAGGTTCAACATCCATGCCAATGTTCACTTTCTTCGTCTTCATAGGTTCATGGTAGGTGTGTGCCTTCTCATCCACATTGTCTAAGACCTCATGCATACCCTCTAATGATCTATGTCCAAATTTTCCACTTCTTCATCATCCACCATATAGACCATATTTCCTTTCTCCTTCTCTAGGCAAGTGCACTCAAGTAGTTCTGCATCTATCTCATCTACTTCGTCAAAACGCGCTTCTAGATCTGACTCACCAAATAACTCCTAAATGAGTTCTTCAACCTTTGCACTATCTCCCATGGTCAATCACTTCATAACCTGTAATGCCTCTTTCATCGGAGGTTTAGTGGAGAAGTATTCAAAAGTCTAGATCATTCTTGCAGTCAAGTCTTACCAATTTCCAATCTCCTTATGTAGCTCTCACATAAACATACCAAGTACACGCATAACCTCACAAGGTGAAATAAAGTTTATGCACCCACAATGAAGGTGGTAAAGCTTCTTGCCCCTCTATCTAGAGTCTCTCACACTATTGAACATGGTGCTGAAAATTATTACCATGATATTCATATATTTGAGTAGGTGTATTACTCCTAAGAAACTAGGATGATAGAGAAATTCTCACTTCTCTCCATTCTATAAGATTATCCCTATGAACCATCCACCAACATGCATTTGCTCCCCACGTAAGGTATACACTAACATATTCCTTCTATCCACTTGATCCTTCCATTGTACTTCCATGGCTCATAGAATACCTCAAGGTTTCCTTCACTAGTGTATCGGGTACAGGTTGCTTTCCCTATCTTCCTAACACAACTGAAAGACTCCTTACATGCATAGCTGTTCTTCTTACTCCACCTAACCATCTCGTAAGTTCCATGTGCCCAATTTTCATAGGAAATACTTGTAGTATCACTAATGGATTGTGCATCATCCCACTAGAGAATTCCTTCCTTAGATGGCTCAAGTGCTTCCGGATCTCGAATGGTGCACACATAAATTCTGTTTAGGTCTTCTTCACTTAAGGGCTCAACATAAGGTGCAGATTTCCCATCTATCAAAGGGATAATAACTCATTCTTCCTTGTTCTCAAAATGATATATCCCTTATTGAACCGTAGATCAAAATTATTTTCATAGCACCAAGGGTGCCCAAGTAGAGATGGAAGATGTCTTCTTTTACAAGTGCAAACGCTAATACCTCAAAGTCCCCAGTGAACTTGGCCCCATATATAGTAATGGATGCATCCTTCAATACTCTAATTGGCATGGCCTTATTCTAATTTTCATATACAACACATTGGAAAATGATGCAATGGAGGTCTACCCATCTGAACCCATGCATCTAAGGTAAACACATTCACTTCCACGTGTGTCTAAATCAAAATATTTCTCAAAAGAAACAAATCTAATACAACAAAATTTAGAGTGATCTCCTTGTCATAATCCAAGCTATGGGGAGGGATATTAGCATGCAAAATCTTTTTCATTCTCAATACTAGCACGTGGAGTGTTTCCTTTCAACCAGCTCCCTAGTAATGGAATAATGTTCTCTTGACACAACATCTTGCATACTTCCTTTAGATCATCAACATCCGACTAGAAATTCTCAACTACCTTCTTTTGTTCCAACTTCCGTGACTGTTCCTTTAAACATTGTATTTCACCCTATAGATTTCTGAGTACCTCCATGGTTTCCTGATAAACCTCCTTTTGATGTGTAGGGTTTAGGTATTTTTCATGTAAAACCTCCTCCTTAGTGATGGTAGGATTTTTTGCATCTTTTCTCATGCATGCATAACCTCGCGCACATGTGTGTAGTAATCTTCATAGGTACTACCTCAGATCCAGTGCTAACTTTGACATCCATTGGTTTTCCATGGCATGCAATGTATCCTAACCATCCCTACGTCCTTTTTCTCCTGTTTGTGCTTCTTTCTAAGATGTTCATATAAGTTTGAACACTCTTCATAGTTATGATTCTTTCCACAAAAAAAAAGTAATGTTCTAAGAAATTTGTGCTGTAATGGTTAGGGGATCCACACGTATAACATGTTCCATGAGGGAACTCACCTCGTCCACCACCGGCCTCGGCCTCTAAATCCACCATGGTATCCTCGACCTCTACCATGGCCTCCCTCAAAGTGCCCTTCATTTTGATCATAGTGCCCTTGAGTGTGTTCATGATCATGTCACTCACCTTTATCCTTAGAGTTATTAAAACCCCGTCTATCGTACACCAATATCAATGACATCATGGATTTGATCAATCAACCTACAATCTTTAGTATTGTGAGTCATGGACCAGAAAATTTTATAGTAGCAGGACATGTTCTTTCTTACCACACGTTGCAATAATGGACAATGAATTTGTATCATGATCCAAATGACATATCTCACATTCCAGTAACAAGGAGTGCACCATCTGCAGAGGACAAATATCCTTAGTATGCCCCTCTACTTCACAATCTATGCACCAAATTCCACTGCATGTCTCATGTGTTGTATTGGTGATAGTTTCTCCAACTACTTTTCCATTGCTACAATTTGAGCTTCCAAGAATGGGATCACTCCAGTGTTTATGCTCCCGAATGCCTCAACGCATAGAGATGCTTCTTCAAGTGCCTCGCATGGGTCTATATATAAGTCTTATGTGAGAGTGCCCTCCTAAAAGGTGTAATCAGGCCTTCAACGAACCACTGTGCATGCTGAATTGCATGGATATCATATGATAGTTTAGACAAGAGTGTTTTGAAATGAGCATCATATTCCCGGACACTCTCAGTAGTGCCCTGCTTGATGTCCTTGAGTGTGCTTATACTTTTCTACTCGAACTCAAGTATATAAAATTCCTTAATGAAAGCATCCCGTAACACTGTATAATCCACACAAGTTTGATCAGGGTCAAAATTTCTGTACAACTATGTGTGCAAGCAGTCCCCGCAAATGTAGTTGTAAATTAACTAGCATTACACTCTGAAGTTGTTATTCCTTTCGTGTGCCATAGTATCTCACACATATGCACATGCTCAACAACATATTATATTCCCTATACTTTGGGAGACGAAGTGACATCTCCATGTAAATATTATGGGGTTGGTGAGGACCATGCCCACTAGATCTAGAACCTCTTATGTTACCTCCACCTCCACTAGATCTACCAGATCCCGAGTTACCTGTTCCTCCTGATCCTCCACCTGTAGTAGAATTGGACTAGAGGATGCACTTCCTGTGTCCCAACAATGGTGCTAAACTGAACTCCTATAGTTTGTGAAGTTGTGCTACTCCCCGATGTGAGTCCAAAGTTTTGTGTGCCTATGTTCTGTGTTGATGATGTGCCTAAAAGGTTCCTCCAACCGTCCTCCAAATAATAGGGAAGATGTATGTCCGACATAAATTCACTTACTATATGATTCACTCCTGAAATTGTTGATAAGTCAACTCTACCTCTTTCTACTCTACTACCCAAACTAGATTTCTAACTACTGGTTGTACTAGAAAATGAAAACTAAGTTCAATGGCTAGGTTTCTAGGTAGTTCATATGCACCCATGGCCCAAGATTTCTCTATTGGTGCACTCTCATAAGAGGTCGAGAGGATTACGTATCATGCTTTCCAAAATGAGGGAGTTCCATATGCTCTGGCTCCATGTCCTCTACATGAGCTCCAAATCCTTCATGAGTCATCTCTCTCCTCAATGCCATCCATTCTGTGATCTTGCGTTGCTTCCCTAAATCCCTCTCGTGTAACTCATTTTACTTAAGAAACTTTTATTCTTTTTCCTCTTTTCCGCTAGGTCCTCCATCCTTCACCACACTTGTTCCTACCCCCACGCGTGGTGGGGTTTAGCTAGTCATCAAATTTTCTCTTCCAAATTCAAGGTTACCAACAAGATTTTGATTACTAGTGGAATGCCTTGTAGATAGACTCCCTAGGATAACGTAAAAAATGAAACTCAGCTACCTCTAGGAAATAATAAGTGGAAATTGAGTACTCTAAAATATAGCTATTCAGAACACCATGGAACCAAGTGTCCATAATGCGCATCCAAATCAAATCAGCATCATAGAGGGCCTGAAATTATTCTTGCATCTAGACAAGTGTGTGAAACCTCCAATTCCTTTTAGATGCGTAAGCAACCAGCCACTCATATAGCTCTATTGGGAAGATAGAAAAGAAGCTCTCATATAAGTAATCATACAGATTTTTCTCCACCCACACGTGTGTGTGTCAAACCCAGATCCAGTGTTGAATCTCTGAGCGTACTCTTCTTCTAGATCTATTATCCACTCCTCAACACTTTCCAAGGTCAACCGGTATGTCTTCATCACACAACATCCTGAAAACAACTGAAAAAGAGGTCCCAACAATGGAACCAATGATGCAACCTAGAATTTATAGTAAATGACCTAGGCGTGTTGGCACATCACTCAGCCAGAGTTGAGTGCTCACCCAAAGTGCAAAGGCACTAGGTCCCTCTTTAGATTTGTTTGTGTAAAATATTAGCATGATGATGTTTAAACACATTCAGATTCATAACCAATAATAAACAATCCCATAATGCATAAACCAGATCTAGATCTTAGATTTTATGGAAGATGAACTAAAAATGACTATAACAAGATTTACCATATAATAACTAGATTCAGTCATGTTTAATACCATTATCTAACCAATATTATCCATTCCATTAATATTGTAAAAACACAAAATCTTCATACACTATAATAGTATCTCAATGAGTCATGCACGCAACAAAACCAACAACATAACTCTACAATAATTCACACACACACACACATACATACATATATATAGGGGTGGGGACTTTCCCTTCACCACCCATGCACTTCTCAAAATAGGTCACATGTTAATAATAGCCACGCGCCTTTACAATAAGATGCACAACATGTAAGTTCTCTAACAATAGATTTCCTATAGTTAACTTTGAGTAGAAATCCTATTATTAGTTGAAACTATATATGACGCTCAACAGTCACTTGTTCCCAAAATACCATTGCATGGACTACAAGTCTTCATGTCTTTGTGTGCTCTGCACGCTATCTCCAAAAATAGTCCTTATCCACAAAAATGGCTAAGTCTTGAACTCAGTGTTTTGACACACAATTATTCTCATTATTCTCTTGCGCCTTGCCCCAATGCATGCATCCTCCATATGCCTTCATCTTAGAGCAATATGTTATCCGATCAACACTCATACAAGGTAATAAACAACATGTTAAGATGGTATTTAGGAATTCTATTTGAAATAATGAAGAAATATGGAAAGTATTTGATAATGATGATAAGATTATTTAATTCATCTAGAATGAAGTAGAATTTTCATCAGCATTACAATCTAAATTACAAGAAATTTTTGGAGAACAGGTCATCCATTTAAAAAAAAAAAATTTTCCTAAAGGACTAGTGAAAATTGAGCATATATTTGGCCTTGATGATGAATTTAAAAGAGAAATCAAGAACATACCAACCAGAGAAGATGATTACCAATTAGTGAATATTATGTAGGATGAAGAGATGTTGCTTGGAAAGGTATGTAATAAAAATGAAGTGCAAGCGTTCATCTCCTTGTGTTAAACATTTAATAATGTTTTTTCATGGAGTTATGAATATATTAGAGGATTTTATCCAAATATTTCCCAACATACCATAGAAATTAATCCTAATTCCAAACCAATCAAGAAAAAGTAAATGCCTCACTAACCCCAAAATTGAACTCCTCATGAGAAAAGGGCTATCCAAACTTGTAGAAGAAAATATTATAATCCCCATCAAGTACTCTTCATTGGTAGCCAATTTGGTCCTTATTACGAATAAAATTAGAGAAAGTAGGTTGTGTGCGAACTTGAGAGATTTAAATAGAGATTCCCTCAAGGATCATTATCCTTTTCCCTCTATGGAACAAATTATACAAATAGTGGCGGGAGCTGAAATGTAATCTATTTTGGATGGTTAATCTAGTTTTAACCAAATCAGATTCGAGAGAGGAAGATCAACATAATATAACCTTCACAAGAAAATGGGGAAGGTATGCCTATGAGAAGATACCATTTGGGTTAACAAATAACAACGGTACTTTCCAAAGAGCCATGGATATTGCATTCAAGGGATATATAAATAAGTTTATCCTCATCTACTTGGATGGTATGAAAATGTTCTCAAGGGTAGGTTAATATCATATGAAGCACCTTGAGAAATTTTATAGAATGTGTAGAGAGTTAGAATATCCCTCAACCCAAATAAATGCATGTTTATGGTTCCATTGGGTAGACTTCTAGGTTATGTTATCTTAAAAGAAGGTATTAGTATCAACCCGAAAATGATCTCGAGACATTCTCTCTCTCTCATTTCCAGCTCATAAGAAAGCATTACAATATTTCCTTGGAAAGATTAATTTTTTCGGGAGGTTCATTCCTAACTTTGCAGGACTTGTCATGCCTATCATCTTGATGCTAAAAAAGGATGCAAATTTCAAATGGTTTGTCAAAATCAAGGAAACAATTTCTCAAGCACTCACTCTCATCAATGTGGATTATTCAAGGGACTTAATCCTATATGCATATGGGTTTGAAGCTAGTATTTCCATGGTGTTAATACAACATAATGATAAATTTTCAAAACAACTAGTGGCCTTTGTCAAACAAACATTAAAATATTATGAACTCGAGCTATAACCATGTAGAGAAACAAGTATTTCCCATCATGATGTCTCTCAAGAATTAAAAGTGTATACTTTCCACAAGATGCATTAGGGTATTAGCTCTCATCCCAATGTAAGATACTTCATAATAGGAGTAGAATTTGTGAAAAGAGATTTAGAAGGTTAAATTTTTTTATGGAGTATGATGTTACTATAAAGCCCACCAAGTTGGTTAGAGGTAGAGCATTATGTGAGAAGTTGGATTTTTATGCCGCAAATGACCAAGAAGCCTTTTATTTCTTAGAGGAGAATGAAGAGAAATTAGATATAAGTGTTTCACCTTTTTCTTAAATTGTTTCTTTGAATTGTTGACGAAACAAATAGGGTAACAGGCGTAGGAGGAATACTTGTTCAAATGTCGGTTGATGGGTTGTTGTGCACATATGACTTTTGAATCCATAGCTGACCATGAGAGCTTCCTTTTGGCTAGGAGGAACTACCTGTAATGAAAGCAAGACCACCAGAAAGAATTAAACAATATGGGTAGTGAACTGCCTAGCATAAGCTAGATCCGGGAAGCATGGTACTTCCTAGATGGCTGTCAGTCCACTGTTTTAAACAAATTAATGCTGAAAATAAGGTAAATCCTATTGTTATTTTGAAATGATTTAGGTATCTCACTTAAAAACACAATAAGAAAAAGATCTAATCTAACAGGCTAAGCTAGAATAGAATCCATGGGTCAAATGGTTGGTTCTAGGTTCTGTAGGGTCGATAAAGGTCTCGGGTAGGTCACAGGTAAGTGAGGGTGAGGTAAAATTAGGTGGGTAGGTCTTTGTTTAAGGCTATGTAGGTAAACACAGAGACCGGTGTCGGTCAGGGGTGACCAATGCGGTTAGGTATAACGGTGCGGTTCTGTGAGATCTGGAAACATCATAGAATGGGGTTTTGGTCTCCTTTGTGATTGCACAAATGGATTTGGTTGGTTGAGACGAGGTATTGGGTGACTGGAATAGGTTTTGTGAGGTTTTAATGGGTCTATGGAGGTGAAAAGTGTTGGAGATGGTCAATAAGGAGAAAGATAAACAATGGGTGATAAAATGATGATGAAATGAAATAACTAGGAAAGTATGATGTTATACTTACTTGGATTTCATTTCTAAAAGTCTGTGTGTGAAGGATGAAGGTACTGATGATGGGTTTGGAGGCTACAAGTGATCACCAACTAAAGAAAATCTTCTACATGGGCTGCATGCATGCTCCTCTTTGCTTAGATAGATCCAAATGTGGCTGGGATGGCTATGTAGGAGAAGATGCTCAATCTCCTTCCTTGGATGTGAGTTCTTGCTAGAATTGGCTCTCTGAAGATGTGTTATATTTTTGAGATCTCATTCTTACTCATCAAATTTCTTGCTTCTCACTTCCAGTTCCAAGTTCCAACCTTGAGAATAAGGTTTTTTGGGTTAAAAGGGGTAACCGACGGTGGTCCGGCTTAACCGGTGATGGTTAGGGATAACCGACGTCGGTCAAGGAGAGATTTCCTAGGTTGACAAAACTAGGGAGATCCTCCTGATTTCCTTGGATCTCATGTCGTTATCCCATGGATTAGATTGGGAGCTTTCTCGTGAGCATGCGGGAATGTGGTTAGAGGGAGTGTAGGCATTGATTTTTAGGGTTTGGGTAAGTCTTAGTTAGTTATGGTAACTTGCTAAGAATAGGTCTTAAGGTGAGTTAGCTTGGTGAGGTGTCTAAGTGAACTGTTTGTGTAGATATTATTTAAATAAGATATTTAAATAATAAATATGATGAGGATAACGCATTAATTTAATTAAATTAATTAAATTAATATTAGTAGGGTGAAGGGGGAGTGTGACCTAATTTTAGTGTCTACATTTTTCCCCTTTTTGTTGCGTAGCTTGTATTGGTAAGCAATGCTAACAAAAATAAGATGTGGTTGGCCCATGTGTGGGTGAAGGTGATCCCCCTCAAACTCAGAAACTGATGAGGTAGTAGGCTGAAGTGGTGAGTGGTTTGATAAAAGGTAAATGTGAGGAAAAGGTAAGTGGGTGTAGGGGAAGAGGGTGAAAGGTCTACTTAGGTGATCTAGGTAATGGGTTAGGGTCAAAGGTAGCAGCCAAAAACACACGCACATGTATAAACTACAACACGCTACCGGGTTGAAGAGCAGGAAAAATCTACATCATCTAAGGTTGATAGGTTTATCCAAACAAGGGTGAAGTGAATCCGGTATCCAAGGTATAGGATATGGTCAGGAAACACAACATAGGTTAGGTGCATGAATGTTGAGTTATGTTTCGGTACACCAAAGGTAGGGTCAGGATAAATGGTCACAACAATAGGCTAGGTAAGGTCATTAGGTCAACAACACAGGTAATAGAAGCCCGCAAGGTATAACAAACACATGAGGTCAAAGGTCACTAGCGATGGTCTAGGTCCAAATATCGAGATCACGGCATGAGTAAGGCCAAGATAGGGGAAAAATAAGAATGCGTCAACAATGGACACGAGGAGGTTGAAGAGGGTGGAGGGCCAGAGGTGAAGGTAAAGTGGTCCAGATAGGTGTAGGGGAGGAAAAAGAAAGAGGAGGTAAGGAAAATGAGGTAAATGTGAGGACAATGAGTAGGCAGGGTAACTAATAAGCGGTCGAGATAAACTAATGACGGTGTAGGGAATCGACGGCGGTAGTCTAGGGCATCGGTCGATAGTGGTCATAGGTTAATCGACGATTAGTCGGGTCGGGTAGGGTATAAAAAGTGGAAAACCCATGTTTGAAAAGTCATTTGTGCTTTGTTGGAAAAGGAGAAAAGGACAAGAAGATAGAAAAGAGGAATAAGACAAAAGAGTACAACAGAGAGCTTGGTTGGTGAGCCACATAGGTGAGATTGATTGGGTGAGAGGTGGGACTGCGAGATCAGGTGGCACAATTCATGTGGCTCAAGGATTAGAGGTCGGTTGAGGATGGCGAGAGGCCAGAGAGGGCTCGAGAGGAGTGGCACGGAGGCCGGAGGTTCCACCACGGCACGATGAGTGAGATCAACTAGGATTATTTTGGGGATACATATGTATGTGATACGGGTGTACATTGTATTGACACAAACATGCATATATGAGGAGATAGATGATATTCAGGTGATGTTGTTGTGATGTGTATGAGTTTTACTTTATTATGATATGGATGGAAAATAGATGAGTTAGGCATGGATCGAGTCGGGTGTAGGCATGGCATGTTTTAGGTCGGTTGAGGCATGGATGAGTTAGGCAGGTCGGTTTAGGCATGGATTGAGTCAGGTTGGTTTAGGCATGGATTGAGTCAGGTTGGTTTTAGGCATGGATTGAGTTAGGTTGGTTAGGCATGGATTGAGTCAGTCAGTTGGTTTAGGCATGGATTGAAATCGGGTTGGTTAGGCATGGTTGAGTTAGGTTGTTAGGCATGGTTGAGTCAGGTTGTTAGGCATGGTTGAGTTATTTCGGTATTTTGATAACAAATGGTAATATAAATGCATGAGATAGTGTAAAATGTGGAAAATGTTGATTATGTATGAAAATGTGAAATAATATAAGTGGGAAAAGTTATGTGGTATATGGTTTAGATGTCGAGGTTTTTGATATGAATAGGAAATCAGGTAAAAGGTGGGGAAAATGGTTAGGGTAAAGAATGGCCGAGCTAACCTTCCAGGGCCCCATGTCCTGGAAGTGCTGCCTACATAGTCCTGTCGAAAAAGGGACCTCAGACCATGTAGTTCTCCCATAAGCTAGGGAAAAAGATGAAAATGAGTTGGTAGGTTGGTGGTCATGTTGTGGATTTGGGTTTAATAGGTGGGGGTAGATGATAGTAAAAATGTTGCAGGTGAGGGTGACTATGGTGAAAGGGGAGGATGACCCCAAAAGGTAAGTGTCGAGGACTAAGTCTTGTATAAGAAGATCAAAAGGTGATGAAGAAGAGAAAAGATAAGAGGGGGCAAGAAAGCCACCCAATTGGCAAGGATCAAAATGTATAAAACACATCTATAGATGGGGTAAATGAATGTAAGACCCCAAAGACATTACATGATTGATAATTCTAAGGGTGAAAAAAGTCACATGATCACCAAATGTCATAGGTGCAGTAGGTCCCTTGAGGTATGACGTGAAAAGACAAACGGGTAAGGAGGTGTGGGTAATTGGGTCATAAAATGGGAAATAGAATGCCTTGGGCAATAGAGCCAAGATCACAATAGGCAAGTCCATGATGAAAAAGCTTATTTTTATTTTTCTTTTCTTTTTGAGATAGATTGATCGATGCGGGAAGTCTATATGGGATGAATATATGGATCCTTGAGGTCTTCGTGAAGTTGATCGATGCGGGAAGCTTCTGAATTTTGGATTTTGAGAAAATAGTCCTCTTTTTGGAAAGACTATGTAGAGAGTTACGAGCTTTTTATAGCTGTCCTTCGAGGGAGCAGTCTACTTATAGCAACTATTGAAGGTGAAAGATGTCCTTTTGAGGGATTCATCTTTTATATTGGAAGTTTGACTCAAGGAGTTGATCCCTTATATTAGAAGATGTCCTTATGAGGGATTCATTTTTTTGTTTTTTCGCTTTTAAGTCATGGATGAGACTATAACGAAGCATTTGGTTCTTGTTGAGAAGGAAATGGTGAATGACCATGGGATCTCATCTAAAAGAAGATGAAAAGTATCCATGAGAATCATGCCATGTGCAGAGGCGTGGTGCACATATTTAAGAAAAGGAAAAAGTGTGACGGGTAATCACATGATCCTTGTTTAATCATTGGAGATGAGATGTAGAAAAGGTAAATGACACTCAAGGGATGAGCATGAACTAGATAAATAGTGATGTAGGAATAGAGGTCAATAGTAGAATGGTCAAAGATGTAAGGCATTGAGGGGCTTAGGTTTGGGTTTACCCTCAAGCAAGGACAAACGATAGGCACCCGATCCATAGGTATGAGTTACGATGTATGGTCCAAGCCAATTAGGAGCAAATTTACCCCATTTTCTTTTCTCTGCTTTGGTTACGTGTTGATTTTATTTCAAAACAAGGTCACCGACTTGGAAGGTTCATTCATGAACACATTTTTCATAAGCACATTTGATACATTGTTGATAAACTTGAAGGTGATCTAAAGCGTTAAGACGACATTCATCTAATAACTCTAGTTGTGCTAAGCAGTCCTGACGAAAGTCATCATCAGTAAGCATGTCATGGAGAGAAATGTGAAGTGAGGGGATTTGGACTTCAAGAGGCAGAACAACCTTGTACCGTAGACCAGTGAAAAGGGTGTAGCTGCAGTGGAAGTGTGAATACTAGTGCGGTATGCCCATAGAGCAAAAGGAATGTGCATATGCCAATCCTTCCCAATATCGTCAACCACTTTCATGAGAATTTTATTGAGGGTTTTGTTAGTGGATTCGGCTTGGCCATTGGTTTGTGGGTAATAAGGTGAGGAGAAACTAAGCGAATGCCGTGTCACAATTTTGTTTGTAATGTTTTGTTTTTGAATTGTTTTCCATTGTCAGTGATGAGGCGATGAGGGACACCAAAGCGACAAATGATATGATGGTTAATGAACTCACATATTTTCTCATCTTTCGTGGAGATGAGTGGTATGGCTTCTACCCATTTTTTGTAGTATTTGGTTGTGGTTATGATCCATTGATGGCATTGGGAAGAATGAGGATTGATTTCTCTAATAAGATCTAAACCCCATTGAGAAAAGGGCCAAAGGTCACGAGCGACTGTAAGGCATGACTAGGTGTGTGATGAAGGTTGGAATGTTTTTGATATTTCATGCGGTGTTTGACATAGTCATGAACAATCATGGTTAAGGTTCGACCAGTAATAGCCTAAGTGAAGAATACGCTTAGCAACAACAAGGCCACTAAAGTGACCTCCACATATGCCATCATGAACCTCCTTAATGGTATAAGGAATTTCAGAACTTGTGAGGCATCGTAAGAGAATACCATCAAAGCTACGCTTATAGAGGAGTCCCCCTAGGATAACGAAATGGGATACCTTCTTAAGGAAGGCGCGTTGTCTCATTACGGGTGAGATTAGGAGGTAAGATGGAGAGGGAAAGGTAGTTGGAGTATTGTTTATACCAAAGGTCACTCGGGTTAGGGGTGTTAGTTCCAATTGAGTAAACATCATGAGGTAAATAAGAAGGTGAATGGAGGCATTATATAATGAAAAATATTTTAGAATCGGTAGGGGAAGTGGGTATTTGGGAAGCTAAGCAGGCCATGGTGTTTGTAAATTTGTTGGTTGACCATGGGATGGTTTGAAGGGTGTAACGATCAAAGGTGGTCAAAAGTATGTCTACATGATGTTTATACTTTTGAAGTATCTTGTTACGACATTGGTACATACCATTGACTTGGTTTATGACCAATTGTGAATCACCAAAGATGTGGATTGATTTAACATCAAGGGCATAGGTGGTCTAAAGACCTAGTACGAGCGCTTCGTACTCGAAAATATTGTTGGTGCATTCAAAGTCTAGTTTGAAAGATAAAGGCATGGGTTCTCCATCCAGAGGGACAAGGATAACACCAGCTCCACCCCCATGCTGACACTTAGAACCATCGAAGAATAGTGTCATTTGGTAAGGGGGTTCATCTCAGGGAAAGGGTAGCAATCGACTCATCGGGAAAGTCAAAATTAGAGGGTTGGTCCCCGATAATAGGTGCATCACCCAGTTGGTCAGTGATATCTTGGCCCTTAATGGACTTTTGGTGAATGAATTTGAGGTCAAGATCAACTAAAAGCATAAGCCATCACACGGTGCACTAATTTTGATAAGGTTTTGCATACATGAAGTGTAAAGGGTCGGTGTTGGTCACAACATAGGTTTTGTGGTTGAGTAAGTAATGATGGAGTTTGGTGGCAACAAAAACTAAGGCTAAGAAAATTTTTCAGGGTGAGTGTATCAGGTTTCGTAGTCTAGAAGGGTACAAATTATATAATAAACCACCTGCTCCTTATGTTGTTCATCATGATGAGCGAGCATAGCTCCTAAGGAATGATCGGTAGCTGATATGTATAGGTAAAAAGGTTGACCATCTTTAGGTGGAATGAGGACGGGTGGTTGGAGAAGGTATTGTTTTAGGGCCTCAAAAGCTTTGTGATAGTAATCATCCCATTTAAAGGAGACATCCTTTCTAAGCAGATGATGAAATGGTTGACACCAATCCGATAATTGTGAAATGAAACAATGAATGGATTACAATTTACCTTGCAGGCTACAAATTTGTTTGAGGTTCGTGGGTGGAGGCATTTCCAAAATGGCCTTGACTTTAGTAGGGTCAACTTCTATACCACGGAGGGAAACAATAAATCCCAGGAGCTTTCCTGAGAGAATCGTGAAGACACATTTTTTAGGTTGAAGGTGGACACAATATTTAATGAGGCGATCAAAGATGGTTTCGAGGACAGTGAGGTGCTCAACGACAACATTTAGATTTAGCCAAGAGATCATCCATGTAATCTTCCAATATGTGATGCATGATATCATGGAAGATGTAAGTCATAACATGCTGATATGTAGCACCAGCATTTTTAAGGCCAAAAGGCATGACTCGATAGCAAAAGGTTCCCCAAGGGGTAATGAATGCGGTCTTGTGCTGATCTTCTAGGGCAAGAAAAATTTGGTTATAACCTCGAGAAACCATCCATGAGTGAGAGCATCTCATGACCCATGGTAAGGTCAACCAGTTGATCAATACCGGTAAGGGAAAATCATCTTTCGGGTAGGTGAGGTTGAGGTCTCGAAGTCCATGCAAATGCGGAGTCCCCATATTGCTTTAGTAACAAGGACAATGTTAGAAATCCAACAAGGATAATCAATGGGTAAGATGAAGGAAATGGAAAGAAGACACTGAAGTTCTTCTTTGACAAGAAGGGTAATGCAAGGGTGCATTTTCCTCAACTTTTGTTTAATAGGTTTAGCATCGGGAATGGTTACGATATTGTGGACCACTATGGTGGGGTCAATACTGGGCATGTCTGCGTAAGACCAAGCAAAAGTGTGGTTATGATCTTGGAGAAAGGAAATGATGGCTTCTGTTCAGCAAAGATCTAAAGATTGTCCAATATTTAGGATGTGCGGATCATTCGAGTATGAATGTTGATCTCAATAGTTGATTCATTCAACATGGTTTGCATCTCAGAGGGTAACAACCGATGAATATATGAGTCTTCTGCACCAAGGTAGGTGAGTATGGATTCATCATCTTGACATTGAACTGACGTTAATGGTTGGTGTGTCATCGTCGATCATCTCAAGATACAAGAATGGGAGAGTGGAAGGGGCCTCGCCTTCGTGTTGATAAGTCAAAGGCCCTAGGAAATGGTGTTTATGAAAAAAAAAAAGTTAGGAGGGATAGATTCAGGATCCATCGACTTCGTCGGTGAGGGTGGTGATGAAGGTGGAGAAGGGATAGGGTCCTTGATGAACTCAATGCAGGCCTATTTGGTAGGAGGTTCGGGAAGCTGATACCACTACGGTCATTATGTTTGTGGGTGGTACATGGAATAACGGTATGACGACCTTGCTCGTAGAAGCCAAAACCAAAACCCTTCCACGCACAATGGTGTAGGAAGGTGTGGGTGAAACGATGATTGGTAAGTGATTGGAAGTCAGTGGAAAATGGGTGGGGTTGTGATGGTGGTTTAGGTGTGTAAGTGGTAGTATCAAGTCCCCCATAGGTGAGACTAGTACGAAGATGAGGAGGACCATAAAGGAGGTGTTCTCCTATATGGTGATCATAGTGAGGGTGTTGGTGAAGGCTTCCATACTCATGTGGAGTAAGGAAGGTGTTGACACTATATAGGTACTCACCTAGAGTGAGGCGTTGTAAACACCTTCCAAGGGATCAGTGGTTGGTATGTGGGTAGATGGTATGGACGATGTGTTAGAGGTCAATGCAGAGGTGGTGTTAACGGATTGGGAAGCTAATGGGTCAGCCGTGGAGGCTATAGTAGTGGTAGGCATGGAGGAGGTATGTGTGGTGAAAGCAGAGGTCAATGGTAGGTGTGGGTATAGGTGTAGGTGAAGTAGTATTGGTGGTGGAAGTAGATGGCTTGACCAAGTATGAGTACATCGTTGGGTCGGTAAAGCATGTTACATGTTTTGAAAGGTGATGGGTTAGTCGGCATGGTATAAGTGTGTCCTTCATGTTCAAACTTTACACAATGATGCAAAGTGGAAGGAACGTAACCCATGACATGGATCCGGGTCTACCAAACAACAAGTTATATTGGAATTCCCCTCCAAAACATAAAACAATTCTAGAAGTTGTCGGGGACCCACGCGAACGCAGGATGACAAAGCCTAGTGTGGAGGTGATAGCATCGTTGAATGAATGCAACATGACCGGATGTTTGTGCATGTAATTTTAGGTATGTGTGTTTGAGAAAATGCATGGGATGAAATGATGTTAATGCTAGTGCCTCCATCAATCATCACACGGCATACCCATATGTCATCAATGTGTACAAAGATGAAGAGGGTTGGGTCCGGGTCATCATTTTGGTAGGGCTCGATCTATGTTTCGAGAATCTAAGGAGGCCACTTGGTGAACAAGGTGAGGTGGGGATGAAGGTGGTAATTTGGTGAGGGAGGCTACATGATGGGGTGTGATAATGGAGGTTATGGGTGTGGGGTCATTGGGTAAAACCTCGATAGATTGAAGAAACTCCATGAGGGCTTGATGATGGGATTCTGAGGTTTGGATGAGGTCATATAAGAACATTTTGAGTGGATATTGGTGTAATTGTTTGAGCATGGTGTGATGTGTGACACCATTAGAAATGGGGTATGTGGGGCTGCGGATAGTTATCTTAGGTATGGGTGCGAGATGGTATGCTAGGTATAGGATTGGTTGGTGGGTCAGATACCTTTTCTTTACCCTTCATGTGCACATGTACCATGTTGATTTGAGGGAATTTTTCAAATGGAGAAGGTGTAGGGTAAGTGGTATAACAACATGAAGGGAAAAAACCTATATGAGGAGAAAAGCCCTGTGAGGTCAGTTGGGTGAAGCGACATTTGGGTGGTGGAGTGGAAAGTTCTCTGATGTGAACCATGTTAATTTCAAATTTTGTGTGTGGTTCTAGGAGCTATGAGGGTGGAGATTGTGGTTGTTGAGTGGGTAATGTGGGAATAGGTGTAGGTGAAGCAGGATCCTCATCAAGAAGGTCGTTGTCATCAAAGTTAGTATCCAATGGACTCAATTGGATAAGGAGGATTTTAAGGGCTTGCGCTTTTCCACGTAATGCCTTGACACACGATTATATGTGAAATTTTTGGTGTCATCAAACCCCTTTGGCTTGGGTTTGAGGGGGTCATAAGGTCGAGTGGTGGTAATGTGATAATGGAAGTCTTGAGGAGGTTGGTTAAAATTTTGGTATAAGACCCTGCTAGTGGATCACAATGGGAAGTGAATGTGGGTTTGGGTGTAGGTGTGGTTGGTTGTTGGGAATTGTTTTTGGAATTGTAGGAAGAGGTCGAGCTATGGATTTAGGCACTGATGTGGTTTGAGGTATCTGTCGGGGTCATTTAGGTAGGGGTACAATAGATGGATGGGTAGGAGGGTGTGGGGTGGTTTTGACTACCTTGTTGTGGTGTAGTGGGGTTTTGTTTTTGGGTTGTACCTTATTGGGTAAAGATGATGTGGGTATACGGGGTCTAGAATGAAAAGCAAATGGAGGAAGATGGAAAGTTACCCACGGGGGATAACGAGGGTGCTATGAAGGTAGATGATGTAGGTTGTGCTTTGGGGTGTGAGGGATAGTGAGTGAAGTGTAGTAGGTAGTGAAGCAATGGTTAAAGGTATCGAGGTATTAGTGGTAAAGAGATCTGCAAGTGTGGGTACGAGTCATGTTGTGTGCCTAGGTAGGTTAGAGATTTTGAGGTAGGAATGGGTGGTTGTGTTATTGGTTTATGGATGGGTGAAGGGTGCTTGACCATGTTGGGCAGATGAGTTCTTAAGGCAAACGAGACAAGTGTGGGTGTGATTGGTGTGGTAGGGGTATGAGGTTGATGAGTTTGTTTCTTTAGTTTGGGTATAGGAGTAGGTGTGGTTTTAACATTGGAGGATGTAGCTAAATCTAGTTTAATAGGTGGATGAGTAAGGCTGGTGGTCAAGGTGACCCCTAAAGTGCTAATAGGATTAGTGGAGGTAAATATTGTGGGTAGGGGTTTGGGTTTAGGCATTGGTCCGGTTATGGGTAAGGGTGTTGTGAGTGTTAACAAACATCGTGGAAGGGGTTACAAAAATAGTAGTTGTATTTGGTTTGATGGGTGAAAATGTGCTTTGGTAGATAGTGGAGGTGTTATCGAGGGATATCTGCATTTGTGTTGAGACAAGGAGTAAGAGGCAGCCCCATAATAAAGCCCTATCCACATAATCCAAGTGATCGACCAAATGTGAGAATGGAACATTTATGGGTGGAGTCGGTGAATACCTAATGGGAATTCCTATAAAATGCATCTTAGATACGAGGACTTGGCTGGCTTCAGCTTCCATGGGTAAGAGAGCTGAAAGTAGGTCTATTGGATGTTGGGTAGTTGATGGAGAATGCTTTCCAAGAGGAAAAGGTATCTCCACCGGGTCTATGATGGGTGGAGGAGATGATGAGGGCTCCTCTATAAGTGGAGGAATGGATAGCTTCTCCTCTATGGGTGGAGGAGGTAATGGTGCTTCTCGTGGGTGGAGAAGGTAGTAGGTGCTCCTCTATGGGTGGACCTCGTTAAAAGGTGACAGTACCTTGTTAAAGATTGCATGAACCTCACGAGTATGGGTATCGTGAGTGGACTTCTCACCGATTTGATTGGATGAAGGGTCATGATTGGGAAATGTTTTTTTAAAGATTTGTAGATTTTGGTTGGGGGTGGTGTTGGGATTATCCACAATCAACTCACCTTTCTTGAGCATTTCTTGGACAATATTCTTAAAATTGATATAGTTGTCATCACCATGAACTTTCACTCAATGATAGTTACATAAATCTTGTTCCTTATACCATGCGGGCATGGGTTGAGCAGGTCAAAACCAAGGTGTGGTTTTATGGGTGGAAGAGTGATGGCACCATCTTTGATAAGATTTTCTAAAACAAGAGTAAGGTTCCCCAATTAGGGGTATATTTTCATTTCTCTTATCTCGAATTGAAAATCCCTGGACGGGTGATAGATTAGATGAGGGTGTAACTTGATTAGATGGATGAGTTGGGCCGGACTTGAGTACCACTATGTTAGCAGACTTTTAGCGTTTGAGTAATTGGTTGGAGGTTTGGAAGAAGAGGAGGTTTCATTCAACTTGAATGCTGAATTCTTATTTCGTAATTGAATTTTCTTCTCTTCGATGGCCCAAATCTCTAACTTTCATGCCATAGTGAATGCCTCATTGAATGTTCTAAAAGTTTGGTCTTGAAAGGTCGGGGAGATATGTCTCATGTAAGCTTGGGTAAAGATCTTGATGAGTTTAGTTTGTGGTAATTGAAAGGTAAGTTGATTGATTAGGTTACACCAACGAGCAACAAAATCTGTGATAGATTCATCCTCATACTGACATGTGGAATATAGATCAGTCATGGTAACTTTCTTGGTAATATTGTTAGAAAAATGATCCAAAAATGCTTGGGCTACCTAATTGAATGAAAATATGGAGTGTTTGGGTAACCCACTATACCAATCTAATGCTGGTCCAGTGAGGGACATGGGAAAAGTTCTCAAAAGTAAGGCATCATCATGAGCAACAAATAACATCCATGTTTAAATGAGTGAAAATGCTATTGTGGGTCTTCCTTACTATTGAAGCGGTTGAATTTAGGCATTTCCCAATGCACAGGGTATGAACATATAGGAATGGATGGGTGAATAGGCTTGTTGCAAATCTCATCTTAAGTGAGAGTGTTGCGGGAGCCAGAAACTAATGCCTCCAGTGTTTGCATCTTGTCCATCATCAATTTAATTAGGTCGTTGGTGGGTTGTGATGATTGGATGCCTCCTATAACGTGAGGAGGTTAGTTTTGGGTGTTTAATGGGTGTGGCATTCCAGTGTATGGGGCTGCCATATAAGGTGGTGGAGAAGAAGGTAATGAAATAGGGGGTACGTACTTGGAATGAATGATAGACGAAACATGTAGTTATTGGTAGTATGTATATGGGGGTGGAAGGGTCGTGGTAACCCTAGTAGTAATAGGGGCTAAAGATTGTGGAATGGAAAGAACTACATTCTAAAATGGGGTAGGGTCACCGATATTGGAGGTGGGAACATAGTTACAGGTATGTGTGAGACATGAGGGATGGATGAGGTTGTGTTTGGGGTAATCGTTGAGGGTATGGTGGATGTAATGGGTGCTATAGAGGTAACAGATGCAGCAGTCATAGTGGGTATAAGACCTAACTGTGAAATGACTGGGGTAAAGTGGAAGTGGGCAACACTGAACCAGATGGAGCCGATGTAGAGGTGGGTGTGAGATTTAGGGGGATAGATATGGGCATGTCATATATCAACTAACCCGAGGTATCTCAGTGGACGAATGGGAGAGTAAAATTGTAAAGCAACAGGGTTATGGTCAAGGAGTCATGCAAACTCCTCATATCCGGTAGTGATATTAGTAGGCTCGATAGGATCCATGGTTGGTGATAAAATAGAGGGTGGTGAAGGACTAGGTGGGAGCGGTTAGTGACTGGCATGGAACATGAGGGTGTTCGCTTCTCTTCAGGTCATTACCATGTGAACCAATACTGATCAGGTGGGGCTGCTTCTTGGTAAATGGTACAGAGAACAACTGAAAAAGAATGGATGAAGTAACAAATGGTTGGTGGAATGTGAAACAGGCTAACCAATATTGGTTATGGAAAACTAACGTCGGTCACGGGTAACTCGATTCTGGTCACTATGTAAAATGGATAGTGAGGAAACAACGAGGTAGAAGGAAAAATCTGACAAGTATGCCAAATCTAGGGATGTGTAAAACATTAATGGGAAAAATGACAGTGACAAAGATCTGTGGAAAGTAAAAGAAAGTGAAGTGAAAATGTCCTTTTGAATAGGTTAGCAAAAGGACTTGGAACCAACGTCGGTTGAGTTTAACTAATGACGGTCAGAGGTAACCGATGACGGTTACTGTGAGATTGAAATAGTGATGAGAAAAAGTGGTTGTGAATTAGAATTTGATGTGGAATCAAACCCAGAAGTCTGAGAATGATGTAGATGTGGTCTAGACACACTCTCGTAAAGTCGAATACACCGACTATGATTTAAAGCGTGCGAGAAAGACAAAAATAATGATCGAAAGCTCTCACCTCAAAATGCAAATCAAACAGAACACTAAGAAATAACATTCGTAGAGTGCCTATTCTATTACATGTGTTCAACTTATGATATTTGTGTGGACTGACTGCTATGAACAGAACAATAGAATTTTTTGGTGAGGAAGGCTTCCTATGAAGAAAGAGTTCTAAAGGGTAAGGTTTCAGGAATGTTATGGTGGGCGCGGGCTTCACTCTGAAGTATGACTCAACAAAGTAGTGAGCTGGGTGCCCACCGTGTCATGATCGTGTGATCTCTTACAGCTTCTTCCGTAAGGTGTTGTTTAAGAATGTATGTATTTTGAATTTTTGTGTGGTTTGGTAAGACTCAAAGAAAGAGAAAAGGATAGAAGTGCTTTTCTACGATTCATTTGTCAACCATCAGCTAGTAATGACTTCTAGCGTATAGGTTGCCCTCAATTAATGTGAGCTAATGCAAAAATCGAATGAAATGCAATGATTTTAAAACCCAAATAAAAAATGTGAAATTGGATGACAAAATAATATGAAGAGGAAGAGGGATGCTCTTTCACTAAAATGCGAAAAATGAATAAATGATTCTTTTTAAATACACCAAAAGAAAAATTTCCTTTAGAGAAAATAGAAAGAAGGAGTGGATTACCAGGGAAGAAAATTAGTGTGTATGCTTTTAGAAGGGAAACAAACACACAATTTTTTCCTAGGAATGAATGAAATGCAAGGAACCCCGTATGGTTCCCACCAAGCATGCCAAAATGTTTCACCTTTTCCTTAGATTGTTTCTTTGAATTATTGATGAAATAGATAGGGTAACGGGTGTAGGAGGAATACATGTTCAAATGTCGGTTGATGGGTTGTTGCGCACGTATGACTTCTCGAATCCACGATGACCATGAGAGCTCCATTTTGGTTATGAGGAATTACATGTAATGAAAGCAAGACCACTAGAAATAATTAAACAATATGGGCAAGTGAACTACCTAGTGTAAGCTAGATCCGGGAAGCATGGTACTTCCTAGATGGATGTCACCCAATGTTTTAAACAAATTAATGCTGAAAACAAGGTAAATCCTATTGTTATTTTGAAATGATTTATGTATCTCACTTAAAAACACAATAAGAAAACAAATCTAATCTAATAGGCTAAGCTAGAATAGAATCCACGAGTCAAATAGTTGGTTCTGGTTCTGTAGGTCTGATAAAGGTCTCGGGTAGGTCACAAGTAAGTGAGGGTGAGGTAAAATTAGATGGGTGGGTCTCTGTTTAAGGTTGTGTAGGTAACAACAAAGACCGGTGTCGATCGGGGGTGACTGGCCGTGGTTAGGTATAATCGGCGCCGATTCTTTGTGAGATCCGGAAACGTCCACAAAACGGGGTTTTTCATCTCCTTTGTGATTGCACAAATGGATTTGGTTGGTCGAGACAAGGTATTGGGTGACTGGAATAGGTTTTTACAAGGTTTTGATGGGTCTATGGAGGTGAAAAATGATGGAGATGGTCAATAAGGAGCAAGATAAACAATGGGTGATAAAATGATGATGAAATGAAATAACTAGGAAAGTATGATGTTATACTTACTTGGATTTCATTTCTGAAAGTCTGTGTGTGAAGGATGAAGGTACTGATGATGGTTTGGAGGCTGCAAGTGATCACCAACTAAAGAAAAGCTTCTACATGGGCTGCATGCATGCTCCTCTTTGCTTAGATAGATCCGAACATGGTTGGGATGGCTGTGCAAGAGAAGATGCTCAATCTCCTTCCTTGGATGTGAGTTCTTGCTGGAATTGGCTCTCTGAAGATGTGTTATCTTTTTGAGATCTCGTTCTTACTCATCAAATTTCTTGCTTCTCACTTCTAGTTCCAAGTTCCAACCTTGAGAATAAGGTTGTTTTGGGTTAAAAGGGGTAACCGACTGCGGTCTGGCTTAACCGGCAATGGTTAGGGATAATCGACATCGGTCAAGGCGGGATTTCCTAGGTTTACCAAACTAGGGAGATCCTCCTAATTTCCTTGGATCTTGTGTCGTTATCCCATGGATTAGACTGGGAGCTTTCACATGAGCATGTGGGAATGTGGTTAAAGGGAGTGTAGGCATTGATTTTTAGGGTTTGGGTAAGTCTTAGTTAGTTATGGTAACTTTCTAAGAATAGGTCTTAAGGTGAGTTAGCTTGGTGAGGTGTCTAAGTGAATCAAGCTTTTGTGTAGATATTTTATTTAAATAATAAATATGATGAGGATAACGCATTAATTCAATTAAATTAATTAAATTAATATTAGTAGGGTGAAGGGGGAGTGTGACCTAATTTTAGTGTCTACAATAAGTATGTCAAATGAAGATAACTTGACATATAATATGAAAATATTCTTTTCTACAAGTTAATACCCTCTTGGTTTGAATAAAGCTAAGAGGTGGAATTTTAGGTTGCAATCCATTCTATACACATTGTTAGGCGAGTCCTTTTCAAAAGAACTTTGATGGTGTATTTATAAGATGTATTGAGCAAGAATAAGGGAATAAGGTCCCCATGGAATTTCACAATGGTTATTTTGGAGGTCACTTCTCCCAAAAAGCTACAAAAATTAAAATATTTAGAGTCAGATACTTTTGGCCTACACTATTTGGCAGATGCTCAAAAATGGGTCTACTAAGGTAGGGAATTTACCTTATTCACTCAAATAAAGGTCGAAACTCTATTACTCCATTTTGTCAAGGTGGATCAAAAATTTTCTTAGTGGAGACTTGATTTCATTGGAATGATCAATCCAATATAATGTATGGGCTAGAAATGGATTTTAACCACAAATAACTATTTCACGAGGTGGATAGAGGCTCGGTACTAAAAGAAGAAACCGAATCAGCTATCCTTGACTTTTTGGAGGATATTATGACATGGTTTAGGGTTACCCAAACCATAATATATTATAATAATAATGCATTCTTGGGCTACAAAATATCGAATGGGCTCTCAACTAGGGAATATATTTGGAAAAAACTTTATCCTCGGGTAATAGTCTAGTTGAATCTACTAATAAGAACTTGATCAAAATCATGAAGAGGATAAAGGAGATGATTCAGAGGAAGTGGCATACAAATATCAAAAATATTTTTGGGTTGATAGGATTACACCCAAAATAGATACAAGTAACTCTCCTTTCATTCTTGTATGAGGTAGAGAGGCCAGATTCCATTATATCTGGAATTACCTTATTTGGAATTGGCACAACAATTGCATTTGGAGGGCGAGGATGGAAGAAAAGTTCACATGGAAAAATCATTGAACTTGAATAACTTGGGAGGTCTACTATCATTAAACTAGGTAAACATCAACAAATTCAAAAAGTGGTGGTTTGAAACTAAAGCCTAAGGTACGAGATATTAAAAATAGGGGAATTAGTTATGAATTGGATGGTGATAGAGATAAAATAGGGCTACACTCTAAGTTTGATGCACTATGGAGTGAGCCATATATGATCACATCCTACAAGAAGACTAACTATTTTGAATTTTCAAATATCGATGCGAGGTACTCCATATTATGGTTAATGGGATTTATCTTAAACCTTCCTTCTGAGTTTTATCTATTACATCATGTACATAGTTGTTATGTTTTGTGTTTCCTTTGTCTTCTTGTTGTTGGAGGTTCCTTTCTATTGTGTTGTCTTGTGATCACTGATTGAGTTTCCTCCCTCAATCCTTTTGTGGTGATCCTTTGAATAAGTGTTATGTTTCACAAGTGTTTTCCACATTTATAATTTTCATAGGTTACGTAATCCGTGAAGCAAAGGTTAGATGTTGCATCATGTTGAAAAGATGCAAAATGATTAAGAGAGAAAGAAATGAAATTTGTGAAGGAAGAAATGAAATTATATGCTAACTATATTCCCAATAGATATGCTAAGATACTAATCAGTACATCTAACAGGAAGATGTTCCCAAAAGTCACCAAAATGTTGTCAAAGTAGTACTCATACTATTTTGGACAGTTGTATCTAAGTTCTAGACTTAGGCAAGCACTGTTTGACAAGTTCTAAAACAAATTTTTTTGTATTCCATGGAAATGGAGAATCTATTATATCATAGAATTTCTAGAAGCCACATAACAAAGGAGAATCTTTGAAGGTCAAAAGCTACAACATAAATAGATAGTGTTTCGGATGAGCACAAATGAAAAAATAATGGCTTCATAGGTCTATGGAATAAGAAAATTTAAAACATGTAGCATAAGGAAAATAAAATACAAAAAAATTAGAAGTCCACAAAATGTGGTAAAAGTTGTGGAACAAATGATCGTGTAAAAAGGAAAATCCCATATAATGTAATAAAATGCCACAAAGTGGAAAACAATCCTGTGGAATTCTAAACAATGTTACAGTGGATGATAGATGGAAGTGAAAGCTCACCAAACATCACTAAAGCCATAAAAGGTTAGGATAAACCCGCGGAAGACTAAAAGATCAAGGTGAAACATTAAAAGTCCTTGCAATGAAGGAAAATCCACACATAACCCAAATACAATTCCCATCCACCCCAACTACTAGAATTGAATGTTAAACAATGTCATCCTTTTCAAAACAATATAATGACATGTGATTGGAAGGAATGTTAGGTTCCCATACTTACTCTAAAAACTAAGTGATGATTTTTCCTTAAGGATTGATAGGATGGCTCAATTCATTTAATGAAGGATGTGATCTGATTATCTCCTCTTCCTCCTTCTTTCTCTATAAATGTAAGTGCATTCCTACATAAAAATGGTCAATTCTCGATAAGCCCTAGAGATATGCCATTTTGAGATCAAATATTTTGTTTATAGGCCTCTCGTATTATTTATGCGGATGTTTCACTTGCCTTTTTCTATGAAGATATAAATGGATAAGTTCGTGATACTACATATTTAAGTTTTATTCAATTCCTTTGAATGCTTTAGTGTTTTTTGTGAATCTTTCATTCCTCTTGGATGAATTTAGTTTTATCTATTTATTCTCATAGAGATATGTGTGCATTTATTTCAACTTTCACATTCAATGGTATATCTTTGTCTTTGGAGAAATAATTGTACCATATTCTTGTTTGGTGTATCACATCTATTTTATTTAAGCATTTCTCTATTTCTCTCAACCCTGGTCCCTTGGAATTCTTAGGATAGGATTAGGTAGTAGTATTTTAGTGCTTTGGCTATATAGTCGCAGAAGAGATAGGATAGAAGGAAACCAACCTTCTCAAGATATTTAACTCAAAATGTGCCATTGTACCACACTTGGAGGTATTTCCATGTTTCATTGAGGTGATGAGCCTAATCTTAGCAAAGGGTGCAATATAAAGTGAAAACATTTATGTTTTATGATTTAATCATTTCATAAACTTGAAACTTATACTTGACTCGAGAGTAATTAATACTTTTAATTATTTGAAATTTAATATTATAATTATTTATTAAATTGACACATATTTTCATTTACACATCATACGTATGTGTTTAAGGTGATATTTTGCAATCAACAAACTGTGGAACCAAACCAATGGAACACACACACATGGGTGGGCTATTAGATGCTATCGAAGGTGTAATTAATATTCCCAACTATCCTAATCCTTCCTAACAACATCATTATAGGAATGTCTCCTAAGATCCTTGAGAGTGAAATGTAATCAAACTTTGACAGAAATTTCTTGCAAACCATGACACCTAGGAATATACTTGTATGAACTTACAATTAGAAATCTAGTCCATCTATAAAAACATCTCTTGATTTTACCTTTCACCCACCAATTTCTCATGGTTACATTTAACAAAACACGGAAAAAAACTTCAATTAGTGCCAATGTAAGGGTATCTAGGGTAATATTTCACAATCATCACCTAATGGAACAAAACCGATGGAACCCAAATATCTAGGTCGATGTTAGATGTTATCAAAGGTGTCATTCCTTTTCCCAACTATCTCAGTTCTTCTCAAATACATTTGTCCAATGATGTATCTTATGTGCCTTAAGAGCAAAAAATAACCAAACATTTTTGGTAAATTTATCGCAAACCCTCAGGTACTTGGGAATGTCTTGTATGAAATTATAATTTGGAATCTAGTCTATCTATAAAAACCTTTCCAAGTCTCTTCCATCTCCTACCCATTTTTTTCATGGTCAAAAATATTTAATTAGTGTTATTGTGAGGGATTCTACCATGATATTTTGTAATCGAACCTCATATCACAAAATCAACAATGCCCAAACATCTTAGTGGTCCATTGACACTATCCGATGTATTGTTTGTTGGCATGTGAAGCGATAGTGTTTTCATTGATGTAAAATTTTCAACTACATTAATGAAAAGGTGGATGATCTCATATATTATTGAGTGTGTGATGATGTGATACAATCAGCATGGTGTGTACAAGTGTGCATGAGTGGCAATATAGCAATTTTCTTGGTCTATATAGCCTACATGGGAGGCCTAATCGAAGTATGGTTTGGGATGAAGGCATGAGGTATTTGAATGATCATGTTCAAGCATGGATCAAATTCTGAAAAAAAATGTTGAGACACTCATATGGGTCTCAAGAGGTAATTACAAGGTGTGAGAAGGGTTTGTAGGTCTTCATCTAAACCTAGAATAGGTGCTTGGTGACTTAATGGAGCATGAAGGTGAGTTGAAAAGCTATGTGGGATCATGTGAGCATGAAATGGTGTGAGACATGTTGTCTCAAGGGTGTTAAGGCCTTTTGAATATTTTTACAGCTAAGTTATGGTGTTTTCCTTCTTTGTCTAGGTCTAAACTAGACCTGATTCTAGGACATAGTTGGGAAAGTCTTATTTGTTGAAAATATGTAGAGATATTTATGGTCAAGTGAACCTTGACGAAATTGTGAGAGGTTCTATTTAACCTATGGGAAAAATTTTAGGGTATTACGATGAAGATTTTGTAAGTTATTAGGTTTTTAGCCTTACCGAGCTCAAGAGAGTGAGTTTCCTAGCCTGATCTGAGATAAATCATGTTGGTTGGAACATGAAAATTTTCATGGGAACCCGAGCCTTGCAGAGATGATGGAACATGGTGCTAAGTAGGTTTCATAAATATAATGAAGTAAAATAATGTCCTTTTTTATGAATAATCATTAAGAAGCCAAAGATGTCAAAAACCCTAGTTTACTAGCGATGGAGGAAATATTGATGGTGTGAGCTCAATATGCATTAGATCATCAAATGTGATTA
The DNA here is from genome assembly GCA_018340775.1 of Taxus wallichiana var. yunnanensis. Classification (NCBI taxonomy): domain Eukaryota; kingdom Viridiplantae; phylum Streptophyta; class Pinopsida; order Cupressales; family Taxaceae; genus Taxus; species Taxus wallichiana. The sequence continues at coordinate 278,988,438 of CM031240.1, forward strand.
TTGGAAGATGGAGAGGACTCCCCCACCCTTTATATGGTGGTGGTTTCAAGTCTTGACTATGTTAAGCACAAGATAATTTTGAGAGGGGGTGAATCCGTATTATGATATTATTTTAAATTAAACACTTAATCGAGATTTGTAATCACAATTAATCAGTTTCCACAAAGTGAATATATAAAAGAAATTAATGAATTCAAAGAAAACCAACACACTAAAAATAGACACAAATTTACGTGGAAACCCTTTTGGGAGAAAACCATGGAGAAAATCTTCTTTACTATATTTATCAAATGTTTGTAGGCATTGTTGGGTTTTAAAATGGTACTTTAACAAAACCATAGTTAGGGGACAAGTCCCTCCTCTTTATAAGAGAGGTTTTCTTATTGAAAGAAAGTAGCAAAGGTTATATAAAAATGTACAACTTTCATCTTAAGGTTGGAATTCGACATCTTAAAATGATTTTTACCAAAATAGCTTATCAATAAAAATAAATGAAAGAAACTAAGAAAGGGAAGAGTAGAATATAACATTACTTTTAGGAAATATAGATAGTAGATTATAACCTTATACGTACTGAGCAAAGGTGATACAAAACAAAATCATTCACATTCACAAAGATAAGATATCATTCCATACACACAAAGTTCTATAAATCATATCAATAAGAACACAAAGTTTCTTATTGTAGAAGATAAATGATCCATAGATTTCAGGGAAAGAAAGAAGAGATAACAGATGAAGATAGAGAGAAAGGGGAATTCTTCTCGTATTGATTTCTTTTGATTCTATTTACAATTCAAAAGCATCAGATTCCAACATTTGCAATGAGCCAAGCTCTTACATTTATAGATGAAGCGAAAAGAGGAGAAGAAGAGAAGGAAGAAAATATGATTTGGAAGCTCAACCACCAACCATCAATGCCCCTGTAAATCTACCTATAATCTGTCAAATCTGGTTCTGCATGTCTTTGGCATGCTAAAGAAGGAAGGATGGAAGATCAAATCAAATTTGATCTAGTTGAAGCAGTTCGATCACATATTAATGGCACGAAAGATGTTTTCTAGATTTTCACCCAAATCAAGATATCCAGTCGGTTCTCCATGTTTTTTGACGTGTTAGAGAAGGAAGGATGGAAGATTGGATCAAATCTGATCTGTTTGAAGCAATCAGATCACATATTAATGGCGTGAAATATGTTTTCCAGATTTCCAACCATCAAATCCTGATGAAAACAATATTTGTATGCTTCCATGGAATAGAGGAGACTAAGATATCTCCAACAAAAGATAAAACTTGCGAAATTTGAGCACTGGAGCAAAATTTAGATCATTTGAATATTTGAATCGAATCTATACAAAAATGGCAAAAATGTAATTTTCACAAAATGGATTTGCATGCCTGAAATTGAAATTGCACCTTTAGTGCAAATGATGAAAGGTACAAAATTCTTCCTCAAACCCTACAGACCGCAACTTTACTTTTGATACATGTCGACACATGGCTTTACCTGAGTGGTAACGGAGTCGTGGATCACTTTATAATTTTACTTCTTTTGGAAACAAGGATGAAAATCTCAAAGTTCTCCACTGACCCGCTTCCCCATTTTAAATTTTCAACGTGGTCTCAAGACCCCAGTGGAGTCGTGGAGCATTTTATAAATTTTTACTCTCCTTTTGGAAATAAAACCAAAATTCACAAAATGCTCCGACGGCCCACCTTCCCGTTTTGACTTTCGATGCGGGCTCAACATTTGACTTTATCCCTTGGCATGAGTGGGGCCATGGTTCACTTTATCACTTTACACCTTTTATGGAAATAAAACCAAAATTCCTAAAGTGTCCTGACAACCTACCTCTCCGCTTTGACTTTTCAACGAGATATTCAATACATGGCTTCAACGGAGTTGTGGCTCATTTTTGTAACTTTACTCCCTTTGGCAATAAAGGTAAAATCTTCAAAGTGCTCCGACGATCCACCTTCCCACTTTGACTTTCGATGTGAGCTTAACATTTGAATTTTTCCCTTTTGGAAACAAAACCAAAAATTTCCAAAGTTCCCGATGACCCGAGACACATGGAGGGTTGGCACACATTGGAACTGCCCCCCGAACTTTGCTTTTGAAAGAGCACCGATTGGACACATGCAAGCTTCCATAGACTTTAGACTTTTCAAGGGATGACTCTTTCCCCTTTTTGGACCTGGGACATATGGAGGTTGGCACTAGCTCAGGGTCTCACTTTGGAAGTTACGTCGATGAGGCATGTGGAGGCTTCCACCAACCCTCTTATACTTAGTTGATTAAATGGCCGACTTTGTCCCTTTTCCAAACCTTGGACACATGGAGGGTCGCAAGTTTGGGGTCTCTCTTTGGGCCATGCCTTTTGAATTTGCGCCTGATGAGGCACGTGGCACCTTCCATGGGTCCATTGCTTTTCCCCAAGTCGACTCACATGCGAAGTCCAAAACTTTAAGCCCTTTCTTCAATCTTCTCCTACGTGCTCTAATCTCCTTTGACATCGTTGGCCTCCTTCACCGACCCTGCCCCTTCATTATTGGATTTGGAATGTGGGCTCACATGACTGAACCACCCCTTCCAATTTTCTTCTATGCGGGGTCATGTTTGATCAATTTTTCTGGGGGGGACAAATGGGATAACAGGCACCAACTCAATTTTTTTGAAACTTGACTTGAAAAATGAGGGGAATTTTGAGGGTGACAACAGTCACCAATCTACGAGAGACACCAATCCCTAAGTTACAATTTTGTAGGAACCAAACTAGACTATCACCAACCCTTTTTTCTAAGACCAACTTAGAAAGAGACACTCGATCTCTTTGAATATGAATGTAGAACCTTCCTTACGAAAAACAAACTATTTTCTATCTTTTATGTTATTTCTACTTCAACAGATGATAGAACAAAACTACTACTAAGAATATTCTTCTTATTTATTTCAGTCAATTCACATATATAAATCAATGCAACTCTTCATTTAAAAATAAATGTGCACTTCACTCCTTTTTATATTTCATATTCTACTTTTATTCTTCTCTCCCTTAAACTTGAATGAAGAAGCACTCAAATTGCTTGCCTAAATCAAATGATTGCATCTCCTTATATATCCTTCTCGCATCCTTTCGAAAAGATACATCGTTCCAACCAACACAACCTTTCAATTATTTAATTAACATAACTTAATTAAGTGCATTAGTTGGCTTAAACCAAAAATAATTAACGCAACCCATATTTATTAAATGCACATTAAACAATGCAATTAACCACTTGATATGAGTCTTGCCCCTCCTTAGACAAATCATTGTTATCATTAAATAACTACTAGCCATCATTAAATCTTCTTTTTCACCATAAAACATGGCATATGAAAACCTTAAAATTTTATATCTCTCTCTTATGTAAAATTGTGTATATCTCACTTATACCATGATAATCCTTATGCCAAAACACTTCTATTCATGTATTTAAACTTTCATTTTCTGCCCTTCTATACCGATTGGTTATTTCCGTTACTTTTTACCATTTCCATCAAAATCCATCAGCTTCCATTACATGATTTTGTTAACTAAATACATCAATGACTAAGCCTTTGACATCAATGACAATATTTCTAATAGACTACGGTGGAAACCACTTAGATTTTCTTGTTTTCGGAAAGAGTGTTTTGCTCTTAGGGCTTCCATCATACCTAATGTATAAATTGGTGTTCTTAGTTTTATGAGAGATATGTGATATGTTTAGATTGATTTAAGATCTTTGTGAATTAATTTTTGGTCATCATAATTTCAAATAGGAAGATTGATTTTGGGGCTAGAAGGTAGTTTGTAGTTGTCATGGATAATAGAGGTTTTAGGAATTTGCAAACTTGGTGATGATAGTTTATGGACTTTGGGTGTTATTCACATACCTTATGAAATGATGCATGTTTTTGTTGAGATATGCAAGTCAAATTTTGGTGGAATGGTTTAGGTCACAAGTTGACCTACTTGATAGGGTTTTAGGACAAGTGATGATTCCTTAGTGAAATTGGTCTAAAAGACCAATATCTTGGATTGGTTCATGATGCATATCCATTGGAGAGTGATGATGGGTTAAAATTTATCCTATTCCATGCATTTATAGGTCTTGAAAGGATAAAAAAGGTGTAAGAATTTCCTACTTCCAAGAATGGTTTATGGGAAGATCAAGTTGTTTAAAGGATAATGTTGTTTCGGTGTCTCTATGGGTTGAATCATGATGTATAACATAGTTAGAAGTGATACTTGGGTTAGTTTATTTCAAACAAGTTGTTTCACACCATACTTAAGGTGTTGGAGTGAAGATAGGTCTTCATCTTTGAAGACTGGTCAGCTAAAGGTGCCTAGAATGAGTAGGAAACAATCCTACTTGATGATGAATTGGAGAAAATGAATGAGGCAAATATTCCTAAAGTTATGGGAGATGTTGAGAGGAATTTCATGACATGTGTTGAACTTCTTGAGTATTTATAAATCTGATTTGTGCCCTTGGAGTCCATGGAGTGCTCAATGGAGAAGGATTTAGTCTTCTCTTCCTAGTTGTGCATTTTGAGTGTCTTGGTGCATTACCGACCCATATGAATCTTTTATATGATTTAAAATATGTTGATTGATATGTTTTATTATTGATATGGCTGAAATTAATGGTCATGTCTAACCTAGTAGTGTTTTGTAGATGAATCATGTATTTAGGTGAATGCATTTATTCACTATGAAATTGTTGTGAGTGAGAGAAATTAACAAGATATGAGAGAGAGAGAGAGAGAGAGAGTGAACGGGTTTTACGGAATAAAGAAAAATATGAAATAAGGAATGAAGTGTCGAGAAATATATAAGAGAAATGCAACAAGGTCAATTGACCTAATCATACCATGAGAAAGAAATATTGAGTAAAGTAGGAGAGAGTGTGTTTGAAGAGGGTTTTGAGGTGTGTCAACTGAATTTGTGATCATAATCTATTATAAGAGAAAATACATTAGTGTTCATCTTCATCAAGTGGTTGAGTGGGTTCTTGATTATCTTGGGGTAGTATCCTCCTTGTGTAGTGGGTTTTTACTAAATAGGGGTGGGTACTTCATTAAACAAATATTATGTGATGTGTCATATTCATGCAAGTATTTTTGTTTGAGTAATATAATCAACATTTTAAGTGGTTTTTCTTCCCCTTGAGGGTTTCCAAGATTAAATATTTTGTATTCTTTTATTGAATGTTCTTATCAATGATTGTTTCATGTTAATAAACACACATTGATGCATGGTAAAATGTTAATGGTTCACACAAGTTAAAATAATTGAAATAAAGGTTTTGAAGGACTGATTCACCCCGTCTCAATCCATTGTCCTTCCAAAAATTTGTATCGAGTAGGTCCTTTTAAGAAGTCTCACCACTTGAAGGGTGTCCTTTGAAGCACTAAAATGGCGATTAAGCGAGAATGTAACTTCAACAAACAAATCTCCCTTGTTCGATGGATAAAACTATGCCTTTTCAAACATCACAATGAGAACTTGCATCATGTCCTTAGGGTTTGATATTTGGAAGTTTATGATTGATGTTTATACTATTCCTCGAGACTCCTCTAACTAACACTTGTAGACAAGAAGGATAACAATGGAAAATCCAAGGTAATGCATAAAATTTTGTGTGGACTAGATGAATTAGAACTTGTTAAGATCATGCATTGTACATCATCTAAAGCTATGTGGGAGAAAATTTAGGTCATCTATGAAGTGGATTCCAAGGTGAGGATTGAAAAACTATAAACTTTCATAAATCAGTTTGAAATCATAATGATGAAGAAAGAAGATTCTATAGTATCTTATCTACCCAGAGTTGATCAAGTACTCACAACTATCAGAGGGCTATGTGAATAAGTTAAAGAAGAAGTAGTGGTGCAAAAGGTGTTGAGTAACCTTAATCCCAAGTTTGATTCCAAAGTGTCTGTTATTAAGGAATACAAATATTTGAAGGTTATATTGATAGATGAACTACATGACATCCTAACTACAAATGAGATGAGGATCATTGATTCTAAACCTACCAAGAAGAATATTTCTTTCAAGGATGAGAAGAATTCAAAGGATAAGAAGACTAATGATGATGATGTTTCTCCTGAATTGATGATGATGAAATTATTGCCATTTTTTCTAGAAGACTGAAACCTAGTTCAAGTAAGTACAAAGGAAAATTACCTTTAAATTCTTTAACTGTGGTGAAATAGGTCACTTTTCCAATAAGTTCCCTCATAAGCACAAGGATGATGATGATGATCATGACAAGAAGACTCATAAGTTTGATAAAGGAAAGAATAATTTCAAGAGGTTTGAAAACAAGAAGAAGTATCATAAGAGTTTCTACACAAAGAAAGAATGTTGCTCATATGAGTCTATTAGCTATTATGGTGTTTCAAATTATGATTCTAAATTAGATCACGAAGATGTGTGTGAGAAGTCTTGTTTATGGCCAAGGATTCTATGAGGTCTATGAGTGAAGATTCCATATTGTTTGGTGACTCCATGCACTCTAAGGAAGAATAAGAATGATAAGACGTAGAGACTCAAATAATGTGTGTTCACACTAATTTGGAGCATGATGAGAAGAGTAGTAAATTTTACAAGCACAAGTCAAGGATTATTGATGAGGCCATAAATTGGCCATAAATTACCATTATTTTATCCTTCCAAGTTACCTTTGAAAGTGGATTAATATAGGAATGTTTCTTAATATATAGGATATATATCTTATTCATTCTTTAGAAATATTTTGTTATCTATTTTTTTGACTAATCCTATTGATTATTTGGGAAAAGATGCAAAGTCTTGTGTATGTAGGCCATAAAGGAAAGATAATGCTAGTATTGGGAAAAGTGGAATTGATCATGTATGGTATATCTAAAATCAAATCTGATTTCATATTTAGATTTCTCTCGAAAAATTATGCAAGTTCAAAAAAATAATCATCTCAATCTAAGATCGTATGCAAAATTTATAGTTGTTTTAAGTTAGCTCCGAACTCATAGGCGTAGTTCTAGAACTCACAAATTTTTGATAGTTTTTGAGGAATTGTAAAAATCCAGAGAATCCAATGGAAAATATGAGAGAGGTTTTTGTTTATATAATTTTATTAACAAAAACCTCATTCATAATTTCTATAGGTATTACCAATAAAAAGAGATCTAACTTTTAGTGAGTTACAGTCCGAGGAAAAGTGTATCAGACGAGCGCTAAAAGTTTCATAAACAAAAATAGAAAAGTAAAACAGAAAATATGAGAGAGGTTTTTGTTCATAGAAATGTTTTAAAAAAATAATTCAAATTTTCTATAGGGTTTACCAATGAAGAGAGATCTAACTTTTCATAAAAAGTAATGAAAAAAGTAAAACAAAAAAATATGAGAGAGGTTTTTGTTCATAGAAATGTGTTTAACAAAAAATAATTCAGATTTTATATAGGGTTTAACAATGAAGAGAGATCTAACTTTTAGTGAGCTGCAGTTTGAGGAAAAGTGTATCAGACGAGCACTAAAAGTTCCATAAACAAAAATAGAAAAGTCAAATGGAAAATATGAGAGAGGTTTTTGTTCATAGAATGCGTTTAACAAAAAAATCATTCATATTTGCAACATGTTTTACCAATGAAGATAAATCTAACTTTTAGTGAACTGCAGTCCAAGGAAAAAGTGTATCAAACAAGTGTCAAAAGTTCCACAGTCAAAAATAGCAAAGTCAAATAGAAAATCCAAGAAAGGTATTTGGTTAAAATCATATTTTGAGGAAAATCCTCCTTCCAATAATTTAGAGGAATAAAATCATTATGATTCTTGTTATTGAAAAGAAAGGAGAAGATTTGGGAGCAAATCTTCCTAAAATAAGTGAGATGAGACTTTGACTCCAATAATATATCTCTCTCCATATTTTGTGGAGATGGAGATCTTAGTTGTTAGGATTAGAATAAAGATAAGATCAGATTGTATCTCCCAAAATAAGGAGTTGGTTGGACACATAAATTATAAATGCAACCTTCCACACTTAGATATGTAATTCCTTTCTCCCAAGAAATAAAGATATGTTCTTTCTTTCCAATCTTTTAAAGTAAAGTTATTCTACAAGTTCTGAATTAAAAGTATGAATTAAGTCCTCTTCCAAGGAATGAGCTGGCCACTCATTCCAAGGAAGATGGATCAATGTGTTAATATTTGTTTCTTTATTTCTGTAGTTTTTCTTTTGTTGTAAACTTCTGATTTCATGTTATGTGATCCTTCTTCAGTACAATTTTTGTTGTGAACCTGTAGGTGTCTTTTTATCTTTCAGTTATTTTTAATTCAAAAATTTCATTTATGCAAGTTTAATTTCTTTCATGCAACCTTTTATTTATTCAAGTGTGATTTCCTTTATGCACGCGTGTCTTTATATTGTTGCAAGTGTGATTTCCTTTATGCAAGTGTGTTTACATTTCTGCAAGTATGCCTTTAAATTTCTGCATGTGTGATTTATTTTATGCAAGTTTGGTTTGTGTTTAAAGGAGTTGTTTTCCAATATCTTCTTCTCTTAATGCATACAACCTTTAGACACCAACCTATATTGACATTATTAATGGTGAGGATTGACGAACCTCATCAATTATGGAGTAAAAATTCATTATCTTGAGAAGAAGCACTTGTTTGAAACCGGTAAGCTTGATGAAACAATCAAGAAACTAGAAATACAAATGGATTCCATGACCTTAATCTTATAATACAAATAATAAGAGTGTATTAATATTGAAGAGGATATTATACTTCTAAGAGGAGAGATGTCTAAGGAAATTAATAGAACTAAGACATTTCAAAAGTTTGAAAAGATCTCTAAAGATCTTGATGATCTATTGGGAATCTAAAGATCTCATTTAGAGACAAGATTGGTTTGGGGTTCAAAGATGACCTCAAAGGAAAATAAATGATGCAAGATGACATCATACTAAGTAAGGAGATTTAAGGTTCAAGCACCAAAGAGGAGAAGAAGGAAAGAAAATTCAAAGACAATGTGAATCCCAAGTCAATAAGGTAGCCTAATGCTTCAAGGTATGAAAAATCCTTTAATGGATATTATTATACTTGTAATGGATTTGGACATAGAGAAAAGGAGTGTAGGAGGTTTTTTAATTATGATATACCATGTATGGATAGTAGAGATGAGAATTCAAGGAATGTTACTTGTTATAATTGTCATGAGAGAGGCCACACTACTAGGTACTACCTATATGAACCATTTAGTCAAAATTGGAGAGATAAACTACTAGAGGTAAGTGTAAATTTGTATGATTTAATTGCAATGAGGTTGGACATATATCTAGATATTATTTTTATGGCCCTCCAAGTAAAATTATGAGATTTAAGGGTCTTAAAGTGTAGGAGAAGAGAAAGGATAGGTTGTGGGAGCCAAGAGTAAGCCATGACATTCCACCTAAGGAAGTTTTTAAAGAAAAAAATGGAAGGTTTTTAGGTTGTAGTTCATAAGGAATAAGGAAAAAGTTTAGTCTCAAGTTTCAAATAGGTCATGTAACCTCTTAATTTTTCTATTTTAGACTCCTCATGTTGTAATATGTCTCTACTAGGCTTCTTAGAGACATTATCATCCATATGAAGCATGGTGTCAAGGGGGCGTGAAAGATTTGAAGAATAATATTGTATCAATGCAACCATGAGGTCAAGATAATCTCATCATGGTCTTGAAGTTATTTAATCTATTTAGAAAATGGTTTAGGTGTTGTTGCATGGAAAATATGTTGGATTCATCAAGAAGAAGATCATTTGTCTTGAATGATGACTTGATTAACCATCAAAGCTAAGGTTTAATGTTGTTTCTAGGTATGATTTTGTATTGAATATGTTGTGTATCAACCCTTGATTCATTCTCTAAGGTGTTTCAAGTGTGATTTTTCATCATGGAAGTAGTATGAAGAAATGCAAAGTAGACCAAGCCTATGAATACAAAGAAAGTAAGTTCTTCATTTGATAATCATGGTTACAAGTCTTTGTATGAATGATTGGATATGTGAAGATGTCTCATATAGGAGTTATAGGATGATAAGATGGTTTACAAGGTCATACAAGTGTAGAGAGAAAATTTTCATCTTGATGAAGGTCTACATAGGTGTATAAGAACATCATGAACTAAGGTATGTTTTTTGAGTTTGTTTTTGAGGAGGTAGTTGTGTAGAAAGAAGAAGATTGTATTGATTTTTTCCTGAGTATGAATTTTTCAAGATGTTAGATATGATTGCATGAGTTGAGAGGATCTTGAGTGATATTTACCCTTATGAGGTGAAGTCGATAAATTTACAGAGTTAATTATGGTTGAATAATGCATTATCGATGATTGTTCGTATACTATGGAGAATTGTAATGGTGAGCTACAAGTATATGAAGATCTCATGAATCATGAAGAGATGTTATTTCTTCTCAAGGTCTCTAAGGTATCAGAAGAGAAAGTTTGGAAGGATTGTTGATTGATTACAATAATATTGTAAGGGGGCCTTTTCATAATATCTTATAATTGTGATAGCGAGAAAAGAAGATCGAAAACACCGAAGAAGTTTCTTCAGTCTATGGTGTTGATGTTGACCCATCTCCATGCCATGTGTGTAAGGTTTGTGCTTTTATTCTTGTATATAAAATAAGAATTTGATTGTATTAACACAAGGGAGTCATAAGATGAGGATTCATGTGGTGTATATGCTCTAGTAGCAAGATGAATTTTTACAAGATTGGTCTCGAATAACAACTTTAGGGATCTTGGTCCGAAAGATATGACTAGTTTATTTATAGCATTATCAGAATGTGAGGGTGTCTTCATCTGAGATATCATGAAGCCAAAATAGAATTTAGAGAAGAATGATAGGTCTCGTGAGCTTGATTGATGATTTTGGTTGATGTTTCCTACCAAGAAGTGATCCTAATAGGATGATAAAGATGAAGAATATGTGTTATAGGTATGTACTTTTTCATTAATGTAAAAAGGGGGAGAAGTACTAGGTTTTTTTTCATCAATGACAAAGAGGGATATTGTTGGCATGTGAAGAGCTAGTGTTCTCATTGATGTAAAAGTTGCATGTACATTAGTGAAAAAGTTGGATGAGGTCCCGTGATTCTTGAACAAGTGTGTGATGATGTGATACACTCAGCATGGTGTGCACAAGTGTGCATGAGTGCAAATAGTGAAATTTTCTTGGTCTAGATAGCCTAGATATGAGGCCTAATCAAAAGATGGTTAAGTATGAAGGCATGAGGCAGTTGAATGAGGATGGTCAAGGCATGGAGCGCATGTTGATAGAATGTTGAGACACTCATATGGGTCTCAAAAGGTAATTGCAAATTGTGAGAAGGGTTTGTAGGTCTTCATCTAGACCTAGTCTAGGTTCTTAGTGGCCTAGTGGAGCATGAAGATGAGTTATAGAGCTATGTGGGATCACGAGGGAATGCAAAGATGTGAGACATGTTGTATCAATAGTTTTAGGGCCTTTTGAAGATTTTTGCAGCTAAGGTATGGTGTTCTCCTTCTTTGGCTAGGTCTGAACTAAACCTAATTCTAATACCTAGTTGGGAAAGTCTTAGTGGTTAAAAATATGTAGAGTTATTTATGGTCAGGTGAACCTTAGAGGATTTGTGAGATAATTTATTGGTGCAAATGAAAAAATTTCACAATCTTAAGATGAATATTTTACAAGTTATTAGGTTTTTAGCCTTACCAAGCACAAGAGAGTGATTTACCTAGCTCAATATATGAAAAATCATGTTGGTTAGTGTTGAGAAGACAAAATTTTCTCTAAGGAGAAGACATAAAAAGGATGTCTACATGGGAACAAGGTGCATTTAAAGGCATGAGAAGATAGGTAAGGAAATGCACGCTAGAACACTTTGGCTCAGGACTTAGCTGTTTTTATGGATAAGGGCTATTTTTGGAGATAGTGTATGGAGCACACATAGACATGAATACTTGCACTAAACGTAATGGTATTTTGGGAAAAAAAGGCTGATAAGCGCCATGCATAGTTCAAGCTAATAATAGGACTTCTTCTTAGAGTTAACTATAGGACATCTATTATTAGAACACTTATATGTTGTGCATGCCATTATAAAGGCATATGGCTATTATCATTATGCGACCTATTTTGAGAAGTGCATGGGTGGTGAAGGGAAAGTCCCCACCTCTATAAATATGTATTGAACTATGTAGTTTAGTGTGTGTGAATTATTGTAGAGTTATGTTGTTGATTCTGATGCGCACATGACTCATGGAGATACTTTATAGTATAATAAGATTCTATTTTTACAATTTTTAATGCAAGGGAGTATATTGGTTGGATAATGATATTAGACATAACAATCTGGTTCTTTTATGGTTAGCCTTTTCATAGTTATTATTTAGTACATATTCTCTAAGATCTAAATCGATTCATTGCCTTTGAAATGTTTATGATTAGTTATGGATCTAAATATGTATTATCATCATCACACTAACATCCTTCACAAGAAACTCTAAAGAGGGTCTTGGTACCTTTGCACGCTTCGGGTGAGTGCTCATCTTAGGTTGAGTGATGTGCTACCGCACCTGGGTTTTCCACAGTAGATTCTAGGTTGCATCATTGGTTCCCTTGTCGAAACCTCTATTTCAGTTGTTTTTGAAATGTTTCACGATGAAGACGTACTAGTTGACCCTAAGAAGTGTTGAGGAGTGGATAATAGATCTGCAAAAGGAGTAAGCTAGGAGGTTCAACACTGGATCCGAGTTCAACGGTTGCGCGTGGCTAAAGTAGAACTTGTATGACTATTTATATGAGAGTTTCTTTGTTATCTTTCCAATAGATCTATACGAGTGGCTGGTTGTTTATGCATCTAAAAGGAATTGGAGGTATCACAAGCTTTTCTCGGATGTAGGAAAAATTTCAGGCCCTCTATGATGATAATTTGATTTGGACACGTGTTGTGGACACTTGTTTCGGTGGTGTTTTGAAAAGCTATATTTTGGAGTACTCAATTTCTACTTACTCTTGCTCGGAGGTAGCTGAGTTCCAATTTTTACGTTATCTAGGGGAACCTATTTGTAAGGCATTCCACTAGTGATCAAAATCTTGATGGTAACCCTGAAATTTGAAGAAAAGCCAATGGCTAGCTAAACCCTACCATGCGTGGGGTAGGAAAAATTTTGGTGAAGGGTGGAGGACGTAGTGCGAGAGATGAAAAGAGAAGAAAGGTGGATTAAGTACAATAAGGTGCGGGGAGGGAGATAGAGAAGCAACATGATATTACGTAATGAATCCCATTGAGGAGAGAGATGGCGTGTGAAGGATTTGGAGCTCACGCAGAAGTGTAGAGCCAAAGCATCTAGAAATCCCCTATTTGGGAAAGCATGACAGGGAACCCTCATCGGCTTCATATGAGAGTGCACCAGCAGAGACAACACGGGCCGCAGTGCGCATCTGAATCTACCTGGCAACCTAGCCCTTGTGCTTGGTTTTCCAGTATCTAGTACAACTAGTATTTAACAAGCTAGTTTGGGGAGTAGAAGAACAAGAGTAAATCAAGTAACAAGTACATTTATGGCTAAGAAAATGTCTTCTTTTTTATTTGGAGGTACCTTTTTAGGTGCATTATCAACACAAAACTAAATCGCATAGAATTTTGGACTCACTTCTGGGAGTAGTACCACCTCGTAGACTGTAGGAGTTCAATTTAGTACCACTATTGGGACATATGGTAAGTACATCCACTGGTCCACTTCCGACTAGCTATAGGTGGAGGATCAGGGGTCATAGGTGGCTCTAGTTCTAGTGGATCTCATGGATCTGGAGGCAAAGGTAACATAGGATGTTCGGATCGGGGCATGGTCCTCACCAACCCCAGAATATTTACATGGAGATGTAACTTCATCTTCCAGAGTATAAGGGAATAGATGATGTTGCTAAGCATGTGCACATGTGTGAGATACTATGGCACGTAAAAGGGATTATAGTTTCGAGTGTAAGGTAAGTTATTTTGCAACTACGTTGCAGGGCCATGCTCACATTTGGTACAAGAAATTTGACCCTAATCAGACTTGCATAGATTTTGCAGCAATGTGAGATGCTTTCCTTAAGGATTTTTAATCCCCGAGTTCAAGTATAAGAGTATAAGCATGCTCAAGGATATTAAGCACAACACTAATGAGAGAATTTAGGAATATGATGCCCTTTTAAAAGATTTTTATCTATGATTTTTATGATATCGATGCAAGCCAAAGATACAAACTGGTTCGTTAGGGACTTGATCACACAATGTAGGAGGGCATGTCACATAAGACATATATTGACCCATGTGAAGCACTTGAAGTAGCGTTGCACGCTAAGGTAATCAAAGTATAGACACTAGAGTGAGCTAATTCATGGAAGCATAGATTACAGCTATGACAAAGTAGTTGGAGAAACTATCAGCCAATTCAACACATGAGACGTGCAATGGGATTTGGTGTACATATTGTGAAGTGGAAGGGTACACTAAGGATAATTTTCCTTGCAAGTTAGTACATTCATTATTGCTAGAATGTGAGATATGTCATTTATACCATGATGTAAGTCACTTCCCATTATTATAATGCGCGATCAAAATGAACGTATCTTGTTATTGTAAGATTTGTTGGTCTATGACTCATAATGCATAAGACTATAGGTTTATTAGTCGATCCATGATGCCATTGATATTGGTGTGTGAAAGACAAGAGTATGAGATAACTTGAAAAGTAAAATTGAGCACCATGATCGTGATCACACCCAAGGGTGTTATGATCAAAATGAGGGACGCTTTAAAGGAATTCATGGTAGAGGTCGAGGATACTGTGGTGGATTCAGGGGCCAAGGCTTTGGTGGTGGATGAGGAAATTTTCCTCATGGAACATGTTATAGATGTGTATCTCCTGACCACTACAGGTGTGAATTCCATTATAATATTACTTGTTCTTTTTGTCGGAAGAATCATAACTATGAGGAATGTCTAGACTTATATGAGCATATTATCAAGAAGCATAGAAATGAGAACAAGGGCACATGGATGGTTAGAATACAATGTACCATTGAAAATCAGTGGATACCAAAATTGGCACTAGAACCTGAGGTAATACCTTTGAATATTACTACACATTCTAAAGTTGTGCGCACTAGAGAGATGATATAGCAAAGTAGCCTACTATTACTAAGGAGGAGGTTTTACATGCAAGATACCTAGATCCTACACACCTGAAGGAGGTTTATCTGGAAACCATGGACGTACTCAGAAATATTTAGGGTGAAATACAATGTTTAAAGGAGCAATCACGGAAGTTGGAACAAAATAAGGCGCAGAGATGACTTAGTAAGATGTTGCGCCAAGAGAATATTATTCCATTACTAGGGAATTGGTTAAAGGGAAACACTTTGCACACAAGTATTGAGAATGGATAGAAAATCCTGCATGCTAATATTCCCCCTCATAGATTGGATTATGAAAAGGAAATCACTCTGAATGTTGTTGTGGATGGGTGGATTTTGAGCAATTTATTGATGACACAAGCGTGAAAGTGAATGTGCTTACTTTAGATGCATGGGTATAGATGGGTAGACCTCCATTACAACCATCCTCTAATGTATTGTTTATGGCTAATTAGACTAAGGCCACTCCAATTGGGGTTTTAAAGGATGCATCCATTACTATATAAGGGCCAAGTTTAGTGGGACTTTGAGGTCTTGCACTTACGGGAGCGGAAATCTTCTTAACTCTACTTGGGCACCCTTAATGTTATGTAAATAATGCTAATCTATGGTTCAATAAAGGGGTTTATAAGTTTTGAGAACAAGGAAAAATGAGTTATTATCCCTTTGACATACGGAAATATACACCTTATGTTAAACCTTTGAGTGAGGAATATTTGAAAAGAATTTATGTGTGCACCATTCGAGATCCATAAGTACTTAAATCATCTAAGGAAGGAATCCTCCAGTGGGAGGATGCACAGTCTATTAGTGATATTACAAGTATTTCTTGTGACAATTGGGCGCATGACACCTATGAGATGATTTGGTGTGAAGTAAAAGTTCCTTTGCATGGAGGAGCACACATTTTTGTATTAGGTAGATAGGTAACAACTGGTACACACTGGAGAAGGAGATCCTACAATATTCCTACATTCCATGGAGAAGCATTGGATGGATCAAGTGGAGAGAAGAAATATGTTAGTGTATACCCTGTTATCACCGAATCACAGCACCCTTATGTTTATACAAGTGCATATACTTGAACTCACGGTGTGATTGGATAACATGGGTACTATCTCCAAGTTGTGGGACTTGCTACTTGAGATAGACCTCCAGAGAAAGCTGGTTCTTGCTCCTAAACTACCTGCCACAATCTACTCTAATGCAGGATAAGCTAACTATTCTAATCTAAATTTCCAAGGGACTAGGGAGAGAGAATGCATAAAATGAAAGCCTACACTAAAGCGGTGATACACCAGAAAAGGAGGGTGTGAGAGTAGTCTCCAAATGTGTGAAATACAGAGGCAAAGTGCACACTAGAAGAGGTGATGACAGTTCACCATAATCTAGAAAAATGCATTCACAAAAATATTCCAAACATACACAATGATAATGAATCCTGAGAACATAATAAATAGACACAATATTCTTATAGAAAGATCAAAGGGGCAAGAAGAATACAAGAAAACATAGCAGGGGAGATACATCCACAAACTGGTATTTTATTGCTTCATGATATGCACGTTCAATCTATTACAAGATAAGGGCACGGATCACCATGCAAGGAGTCCACTACAAGGGCCTGCAACACACCGGCAGCTTCATTAAAGCAATTTTGGTAGAGCTTTGCTACCCAAAAACTCTCCCTTTACAATGAGCCCAACACTCCAATTTATAGAAAAAATGAGAAGGAGAAGAGAAGGGAAAATGGAAATCCCAAAATCTGTCCTTCAACCACCTGTAAGAGGCATTAAATTGAGTGAAATGATTGTATATTACTTGCAAAAGGCTCCCCATATTGTCCCATGTGCTGCAGCAGAGAAAGAATGATGACCATGCCTCTTAATTGCACTCCCAACTACCAAATAAAACACTGTTATGAACCCGGCCACGTTTCCTTAAAAATATCAATCAATTTCTAATCAAATCTAGAATTTCTTGATTTCTGTGCATTGGGCTCGGAACCACGATTCCAACGGTACCAATTTTATGTGATTTCGTTGAGAAATGCAAAAGTTATGGCCTTCTAAGTGTGGGCAGCTATTTTGGGCCTACATGTTTTCGTCATTGGGGAATGAGCATTAACCCGACGGAGCCGAAAATGTTTATTTTATTTAAATATATCTACCCTTATTAAAAATAAGAAATCTAGTTTTTTTGGCATAGAGGACGTCGTGCTCGTTCCAGAAAGTCCAATTTTGTGAAAATCGGAGCTCGGAGTCAAAAGTTATGGCCGTTTGAAGTTTCACGGGCCAAACGTTGACTTTTCTTCTCTGCCTTCGGCCGCTTCAGCTTTTCACATCCCACGCGTCCCTTTGTCCCAAATGTCCCAGTGCTGCGTAGGACAAATTCTTCCGAACCGCCCGAAATGGGCTCCCATGTCCCTTTTCTGCCGGTGACACGTGGCGTGATCTGATTGGCTTTCGGCTCCTTCGGCTATCCATGTCCCGCGTCCCTTTGTCCCACTTATCACAAGTGCTGAATTTCCTGTTTAGCTTCATGAACCGGCGGTTCGCGTATCTTGTCCCAACTGTCCCTAAGGATTGTTTGGGACAAATTTTCCCGATTCGCTGGAGTTCTAGCCGGTTCGCGCCCTTTTGTCCCAACTGTCCCGCATTTAAAGTTCTCGTTTCGGTTGATCTGCCATGGATTCGCGTAGCCGCGTACCTTCGGCCCAACTTTTCTGGGCTTCCTTAAGTCTTTTTGGCCGACTTGCATCCTCCATGTATGGATCGCCCGATGTCCCAGTTACTGTTTCAAGAGTTAGTCAATTTTTTCCACTTTTTAGCCAGTTCGGATTTCCACGTCCCGCGCGTCCCTTTGTCCCATTTGTCCCAAATGCTGCGCAGACCGCCTAGCGGCCTTTCGGCCGGTTTGCGCCCAAATGTCCCTCATTTCCCCACCGCCCAGAGGACTAAGACTTAGCCATTTTTCACAATTTTTCTCGCCCAAGCCTATTTTTTTTTTTTACATTTTTAAAACTTGCATTTTCTTCTTGGACAAAAGAGTTAGAAAGAACCCGAGGGGACCCAGAAACATGATTTTTGCCTTGAATCAATATAATTGCTTGGGACTAAATAATTTGATGCATGTTATCAAAATTACCTTGAGGGGTGAATTTTGGATAACATACCCTACGCGGGATGGTAGCACATTGGTGGATGGTTCGCAAGGATAATCTCATAGAATTGAAGTAAGTAAAATTGCTCTAATGTACTGGTTTCTCAGAGCAATGCACCTACTCAAATCTGTATATATCATGGTAATCAACTTGTTCAACACCACATTCAGTAGTGTGAGAGAATCTGGAAAGAGGGGATGGAAGCTTTACCTCCTCACTTTGGGTGCACAAACTTTATTCCACTTTGTAAGGTTGCGCATGTGCTTGGTATGTTTATGCGGAACTACATAGGGAGATTGAAATTGGCAAGAATTGATTGTAGGAATGGTCTATACTTTTGACTACTTCTCTACTAAACCTTTGGTGAGAGAGGCATTATGGGTTATGGAACGCTTGACTATGGGAGATAGTGCAAAGGCTGAAGAACTCATTCAAGAGTTATTTGGTGAGGAAGAACTAAGAGCACATTTTGATGAAATAGATGAGACAAATGTCAAACTATTTAAGTGCACTTTCTTTGAGAAGGAGAAAGGAAATATGGTCTACATAGTGGATGATGAAGAAGTATAAAATTTGGACATTGATCATTCTGAAGGTACATGTGAGGTTTTAGACAATGCGGATAAAAACACGTACGCCTATCATGAACCTATGAAGACCAAGAAAGTGAACATTGGCATGGATGTTGAACCTAAGGAGGCCATAATTGGAGATTATTGGTTTGATTTTGAAGTGGCAAAGATAATTGAGTTACTACGTGATTTCTAGGACTTATTTCCTAGGGGCTACCATGAGTTAAAGGGGGTGCATGAGTCATTAGGTGAGATGAAGATTAAGCTAAAGGAAGGTGCGTGCCTAATCAAGAAGAGACCTTACAGGATGAACCCTAACCTGCATGTAAAAGTTAAAGAAGAAATTGAAAAAATGCTGAAATCTAACATCATTAAGCCCCTAGAAGAATCAGAGTGGGTTAGCCCCATGGTAATTAGTATAAAGAAAGATGGTCGATTAGGATTTTTGTGGATTACAGGGAGCTGAATGTTGCATGTGTGATTGATCCTTTTCCTACGCCTTTCATTGAGGAAATATTAGAAGGTGTTGTAGGGTGTGAAATTTACTCTTTTACATATGGATTCTCTGGGTATCATCAGGTAAGAATTACACAAGAGGATTAAGAGAAGACAACTTTCACCACTGAATGGGGAAGCTTTGCATATACTGTGATGCCCTTTGGTTTGAAGAATGCGCCTACTATATTTTTGCACATAGTTGTTCAAGCATTCTAGGATTTTATTCACAAATTCTTGTAGGTTTACTTGGATGATTGGATGGTATATGTTCTTGTTAAGGATCATTGTGACAATTTGTGCTTAATATTTAAAAATGAAAACAACTAAGCATCTATTTAAACATCAATAAGTGTGTATTTTCTATATATTTTGGAACTATGTTAAGGCATATCATCCGCAAGGAAGGTTTGTTAGAGATCTAGCTATGGTTACACTTATTATAGGCCGAAGGAGCCCACCACCAATGAGTGAGGTGTGAAGATTCTTGGGCCATATAGGGTATTATAGAAAATTTATCAAAGGATATGCAAAGATTATCATGCCCCTAGAAGATTTACTAAAGGTAAAAGGGAAATTCTATTGGGGAGAACTGCAACAATGAGCATTTGAGGCATTAAAGGAGAGACTTACTACAACGCCTATTCAATGTTTTCCCTCATAGAACCAACCATTTCACATACATATGGATGCCTCTAGCACATCCATTAGCACGTGTTAGATCAGATTGGAGAAGGTATTTTAGATCATCCTATTTGCTTTGCTAGTAGAAAGTTGACTTCTGTACAACTGAAGTATATAACTACATAGCGTGAAGCCTTGTCAATGATCTATGTGCCGCATAAATTCGCATTATACTTGCTATCAACCCTTTGTATTTTATACGGATCACATGGCAACATTAAAATACTTAGTTAATAAGCCCATTTTATAGGGCCACATATGTCGATGGGTTATCTTATTCAATAATTTGACTTTACAGATGTGGTAAAACCAAAAGAATTAATTCGCCCGCACCACTTATCAAGAATTTAATCAGGAGAGGACGTGCGAGACAATTGAAGATACAATGTTGGATGCACAATGGTATAGGCTATATCACGTGTCTTCACAATTGGAGGATATTGTCATCTTTTGATGGACATGTATGGTGCTAGAAGTAATGAAAGACTTAGGAAAGAAACAACTTGTAATATGTGATGCACCCTTCATGTTGATTAGTGGTGACTTATACAAACTAGGTCGAGATGAAGTATTACTCTGGTGTGTATTAGAACATGAGCACAAAAATATTATGAAAGAGGCTCATGGTGGTATTACAGGTGGGTATTATACAGTGACGCCACCACCCAAAGATTCTACTAGTTGGATTATGGTGGGAGACCCTGTAAAAGGATTATAAAGAGTATTGTAAGGTGTGTGATCACTATCAACACCTTGGAAAACCTAGACAAAGAGATGAAATTCCTTTGAGGCCTATTACTAGTGTAGAACCATTTGAAAAATGGGCAATAGACTTTGTGGGTCCTATTTCCCCAACCGCATAGAATTGGATTGTGCTACATCATCACTTGTATAGATTATCTTACACAATGGGTAGAAGCAACACCTACAAAGGATTGTACAACAACAAGGTTCTTATGGGAAAATATTCTTACTAGGTATGGATGTCCATTGAGTTTGACAAGTGATAGGGGCACACACTTCTTGAATGAGACAATCAGGATATTGTTGGATGAATTTATGGTCACACACCACAAGACTACACCTTATCACCCTCAAGAAAATGGGACTGCTAAGGCCTTCAACAAGATATTGAGCCAGACCTTAACAAAAATTTGTGATGTTGGAAGGAAAGATTGGGATGATAAATTTTTTGTTGTACTTTGGACATATAGAAACCTACAAAGGTTAAATAAGGCCACACCCTTTCAGTTGGTGTTTGGCATAGAATTAGTTCTTCCCATAGAATTCATGTTACCTTCTTTGTGTATTGTGCACATGAGGTATAGCTGATGAGAAAGCATTATAAGAAAGAATTTACAAGTTAATACAATTGGATGAGAGGCGCACCATAGCAAGTTGGAGTTAGAAGAGGGAAAGGCCGGAGAAGGCATGACATGACAACCATATCATGGATAATAAGTTTGAGGTTGCAAAGATGGTACTTCTTTGTGATTCAAATTTTCTATGCCATCTAGGTAAACTTAAGGTGCATTGGTTGGGACCATATGTTATCACTCATATACTTGAATCAGGCATTTTTCAGTTAGAGGCACTTGATGGAACACGGTTACTCAGTTACTTTAACAGGAGTAGGCTAAAGCCCTACTATAAATAAGTCTTCTTGGTGTTTGTAATAAGGTAGTATTGCCATTTAGTATAGATTTCCCTTCTCTTTTAATGTATTTCCTTCTTCGTTGTTATGCTTTGTCAATTTAGTTTGGTGTTTTGTGTAATAAGTGCATTTATACACTAGAAGATAATTATAATTTGAAGTATTTTTATGCACAGAGGACTGCACATACCATTGGTGTGGGGTGGTTTTATTCAAAAAGGGGTACACATGAGAACATATTGTTATAGGTGCTATTCAAAAATGGAAGGGAGCTACTAGAAAGAATATTGCTCCTAAGGAAGACCATAGCTAGAAATAAATGAATGAACAATATAACGCGAGGTAAGCGGCGCCATAGAAACTACTAGAGGAAGGCATAGTGGCAAGGTACTTCGGCACATGGATGCGCATAGAAGGAGGTATGTAGCTAGAAGGTAGGAAGGTGCACTGAAAGGTTATAGTTGTGGCGTGTAGGTGTATCACACAAAAATTGGGAAAATGGTCAATTAATGAGAGGATTGGTGGTAGGTAAAGGAGCAATAAATGTAATAAATTTTAATAACTCTATATAAAGACGTGATGTAGGTTTATTTCTACCTTTGTGATCACAAGTATTTGAGCGAGCTAAACCAAGAGAAATGTGTTGAGGTGCAGAGAGTTGTGAAACCAAGCATGGAGAGAAGATTTGTGCACAAAAGTGGTTTGTATCCCCATTGGAGAAGGGTTTGAGTGAAGCAGAAGCATTGAGAAGGAGCTAGGGCACCCAATTTAGCTAGGGCACGAGAGCTTACTTGAAAGAGGAAAAATGTGATATTTTTACCATGGCACCAAGGAAAGCACCTGGAGCAGGAAAAAGGGGAAGAAAAAGGTGGAAATCGAGGTCAAAGATGCTCCCAAGAGCAATTTTTTAGAAATGCAGTATCCAGAAGGAGTGATCATCATATGGGATTGGGATTCCCATATTCAAACAATCAAAGTGACTACAACCACCACACCACCGACAACAAGGGGGATTTAGATGCATTGTTGAATAAGAAGAAGAACAAGTGCACGTTGGATGACATGTCAGTATATGATGATGTTGGGGAGAATTTGTTAAAGAAGGTAGGGGTGTATTAGTTGTATAAACTCCCATATTTTAGAAAACCATAAAATCTATACCAATGTCTTATGAGTAGAGTCCATGAGGACTTCTTCTATTTCATCTCGACGGCGGTAAGGATCACCATGCCTTTGATTGCTACGTTGACAGAATGAACAACACATGCACAAAGGTTAGTGGTGATCTAACTGATAAGGAAGTTGTTATAGCCATGAACAAGGAGTTGGGATATGCCAAGGGTCCATAAGGAATGGACATCTATAAATTAAGGAAGTACCCTATGGTGCAGGCAGCCATGCATCTACTCACTAAGTTGAATGATCGGAGAGATGGTCATAGGTAAATACCATGTGGCTATATATTATGAAGAAAATGTCACAAGGAGAAATGTACAACTTAGCTGGCTACATAGTAGAAAAAATTATTGAGGAAGTGTGCACAGTGAGAAAGATAAGTTTTGGCATTATCCTATTATCTCTTGTGTTTATAGAAATTGGAGTGCCTGATGGGTGAAATAACAAAATTTGGGAATACCCCTTAGAAAATAAGTCCCTCATAGAGAGCTTTGAGAATTATTTTTGTGAAGGAACAATGAGTGGCCCATTTAAAAAAGGGTATAACTATGGTATGATCAACTTCACATGGAATTTGAGGAAGAATGGCGCATTCCAAAGGAGTTACACTCAGTAGTGGGAAAGGCAGTGCAGTTCGCGGTGTATCAACATTTTCACATTGTGTGGTTCGCAATGAAGGATGGGACATGGAGTCCCTAGTGCAAAATTCCATACGCCTTCATAGTGTATTACTTCGAGGTAATAGTACATAGGTTTACTGATGCACACCATTTGAGCAACAATGCAGACACGGTAAACTGTGACTACCATACTCTAAGGAAAACATATATTTATCTAGGTCAATCTGCCTATATCGAGAGGCTTATTTTTGATGTTATAAGCATGAAGCCAATAAGTTTGGCTATTGGGGAAAATGGGGTCATGCTTATCTATCTTCAGCTTAAGCCTAGGATGGAAAAGGGAAATTATGTGGAGAATGAGTTTATGCTCCTAGGGCCACCTAAGGGCAAACACACAGTTGAAAATGTGGCAGCTCCAAATCCTTCCTCGACCATAGAAGGATACGAGGAAGAAGAGCTTGACGAGGATAGTGGAGGCTTAGACCATAGAGGCCAAAGGAAGCCCATAGACAAAGTGGAGAGTGAGCATGCAGATAATCC
This sequence comes from Taxus wallichiana var. yunnanensis, assembly GCA_018340775.1. Lineage (NCBI taxonomy): Eukaryota > Viridiplantae > Streptophyta > Pinopsida > Cupressales > Taxaceae > Taxus > Taxus wallichiana. The sequence continues at coordinate 279,012,565 of CM031240.1, forward strand.
CCCATAGACATAAGGAGGAGAGGAAGACTTGGATGTGGGTACAGTCCATGCGGAATTTCCATTTAAGAAGGTGTTTAGAAGAACTAGGACCCAAAGAGCAGGAACATCTAAACCTTTACGAAGGTCACCTCGACTCTCCCCTCAAAAATAAGCACTCGAGAGAAAGAAAAGGATAAATTTGAAGCTTAACAAGGAGGAGGAGGAGTCTGAAGAGAGTGCATCGGAACCCCATCTAGCTTGAAGATGTGGACTAACCCCGAGATGAATAAATGAGAGATGAAGAGGAAGGGGTGAAAGAAGGGGAAGAAACTATGTAAGAAAAATCTAGCGCACCCATCACAACTCAGGTAGGAGAAGGCCCAACTCTAGACCTTGGCACTAGGTTCCTAAGGGGCCAAGGATAAAAATAGAAAGAATAAGTGAAGAGTATGTTGTCCCTAGTATGGGATATACCGAGGACACATACAAAATCATGGGCACTATGGGTCTTAAGGAGTTATATGGGTGGGAGTTGATGAATCCAGATATGGCCACTACGTGTACAAGGAAACAATTATCCTAGTCCATGCAGACTCATATAGATGAACCATATTTTGATGTGTGCAAGGAGTCTTGTGTCTCGTGAAGAGTGAAGAAGGCACCCTAGAGTAGGCACATGATAGTAAAATATACTCTAATGTCTGATGAGAATTTCAATAATGAAATGGTCAAAGTATATGTTGAGGTGGTGTAGAGAAACATTGATAAGGATGCCACCATTCGAGCAATCGCTTGAGAATAACAAGGCTAAAATTATAGATATAACGTGTTTAAAGGAATATAAGGAATGATAACGGGAAAATAGTGAGGCCTTCATTAGCATAACGGAGGAAATTGGTGATTACATCCTTAAAACAAGGACTCATTTAGAATCTCGGAGTTACTCAGACAATTTTCCTTTTGCTACGCATTATGTGTGCACTTTGGTCGATTTGGTGTTAGATGAAGGACCAATTCGGATGCCCACACCAAAATATTTTGAACAAGAGGAAAAGAGAGAAAGGGACTCTATGATTAGAAAAAAATTAACTTATGAGGCATTGCTCCAAACTTTAAAGGATGAGCTGAAGAAAGTCGACCAAGCTCTCAATTTATGTGTGGCACTAGAAGTAGTAATAAGGACCAAAACTATAGTTGAAGATAATGAAGTTCTGGAAACGATGAAAGATGAGACACTTGGGTGCATAGAAATATTGGCACTGGTGAAACAAAAGCATGAGGCCCTCACAACGAGCCCAAGATCCACACAAAGAGAGGATTGATGAGATTGGGAAGCTCATAGCACAAAAGATGGACCTCCTAGAAGGAATGATGTCAGGTATGGCCAATGTTTTTCGGGTACTACATAATGAGAAAGAGAAGATTACTCAGGATGAATTGGATGCCATAGCCATATATATTCTAGAGAATACAAGGACCACGCTAAGTGACTAATAGACATTGGAGGCTGAAAAAAAATGAATATCCAGAGCTAATCCTCCCAGTTGAAGAAGAGGGTGCTGCAAAGTGAAAATTCATTCTTTTGTACAGTATTTCATTAATTATTTCATTCCTTATTCTTTATTATTGGGAACATCAAAAGAATTCCCATTTCTGGGATGACAATGTACTTTAGTGTGGGGTAATGTTGAGAAAAAAATGTTTCTCTAAAGAGAAGACACACAAAGGATGTGTGCGTAGGAACAAGGCACATTTTAAAGCATAAGAAGATAGGTAAGAAACGCACGCCGAACACTTTGGCTCGGACTTAGCCATTTTTATGGATAAGGGCTATTTTTGGAGATAGCGTGTGGAGCACATATAGAGATGAAGACTTGTGCTACATGCAATGGTATTTTGGGAACAAACGGCTGATAAGCGCCATGCATAGTTCAAGCTAATAATAGGATTTATTCTTAGATTTAACTATAGTACATCTATTGATCTGAAAATGGTACTTAATTTTTTTTAAGTACTTAGAAAATTTCCAGATTTTGAAATTTACAGACTCAACATTGATCTTGAGTTAATTTGATCCAATTTTTAGGTGTCTTGAAACCCAAATCCTCAACTCTTCCAAAAAGACCAATTAATCCGATTTTTCAACTTTAAGTGAATCGCTTGAATCTAATACAAATCCATTTTACTTCACAGTTGATTTTTAATCATACACTCAAACTGACATTTGAATCTAAGATGATAAGTGTATTCAAATCTTGTTGTGGGTTATGGATACTGAAAGTTCCTTCAATCCATTTACTCCAGTTTTATACTTATTTTATCAATTAATAAAATTAATCCAATGATGAATTTCAACTGATAAAAAGCTTTTAAAAACTGAAATGCACAAATCCACAAAACAAGAAATTGATAACGGAGTTCACCCGAAGGCTACATCTCCGGATTCACAAAAAGTGAATCGATCCATTAAACGTCCAATGAAGTACAATATCCCTTCAATCTTGACTTAACAGACCTTTATACCTGCAAATGAGCTGATTCAAACCTCATGGAACTCTGCAATTTACCATAATCATTCCCAAGTTCATCCGTGGCTCCTACAGTATTTCTTCTGTTTGTTCCCTGTGCAAATACGTTCAAAAATGTCTACAACTTGAAATATACAAGACCTATACAAATAAGGTTTACATTTCTGGAAACTTTAGGAAATTATTAAAAACTTCCCTTTTTACTTCATGGTCTGATTCGGATCAGAAGTGGATGCAAAATACAGATCTCTGCTTGCCCCTCGTGCCTGTTCTGTGAAACTGCGATGGAAAAATGCCTACACAGAAAAATATATAGCACTTCATGCAACAAAAGTTACCTTTCTAGAAATCTCTCATAATTTTGAACAACTTTCATTTTTACACCAAGTCCTAATTCGAACCATAAGTGCCTCGAAAATTGTGATCTCTGCAAACTGGTCCTTGGCTGTCCCCCTTTTCAACCTACCAAAAGCTTCCCTTTAAATAGATGTGATCTCCTTCTCTATCACTTGCTACAAAGTGGCGGCTTGGTAAGGCTGATTACTATTTTGGAAAATACCAACTTGATCTCCTTCTCTATCACTTGCTACAAAGTGGTGGCTTGGTAAGGCTGATTACTATTTTGGAAAGGGTTCAAATCCCCCTTCCATAGGTTTAGGAGCCCAATTTAGCCATTGACCCCACGTTTGGTGGGAAAGAGATAAGATAAGCCTTAAAATAGCTTTTTGGCCACAAAATCCTCCTTATACCATGGGATTTGAATTTATTCACATGGAATGGATTAAATAGATTTTTACAATTATTATTTTTTAAATCTAAATCCACTACAAACCTGCCAAGTGTCACGCCCATAATATGCCATTTGTCCACGTTAGAGTGTGCCACGTCATCATTTGACCGCAACTTTGACTATGCATATCTTTCGCATACGAACTCAGATTTGGTCCGTTCAAAATGTGTCGGAAAGCTTGCGATGAGCTCTATACCATGGAACTGATTTTGAAACATTACAGTACCATCAATTTTTCCTCATCACCAACTGCCACGTGTCACCTTGTCATTGGTCCACTGGTTGACCTATTGACCAGAGTTGACCCGTTTGGAGGCCCATCTTCGACCGGCGATAGAATTTGCATACGGACTCTGTTTCTGGAGTTCAGCATACCATCGAAAGGTCTCAATAAGCCCTTTAGCATGGTCCAATTTTAGGGAAGTTTAGGGAAAATTTTCATAGTGAAAAATCCTCCGGATCACTCCTCCCCAGTAAGACCATTTTGACCTCAAAATGGAAATTCACTCTGTTGAACTATACACACGTTCTCTGCATAATACAAACATAGAACCCAGTTTATAGCATGGTAATTTTTCCATAAAAATTGCAATAATCAAATGCCAATAATAGTAATATAACCCAATGGCCTAAACTGCAACTGATATGACACTGCAACTGCCATATTCCTTTGTACATCCTGATCCTGCACTCACCACTGTCAACAATGCAAATGTAACCTGCACTCACAGCTTGTTAGTGCAAAACTTGTACATACCATTTGCAACTATACCTAACAGTTACAAATATTAAGTCTATCAATAAGACTTACAAATGTACAAATGTCATGCATAGTAAACAAAGAGTTTGTATAAGTTGTGCACTTACAAACAATGCCTACATGCCACAAATTGCACAATAACAGTATTTTAACTACAATCCACATATAGACATCCGACCAATGATCATGCCCACTGAACTGTACATACTGCTGAAAAATGAAGTTGTAAAACCATTAAAAAAGAAAATTACATCAAGTATTTTAAACCTCACACCGATTATTTCCTCTTTACGATACTTCACCAACACCAAGGCAGAAAAATAAATTTTGTACTTATCCTTTTCACAATTTAGTGGGATTTCCAAAACTACCTTGTTAGTTTGCATGTATTCCACAATCAACTATGCAAACATAAAACTGATAAATTGTTTACCCACTTTACTCAGCATACTGTCCTTTTTAGGGGGTTGATTCAATTCAGTTTTTACCAGGGCCACCGAAGTGGTCAAATTAGTTGGTTTAAAACTTTTATCCTTTTTAACAAACTTTAATTTTTGTTCTGGATGTAGCTTCCAACACTTACCAATTTCATGACCTTGTTTATTACAATGATCACAAAACCTTTGATCCATTTTTTTAGGATCCACATTTTTAGGAACCTTACCTTGACTGCTCTTAGCCGAACCCGGGTTAGGAGAATGCATTTTCTCAAACTGTTCCATTATGGATTTATACTTCCTACACTTGGCCACACAATGATTAGATAAACCACAGAATGTGCACGGATAACTATTCAACATAGCTTGAAAATTATAGCCAAATTTTTCCAGTGTAGATAAGGGATCAATTTGTTTACCTTTCATTTTTGAGCAATGGTAAACCGAAGGTGGGGGGATTTCTATACCTCTCCGTGGTGAATTATTACCAGATCCTCCTGATGAGGATGAACCACCTGATGCTAGCGGGGATGACTCTTTGCTGTTAGAAGCTTTTCTTCTTCCAGCGGTCTTGGAGTTCTCTCCAATTTCCATTTCCCCTGCACTAGCATATCCTAGTCCTGCATAACGAGGTCTCTCCTCAACCAAGATTGGGTTAGTTATACCTTGGTTATTCTTACCAAGGTTAATTCCATTAAAACCCATGTTATTCAAAATTTTAGATCCTATACCTTTAGTGTGCTTTTCAAATTCACCGAGCACTATAGTAGAATCCAAATTAGCTTTGGGTGAGGAATTAAGTGTTGTCATACTTACTGTGCACTCATCTGTCATAGTGGAGGCATCAACAATAACTGGTACCTTGTTAGGTCCATCAATTTGCAACACCATCAAGAGCTCATCCTTAGATTCTAGCTCTTTTCTCAATGTGTCAAGTTTCTCTTCAAGAGCCAATACCTGACATCTCAGGAAGGCATTCTCTTCCTGAATTTGATGATTGCATGCTTCCAGTTCCTCAAACTTGGTCTTGTTGGACATCTTACCCATGATTCCTGCACACCTGTTCCTCCAAACTCTGCACACTGCAAATGAAAGATCAAGCCCAAAATGCAAAAACCAAACTGAACCAAATCAACTGATGCAAATCAAAAGCTAAACCAGCTCTGATACCAACTTGATCTGAAAATGGTACTTAATTTTTTTTTGAAGTACTTAGAAAATTTCCAGATTTTGAAATTTACAGACTCAACATTGATCTTGAGTTAATTTGATCCAATTTTTAGGTGTCTTGAAACCCAAATCCTCAACTCTTCCAAAAAGACCAATTAATCTGATTTTTCAACTTTAAGTGAATCGCTTGAATCTAATACAAATCCATTTTACTTCACAGTTGATTTTTAATCATACACTCAAACTGACATTTGAATCTAAGATGATAAGTGTATTCAAATCTTGTTGTGGGTTATGGATACTGAAAGTTCCTTCAATCCATTTACTCCAGTTTTATACTTATTTTATCAATTAATAAAATTAATCCACAAAACAAGAAATTGATAACGGAGTTCACCCGAAGGCTACATCTCCGGATTCACAAAAAGTGAATCGATCCATTAAACGTCCAATGAAGTACAATATCCCTTCAATCTTGACTTAACAGACCTTTATACCTGCAAATGAGCTGATTCAAACCTCATGGAACTCTGCAATTTACCATAATCATTCCCAAGTTCATCCGTGGCTCCTACAGTATTTCTTCTGTTTGTTCCCTGTGCAAATACGTTCAAAAATGTCTACAAATTGAAATATACAAGACCTATACAAATAAGGTTTACATTTCTAGAAACTTTAGGAAATTATTAAAAACTTCCCTTTTTACTTCATGGTCTGATTCGGATCAGAAGTGGATGCAAAATATAGATCTCTGCTTGCCCCTCGTGCCTGTTCTGTGAAACTGCGATGGAAAAACGCCTACACAGAAAAATATATAGCACTTCATGCAACAAAAGTTACCTTTCTGGAAATATCTCATAATTTTTAACAACTTTCATTTTTACACCAAGTCCTAATTCGGACCATAAGTGCCTCGAAAATTGTGATCTCTGCAAACTGGTCCTTGGCTGTCCCCCTTTTCAACCTACCAAAAGCTTCCCTTTAAATAGATGTGATCTCCTTCTCTATCACTTGCTACAAAGTGGCAGCTTGGTAAGGCTGATTACTATTTTGGAAAGGGTTCAAATCCCCCTTCCATAGGTTTAGGAGCCCAATTTAGCCATTGACCCCACGTTTGGTGGGAAAGAGATAAGATAAGCCTTAAAATAGCTTTTTTGGCCACAAAATCCTCCTTATACCATGGGATTTGAATTTATTCACATGGAATGGATTAAATAGATTTTTACAATTATTATTTTTAAATATAAATCCACTACAAACCTGCCAAGTGTCACGCCCATAATACGCCATTTGTCCACGTTAGAGTGTGCCACGTCATCATTTGACCGCAACATTGACTATGCATATCTTTCGCATACGAACTCAGATTTGGTCCGTTCAAAATGCGTCGGAAAGCTTGCGATGAGCTCTATACCATGGAACTAATTTTGAAACATTACAGTACCATCCATTTTTCCTTATCACCAACTTCCACGTGTCACCCTGTCATTGGTCCACTGGTTGACCTATTGACCAGAGTTGACCCGTTTGGAGGCCCATCTTTGACCGGCGATAGAATTTGCATACGGACTCTGTTTCTGGAGTTCAGCATACCGTCAGAAAGGTCTCAATAATCCCTTCAGCATGGTCCAATTTTAGGGAAGTTTAGGGAAAATTTTCATAGTGAAAAATCCTCCGGATCATCTATTATTAGAATAGTTGCATGTTGATGTGCCATTATAAAGGCACGTGACTATTATCAGTATGTGACCTATTTTGAGAAGTGCATGGGGGTGAAGGGAAAGTCCCCACCTCTATAAATATGTATTAAAATATGTAGTTTAATGTGTGTGATTTATTGTAGAGTTATGTTGTTGGTTCTGATGCACGCATGACTCATATAGATACTTTATAGTGTAAGAAGCTTTTATTTTTATAGTGTTTAATGAAATGGAGTATATTGGTTGGATAATGGTATTATATATAACTAAAAGGAATGATAACCAGATCATACCAAGCCAAGAACACAGATGCTAATCAAACATCACAATCAATAAGATGAAAGAAATTTTCCAAAATAACTTTACATAAAAATTTGCAAACAAATGAGCAACAATATCATATATTATTATGAAACTCAATGAAATACAATGAGAATGTGCCTTTCTTATATAGGCAAGGAATAACAATCTAAGAACCAGTCAAGGTCGTAGATCAAGCCATAAATCATGGAAAGAACTAGTCATCAAAGAACTAGTTAAGTATATAGATTTATGAGAGAACTAGACATCAAAGATCTAGTCAATACCATAGATCAAGGAAGGAACTATACCTAACAACAATATAATATCCCCTAATATATAAATAAATAAAAGGAAATATCCACACACATAAGTGGGTGAGGATAAATACAATAAAGGTAAATAAAATACCTAGGTTAACATGAGATAAGGTAAATATCTACTCTAATACCCCCCTCAAGTGAAGCTAGGGGCCAAAATAGAAGTCGCATGTCCATAGTATGAGTCCCGGAAAATAGGCTCGATGAGGTACTCATGTACAATATATCCATGAAGAAATCTTGAACCAAAAGAAGGAAAGAATATTGCTAAAAGAAAGAGAAAGAAGAAGAAGAAGAAGGAATATGTTCTCATGAACACCCCAAAAGAACAACTTCCGAAACCCCAAGCATTCCATGAAATTTAAGGTAGCAAGGTGATGTAAAAGGCTTCGTAAAGATGTCTGCAACCTACTCACCGGAAGGTACTCCAAGCAAAGAAATCCATCCCGAATGTGTATCTTAATATACTTGCTCCACCGGTGCTCAACTGGGTTGCGATAAACGTGAATTTCCCTTTGGTTGTCACACCAAAGTATAGTCAGTGAATCCTGTGGGAATCCAAACTATATCAATAATTGTCAAAGCCAAATAATTTACTGACTCGTTGTAACTACTGCCCTATACTCTGCCTCTGAAGATGAAAGTGTAATAGCCTATTGCGTTTTGCACGCCCAAGAAACTAGAGAAGAACCAAGACAAAAAGATAGCTAGAAGTGGAACGTCTATCATTAATAGAACTTGGCCAATCTGAATCTTTATAGCTAACCAACTAAGAAGAACCCCTAGTGTAATGTAGGCCAAAGTGGGAAGTGCCATGTAAATAGTGCAAAATACTTTTAGCAGCCTACCAATGACTACTATGAGGAGAATTTGCAAACCGAGACACAAGCCCTATTGCAAATGAAATATTAGGGCGAGTATGGGTCAAGTACATGAGATTCCTAACCAAATACCTATATAACATAGGATCACAAAGTGGTGTGGTACATGTGGAAGTAAGAGTAACTCAGATCGAAAAGGAGATGGACTTGGCTTGCAATCAACCATATCAAAGTACCTAAAAATATCATGGGTGTACTTTTTTAACTCAACTCGAATCCATAAATCTTTCTAAGAAATATACAAACCAAGGAAATAATGCAATAGCCCAAGATATTTCATGTCAAACTGTGTAGAAAGATCCCTCTGAATACTCTCAATGTGGGAAGAAGAGCTGCCAGTAAGTAATAGATCATCAACATACAAGAAAAGAATCACAATATCCTCACCAACATGTTAGAGATACAATGTATGATTAGAGTGGCAATGAACAAAACCATTATATAGAAGAAAAGAATCCATCTTCTCATACCAAGCCCGAGGGGCTTGTTCAAGACCATAGAGAGACCTTCAGAGCCTACAAACAAGAGAAGAATCCTAAGCAAACCCAGTCGTTTACTTGATGTATATTTCCTTTTGTAGATCTCCATGTAAGAAGGCACTCTTCATGTCCATTTGGTATACGGGCCACCCATGTGATACAACAATAGAAAGTAAAAGGCATACATAATCCATCTTGGCAACTTGTGTAAAAGTCTCAGAGTAATCAATACCTTTAACTTTTGAAAAACCCTTTACAACAAGATGAACCTTATAGTTGTCAATGGATTCATCAATGGTGTATTTGGTTCAAGATACCCACTTAAACCTGACCATATTTCTTCCTTTAGGAAGAGATACCAAATCCCAAGTATGATTATTCATCAAAGAAGAATACTCATCTACCATCACATCATCCCACTCTTGTATCCCATGAGCCTTTCAAAAATATTGTGGATCCTCATAAACTTCCTAACACAAAAGTCTAGAACCTGTAGAATGTGTGTGATGATGCCTAGTGGGTGGAAGATCTTGTATGAAAGGATTTGCCCCAGAATATATAGTATGAGCCCACTTAGGCATAATGACAACATCAATGGGAATAAGATCCTCAAGAATATCTATAACCACCTCATCAATCTCCTCAAAGAAAGTATCCTCAAGATGAGAGGAAGAATAAGGAGGCATGGAATAATATGAAGAATCATGAGGAGTGAAGCGCTCATCAAAATTAATGTGTGTTTGAAAAAGAACGTCATGTGTATCAGGATCTAAAAGACAATAAGCTCTCATATCCTCACAATACCCTACAAAGATCAAGGGCTTACTCTTCTTATCCAACGCTTTCCTTTTCTTCTTTGGCATAAAGGCCCAAGCATAGATCCAAAAGACTTGAAAAAATGAGACATCTAGCTTAGTGTTGGACCAAGCTTCCTCTGGAGTCAAATGATCAAGTACTCCATGTGGTGTGTGATTCTGAATGTAGTTAACATAATTAACTTATTCTACCTAGTAAATAGGAGGTAAATCTCTAGAATTCATTATATAGTTAACCATTTCCTTCAAAGTTCTATTCTTTCATTCAACTAAGCCATTCTATTGTGGAGTATGAGGAACAGAGTGTCAGGTGAATAATGCCTTGAGTTACCAAAAATCAGAAAACTCATTGCTGAAGTACTCCCCCCATTATCGGTCACGAAGGTTCTTTATGCAACTAGAAGATTGTTTCTCAACCAAAGCCTTGAAAAATTTGAAGTGTGAAAAAACATCACTTTTTTACTTGAGAAAATAAACCCAAGTACGCCTCAAAAAATTATCAATAAAGGTAAGTATATGCTTAGCTCCATTGAAAGAGGGGGTTAGAAAAACCATCAAGTCACTATGCACAAGCTCAAGTGGTGAAGAAGCTCTCTTAGACAAATTCTTAGGAAATGGATCTTGGTGTTGTTTCCCTAATGCACAGCCAGAGAAAACTCCCTCAAGACAAGAAACTCTAGGAATACCATCTACCATACCATGAGTGCTCAACTCCTTTAAATATCTATAATTTAGATGTCTAAATATTTCATGCCAAAGCTTACTCTCTAAATCTACATGAGAAACCAATCCTATCCCTATAGAAGAAGTGTCATCAAAACCCTCAAAGTGATATAGTATAGAACTATGATCAACAATACCCTGAGAAACCAGTGAATGAGGCTCCAACAAAGTTTGTACTTCTGCTCCATGTGGTGTAAAAGTCACTATTTTTCCTTGACCAGAATGAAAATTTGATATACATAAAGAAAATTTATAGTGATGTTAGGAACATATAGTGCATCTTGGATACTACCACCATCAAGTTGTATATCACCTTTTCCTTTAACAGAAAGGAAGGAAGAATCTCTAAGCTCAATTTTGGAAGTAGAACTCAAACCTAGAGAAACAAAAGACTCCTCGAAGAAGTCATACAATGAGAAGCACCAGAATCTATAACCCAATTGTCTACAAGTGGTGACTGAGATCTCCCAACAACATTAAATGCTTTTCCATGCTGATTAGAAGGAGGTGGTGTGGAGATAGAAATTTTGTGTTTCTTGACTACATCCTCTAAGGCTTGCATTCGCTTATAACACCTATGTTCTTCATAATTACTACCCCCACAAAAATAGCATGAACGACTAGACTTATTCTTGGATTTAGAAGACTCTTAGGTTTTGAGTTGTTTTCTTTGAGTTTAGGAGCATTTTGAGATGGATAAGGTGTTGGCATGTGTGACCAAATACTCCCCATGAGTTTTGTGACATGGACTAACTTCCTCTCATAGATCCTAACTCGACGATTTTAGCGGAGACTAACACCTATGGGTTTTGGTCTAACATAAATTATGGTCCAACAAATGGTATCGAATGACAAGTCATGAGTTTGAAAATCATTCATGTAGGTAAAAATGAGGGGAGATTGTTGGCATATGTGACTAGCACTCCCCTTGAGTTTTGTGACATGGACTAACCGCCTCTCGTAGATCCTAACTTTGACAATTGTAGCAGAGACTAACACCTATGGGTTTTGGTCTAATGGAAATCGTGGTCCAACAAGGTGTGGATTTGGTTTTACTATTTGGTTTTCCCTTTCCCTTAGGATTAGATGCAACTAATGCCTTTTGAGAGGTGGAAGACTCAAGGTGAGACAATTTAGATTCTTCCCTAGTAAGTCTTTCACAAAATGTTTCTAAGTTAGGAATTTTGAATGTGTCACCTAAGGCATCCATGCTAGAGAAAAAGGTAGAAGCAAAAATTTGGAATGGTCCTCTCAACTTGGATAGAATCAAGTCAACACACTCTTCATCTTTCTTATCTCTTCCACTCCCCTTCAACTATGTCAACAAATGTTTGAACTTGGTAAGATAGTTTATAATTGTTGGAAAATCTTTAGGATTAAGAGAGGTGATCTCAATGTCAAGTTGCATGGCTCTCATATGATCCTCCTTACAAAATAAATCCTCCAATTTCTCCCAAATTTTGAAAGGAGAGTAAAATTTTTCCAACTGAAATAAAATATTGTCACTTACATTAGTTCCTATCAAACCCATACACTCATCAAATTTGCATTGGTACTAAAATTTCTCATATTCTCTAGTGAACACCGGTTGTTTTGAAGAAGTTCAATCCCATAATCCTTTCACTTGATTATTGTTTCCATTCTTGGTTTCCATGTGTGGTAATTATGTGTTGTTAATGTCTCAACATTATCTAATGTAGAAGTAGATGCCATCCTAAAAACATCACCAAAAGAAATACAAGAACTAAGCAATGCAACAAGAGCGCCAAACAATGCAACAAGACCCCCTAGATTTTGACATTTTATAATGAGTGTGTGTTACAATAAGGCACTTTATAATTATAGTGTGATTCTTAAAATAAATATTTCCAAAGGAGAGATCACGGAAAACAAGAACTTTTGCAAAAATGACACTCAAAACCGAGTTACCGATCAAAATTTAAAAGCTTTTCAATATTATGCTCAACTATTTGTTTTAGTTTCCACTAAAACAAAATAAAATGCTCTTTCCTTCACCACACATTTAAAATGAAAGGGGCTAGAGTTAAGCAATCACAAGATTTAAGCCCTCATATGACTAGACCATATGAACAAGGGCTAAGGATTTCAATGGGTGTGCGAAAATAAAAACCTAGACATTTTTATGCACAACAAAAAAACTCGCTACCTCCGTAAATGGTCGAGTTTATATTCGATCTTAAGGTTTTTCCACCTTATGGGTCTAATGGAATCTTCTTCTTTGTATTAAAATGCACGCAGAAACAAAATATGAGAAAATCCAAAATATATGAATATATAAAGAATTTATTTGTAAAATAAAACTTACGTATGAATGTCAATAGATATCTCTTTGCTCTAATACTAGAAAAGGAACAATAACCAAATCGTACTAAGCCAAGAACACAGATGCTAATAAAACATCACAATCAATAAGATGAAAGTAATTCACCAAAATAACTTAACATAAACCTTTGCAAACAAATGAGCATAAATATCATATATTATTATGGAACTCAATGAAATACAATGAGAATGGGCCTTTCTTATATATGTAAGGAATAAACATATAAGAACCAATCAAGGTCATAGATCAAGCCTTAAATCATGGAAAGAACTAGTCATCAAAGAACTAGTTAAGTCCATAGATTTATGAGAGAACTAGACATCAAGGATCTAGTCAATACCATAGATCAAGGAAAGAACTAGTCAATACAATAGATCAAGAAAGGAACTATACCTAACAACTAGATAATATCCCCCTAATATCTAAATAAATAAAAAGAAATATCCACACACATAAGTGGGTGAGGATAAATACAATAAAATTAAATACAAGTACCTAGGTGAACATGAGCTAAGGTGAACAGGATGTTAGTGCACTATGAAATGTTTATGATTAATTATGGATCGAACATTTATTATCAGCATCATACTAACATCCCGCATAAGAAAATCTAAAGAGGGACTTAGTACCTTTGCGCACTTTGGGTGAGTGCTCATCTCGGAGCTAAGTGATGTGACAAAGGCGCCTGGGTTTTCCATAGTAGATTCAAGGATGCATTAGTTGGCACATGAAAATTTTGCATGGGGACCCAAGCCTTGCAAGGATGATGAAACATAGAGTTGAGAAGGTTTTAGAAGTGGAATGAAGTAAAATAATGTCCTTTTCTTTATGAACAATCGTTAAGAATCCAAGGAAGCTAAAAACACTAGTTAAGACCTAATTTACTAGTGATGTAGGAGCATCAAGAGAATAAGATGTTATAGGATCTATTTTACTAAATTTGATATTATAAGACTACATAATCTTGCTTGAGCAAGTAAATCTAAAAATAAAATTAACTATAGTGGAATCATAGTTGTGCTAGAGGTGGAAATTAGGTGTCATAAGTGTAATTAAGGTTATTATTAAGGTGTATTAGGATATAGAAGTTGTTGAGAATGAATCAAGAGGGTCTAGGGATGGTATTGGGTCATATCCTAGAGTTAGTAAGGATCTTGAGTCTATATAGGAGTAAAAATAGGTGCTTTGATAAGTTAAGTCAAGAAACAAGTTATTTTAGGAGAATTAGTCATGTATCAGTTGAGGAGGGAATCCAAGAAGATATGATGAAGAGAGATGATGATGTAGAAAAATTGTTGCGAGTAAAAATTGTCTGAATTTTTCTTAAATGATGGTTTTGTATAAACCGTATAGTGTAACCCCATGTTCGCAAAGAATTGAATGATGGCAGTCATGCAAAAATGGATCTTTGGAGATATATGAATTCTTGATTAGTTGGGGCATGGTGAGGGAAGCATTACCAAATATTTATAGCTTTTGAAACTGTGTTATTTACCTTGTACCTCAAATTGTTAGCTCTCGGCCTTAAATTAGGACCTCTTGATAAAATAACTTCCCACACAAAGAAATGTGGCTTAAATTTTGATATGTTGATGGGTTTTTAATGTTATTCCATTCCTCCAAGTTTCATGACCTAGCTCGCACGTGTCAAAAATTTATATGCATTTTGACAAGATGTTGTACAGAACAGAAAAGATGTTGAATTAAGGTGCATTATTGAGAAAACAATGATCCATGGTCTGAATTTCAACAAGGAGCATGTTAGGGACTTCTTAGAAGTTCTTTAGCCTTCACTCAAGCCAGATCATCACTTGAAGGTATTGTTGTTATAACTAGAGGACATAAAAAGGCCTAATTTGTATGTTACTTTACAAAGGCTGTGTAATTCCGTACAAAGGAATAGGGTACAACTTTTTGGTAT
The DNA here is from genome assembly GCA_018340775.1 of Taxus wallichiana var. yunnanensis. Lineage (NCBI taxonomy): Eukaryota > Viridiplantae > Streptophyta > Pinopsida > Cupressales > Taxaceae > Taxus > Taxus wallichiana. The sequence continues at coordinate 279,027,712 of CM031240.1, forward strand.
GTTGGAGTACACCATAAAGGGTCTCATAATCATCAATCTGGTAGTAAGTTTATTTAGACCCCAAGGAGAGATTATAGGTAAGTGAGAAGAATATGGATATGAATTGGGTCTAAGCACCTTGTAATAGGCTAGAAAAATTGTCTTAGGTGGGTTGAGGGCAGTGAGGAGCCTATCTTATGCTTTTGAGCATCTAGACTAAAAGAGGCCTATCTAGACCTAGGCTTAATGATAGGAGCAATGCATGTTTGAGGTTGCTTTGATGAATCAGGCTATAGAATGATGGTAAAGGGTATGCAGAAATGATATAAGAGAAGAATGGAGGTTTATGAGCTTGGAGCCACAATCAAGAGCCAATAAGTATATTTACTTCATTGTTTGCTTTCATATGAACACTAACACTATTGCAAGTGTGTAGTAAAGCTATAAGATGTGTCTAAAGTATATGAATGGTGCAATGGAGATTATTGTGGAGATCCTCAGTGCAAGGGAGGTCTGAGCCAACATAAGTAAGTATAGAACCCTCTCCAAAAGGATAAGGCATACAAAGAGGGTAAGTTTTCAAAACAAGAAGAAATTAGGCATTTTGAGATTAAGCCTTGCACCATTTTTGGTATCAGAGTTGGTTTCTCTAAGATAATTAGATATATTGCAAAAGTTTATAGTATTGAGATTGATTGATTGATAGCCTAAAAGTGATTATTGAAGTATGGAAAAGTTTGAGAAACCATCATTGCAGGGGATAATGAAATTGATTCAGGAAGGAGTCATGGGAAAAATGGATGACATGATGAATGCACAAATGGATATGAAGCATGAAATCAGGAACCTAGAGACAAGGATGACAAGTATGGAAGCAATATGCTCAGGTATAGAGAAGTTAGCTAATGGAGATGATGATCACAGGCATGGAAAGTCATTTTTACTAAGGAGAGTACTACAACAACAAACCAAATCATGAGATCCAGTTTGAAGGAGGAGTCTATTCAGACTAGATGCAAAAAGGAGGTAAGTGTTGCAATGTTATTATAGATAATGGTAGCACAGACAACATTGTCTCAGAGGAAATGGTTAGAAAATTGGGTCGAAAAGGTTAGTTCACCCTACTCCTTATATAGTTACATGGGTTCAGAAGGATCACCAAATTCTTGTAAATGAACAATGTAAATTACCTTTCAAGATTGGAAGTTTGCATGATGAAGTTTTATGTAATGTAATGTCTATGGATGTGTGTCACCTACTCCTAGGTAGGCCATGGAAATATGACAAGAAGGTAGTGTATAATGGAAGGTTGAATAAATGTTTTCTAACAAAGAATGGAATAGAGCATGTGTTGGTACCTTTGATGGATCAACATGTAGGTATTGAAAGGAGAAGCATGGTATTTGGCTTCAAGGAGTTTGTTGAGAAGACCAAGAATCAGGTCTTATCCTTCATGAAAGATGAAGGTGAGGTTGATGGAAGAATGCAACAGGTAGAGTTCAATGCATAGGACTAAGAAACAAAATTCAAGGCTGATAAAGAAGTCCAAATGAGGCCGAGAAATAACACGAAGTTCTTGAGGAAAGATAAAAGTGACCAAGAAATAAATTTGGATCACCAAGGTAAGTGTGAAAACAACAAGTAAAAAAGTGGTATTGAGGAAGAGAAAACATGGAACAAGATTCTAGAAGACCTCATGGAGGGTCATGAGAAGCGGGATCCAGAAGAAAATAATTATGATACAACACCACGATGGTCGACAATGGTGAAGGAGAAGTTGATAAGAAGAATGTAGGGTTTCAACAAGATCAAAGGATGCTATTGACATCTAAAGAAGACAATAGATGTATATTTTTTGAATCTAATCTGCTTTATAAGTGTGAAATTACATGTATGCAGATAAGACTCTAATTAAGAGCATGAGCAATAAATATGCAAGTGAATAGGACAGAAAAGAGAGAAAATGAATTCCTATGAGGGAATATGGGTGTTTTCAAACCATTCAAGAAGATTAAAAACAACATAAGGAGCAGTCAATTGTTAACCAAAGAGGTATAGAATTAGGGAAAAGGAAGGGAATGCAGCCAAACACATAGATAAATTCAAGAGAAAAAAAGTGAAAGCTGGAATGATAATGAAGAAGTTTTGAAGGTAACCATATAAGAGAACAAGGTAAGGCAAGAAAATATCAAGACAAATAAGTGAAGATAATCAAAGGAAGACACATGCATGTCATAACTCAAGAAATCATACTTAACAAGAAAAGAATGAGATTCAAAAATGAGGATTGCACTTCAAGTAAGTATGAAAATGACATATACAAGTAGATTGTTGTCCAGAAGAGCATTATAAAATCATTCAAAGAGTATACATATGGAGAAAGTATGAGGCAAGCCAAGATTGTAGCAAGTCTACAAGAGTCAAAGAAGATAGGAATTCTAGGTGGTAGTCAAGGCTTGATGGAGTATCCAATCAACTATCTAAACCCACAAGGAAATGTTTCGCAACAAAGTGGAAGAGAGAAATGCAATTTGGATGCTTGGAAAGCATGGAATCATGGAAGTAAGTCCTTTACACAGTCTTTTGGTGGAATATAAGTTTCTTAGGACTATTATTCTTTAAATAAGACAAGATATGCAAACCGAGGACACCAAATCTAGTTCAAAAGATGATAGAGTAACTCATGGAACATAGTTGATGCTAAGAGAACATGAATTTGAGGTATGGTATGATTCTTATTGTTCTTTTGAGAGGCTTAGAAATATTTTACATACTTGTCAAAACTTGGTTGGGAAAAAAGAGAGTTGGTTGGCAAGAAAAGAAATAGTGGAAAGTTGTATAAATTACACCTTAGTGGCCTTGAGGATAGGACCTGTACAACATATTGTACAAAGGCAAGATAGTAGTTAGTTAGAAACCTCTTTGGATGCAAAATAGTGCATGCATTAAGACCAGCTACACAATTCAAGATGAAACAAACTTAGAAATGGAGAATTATAAACAAGTCCTAGAATGTGAAGCAAGTCAGGTCAACAAGAATCATGCAACTAGTCATGATGGTTAAGTAATATCTATCTATAGTCAAGAAGGACTGGTAATTCTACTAAAAAGGAAAGTCAAATGGAGTATAACTCAGCACAAGAAACACTAACAAGTCTAGTACAAGGAGAAAGTAAGCATGTTAATAAGCTAGAGGAACTAACAACTATAAAAACAAAATAATATTATATAGCTAAGGATGTTTTAGACCACGATGAAGGTAATAAAAATCAGTTACAGTGGTATGGAAGGACAAAAAAGGAAACATGGAGACTCACAAAGGATGTAAAGGGGTTTGACTTCAATATTGAAGATTTCTACTTCATCAACAAGAAGGAGCTTATTGTGAAGATGAGAAGAAATGGGTGATAGAACAAGTTGAGAAGGTGCTCAAGCCTTGAGATTTGATGCCCAATATAGTCCTAGAAGCCATGGTTGCAAGAAAACATGAAGGATGCAAGGAAGAGTTGAAGTCCATGATGAAGAATATTGAAAACAAAGATAAAGAGACAAAAAAGAAAGAAAAGAACATGAAAAATAAGTACAAGTACAAGTATAGAGTGGTGTTAGGGAGAATGGAAACAAGAAAGAAAAGGAGAGAGTACAAGAAAATAAGAAGGCACAAATAAGTCAAAATGTACCATTGTAAAAGACAAGGAAGAGGAAGAAATCACAATGTTGCATTGAGTAGGAGCTCAATTTCTTCTTGGTGGGTAATCTGATGCAGGAGCATCAAGAGAATAAGATGTTATAGGGTCTATTTTAGTAAATTTGTTATGATAAGACTAAGTAATCTTGCTTGAGCAAGTCAATGTAAAAATAAAAGTAACTATAGTGGAGTCTTAGTTGTGCTAGAGGTGGAAATTAGGTGTCATAAGCCTAATTAAGGCTATTCTTAAGGTGTATTAGGAAATAGAAGTGGTTGAGAATGAATTGAGAGGGTCTAGGGATGATATTTGGTCCTATCCTAGAGTTAGTAAGGTTGTTGAGCCTATCTAGGAGCAAAAATAGGTGTTTTGGTAAGTTAAGTAAGGAAGAAACAAGTTATTTTAGGAGGATCAGTCATGTATCAGTGGAGAAGGATGTCCAAGAAGAGATGATGAAGAGAGATCATGGTGTAGAAAGATTTTTCAAAGCATAATAAAGATGTGTAAGATTTTTGCAGGTAAATTTGTATGAAATTTGCTTAAATGAGGGTTTTGTATAAACTGTACAGTGTAACCCCCTATTCTAGCCAAGGCTTGAATGATGACAGTCATGCAAAAATGGAGCTTTGGAGATCTGTGAATGCTTGATTAGTTGGGGCAAGGTGAGGGAAGCACCACCAAATTTTTATAGCTTTTGAAACTGTGTTATTTGGCATGTAGCTCAAATTGTTAGCTCTCAGCCTTAAATTAGGGCCTCCTAGTAAAATAACTTCCCACAATCAAATTTGGCTGAAATTTTGATATGTTGATGGGTTTTTGATGTTATTCCATTTCTCCAAGTTTCATGACCTAGCTCGCATGTGTAAAAACGTTATATGCATTTTGATAGTATAGTTTGCACAGTAACAGAAAATATGTTGAACCGAGGTGCATTATCGAGGAAAACAATGATCCAGGGTCTGAATTTCAACAAGGAGTATGTTAAGGAATTATTAGAAGTGTTTTATCCTTCACTCAAGCCAGATCATCACTTGAAGGTACTCCTGTTATAACTAAAGGACATAAAAAGGCCTAATTTGTATGTTACTTTACAAAGGAGGTGTAATTCCGTAAAAAGGAATAGGGTACAAATTTTTGTTATGTTAGAGTACGCCATAAAGTGTCTCATAATCATCAATCTGGTAGTAAGGTTGTTTCTATAAATCTTAAGATATAGAATGATCTGTGTGTTGGGAGGGCTAGAAGCCAATTAGGCCTCAAGGAGAGATTATAGGTAAGTGAGAAGAATGTGGATATGAATTGGGTCTAATCACCTTGTAATAGGCTATACAAGTTGTCTTAGTTGGGTTGAGGGCAGTGAGAAGCCTATATTATGCTTTTGAGCATCTAAACTAAAAGAGGCATATTTACACCTAGGATTAATGATAGGAGTAATGTATATTTGATGCTTCTTTGATGAATCGGGCTATAGAATGATGGTTAAGGGTATGCGAAGTGATATAAGAGAAGAATATAGGTTTATGATCTTGGATCCATAGTCAAGAGCCAATAAGTATATTTACTTCATTGTTTGCTTTCATATGAACACTAACACTATTGCAAGTGTGTAGTAAAGCTATAAGATGTGTATAAAGTATATGAATTGGGAAATCGAGATTATTTTGGAGATCCTCAATGGAAGGGAGGTCTGAGCCAACATAGGTAAGTATAGAGCCCTCTCCAAGAGGTTAAAGCATACAAAGACGGTAAGTTTTCAGAATACGAAGAAATTAGAAATTTTGAGATCAAGCCTTGTATTGACTAGTGAGGGAGGAAATATTGATGGTGTGGGATCAATATACATTGGATCATCAAATTTCATGATTAGAAGATGTAGAGGACTCTCCCAACCTTCAGATGGTGATGGTTTTAAGTCTTAACTCTAGGTGGAACCCACTCATATTTTCTTGTTTGTAGGAAAGAGTGTTTTTCTCTCAAATTTTCCATTAGACCTAATATAAAAATTGGTTTTCAGAGTTTTATGGGAGATATACTATATATTTTGAGTAATTTCAGAACTTGGTGAAGTAAGTTGGTTGTCTTCACAAGTCCAAATAGGAATACTAATGTTTGGTGCTAGAAGGAAGTTTGTAGTAGTCATGGAGAATGGAGGTTCTTGGGCACTTGAGGACTTGGTGATGATGGTTGATGGCCCCGGGGTGTTTTAAAAATATATTGTGACAAGATAAACTATTTGGTTGAGCTTTACGAGTCAATTTTTGTGGTATATTTGAGGTCACAAGTTGACCTACTTGACAAGATTTTAGGACAATGATGGTTCCTTGGTGAAATTGGTCTGAAAGAATAATATCTTGGATTGGTTTATGTTTCCTATCAATTTGAGAGTGATGAGTGGTGAAAATGTATCCTACTCCATGAATTTATAGGTTTTTAAAGTATCAACAAAGGTGTAAGAAGGTCCTACTTCCAAGACTAGTTTCGGGAAGATCAAGTTGCTTGAAGGAAAAAATTGTTTTAGTGGATCTATAGGTTAAATCATAATGTATGGCATGGTTAAAAGTTGTCGTTGGGTCACCGTATTTCCAATGAGTGGTTTAATTCCATAGTTAATGTGTTGAGTGAACCTAGGTCTTCATATTTGAAGATTGGTTAGCTAAAGGTCCCTAGAATGAGTAGGAAACAATCCTACTTGACGATGATTTGGATAAAATGAATGATGCAAACATTCTTAAAGTTATGGGAGATGTTGAGAGGAAGTTCATGAAATGTGTGGAGCTTTATGAGTCTTGAAAAATATATTTTTTCCTTTAATTCCATGGAGTTTTCGTTGGAGATGAATTTATTCTTCTTCGCCTAGCTATGCATTTTGAGCATCTTAGTGCATTTCCAACCCATATGGGTATTTCATATGATTTATATGTTTATTAATGTGTTTTCTTGTTGGTATAACTGACCTTAATGGTCATGGCTGACAAAGTAGTGTTTAGGAGATGAATTGTATTTAGGTGAATGCATTTGTTCATTATGAACTTGTTGTGAGTGAGAGAAAAGTGCAAGCTAAGAGAGTGTGTGAAAGAGGTTTGATGGAATAATGAAAGAGCTGAAAGAAGGCATGAAGTGTTGAGAAAGATAGAAGATAAGTGAAGCAAGTTAAATTTTCCTAATCATCCCATGAAAAATAAATATTGAACGAAGTAGGATAGAATGTGTTTGAAGAGGTTTTTGAGGTGTGTGAGATGAATTTGTTATCACAATTTGTTGTAAGAGAAACATACATCAGTGGTCATCTTTATCAAGTGGTTGAGTTTGTTTTTGATCATCTTGGGGGTAGTATATTCCTTATGTAACATGTGTTATACTAAATAGGAGTGTGTTCTCATTATGAATTTGGCGCTTCACTAAAAAAATCTTGTGTGATGTGTCATATTCATGGAATTCTTTTGGTTTGAGTAATATAATTAAATTTCTTAATGGGTATTCTTCCCCTCAAGGGTTTTCCAAATTACACCTTGTGTACTCTCTTGTTAAATGTTCTTATAAATGATAGTTGTATGTTAATAAGCACACATTAATGTATGGTACAATGTTAATGGTTCACATAAGTTAAAGTAATTGAAGTAAAGGTTTTGAAGGACTAGCTAACCCCCTCTTAGTCCATTGTGCTTCCAACACTATTCCTCTACCTAATCAAGTTATGATCCTTCCCAGCTACATCATTCTAACAATGTTTCTTTAGATCCCTAATAGCTAAAAGTAGCAAAAATTTTATGGGTGATTTCTCACAAATCGGGGCACATAGGAATGTACCATATGAACCTATAATTGGGAATTTGGTCCATATAAAAAAATTCTAAGTTTCTCCCATCTCCCATCTATTTTCTCACAATCGCAGCAAGTGAAACATGTAAAACCCTCAATTAAGATTGATATTAGGGTGTATGGAGAAATATTTTGTGATGGATAGCTCATGGAACCAAATAGATGGTGCCCACACATTCAAGTTTGTTGTTAGACACTATTGGAGGTGTTATTCCATTGATGAACCATCTCAATTCTTCCTATTTATATTGGCTCAACAATGTATCTTAAGTGCCCCAAGGGTTAAATGTAGCCAATATTTGATGGGTGATTTCTTACAAATTGTGACACCTAGGAATTTCCTATGTGAACCTATTATTGAGAATCTAGTCTACCTATAAAAAAAATCTTGGTTTCTCTCATCTACTTCCTATTTTCTCAAAATCACATCAAATGAAACGTGAAAAAATATTCAATTAATGTCTAGGGTGATATTTTGTAATCGGAACCTCATGGTACAAAAATGGTGTTGACAACATGTTTGAGTTGGCCATCGAGATAATATTTAAGGTATTTTTCCACTTCCCAAAAATCCCATTCATTCCTAGCTACATAAGTACGATAATGTCTCTTAAGCAACATGAGAGAAAAAAGAAGCAAAACTTTGACATGTGATTTATCACAAACTGTTTCACTTGGGAATTTCAAGCCTAAACCTTCAATTGGACATCCGGTCATCTAAAAAAACCTCTCTTAGTTTCTCCCATCTCCCAACAATTTTCTTGTAGTCACATTGAATGAAACACAACAAAAACCTTCAATTAATGTTGGTGTTAGAGCATCTAGGGTGATATTTTTAATCAAAATCTCAAGGCACCAAATTGATGGTGCCTACATGTCTGATTGTTTCATTAGATTTAATTGGAGGTGTCATTCTGCCATGTCACTATCCCTGGTCCTTCTTGGCTACCTCAACTTGATGATGTCTCTTAAGTTCCCTAAGAGTTAAAAGTATCCAAACTTTGATGCGTGATTTTTCAAACACCCCGACATCCGGGAATGTATCATCTAAACATATGGTTGGGTATTTGGTCCATCTAAAAAAATCTCATTTTATCCCATATCATGCCTATTTTATTGAAGATGCAATGAATCAAACATGGAAAACACCATCAATTAATGTCGGTGTGAGGGTTTTAGGGTGATATTTTTACTTGGAACCTCGTGACACCATACTAATGGTACCCACATGTCTTGGTGGGCCATTAGAAGCTATTTGAGGTTTCATTCCACTAACCAACTATTAGGTTAATTATTAATTAACTATATATTAATTATGCATTTGATATTAATTAATATATTTATTGTGTATATGGTTATATGATAAACCATATTATTATTTTATTCAAAACATTATGGATGTAATTTGTTTTAAGCTATTGTATTTTAAATTTTTGTAATTTGCATTTGTTGCAACTCCTCTTTTGTTTGTATCCTGGCTATCTAATATGTATAAATATTGTAGCCTGCACCATTGTACCTAGTTGATTCAGATTAATATATTACATAGGCTTCCATCCCTATTTTACATTTGGTACCAGAGTGAGAATCTGGACCTGTGAAGGTGTGGAAAGAGAGAGCAACAAAGATAGAGGAGATTGGAGAAGTGTTTACAGTAATTGAGAGCCCGTGTAACCTCCTCCTGCAACCTCCCAACCCCATTCGTGCCTCCCCACATCCTCTTGTTTGTCCCGGGTTTTTGGAACGTAATTTTTTTGCATTTGGTGCACCTAGCACCAGAAAATTTGTTGAATTAAAAATATTTTTAGAAATTATTAACTTTTCCCTAACAGGGGTACTGTCTCTAATTTAGAGAAGCATCTATTCTCTGCTACATTAAGGATTTTTCTATGGTTGGAGAAAATATTGCTAAAAATTGGTGATTCAAGCTCTCTGTGAGCCCCTACCTTGTTGAATATCTCTTCACCGTGCTGGTTACAGGGTATATACACCGGGTTAAGCGCATCCTTTCTAAGCGACATGAGCAAACATAGCATTTGAACCATGATGAGTTGATCCTCCACTATGCTCAAATTCCATTCAAATCAGATTTCCCTATTTTTGGCACCGTCTTTGGCCGGACAGCTTATTGCATTGATCGATAGTTTCATTGGTCTTGATTAGCAAGGTGGAGTGAGCTCCCAACCCCGGGCGAGTTCATTGTTGCTTTAGCAAATTTTGGTCAGTCATCCCTCCACACCAACATAGAGCCTTTTATTCACATCGAGTGACTCTGCACACTATTCCACAAAGCTTCAAATCATCCCTCCTATGGTGCCAAATCCATGATATGTAAATAAAAAAGGAGGATTATACAAATCAATGGAAAAAATAAAACAAAGCGGTGAGCAAATTAATAAACAACGACATGTTTTTTCGAAGAGATCTTGTTCCTCCGACCACTCCAAATCTACACGATCCTGCACAAGAAAACAAAAATGTGGATTAAGAAAAAGCGTGGCATAAAATGAATGAACATTTTCTACAATAAAGATCCACACTCTACAAAAATCAACAAATCAATTTGCAAGCAAATAAAACACAAAGTGAAAGCCAAACAATATAAACGGTAGTTGAATTTTTGAAAAGGAGATCCGATTTCTATGTAGAAAAGACCTAATCCACATGCAATCTCGTCCTCCAACACGCATGAGCCACGTGGGACCTTTGCCACATCATTTTTATGAGGTAAGTCACTTTTCATCTGCTTTAAATACAATATACTTCATTTCATATTTCAAGCGCTCATAGAGCCTAGTTGGTAAGTGAAAGTGACTTGGGTGGATGAGGTTTGGGGTTCAAACCCCACCCCCAACCTTATTTTTAAACCAATTTGGATTTAGCGGCACATTTGGAGAATCTGCTAAGTTTGGAGGTAAATTTGGTGTAAAAACCACCTCTAAACAACTAGTTATAGCTAAAACTACCTCCAAATATTTAGCAAGAAAAACCCTAATTTAGGGTTAAAAAATTTCCACTAAGCCTTTTTTTTATTTTGGAAACATTTTCCAAAGGAAGACCATCCAAAAACTTCATCTTGGGCCTCTTTTTAATGGTTTCCAACATCAAGGGTCATTTTGGGCTCCGGAGGCCACTAGGCCCATGCAAAACAAAAAAAATTATCTCCTACCATTCAATTTTTTCTAAATTTTTGAATGTAATTGCATGCTTCATCATATTGTACTAATTTTCAGGTTACCATAGTCAACCAAAAATATTGTAACTGCTTAGAAACTGGCAGATAGTTGTAATAAAAAATATAAAATTGGTTTTGTAACACTCACGAGATCCTAGATCTCATTCACGCAGCATTCGGTATATACAATGCCTCTGGGAAGCACTTATGGGTAAATTTGTCATGACTACTACTACACTTAACACCTAATATAGCTACAACAACGTCATTTGGGCATCGACCCTTTAAATCGATGGGGAGTAATAAGGTCACAGTGCACACACTATGAGCCATCTCATCCATCTATGAATGATTGCATGACATAAATCCAAACTGAGAAATTATCCAAGTATATAGCGAAGTTACATGTGTGTATGAGGATATTTCTTTGAGCCTAGTGTCAATAATCAGATAGAACCCTTTTCAAGATCTTGTCTTGGTACCACGTGTTGAATTCTTTCACATACGTTAACGCCTCTTTCACGTACTCACGAGTATATAGAAAGGGTGAGCTTCTTCCATGTACCACTAGGTATATCAAAAGGCACGTATATAGAAAGGTTTGGTATATCGAACTAATGGTATATAGATTGGGAGACCTTATACCTAGAGTGATAAGAGCCAAACCCTATCAGTGTTTTTTGCAAAATGGGCACCAATGCCCCCAAAGTTTTTTCCGATTCACAACTACTAAGAGGAAACAACTATGCTACATGGAAGACAAAAATCAAGACACAACTTGAGTTTGAAGAGATCTAGCTTGTTGTGACTGGTACTATGACCAGATTAACTACTGATACAACACAACAATGGCAGTTTGATAGAGCAGATCAGAAAGCCAAACTCATCATCTTGTTTGGAGTGTTCGATGATGTGTAACCCCACATTCGTGATGCCACAATAACAAAGAAGTGTGGGATAAGTTGAGCATGGTGTATGAGGCCAAAAACAAGAATGTCATTCTAAATTTGCAGAGTCAGTTACACACACTAAAGTTCAAACAAAATGAGAAAATCGAAGCTTTCTTAAGAAGAGTTGTAGAATTGAGGGCTTCACTTCTAGCCCTAGAGAAACATTCAAAGATGATGATCTCGTTCCCATTTTTTTTAGAGCACTCCCTTCTTCATGCCATATTTTTGTAACAACACTAAACTTGTCAGATATGACAGTTAGTTTTGAAAAATTGGTAAACCTACTATAATAAGAGGAAGCAATGCACAATAAGGATGATGAAGAAGAGAAGGAACTTTCTTCACATCAAAAATGGAAAGGAAAAGGTAAAGGAAAACCTAATTCCTATCAAAATTCCCAACATCAAAATCAATATCACGGGGACAAACAATAAAATAAGCAATGTCCAATTTGTAAAAGAGGACATGACTTAAAAGATTATTGGTATAATACTTACAAGAAAGGTTCATCAAAAACTCCAGACCTCCACAACAACAATCTTACAAGGGACATTCTAACTACAATCAAGGGCATAAAAAGGGGAACTGGAAAAGAATACCCCATCAACAAGGAAATATTGTTGAGTAACAAGAATAGTCAAATAATGAAGACTACTTGTTCACTACTCGATCAAGTGAACCATCCACGTCATCTAGTGATGTTTGGTATGTTGATTCAGGAGCCACTCGACACATGACCAGCCACAGAGACTGGTTTACTTCAATGAGGGACATGCCATTGAAAAATCATGTTTCGTTGGGAGATGATTCTTCATATACGTTCATGGGGATTGGGAACATTTATCTACCCCTTGGTTCACACAACTACAGACTATTAGATGTCTTATATGTCCCTGGGTTGACAAAGAATTTGCTTTCAGTCAATTAACTCCTTGATCACAACCTAAAAATTGACTTTGATAGTCATTCCGGCAAGAAAACATGTTTGATTCGAGATAAATCACGAGGCTCAAAAATAGTTACAAAATCCTCCAATGTGGGATGCATGTTCCAACTTTATTTTTTCACAGAGATGATCAAGACACTTGTGGCTAAGAACTCCACCTCAACACAATTGTGGCATCGGAGACTTGGTCATGTAAGTTTCAAGTATCTCGAGACACTTCACTAGACAATATGGTACATGGGCTGCCATCTCTTCAGAAGGATACAAACAAGTGTCCTCACTACCTAGAAGGAAAAAAACACAGAACTTCGTTCTATAAGATTACATATCGAGCTTATGGTTAGCTTGATCTAGTTCATACCAAACTTTGTGGTCTGATGCAACAAAGTCATTCCAGATTTTAGTACTTCATGCTATGTTTTGACAACTATTCAAGGAAAATGTGGATTTTTTGTCTTCACAAAAAAAGTGAAGCTTTTGAAACCTTCAAGAAGTTCAAAGTAGCCATTGAGAATTGAATTGGTCATCACATCAGAACTCTCTGCTCAGATCGAGGGGGATTCACTAGTAATGAGTTCAAAGACTACCTACAAACTCACGGGATTCATCAACAAATTCCTCCTCCACACACACCACAACAAAATGGTGTTGTTGAGAGAAGAAATCATACTATCATGGAAATGGTGTGATGCATGATCAATGATTCTAGACTTGCAAAGACATTCGGGAAGAAGCAATAAAAACAATAGTATATTTTTGAACAAAGTGCCCACAGTTTCTCTTGGAGTAACACCACAAGAAGCATGGTCAAAGTAGAAACCATCTATTGCACACCTTAGAGTATTTGGGTGCAAAGAAAGCATGCACATACCCAAGTAGAATAGAAATAAATTGGACATGAAGTCACATAAAATCATCTTCATTGGGTATAGTGAAGAGACTCTTGGGTACAATTGATGGATCCTAAGACCAGAAAAAGTCTACACCAGCAGAGATGTTGAGTTTTTTGAGAAGAAGGAAGCGAGTCTCCTCCTCCAGACTCACCAGATGTATATTTTTCACCAGTTGTAAAAATGAAGTTGATGTTTCCAACAGATGATGAAAGTGAAGATGGGGATGATGGTGTTGATCAGATAGAACCACGACCCATGAGAATAGTTCAGTGTATGCCCAAGTGGTGTACTAGCACATTATGAGATGTAAGAATGGATGCTCCATCGAATACATCCACCCCTGGACCATGGACTCGTAGTAAAGAAAGAGAAGAATTTAACTTTTCTTTGATGAGTAGAGTAATCGAAATTTATGAGCCCTCTACATTCCAGGAATCCCTACAATCAAAAGCTTGAAAGATGCCATGGATTCTGAATATCAATCAGTGATGAAAAATAACACTTGGCAAATCTTATCGATCTTCCACTAGGAAAAACCCATTGGATGCAGATGGATATTTAAAACAAAGTACAAAGTAGATGGGACAATGGACAAGTAAAAAGCGAGACTAGTTGTAAAGGGGTATGCACAAAAAGAAGGCATTGACTATGAGGAGACATTTTCTCCCATGGCTAAGATCAAAATGATTAGGATGATTTTTCTCTAGCTACACAGTTTGGTTGGAAAGTCCATCAGATGGATGTAAAAAGTGCCTTCCTAAATGGATATTTACAAGAAGAAGTCTACATGACTCAACCAGAGGGATATGTAGTACTTGGTCAAGAAGCAAAGGTATGTAGACTCAGGAAATATCTGTATGGCCTTAAACAGCACCTTGGGCATGGTACATCAAGATTGATGAGCATCTCGTATAACATGGATTTGTTATAAATCCATATGACCCCAATCTCTACCTCAAAAAGAAAGGGGGAGATTGTGATTGTCATTTTCTATGTCGACAATCTAGTCATCATTGGTAGTTTAATGAGGATGATCGATGCAACGAATAAAGATCTTAATCGATCGTTCGACATGACCGATCTCGGGCTGATGCATTATTGTCTTGGATTGGAAGTATGACAGAAAGAGAATCACATTTTTGTTTCTCAGATGAAATATACCAAGAAAACACTCAAGAAATTTAGGATGATGGATTACACACCAATTTCTACACCTATGGAGAATAGATTACAATTATCTCATTCAGATCCATCTCCTGAGGTAAGTGCCACTCTCTATCGGCAATTGATTGGGAGTCTCATTTACCTGACCTACACTAGACTAGATATCATCTTTGCAGTGAGCTATCTATCCAAGTTCATGCAAGAACCCAAATTTTTCATTGGAAATCAGCAAGGTGCATCTTAAGATATCTCAAAGGATCAGTGGATCTTGGTCTAGAATAAAAGAAGAATGACAACTTCTTCTTGATTGGATATTCGATTTAGATCATGCAGGAAATATTGATGACGGAAAATCCACTTTAGGATTTGTATTTTTATGGGATCTGGACCAATATCATGGGGAAGTAAGAAACAACACTTCGTTTCTCACTATTCCACAAAATCCAAGTATCGTTCTGCAGGAGAAGTTGTCTGTGAAGCGATTTGGCTACGTCACATACTGGAAGGACTTGGAATACCATAAGACAAACCAACCACCATGTATGTTGACAATGAAGGTGTTCTCAAACTTGTTCGTAATCCAGTGTTTCATGAAAGAAAAAATCACATTAAGGTATAAGTTCATTTCATACACGAGCATGTGTTGAAGCACAATATCCAACTTCAATTTTGTCCAATAGCTTGAACAACGGGCATATATCTTCACAAATTCACTTGCACGTGACAAGTTCAAGTTGTTTAGAGAGTTCCTCTCCTCATCCCTTGAGACAATGCACAATTAAGGGGGAATGTTAGGTTAATTATTAATTAACTATATATTAATTATGCATTTGATATTAATTAATATATTTATTGTGTATATGGTTATATTATAAACCATATTATTGTTTTATTCAAAACATTACGGATGTAATTTGGAAGCTACTTTATTTTAAATTTGTTATTGCATTGTTGTAAATCTTCTTTTGTTTTTATCCCAGATATCCAATATGTATAAATATTGTAGCATGCACCATTGTACTTGGTTGATTTAGATTAATATATTACATGTGCTTTTGTCCTTATTTTACACTAACCATCCCAGACATTCCCACCTACATCTATCCTCTAATGTCTCTTAAGTTCCCTAAGAGAAAAAGTAGCCAAAATTTGATAGGTGATTCACCAAAAATGTGGCACATGGGAATATAGCTTCGGACATATATCTAGGAATATGCTCAAGAATAAAATCTCTCTCATTTTCTCCCATTTTATCGTGGTCATAGTGAATGAAATGTGACAAAAACCTTCAATTAGTGTTGGTGTTAGGTCCTCTAGGGTGATATTTTGTAATTGGAACCTTTGGAACTAAACCAACAATGCCAAAAGATCTAGGTCATTTGTTATATGCTATCCGATGTGGCATTCCACTTCCCAAAACTCTTGGTCCTTCCCGAATACTTTGGTCTCGCTAATGTCTCTTAAGTTCCCTAAAAGCAAAAAGTAGCCAAAATTTGATGTAGATTTTTTTACAAAATGGCACTTTGGAATGTCTCATTTGATTATGCAATTGGGCATCTATTCCATCTAGAAAACATCTATTGGTTTCTCCCATCTCTTGCCCATTTTTTTGTAGGTATAGTAAATGAAACATGGCAAAACCTTCAATTAACATCAATGTTAGGGCATCTAGGGTGATATTTTGCAATCGAAACCTCGTGGCATTGAACCAAAGGAACCCACACATCTAGGTGGACCATTAAAACTATTAAAGGCATCATTCCACTTCCCAACTATCCTAGTCATTCCTATCTATATTGGTGGTGAAATGAGAATGCGTTCTTAATGTTCAAAATAATGTTAAGAAATTTCATACAATATAGGTGGTGAAATGAGAATGTGTTCTTGTTGTTAAAAGAGAATTTTCATACAATATAGGTGGTGAAATGAGAATGTGTTCTTGTTGTTAAAAAGAATGTTAAAAAGAGCATTTTCATACAATTTATAGGTGGTGAAATGAGAATGTGTTCATTTTTTTGGTATTAAATTTTATTTTATCATCCCTCTTCCCTCCTCTCACTCCCTCACTCCATCTCTCACTCTCTAACTCTCATTCTCTCTTCCCTCCTCTCTTGCCCTCTCTTCTCTCCTCTCCTTTCCCCCTCTCACTCTCTTTTCCCTCCTCTCTCTCTCTCTCTCTCACACACACACAAACTCACTCTTTTTCCCTCTTATCTCTCCCTATCGATATCTCTTACCTCCTCTCTCTCTCTCTCTCTCTCCCCCCATCTCTATCTCAAAATTTCTTCCCTCCCCCATATCTCTATCTCCATTTCTTTCATTATATCTTGTTTATATGGATATATAATGTATATGCCTCTACTAATATGATAAAATCAAGTTTGAGGAGGATAAGGAGGACAAGGATTCGGTGCATGACCCATGAAATGGATTAAAACCAAAGGTCCTAAAATAAAGGATCATTTTGTAGAAGATGTTAAATCTTCTCTTCACTTCAAGAATATAAATTCTTTATTGACGTTGTCAACCATGTGAATTTAGAAGCTTGTGTGATAAAAATAACCTACATTAATAAAATTTGTATAAATATACATAAATAAAATTAAATAATAAATTATTTAAACACAAAAACTTTAGAATTTGATAATATACTTACAAATTATAAATCTTATGTCCCATTGTACCAATTCAATCCAATGAACTATATGGGTCAAATATACTCTTTAGGGTGTCCATTATTTCTTCATGGTCGACTAAAGAACTTTCCATAACTTCTTATTGCAGGTCTATGACCATATCTTATGAATTAAACATTGGATACAACAACAAGGTGAGAACAATGAATAATGTTTCTTTGAGTGTCAAAATCCTTTAATAATAACACATTGGACTTATTCATTAGGTATCTTCTAATAAATGTTCCAGAACAACCATAGACCCCATACGATACTTTAGGCCTTCTCCATATATGATTGGGGCTATCAATTTCTTTTTCCTCAACATAATGAGACAAATAATAATTTCCTCCTTTTATTATTTTCTTCTCTGCAACTACATAAACATGACCTACATCACATTGTACTAAATAATTAATGTCAATAAATGATTCATAAATAAGATACATAATGAGATAAAATACTAATTTTAACTAAAAAATACATCTATAATACCTAGGTTGCACTAGATTCGATATATGGTCAAAGTCAATTGATGATTCACTCACTATCAGTTGTAGATCTCGTAGAGGTTGATACATCTCAAGTGGATGTAAATGTCTACACAAAAATTCATTTAATCACTCGTTCAACTCACACTCATCCTAAAAAAATACATACGTGATGAATGAAAGCATGCCATTTTCCTTGTATAAATAGTCCATGAACCCAAATTTAAACTTCTAAAATAGTGCAACTCAATAGATCTTATTAGTGTAAAAAATGTCCATATTTTTCAAAGTTATCTTCTTCTACCAACCAAAATAATACATGTATTGTATAATTTCCCTTATTATCTAGACCTATTATTGAGTTACAACATTCTATGATGGATGTTGCATCGATCAACTTTGCACCATATTTTTACTTCAACTCTTCTCTTGTTAGGGCTCTTTTAACACATGATCCTACACCATCATGCTCTAATTGTCCATGCCCAACCTTAGTAAAATTCCAAATATTTTTAACACCACTCATCATATGCATCCTACAAAACCATTAGAACATTCACAAATTCTTGAATTATGATGTATATTTATCTGACCATATGATGTGTTGACCAAATATGATGTTTTGTTACTCAAATTACCATAGAATATCTCAAAGAAACCTTACACAAACTTTTTAGAATTTGTACAATCATCACTAATATAGAAATGATACTCCCTCGATGTATTTCCATCTTCCTTTGTACTACTGGGGAGTAAGAGCAGATGTTATATGCACAAATATGGAGAACTAAATAAAGTTGCATTACTTGTGATTGGACTTCATTTTGTGGTTGTAGCATATAGTTCTCTAAAATATCAACAACTGACACAATGATACCAAGAGGAAATGTTTCCTTACATAACCTTAATTTATCGTTTAACCATAAAGCTTTATGTGTATGTCTTACATGCTCATACACTATCTTCTCTTGAAATATACTAAAAAAAAATTGATACACTTGTTTCTTTACTCACTATATCACTTCTTGGCCTCTTTACCATATTTTGAAGTGTATATTATTGACTTGTATTTCCCAAAACTAACTAGTTCATTTCTAATTGCATGTGTATTCTTTGTGTATACAATTCTACAAACATTTAAAAACACCATAACTATTATAAGTTCCTTCCAAACATGATTTCTTATAAAAAAAATTGCCCTTATTCTCTTATATTATAAACACTTGAGATGAAATACCTTGTTGATTTAGGTGGAAATTTCAACATACACTCATCCAAACTATTATTAGTATGTAAAATGAAAAATTTATGATGGAAAACATCATATTTGATAGAAAATTTAATATGGATCTTGTAACAAGTAGTCCATGAGTGATTTATATTATCTTAATTCGTTTTTTCCATTTGAAAGTTCCTTTGAATAATTTCTATTTCAGGGTAAGTTTTTTTAAACTTATTATAAATTTGTGTTTGTGTAATATACAAAAATGCTTAGGATGTGATTCATGGTTTCAAGAACCAAGTCTAAACATTATTTTCACTAGGTGAAACCCTTGTAGTTGTTTTCCAAAATTCTTAAATTTCAGATTTTAAGTATTCAACTATGTCTTTTCCTTTCCATGGGATTCTACTAGAGAATGCCCAAAATTCATTATCTTTGGGATCCTGATCTCTTTCACATATTCTAATAGATTTATTTAGTTTTTTTCTAATTATTTTAAGTGCACTACTTACTTTTCTAAATAAACATATTTTTGTTGTTGTTTTACTTACTATAGTTAATGTAATAACATATTGGGTAGTATTACTATCTCTAGTACGTGAGGTTGGACCTATTTATTGGTATGCATTTGTTAGATTTTTTTAATCTATTATTTTACTATTGGTCTTAGATGTTCTTAGACTAAGGGTCTTCCTAGTAAATCTAAAATTAATATTTTTTAGGGTTTACAAATCAAATGGACCTTACACTCATCACACATTTACTATTCGACCTTTCATCATGTGAAATTTCCATCCTAATGACATACACTTTAGGCTAAATCGTCACTTTGATTCTATTATTTTAAAGTGGTATACACCTTAGGTCACATCATCACTCCCTCTTTTCATCTTGTAGTGATATACGCTTAGGGATAAATCATCACTCATCCATTTCAACAAACAACTAACATCTTCTCGTTTCATTTAAGTCATTAAAATATGTTTTCCATATATTATTAAATTTTCTTCTATGAGTGTGTTCATCAATATTATCACTCATTAAATTTAAAATATTTACATTAATTTCAAGTAAAAGACTAGGTGTTTTAGGCACAATTTTAATTTGCGATCTCAATGGTAAAGTTGGTTGAACATCAGGTAAACATTGTTCATTTCCTATATGTTGTTCATCTTCATAATTTGGTAAAAATTATGTTTTGAATAGGTTGGTCATTTGGTGTAACATCTAAGTTTAAATTTGGCATTGCATCATCATTCATTATTTATTGATTCAATTAGTGTTTGAGGATATGTTTCACTATCAAATTCATTTGGAAGAGATGACATACCTTCACCTCTATACATTGATTTTTTCTTTCACATATTTTTTGCACTCGTTCCCTTGTTTTATTTTTTCTTCTTATTTCTTGGCTCTAGTGGATAATAGACGATCTTTATCAACATCTAATTTCTCTAGAAAAGATGTGTTCAATTTATTTTTTCATGTCATTTTTACATTTATTCCCTTTGTTTTTACATCTCCTCCATAGTTTTCCTCTGTGATATCATCACCATAATTCTCAAATATATATCAACATAAGAAAATTGACAAAAATGTTTTATGAATGTTAGGAATATAAGAAATAATGAAAAAACACTCAAATCTCAAACACCAATAAAACATTTCACAAAAGAATGATTTTATATACGAAAAAAGATATAATATGATGTTTTATCGAGTGTAGCAAATACAAACAGTAATAAAATTTCATATAGAATGTCTCAAAACATAAATCGTTGTAGGAATGTATAAAAATATTGCATGTCATATGCATTATGGGACCAAAATCATGTGTGATTGTTTTTGTGTGTTATCTCATTTTTAAGATCTTATAACGTGGTCATGTTATAAGGTGGGCATGGTATACTCTACTTTGGGTTGGATATTTCCAAACTTTAGGCTTGGATTTGGTTGATATATCTAATCCTAATGGTTGAAATTTCTATTCTATGATTGAATTTTTTCTTTACAAAAAATAATCTTGAGCGTACGCCCCAATTTCTCATGTGTTATATCACAATATTCTTAAAAATCATAAATACAATGTCAAGCTATGTCATAGATTTGTGTCGATGTATCTATTTCTAAAATCCAAATTGTTTGAGGTTTTCATCCTTAATTTCTTTTAGTAGTGTCTTCATTTTTCGCCAAAAACATGTATAGTTTTTCGTACATAGTTTATGATCCGCTCATCCAAAATTCAAAAAAATTAAATAAACATGATCTACACTCCATTCTACACACATTTAAAAATAAAACGATTTTAAATTATTTTCTCAAAATTAGGAGGTGTACACACGGATATTTCATTTTTAGGATGTGTTCACTTTGAAAATTAGTAAAAAATAATATATTCATCGAAAAAATAGGAAAAATTAGCGGGACCTAATACATGATCTTAGCTAACTTTCTACTGAAGGGATTTGTAAAATAGTTTATGGATAGAGAAAATGGGGGTGTACACACGACACTATGTTATATTTTTGACACAAAAACATGCACACTTTGTGTGTGCACCACATTTTACCCTCTTAATCTCTCGCCATTTTCAAAAAATATTAGTAGTTTAGAAACTAGATTTTGAGCACTACGATTCTTGTTCTTATCAAATTGTCAAATTTTGAGCATAGACATGCCAAATTACTAGTTGAAGTTCATATTTTTCTGATTTTAGGAAAACGTGGCCACTTTTGACCCCCTTTTAGTCCCCCATTTCCATGTATATATCCGTCAATATCTACCAATATATCATTTATGTTAGAAAAATCTATGCATACGTCAAATAATATCTCACAATCATACTCCTTATTCTTAGTTATCATGGTATTACTCTTCTCTACGTGACCTATTTTATTTATGTGCACAAAATTTATATATTGATGAGATAATCATTGAAAAATAACAAGATAACTCATATAGTGTGCAAGAGTCTACATAATTCCTTGAACTCTTCTCTTTTTGTTTTGTAAAATTATTGGATCCCTAGTGATGCATTCATGATTCGTGCATCTTCCTAAAGAATTTGATTTCACCGTGGAGATCTATAACTATCTCCTTAGTATCTATCACACTAAATTCTAGGTTCAACATAACATAGTTAGGTGCACTAAAACATCACCCGGATAAGAGTCTAAGTGCTCACCCAAGCACGCGTAACTCTACCAGTCCCTTCTCTTATTTGTTTCGAGATGTAGTTCCTTCACTCATGGTTATCACAACATGCAAACATACCACATGGAGAATATAAACTTTACTATAACATACAAAAAGACAACAAAACATAACCATAAAGGATATGAATATACATTATAATCATGATGATTTTACAACTAAATTTACTTACAATACCATGCTTTTATAGACTTAGAAATCCTTCATCTACTACATAGAGTCAAATGCAATGCATGACCAGACCAACATATTACTTCAACATATTGCAAAACATACCTCCCTCTTTACGTGGTTGATATAGACATATATATATGTTAATGGTTCATTTTAAGACCCCCATATGAAAAAATATTTTAGAATGGATCGAGAATATCCAAAATCAATTTTCACATCAATGACAAATTTATAAAAACTATTTCATGGGAAATCCGATTGGGTTGGACGGCTATCCATTGTCTTATGTATAACCTTGGTTGACAATGTCCAACCCAAGTTGTATAGAAGATAATGGACAATCATCCAACCCAAAGTTGACCATTCATCTTCCTGGAAGATGATGAATGGTTTTCCATTGTCTGTCATCCAACCCGGGTCGTCAACTTGGGTTGGATGATTTTCCATTGTCTATCATCCAACCTAGATCGGATGGTGGGACAATGGACAATGACGATGGCGACTATAGATGGATGGTCATCCATCATCTACCATCCAACCTCGGGTTGGAAAGTAGCCAATGGATATTTGTCCAACCTAAGTTGGATGGACAACCAATCTTTGTTGGATGTCTATATTAAACGCAATACCCCTACAACCCCAAAGTGCTATGTCTTATACCTCGAAAATACATGCATAAGTAAATTTTTACATATAAATAGTAGATGAAATGATCCATACAAATGACTTATCGGTGGAAATTTTAGGGAAAGTAGGTGGCAGCCGATTCTGAAAATTTTCCATTTCCAATTTCCAAAATCCCTAATATTTGTGAGTTTACGAAAATTCACCACTAAATTTTTTTCTGATATTATGCTAGGAAATTTTCATTTTCCACTTAATTAACTATGGTCTAATAATAGACCATACTTATACATATATTTCATGCTTTTAGCACTATCACTTTCCTATAATTAGACTTTAACGCACGATTATCCATTAACGGCCTTCTTTCTTCTAGAATCTTTATTTCTATCTTATGTGCTATAATTAGCTCTGCTTGATTCTCCGCCGCATGTGCTATAAATAGCTATACCTTTTCCAAGCATGCTTCATGTCTATATTTATTCCTATATGTCCTTATCCTATTCTAGTCCATGCTCTATCTATTTCTGGCTTGCCTTGATGACCACGTCAACTTGTTCTTTTTCCTATACTTAGCTTTGTGTGGTGATCAAGTTATCTCCTACTTCGCATGCCAAACCTTTGGGCATGTTCCTTTTTACTTTCATACATAACTCTCACACACTTCTTAAATCCTTTGTGTATATTCCTTTATGCTTCTCTATGCACTCTTACATACTTCTCCAACCTCCGGGCATGTGCTTTAGCCATTTATCGGCCCAACATTACCTCACACTAGGTATATTATCTATCCTTGGAAATACAAGGATAAATGAATGAAAAAATAAAGAATCATGGCTAAATGAAATGTGGGAAATACCCCAAAGAATACAAAAACATATGATTAAAGAATTTCCACTCTTGTGCAACCAAAAAAATAGGCTCAAGGTATCCGGAGGAGTTATGGGAATTTCGTGTTGATGGCTGCTTCTAGTCACCTCCACTCTTCGAGTGTGCAATCTTAAATTCCTAAAATGATTCAAAAATGTTTTGAATCCCCTCGAGGTTATTTCAATGGATTTTTCCTAGAACTCTAGAAAAATGATATTTCATTTTGTTGACATGATTTCCAAGATGTCCCCTTTTGCATGACCATCATCTATAACTCCTCCAACCTTTCCTCTACCTTGGAATTTTTTTCTATTTCTCACTATTTTTCACCAAGTATGGATCTTATAGGTTTCCTCTACCTTTTTTGGTTTCCTAGTTGTTTTCACCAATTCTAGGTCTTATAGGTTCCTCTTCTACGTGCAACACCCTTAACCTTCCTAGGCTACGCTTCCCACTACTTCCTAGGTTGTATCTCCCACTACTTCTCGTGCCATCGCTCCCACTAGGATAGTTCCCTCCCGTATCGCACTTGTTCTTCCTTTGTTACACATGCCAAGTAGTAATCTTCCTACATTTCCTACCTTTCATTATCCTACACATTATTCCAAATGTTTCCATCCCCACAAATTTCCTTATACATCATTGAGAAAGACAAATCTATTATCGACACCATTATTCCAATCACCATCACAAGGATTCTACCATTTCCTTTACCTACTGCCCCACACTAAAATTGTGTGTCGTCCTCTATGCATCATACTTTAACAAATATATTAGCTCCTGCACACAACCACGCTATTTACCAAAAAAAATAACAATGTTGAAATCAAAATCTAATATGAATGACAAACCTCTTTATTACAATTTTGTTTTGAAAGAAGCTTATTTATATTAGGGCTTCAACCTACTCCCATTGAAGTAACTAGGAAATCTTGTGCCATCAAGAGCTTGAATCGACATGTACCTTTCTCTAGAATCTTGGTTACTTTGTATGGTCCTAACCATTAGATCTTTAGCTTTCTCAAGTGGTACACAAACTTAGAATCATAGAGAAGCACCAATCCACCCACTATGAAAGACTTGTTCCTGATGTGCCTTTCATGTCAAACCTTTTTGTCTTGCCTTCTCTATATTTTGGCTCCATTGCACAATTACATGTCATTCATCCAATTTCATTAATCCTCTATGTTTGATTCTAATACATGTTCATTTTTTATTCCTCCCGCATGCACAATAGATGTGATGGTAACATGAATTTCATAGGTAATACTACTTTTGTTCCAAACACCAAATGAAAGGGTGTGGATTTATTCAACCTCATATAGTTGGTTATGTATGCCCAAAGTACAACTAAAAATTTATCATCCCAATCCTTTATGCCAACATAACATATCTTGGTCAAGGTCTAACTTAAGATCTTGTTAAAGGCCTCTATTGTTTCATTAGCTTGTGGGTGATAAGGGGTTGTTTTTGGTGTGCTACCATAAATTTTTATAATAATATTTTGATGGTATCTTATAATAAATGAGTACCCCTATCACCGATGAGGCTTAATGGGAAGCCATAACTTATTATAATGTTCTCCCATAGAAAACGTGTAGTTGTAGCAATGTTATATTCCTTAGTAGGCACAAATTCTACCAACCTTGTTAAATAATCAATACAAGTAATAATGTATCGTAAACTTTTTCTTCACGCAGCTTAGTGCGATCGGTCCAAAAAATCAATGACCCATTTCTTAAAAGGTATTTCAAATTATATGGGATACAATGATATCTCATCATCTCTTTGTCCAGATTTCCAATTCTCTAACAATGGTCACAAACATTAAAATATTCCTCGCATATCCTTATATAGTGTTTCCCACCATAGTACAACTAGAAGTGTCTTGTGGATAATAGATTCTCTAGGATAGTGTCCTCCAACAATACGACCATGTGCTTTCTCCATAATTGCTTGGCGTTCATACTCCAAGATGCATCTACGTAGTACTTCGAACCCATTTTGTAAAGGTTGTTAGAAACTAGGACACTGAGAGGGGGTTGAATCGGTATTCTAATCAAAATTTTACTTACATTTCCATTTCCTTAATCTTTCTATGATGAACAAAATAAATCATACACAAGTAAATAATAGAAGAGAACACATAGAGACATAGGATTTAATGTGGGAAACCCAACTGGGAAAAAACCCAATGAAACCAAGAAATTTGCTTAGGACAAAATTGTCCTATATATGTTACATTGATTTCATAGTTGAGCTTCAACTAAGCCCCGAGTTATAACTCCAAATTTGAAAAAGTTGCTACTCCATCTAGAAGCTTCAACTTCTAAAATTAGGTTCAGCTATAAATGACCTTTAGTGAGATTCAACTCACAAGGAGGCTTCAAACCCTACAATTTAACCATTTACAACTAATCTTTTATAAGCTACTACTTATAAGGAGACTACAACCCCCTATATTCCTAATTGTAACTTAGAATTTTTCAATAGTATTTTGTCACACAAAATGGTTGTCTCATACAACTAATAGTGACACTAGATTTGCACACTTTTCTACTCAAGTCTTCTTCTCAGATATTCTCTCTCCTGCTTATCAAATCAATATACATTTTTTGTCATACAAGGTTCATGGAATCATTTAATCCTGCTACATTCAACTCACTACCTATTTTCATCATGCATCTATAGATTTCTCTCTATAATATGCCTTCATATGCTCATTTCATCTTCACTTTCTTCTCAGTGCAACCTGGTATTTTTCTCTTAATCACGTTCTCCACTTTATGACCATGTACCTCTCGAATTCCCTGAATTCATATGCTTGGTCCATCACATTCTCTTGCTCTTAAGAACACCTACCTAAATTGTATACTTTTCTGCCTTCATTAGATTCAAAATTCCCTCACATGATTCAACAACATTCAAGTTCAACAATCATCCTTTTGACACACACTAACCTCTCGATATATCACTTTCATACATTCTTTTGCACCATCATACAATCAGAACTTGTCAAAGCCTCTTCAACTTATTCTCTCGCATATTTTCACTACATAATCTCACTCACATAACTTCCTTTTAGGTATAAATTTAATATTTCAATCTTCACTATCCTGCATTATCTTCCCTTGTTTATTGACTCAGTGCTTCAAATCTTAGCCTAAATTTCCTTTATCTTCACTTACATTTTTATTAGCTCTCTATAATGCGGTCTTCAGTGTATACTCACTCACTTCTATCTTTTGTCTTGCATGTTTATAACTCAAGCCAAGGTACAAGATTTTTCACATCCTATATTCCTATATACACTTCTAATTACAATCTTTCATTTTTAAAAATTGTCCTTTGAGTGTTCAATACCTTTCTTCATCACAAAAATTTCACACTTACTCAAGATACATGAAGCATCAACTCTTCCACTTCCAAACCCTTGAGGTATTGTATCATTTGGACTTATTCCATTTCTTGAAAAGAAAGACTCTTCATGTGCTTGTTTGAGCTAGATGAGGAGACCAAGAGTTTTGTAACTACTCAAGTCTCTTTGGATTTTTCTTGGACTCATTATCTTTGAATAGTGAACACATTTCAAATTTCATGACCTTTGAGATTCACAACTTCACTAGAAACCAACATGCCTAAGACCACATTGGTTGATCAAAACACTTTGACCTATGAAAAACATTCCTAAGCTCTTGAGCACTAGAACTAATAATTAAACCTCCTTTGATGTTAAGAGGTTCATACCTCATTATTTCAAATATCTTTTGACGAAAATAGGTCATTCAAATAGTCAACCGGAATAGAGGACTAACATACTACATTTCAAGCATCTCACTATCACATTCTTTCCATAAATTCAAAGCAATTAGAGATCATGTGAAGGTTAATTATGTCCCTTCTTGACTTTTAGAATATTTGCATGATGATTTTATACTTTCAAGAGTTGAAACAAGACAACATTTTTTCTTTCCTAGCACTATCGATGTGTCTTGACCTTGTCAACCATGACTATCACCAATAACTTGGAAAAAGAGAAACCACTCATCCTAACTCCTCCATCAACACTTAAACCACATCCTTATAGAGATTTATTTTGAGTTTGAGAAATTTTGATTGGTTCGTTACTAAGTTTCACCATTTTTGCTTTCAAAACCCAAATTTTAGTGTTTTCAAGATTGTACGTGCTCTAAGAGTTAAATGGAATTATTTCTTGCTTATACTTTTACTTCCTTATTTGATGTAGGCTTCAAAATTTCCATGCTAACCTCTACCAACCTTATTCATGCATTTTGGCTCATGATCAAGCTCTTATGATCCATTGTAACCTTGTTTCTTAGTGCACAATCATACAAAAATGCTTTAGAACAAAGTATGTTCAACTTTCAAAAGTCTTTCACTCATTAGTTTGATTTTATATACTTCTATGGAGATATCCTTTATTCTAAAAATTGAATCCAACACTCTTCATGATCTCCTACAAGATTATATTTCTTCATACCTTGATCATTACGTAAATGCATTCCTCAACTCAAGTGTGATGGCTTTGTTTCAACAACAATAATCTTGAGTCTTAAATACAACCAGATGGAAGCACAAAGCAATAACTTAGGAGAACAATGCAAAGGTTCTCCTAACCTTTTCAATCTTCTCATAGATGCTCAATTTCCTTCCTTGCACAATACCTACTTGGATCAACAATTTTAAACTACTATGACAGTTTTCCTAGTTTGCATCATATTGCACCAATAACTAAACATTGATAACTTACAAGAATCAGTAACATATTTTATCACAATCCCTCTATCAGTCTAAACCTCATTTGAAGATCAAACAATTTTCTCAAAGATAAAGATTTCACTTTTATTTAAGGTTTATCCTTGCATAGTGTAGCACTATTAAGATTGCAATCTTCTTGATAAGATGATATAGGGAAATTCAAGGAACATTGGGTTTTAAGCTTCCTCAATGTATTACCAATACACACCAATGGATTCATCAACCCTTTTTCATCTTGTAGGATGATTATGCCCATCTTCCATTAAGTTCTCGTAGACACAAAAAGTATTCTTCCATCTTCCAAGTCTTCATACCAAGATTGGCATAACTTCACTTCATTGGTAGGAAGAGAAATGATTTGAGCCGAGTTTTAATAAAATTAATAAGGAAATTTCTTGAAAAAAATTTGAAAATAGAGAATAGGAATCAAACTCATGCTTTCACATCTGAAAATTCACCTTAGAGACTTCAAGAACAACCTGGATATGCAAAACTTACAAAATTAGACCAATTTTGTACTACACATCAAACCATTTTTTTGTCTTAGAGAGGTCTTTTATACTTCGAGTGGTTTTAAAATTAAACAAGTAATTTGGAGTTAGAAGCCTACATTTTTCTACTATTGCTTCAAGAAGAAGGTTTGGAAGGAGAAACAATTTGTCATAAAATGCCCATAACTTATTTGTTTCTCAACCAATTTCCCTCAAAAAAATTACAGAATTTTAGGCTTGGAGATATCTTCAAAAAAATATTCTATAATTTAACTAAAGAAGACTTCATATTTTTCTTGGGTGATAAGAATACAAACAACTCATTTTGCATTTCTCGGTGAACAATTTTAGAAAAACTTGCACAACTTCTACATACCTCTTCAAATCTTGATGAAATCGGCATGAATCACTAAAAGACACCCCTCTACACATTCCATGATTTTTAGCCATAATTTTTCTTGTAAAACTCATACATTTCCAAACAAGGTGAAGGAGAAATGGTGGCACGATGTTCATTAAGTGGAGAAGAAGCAATATCAAAAATAGGAGAAACACTTGTTAGACTAGGAGAAGGATCACTATGCACATGTGAGGGGTTGTCAATGTCACACATGTAATGAATAAGATATTAAAGGGAGGCTCGCTAGTAACCGTAGGAGCTTGCTTAGATGGATCTTGACTAATCAAAGGAAAAGTAAACTTAGGAGCCCATGTGGGTGTAGTATTTGTAGGTGGGCATGTAATATGATGTTTTCCAGTGAATGAAATAAAGCCCTGACACTCGATATGTTTGACTCTACGTTAGAAATCATAGTAAGTGTGGTCATTATGTCCATTGATTTGATGATAATGGAAATATGGATGACCTTGATACTTTGTTAGTGACAAGGAGGATAATAATCAATAGATGGTAGAGTGATCAATTGATGACTAAGAAGCTCAGTAAGAATTTCATGTGGCTTAGTATTGTGATCAAGTATGAGAGGTTCTAGAAATGGCATGACTTGAGGTTCAACTATATGACATGTAGTGGACATCAATTGCATATAAGATGTAGGAGCACAAACATATGATTGAGAAACATCCTTAAGCTGTTGAATTTCATATCTAAGAGATGTGATTGTGGATTCCATGGCTGCAAATTTATCTTGAAATAATGTATGGAAGGCTTGAATTGAAGCAATTTTATCTTGAAATAATGTATGTAGGGATTGAATCAAGTCTAATAGTGGTTGATTAGATGGAGGATCATTAAGAATAGGGTCGAAAAAGAAACAATGAAGCATAGAACTTAATTTGTGTGGTGGCATATTGTCATCAAAATACTTGGTGTCTAGGGATTTTTGGAAAACATCCTAACAAGTGGGATATCACTTAAGTAAATCAGATAAAGAAACTTGACCCATGATAGAAGAAGAATAAGAATCCTAAGCATGAAAGATATTGGGTTCACCAAAATGATTAACTAAAATTAGATAAACTAGGTGTATGCTAATATAGTTAATATAATCTAGGAGGACATAAAAATTGTAAATAAATACTCTAAAGTAGTATAAAATGATTAAATAATTAAAACTAATGGAAATAAAACCCTAATATGTAAGAATAAAGTGAGGAAAGAACTCAGCTGATTGTAGATGATTGTCATAGGTTTAATAGAAAATTCTAGAAGCAAACGAATACACATAGGCCCACACATAGGTCCCGAGAAAGAACCCAAGAGGTGGATCTAGAATATCTTGTATGGGTGTCCTAGAACCAAAGAAAAACACACCACTTCTTCGGTTCCATCAAGCACCAAGAAAGAGAAAAAGAAAAGTGAGAAAATGAGGTAAACAAAGGTTCTGGAAAACCACCGCTCTGTGTAAAGTGGTGGTTTTAAAACTACTACCTTATGGGGTGGCGGTCCTAAAACCGCTTACTCAGCCCAGTATGGCAGTCCTAAGACCATCGGTCTACTCAAGGTGGTGGTCCTGACACTTTCAAACAAAAGAAGAATGGAATATGAATGGATGCGGACTTGAAGTGCCTAGCTATGTCGCTTCCTTTCCATGCCCGTTCAAATCCTCCAGTGCATGGGAGGACATGGGAAGGCCTATAAATGCATGAAAGGAACAAGAGAATAGGCATTCAAAGATCCAGAGAGATCAAGAAGCAGAGTTTAATGAGAGTAGTGAGCAAGATCTTCAGTGCTGGAATGGAATTGTAGGAGCAAGGTGTAGAAACAGAGCAAGAAAGTAATTGGAGAGAAGGTTTACATTGTTGCTTCTTTTCATACTTATTGTAATCTATAATTTTCTATGTTAGACCAATAAAAGTGGGAAGAAAGAGCAGTTTCCCTTCCCAACTAGTTTTCCTCCTTGGAGGTTTCCAAGATAAAATTGTTGGTGTTGAAGTTTGAATTATTTTCTTCTCTACAATTTCCTTTCTATAGCACTAGATAATCAGTCATGAAGCTCTAATTTTCAAGTAATTCTATCATTTTCCAAATTTGAAAGTAGAACAACATAGTTGTGTGATTCGTAGGGTTTGAAAGTAGAAGTTTACGGATCATTTTGGTATCAGAGCTGATTATATATCCAGGATTGTGGTATTCGAATCTTTCTTGTGATTTTGTATGACAGTGACAAGGTCCAAAGGTGAAGAAGTTTTACCTTGCAAGCTAGATATTTCTATGAAGAAGTGGAAACAGAGAATTTGAGCTCAAATGGAGGAAGAGAACTTGGTCCGTAGAGTCAAGATGTTAGAGACCATGATGGATAGATTACATAGGAAACAAGAAGAGATTTGAGATCTATAAAACAAAACTTCGGTCAAGAAAGATTCCATGGATTTGACATTTTCCCCACTTTATGTTGTTGAGTGAATAATTGATAACATAAAGTAGATAAGAGATGCGTACCTATAACCATGTAGAGTGTGATGGCGATAGCATGCTTTGAAAAGACAAGTGAAAACATGGAGTGATAAAAATTAAGGGTGGAAGCTAAGGAAGAAGTGACCCTAGGGGTGAATCGTATGAGTTGTACCTGATGTTTTTGTCACTTGTGCTTACTTATGTGGGGTTGTTTCTTGTTGCATATTAAGGATGAACTTGCAAAAGAAGAGCAAAAGAGTAGTCAAAGTCATGTGTTATGAAAAATTAGTATAAAACATGAAAAAATATATAAAAATGTGAAAAAGTAGTAAAAAGGAACATGTGCATCTTGTTGTGCCCATATTTTATCTGTTAAATCTAGGAACTTTTGAGTAACTCATGTCATAGATATTGGTCTATTCCTAGTTTAATTTATTTTTCATTCGAGATTCATTTGAATTAGGCGTGGAAAACCATTCTGAGCATTTTTGTTGTTTCTTTGTCTTGTATTTATAAAAAGGGTTGGGATTATTGTTATTTTCAACAAAACAATAAAGCATGAAAATTGCTCATCCTGAGATAACTATGAAGCTTTGGGTCACTAGAGGATGTGATAAAGTTTCTAGGGTTATGGGATGCATTTTGGTCCCGAAGTCCTTAATAAGGAATTCTCTAAAGATCGTAGGCTACGTATAGACATGCACATAACATTTTGTATTTTTACATTATGTAAAGTGCAAACTAACTCTGAGCCCAAAGTTCTTATGAAAGGGTATATAAAGTAATAGTTGGGGAACTAGACATAAGAGGAATAAAGTATCATGCTTCTTTGAGAATTATAATTTGTAAAAGTAACCCCGATGCCCGATGACTTGGAGATGTTGACCAAATATGTGGCACGCACATAAAAGGAAGAAGAAATGCATTTTTTATTTTACCAAGGTGGTATGTGGCTCATCTCACACTATTCTTCTAATTTCCATTAAAAATTTAAGAAAGACCATTAATGTACTAGCCGTACATGGTATAAATTTATGGAAGTGGGCAGGTTAATAAGGGGTGACTTGTGTGATGGAAATATGTGGATGATAGGACTTAAAAATATTGCAACAACTAAAAAGAGGAAAATTTAGGAATTATGAAAATTTCCCACGAATGAAATCTTCGGTAAGTAATGCATGAATACATGAGTAGTTAATGTGGTAACTTGGTGCTCAATACAATACTTGGGATTGCTCATAACAATTTGGTTAACCTAAATTTGGGAATTTATGTGAATTGGTGCTCATATAGATGGGGGTGATCTTGTGTGAACTAAACCATATGACATGGAAGGAGTTAAGCTCTGAGGCCATGGAAGTTTTCGAGAGAATGGGTTTTTCTCCTTTTCTCAAAATCTTTAAGGGTCATTATGAAAATTTGAGTAAGGATTTTGCTAGAGCCTAGAAGTCGACTAAAAAGGGGAAGTTGTGGACCTGAAAGGAGTGCACATTGATATTACTATTGAGACTATTGTTAAGGTCATGGGCTTACCGGTTGAAGGGAGGGAGGTGTACAAGACAAAAAAGGAGGCTACAAATGAATTAAATCCATTCTTGTAAGGTAATGAAAAACTTACCACTCATTTTTTTGGTTTTCTTCGCTCGACCTTACCTCGCCCTTTTGATGAAGTGACCTTAACCCTTTTTCGTTTCTTACCCTTGAAGGCCGTCACAAGTGCATTTATGCTTACCATTTTCCTATGCTTAATTATCTTAGACATGGCCATAGTTTTAGTTTTCCATATTTTCTATTCTCACTCTCTATGTGCATTGATTTCCTAGTTTAAAAATAACAGAGTTGATGTCCCACTTCACCAAGGTTTTATTCTAGCCCTGGTCAAAAGAGTAGCTCTCGACATTGATAAAATTAGCACTCTTACTAAGGATCTTGAGGATTATGTTGAGGAAGAGGAATCAAACTCGAGGAGGAGGATTCTAGTGAAGAATCGAGTCTCAGGAAGGTGATGCTTCGGGGGATGAAAAGGATGTGGTGGAAATAGATGCGGCTTAGAATCTCAGTGAGCTTAAGTCGAAGAATGTTCAAATTTTATCTGTTAATACCAAAGGGGAGTCAAGCATGTAGGGGAATCAAGTTCTTGTGAATGCCCAATTGGAGCAACATATTGAAGCGTTGGGTCAAATGAGACCCAAAAATGAGATAATCATCTTGCCAAGATGGCGATGAATATTAAATAACTAAAAGAATACATGAGGTTAACAAAGAGTTCTATTCAATTTCTCTTTAATGACTAACACACTATGAAAATGCAGGTTGAAGATGTGGCCAAAATCACTAGTGGGGTGGTCTTGAAATTATGAAAGCTAACTACAGCAACCTCTCCAATGAGTTGGATCACATTAGAGCCATATTACACAATTATATGGAATGGAGTGTTGTTACTTGTGAAATCCACTCTACAACATCTTCAAACCCTCAGTTGGCTTGGCTAATGCTTATAGGTAAGTGGATGATTATGACAATCCAAAGAAAAGGAAAGGGGAAATTGCTGAATGTGACCTAGTTTCGTTGGGTGCCAACATTGAGTCTCTATCAAAGGAATGGGAAATTTTTTTAGATGGTCTAAAAAAAGCTAAAAATTACTGTTTTTCTGGGTGGCTGTTTGTTTAATTTACTTGTTATTTAACTTTGTTGTTAGTAAGACTTTGGTTCAATAGGTAGGTGTTGTTATTACTCTTTTTTGTTGTGTTTTGAAATGGTTTATATGCTCATAGAGGAGCTCAGATGTAATAGTCATTCTATATGTATATTTTTTTATGCTTTGTAATGTCTTATCTGCTCATTTTGGAGCTCTGACTTGTAAGGGGTAGGGTCCCCCCAACCTTGTTTTACCTATTATAAAAAATGTGGTAGCTTGGTATAAATATACATTATGTATTTAAAATTTTGAAGCTATGAAGGGTAATCAAGAAAAATGAAGAAATATTGAAATGAGAAGTGTATTCAATGGCTAGAGATTGAAGTTTGGTAATCTTCATTCATGTCCCGAGTGACAATCAGAGCTTTACCAAATAGGTGAGTCAATTAGTTCCCCTTTTTCTGTCATCTTTGAAGAACAATTTAAAAGGTCTGATTTTTAGTGAAAGGGGTTTTGTTAAACTATTTCGAACCATGAGGCTTCATGTACGATCCATGAAAACAAATTTTAATCTCAGTTCCCTCTTGGAAAAAGTTATAAATTCTAGATCTTGTTAATGTTGATCTAGATGAATTTAGGCAGAGGTTATATTCCCCATAAAGAAGTAACACTATGGCCCTTATAGCTAATAATTATATTGACCTCACTGATTCTTTCCCTCCCGCTACGCCACACTTGGAGCTTGTGTTGGTGTGTGCTCAACACTATGACCCTTTAACTAGAGAGTTTTATGATGGGGAGGGGGACTTGGTATTATATTTCCAGGAGTAGATGTTTGATATAATGTTGGGTTTTCCTCCTACACAGGAAGAAGGAACTATTACCAAATATTTAGTGTAAGATTATTGGAACTCGTGAGCAAAGAAATGGACAAAATTTATGAATACTCACTAGTTGTCCAATTTGTGAAGTTCTATTTCTAGAATGACTAAGAAGATTAATAAACTAAATTCATTGAGGAAGTTGGAGATGTGATTATATTTTTGAATGGAGTGATGGGTATGGAATCCACTATTTTTTTCCAAGAGTGGATGTTTAAGTTCATTGAGGTTATAATCACAAACAAAACACCTCTCCCTTGGGCCGAGATAATTAATGGTTGAATTCATGAATAGATGATGGGGGTTTCTCAAATTGCGAGAGGAGAAAAGACCGGCATTGTAGAGTTCTTGTATGAATTTTTAATTGTTTTATAACATTTCTTTCCATAAAATTTTTCCACAATTACTGATGGATGATGATCTTAGTAGTGCCAAGGTGTATGATGTCTTCTATTAACTAAGGCTAGAGAATTATATAACACATTACATGAATTTTTCTAATCACTTCTTTACGCCCACAATTTTTTTATACCACCCTGATTTGGAGACCAAAATATTTTCCTAGGATTCCAAGAGAGTTATTTCTCAGTATGGGTGTTATTTTATCCAATTCCGACTTATTCTTATATCAGAGTTAGTGGTTTTGAAGGAAGTCCCTATTTTCTCCCCAGGTGTGTGAGTGACAAGTTGGCTCTAATGGAATTAGTCAGGTAGTTGTTATCATTACATCAGATCAAAATCAACAACCATCTAACATCCCCTATCAAGTTTCCCATGATCATTGGAAATTACACTTGCCCAAATATCCAGAAAGAAAAAACATTGGAAGTAGACTTGGGTAGATGCACGATGGATAGATTTGAGGCTAGGAAAAACTATGATATAAAGAAGATTATAAACAATATTTTGCCCACTTATATGGACCATGAGCCTCATTACGAAGATTTTTGGATGAATTGTGAAGATGAGAAATAAGTTAGACAAAGAGATTATTCAAGGATGACAATGTTTTAGATGATTGATTTTGGGTTATTCAAACCCCTAAAGAGTTAGAAGATGATGGTAATGTAATCAGTAAATATTACATCAAAGATGATATTTTCTCTCAACCTTTGTTGCTAGTTAATTGGGAGGTTAATGAAAGAAAGTATAATTAGGAAAGGACCACAAATATCATTAGAATTTCCTTAAAGTGGTTATTCTCAAAGGGTGTGGATGTAAGTTACCAAAATACCCTAGTATTAAGGGAGTACATGGCTGGTAATCTTCTTGATGATGTTCTTCCCATATATCGGAAGGTCTATTCTACTAGGGATGTTTCAGGGAAGCAAAAAATTAAGGTCCCTTTTAAAAATTTGGCATTCACATCAGTAAGGGATGATGTGAGTGCCCAGGTTAGAAAAAATTGGACCTCCCTTACTCAATTAATAAGAGGAATCAAGAAGTACTTTAGGAAGTAGGTTAAAGCCCTATTGTTCATGCTAATCCTCTTGAGGTTGTTCCAACATCTGTTTTTGGCTCTAAGGGAAAGGATAAAGTAATGGAAAATAATCCCAAGAAGCCTAAAGAGGGGAGTTTATCTAAAACACCTCGTAAACTTCATATACCGAGACAGTTTGTAAGATTCAAAATAAGAGGATTAACAAATAAATCTTCGAAGAAGAAAGAAAACTAAGGTATCTGAATGGATTTATTTAGAGGAGGTAGAGATAATCAAGTAAGCAATAGTTTCTAATGTCCCTATACCTTCACCCACCATTACCTAGTCTCCAATGACTTTTCTTGTTGAGGAATCGGTTCCTCATGAAACCAATTCATGTTATTCTAACAACCTAGGTTTTTTCACCTGCTGAGGAATAACCCATTATGAATTATCCTATGCATAGTGTCTCATCTAATCCACAACAATTTACTTGAGATGCCAATAATAGAGCAACATATAGAGGAACTCAAGGCTTATGAATTTGGGGTAGAAGTTGAGATCACCTCTCGAGTATTTTCCAAGTAGTGCAAATGGCAAGAGAGGAGAGAGACTATAAACATGAGGTGTAGGATACTCAGGCAAGCATGGTTAAGAACATGGAGGTACAACCTTACATAGAAGGGATTCTAGTAAAAGTATTGTTAGAGTAGGTATTTACCTTAGCTCATGTTCACCTAGGTACTTTATTTACCTTTATTGTATTTATCCTCACCCACTTATGTGTGTGGATATTTCTTTTATCTTATTTAGATATTAGGAGATATTATCTAGTTGTTAGGTATAGTTCTTTCCTTAATCTATGTTATTTCCTTGATCTATGGTATTGACTAGATCCTTGATGTCTAGTTCTCTCCTAAATCTATGGTCTTGATTAGTTCTTTGATGACTAGTTATTTCCTTGATTTATGGCTTGATCTATGACCTTGACTAGTTCTTATATTGTTATTCCTTTCCTATTTAAGCAAGGCCCATTCTCAATGTATTGCATTGAGTTCCATAATAATATATGATATTG
Organism: Taxus wallichiana var. yunnanensis; assembly: GCA_018340775.1. Taxonomy (NCBI): domain Eukaryota; kingdom Viridiplantae; phylum Streptophyta; class Pinopsida; order Cupressales; family Taxaceae; genus Taxus; species Taxus wallichiana. Next base: position 279,065,737 of record CM031240.1, read on the forward strand.
TTGCTCATTTGTTTGCAAAGGTTTTATGTAAAGTTATTCTAGAAAATTTGCTTTCATCTTATTGATCATGGTGTTTGATTAGCATCTGTGTTATTGGCTTGGTATGATCTGGTTATTGTTCCTTTCAAGTATCACATATAGAAAAATTGGGTGTCACAGTTGGCAACACACCTTAGGATACTAAAGTAGTTCTATAAGTTCTTGAAGCCCAAATCCCAATGACCATGTTTTCTCCTAGAACATTGTGAGATAGTATTTTCCCTAGTGAGAATATGGATGAGGGTACAATATAGACAGAAGGAGAACATGGTGACCAATAGTCCCTAGGGTTTGAAGAAATAAGAGATTAATTCTAGTCTATGGATAAAGTAGAGGGTCAAAGTATACTTGTGGAACAATGTGCTCAAGAGGAACCAATGTGTGTAACTCTAGAAGGTATCTCCATGCCTTCTTCATCTTCCAAGGCCCTTGCATTTATTCCTATAGCTTCGGTATTACAATCACTTGATGAACATAGGTCACCCATAAGAGATTGGATAGAAAGTGATCTTCTAAGGAATAAAAGGTAGAGATACAATTGGATGATGATGATTTATAAAGTTTGGCCCTCCTTAATCCCGTAAGACCACCCAAAAGAGAAAAAGTTATTTCCGTGGTGATTCTAATAGGAAGGAAGAAATATTCATAGAAGTTACAACTCCCAAAGTTGATGTACCCCAAGGGGAGGAATCTCTCTGATTTCCAGTTTATAAGATATCATTTGGTAAACATTCCACTAAGTAAATTGAACATGATTTCTCTGGTGGTAGAGGGAGTATTCCAAAAGATTGATGAATTCAATGAAACCAAGAAGCATCTAAAGGCCAAGAATGAAGCATTGTCCAACTTGGCTAGAAAATTGATTACAAATCACAGGCATGACATATTGAGATCCTTAAGATCACTAGCCACAAAAAAATTGGTATCGAAAAGAGCACGAAGAGGAAGAATGGGAAGAGCATGAAGAGATGCCAATTGTAAGTAAGGAGGTAAAATCTACACATACTTGTTTCACCTCATTCTAGAGCATTTCTTCGAATGTTGATGAAATAGAAAGGGTAAAGGAATAGGAGGAATACCTGTTAAGATGTTGGTTTAGGTTATTGCACGTGTATGACTTCGAATCCACAAATGATAGTGAGAGATTCCTTTTTCTTGGAGGAACTACCTAAAATAGAAAATGAGACCACCAAATAACAGCTTTAGCAAAGATATGCGCTGCACCGCCTAGTGTGTGTGAGATCTAGGAAGTGTGATACTTCCTATATGGCTATCAATCCACCGTTTAAAACAACTTAATGCTAACAATAAAGGAAATCCTACCGTAGTTAAATGATTTAGGTATCCTACTTAATGCCAAAAAGCTTAAAGTTGGAGGATTTAGCAATTATATTGCTAAATTACATGGTCATGACCCAACTCACAAAGGACTTGGAAGATCCCGGAAAGAGGGGGTTTTTACTATCCGTGGTGTGGAGGTTGAGGTCTCAGAGTCTAATATTGCCAACATGACTAATATGAAGATGGAAGGGTTAAAGATCTACAAGGAAAGAACCCATAGAGACCTCAAGATTGATTGATTTTTCATTGGCAAGGAGACATGTTACTTCTTCACGGATGGCATTGTGCGTTCGTGCATTCTTGGGGTTTGGAAGGATGTTTTCCTTCAAGTTATGAAATATATTACACTGGAGGGTAAGTATAGAAAAATATATACCCATCACATGACCTTCCTCAACATGTTCCATCACAATTTTATGGTTAGTATTCCCTTTTTCTTGCCACCTCTCTTTCGAATTCGCTGATGGATTTCTAGAATGAGAAAGCTGAGTTGCCCCTCCATGAGGGCCTGATTCTTCTTCTGGTTGAGAATGGCAAGCCGGTTCTAGATTATCCTTTGACAATGGCCCTAGAGGAGCAAGCCAAGGAAGATGATATTACTCTTGTAGAGTGTCTAACTAAAATGAAAGTGGGTAAGGGTATCCTCCGGGGGAATGAGAAAGATAAAGACAAAAATGAGGGTGGTGTTGGGGAAGCCAGTGCTTTGAGGAAGAATGAATGTGTGGGAGACCCCATTGTATTTGAATGGAGCAGGAAGATGTTGTATTTAGAAGGGGTCCTAAAATCCATGGAGGACACGAAATGAGGGGAAAAGGGAATCCATTATGAACATCATCAACATTTCAAAGAAGATGGTCGCAGATCAGGTCTAGATAAAACACAAAATGAAGGAGCTAGAGATTCAAGTTAAAGTTTTTCTTGACAGAGTGGAGGGGATTGAAGGGGAAAAGAAAAGGAGGAGATTCAACCTTCGCATAAGTAGTTTAGAGGAGGAGTAGATGGTACTGGAATCCGGGGACAACCGTTGTTGGGCCTCGGGCCTCTAGTGGTGTTTTTTCTTGTTGCGGAGGTTTTTGTTCTCTCAAAATGTGTGCAAAGATCTTGAAAAATTATGGTGTCATGTTGATTTTAGGTCTTTTTGTCCTCTCTGGGGTCCAGATCCTGTAATGTAAGAGTTAAGCCTGTTTAACTCATCTTTCTAGGACCCTTTCTGGTTTTTTTTACTTTTTTTTTTTCTGTTGGCGTTCCTCTCTTTTTTAGGCCCTGGGAGCCAATCCCTATTTTTTGCCTAATCTAATAAAAAATGATTTAGGTATCTCATTCATCTACAATAAACAAATTCATTCACAACAGGATAATCTATGATTAAATTTGAAGGTTAAGGTCTTGATCCGAGTACTCGTACTAGCTAGGGTCAAGTTTTGCATTTTTTGGGTATTTGTTGGAGGTTTTAAGCTCTATTTTTGGTTTCTGGTCAAATCACAAAGACTGACGTCAGTCTGGTATGACCGATGTCAGTCTAGGTTACCCTACGATGGTTGTGGGTAACCAGCGTCGGTATGGTCATGGTACAAGAAAATCAATAAAAAAATGGGTGGGGTGACATATCTGAGGCTAGATGGAAATGGAAGGGCAATGGTAAGGTTCATGTGGGTCCTAGGTATGCACATGAATGATTAAAATCTGGATATGGGTAGTTCAAGGGTGTGGGTAAAGGGATGGTCAAGTTTTCATGGAGGTAAAATGGTGGGGAATGGGAATGGGAGCAGAAACTAACAATAGAAGTAAAAGGATCTGCTCAAATGATAATGAACCAGTGCAGGTTAACAAAACTTACTGTTTGTATGAGCTTGATGTCTAGTTGGAAATGGTGGGTGATCAAATGGAAGGAACTTAGTGTAGTGCTTTGGAACTTCCTTGGATGCTCCCGTGAAGGGAAAATGGCTCTATAGTTGCTTTTGGTGCTAGCTATGGATGCTCTAATGTGTGGACTGGTATTGGTTCTACTTGCATGTAGTTCTAGTTTTTGTCTCTTATTCTCAAAACATGATCTTAACCTCTAAACAATGTGCCCACCTCAAAATAAGGTTGTTTTGGGGGTTAAATGGTAACTGATGGTGGTTTTGGGTTGACTGGCGGTAGTTTAGGGTGACCAGCGTCGGTTAGGGTGGGATTTCCTAGGTTTACTAAACTAGGTAGATCCCCTTGATTTTTTGGGATCTCATTCATTTGGCTCCACGGATTAGAATGGAAGCTTCCTTCTAATCGGATGGGAATGTGGTTAGAGGGAATATAGGATTTTATTTTTAGGGTTTGGGTAGGTCTTAGTTAGTTATGGAAACTTACTAAGAATAGGTCTTAGAGTGAGGTGGCTAGATGAGGTGGATATGTGGGCATTATCTCAATTAGGATATTAAAATAATAAATATTGTGAGATAATGAATTAATTTAATTAAATTAATATTAGAGTGGGATGAAAGTGGCCATGGTTAGGTAAATGTGTTCAAGGTATTTATTTGACAAGGGACCAAGGAGAGTGTGACCCAATTTTGGTGTCTACACATACACCTTTTAAAGTTGAAACAAAAGTGAAATAAAGAATTTTGAAGGACAAGTAGATGCAGAATTAATGGATGAATAGTTAAAATAGTTAGAAGTCTATTTTAGTGTGCATAATGTCACTAAGGCATAAAGGGTCACGTTTGCACATCTCAAAATGGAAGGTCATGCTCTGGTTTGGTGGGAAACCCATCTAGTCACTTGTGAGAAGAAGAAACGTCTTATTGTCAGTAGTTGGAAAGATTTTAAATAATTGATTAGAGCTAACTTCTATCCTATTAGCCATAAGACTGACATGATGATTAAGTGGCAATACTTTAGATAGGGCAGTGGTCAAAATGTGTAAGACTACACTACGGAATTTTGGAGACAAGCCATGTTGCTTAATATAGACTTGGAGGATGAGGACATTCTCACCAAGTATTTGGGAGGACTTCACACTCACCTTCAGAGGAAGGTAATCTCCACAAATCCCAAGGATCTCAATGAATCTTGTGTACAAGCATGCTACATTGATGATGAAAGAATCAAGGAGAAATATAGCCAAATGGAGACCATTCAATAGAATAGTAGGACAAAGAACAAGGGAAGACAAGTAGCAGATGTAAATGGAAAGGTAAACATGCCGCTACTACTTTACATACTTGTAAAGATCCTAAGAATTTCTATAAGAATTGTGATGTAAATGGACATACTGATGCCACATGTTGGAAGTTGCATCCGGAATTGCACCTAAAGCACCAAACCAAGGATTCCAAGAAATCCATGGCCACTGTGAAGACAGAAAGGAGAAGTGGAGATTGAGGATGATTCGGATGTAGATGAGAGGTTGGGATGCATGGCCACTAACATGTATGGGGTAGCAGAAGAAGAAGAGATGAATAAGTTATTTCAAATCAGAATCCAAATCAAGAAGACTACGGTAAACACTTTAGTAGATTCTGATTCTTAGTCAAATTTGATTTCTGATGCAGTTGTAGAATAACTTGGTCTAGATACTTATGCGCATATACATCGATACCCACCAAGATGGGTGAAGAAGGGTGTAGAAATAGAAGTTACAAGGAAGTGTAAGTTTCAGTTTGGGATAAACACCCAATACATAGATGTATTAGAGGTTGATATTATTCCACTTGATTCATTTGACGTTGTCTTTGGAAGTCCTTACTTGTATATCAGGGATGTTATGTTCATAAGGAGGGAGAACCGGTATAGATGGGTCAAGGATGGAGTCAGTTTTAACATCCGAGCACACTAGAGAAAATCAAAGAAGGCTATGGTAAGTGCTAACCAAGCACCAAGACTTTTTCAGGAAAATCATCAGTTTTGTTTTCTTTCATTGGAAGAAAAGAAAAATAGATGTGAGAGCATAGATATTTCTAACCAAAGGATGGAGAAGTTGGATAGCACTTGTCAGTTTTTAGAAGAAGCCACCACAAAACTCGCTCATTGAAGGAACAAAACAAACTTCCGATATCCAGATCACCATATCTACCTATGGATTCACTAGACCTAACCGTGGGGTGGTAAGAAGAAGAGGAGATATACGGAATGGTGGCGAATATAGCAAAAAAATTACTTGTGATGAGGCTAGAATATGCTCGATTAATGTATAATATATGATCTCATCTTACTCTCCTTTTTCTTAAGTTTGATTAAATTTTATGACTTTTATTTGATCTACTATGAGTTAGGATGTAATTATATTTCTTTTGATTGATTTTGATTCTAATGTTTAAAATATCTAAAATTCTAGATGAAGTGTGTGTTTGAAATTCAATTTTGTAATAAAGAAGGTCTAATCAGTCAAAGAAATGAATTATGTAGTGTTCAATATGTTTTGGTAGCATTTGTTCTAACACGGCTTAGTCCCTAACTTCCAAGCTAGTTTCGAACTCCATTACACAATCATCATATAGTTTCGAACTCCAAGATGTAGTTCCGCACTTTTCAGACTTAGTTCGGAACTCCTGGGTATAGCTCTGGAACTCTCACGGTTTTGATCCTTAATGATTTCCTATGGTTCTGGAACTTCTCTGAAGTTCCAAAACCGATGGGAGTTATCTATTCTAACCACATCCGAAGATTTTGCATCAACGACCCATCCAATCAGGAAAGGATGAGACTATTTCTAAATGTAGATCCAGGGATAGTTATCTTACAACTGTCTGATCAGCCATAATCTGACTCAACATCTATTCTAGGCACGATTCGATTTCATTAGAATTGTAGAGATAACTATGATTGTAAATGTATATATAAGCAGAGCTGCAGTTGATAAAGAGGATAGATATGATAAAATAAGAAATAGAGATAGAAGAGAGAAGAGATATATAGACTAAGTACACAGATCTAGTACGTTTTGTAATACTCGAATGTTTTATCAATAAATAGCCATTCCTGTTTGAGATAATTCTGAGTTGTTAAATCCTAATTCAAGAAGGATCAAGGGCCCACTCCCCAAGGACTAGGATTTTCATTTATTTGGTATTTATATTCCATAAGAAAATAGTTTAGATCTATCAATTCCGTATTGCTTTTGATTATTCCGGTTAAACTCACATTGTATACTTGTTCTATGCAGTGTGTTTAGATAAATTCTTATTTTCTTACAATCATTTTTAAGTTTTAAGTGTGTGTGTTTATTTCAAAAGCAATTGTGTTTACTTTCGAAGCAAAGTGTGTTTATTTCAAAGCAAGTGTTTTTATTTCCATTCTGCAAAGTGTGTTTCCTTTTAGCAAGTTTTAATAGTATGATTTAAATAATGTTTTACCAAGAAGTCCTTAAGACATTGAAAATATCCCCTAGAAAATACAAAAACAACTACAATCAACTACTAGATCAATATGATTACTCTTGTTGCATATAGCTTTAGACACACCCCTAGTTTGAATATGACATCAACAAGAAGTTGATTAAATGAAGGGAATAATGACACCCATCATTTTTGGTGCCATTTTCAGGGAAATCACTAGTTGGAATTTTCTAATTAAGTGTTAGTAAGAGCAAAATCATACATCTAGTAGTTGAAGGATCTTCCCTGTTATATCATTAAATATATGAGTAGACCAAGAGACTCAAAGGGTAGATTCCTCCCAAGAACATCTTCACAAGAATTCACAACATCCTCTAGTCCAAATAAGGAAATTGATCAAGAATTGGAGGCACCATCATCCCCTATCATATAAGAAACATAATTGCCACCTTTGGAATTCTTAGATCAGTCACCTGAAGGAAGTGGAAATTTTAGGAAAAGGCTTATTACTCAAGATCCATTTAGGGAAAGTTTTGATTCTCAATTGAGTAGTCAACCTCCTACTCCTAATTTTTCACCTTCCCCAAGGCATACCACATACCACATTAATTGGGAGGAAAATTCAAAAATATTTTAAAAATGGCATGAGAAGCTGAAAGAGTACTTGATAGGACCTTTACTTATCCAATCCAATTGGGAGATGATGATACATAAATGAAAAATATCTCACCTGCACATTTATCCAAATTTAGAGGGATGTTATCTGAAGATCCTAAATAATTTCTGTTTGAGTTCAAGGTACTATGTCAGACCTATAACTATAAAATAGATAATCAAAATCTCAAGTTGTTTCATCCACTCAAGGATGCAAAATGAGGTGGTTCATGGAATTACCATCCAAATCTATTACCACTTGGGAAAAATGGAGACTTCCTTCCTAGAAAAATACCAGTATTATTGTAGAGGAAGAAATAGGAAGGAAGAATTCTTCAAAATCAAGCAGAAGGAAGATGAAAATATGGAAGACTATTTAGACAAATTCCTCTTTGTGAGAAAAAGGTGTGGATTTGTACTTCAAGATTTGAGTTAAGTAAAACCATTTTTCTTAAAGGTTTGGATGATGAATCTAGGGAATCCCTTGACTTAATAAGAGGTGGAGACATTGATCAGTTAAGGATGAATGAAATTAAGGAGATTTGTAGAAGCTATTCCAGAATAAGGGGTGGACCTAGAAAAGGAAAATCAGTGAAAAGTATGAATCCAGATAAAAACAAACTAATGGATGATTTAGAAAACTTTAAAATAGACAGTTTAGTTTAATTAACCTCTACTATGGATGGATTACAAGCTAAAGAAAATGCCAAAACTAAACCATTGGCTATGTATTGTCCTAGATGTAGGAAAAAGCATGCACTAAGAGACTGTCCTTTGGATAAAACATAAATGTGTCTTATCTGTGAATCTAAAGAACATGATACTGATGCTTGTTCTCTACTTCCAGTCATAAAGAATTAGCTTAAACAAACCAGTACATCATCCACAATAGAAGAATTGAATTTTGTTCAGAGACAAACTAACTAAGGGTAGTTTATGCCAAGATCAGTTCCTAATCCTGGATGATGCCATGGGCTTCTCAAATAGTACCAAAAATTTGGGACAACCACCTTGGGTACCTCAACCAACATGGAACCCTCAAGATTGGGAAAATCAAGCTTGGTATGCTCAGGGACATCAACAACCATGGGCTGGTCAAGGAAATCCTTATGCTTGGTCACAACCTAGATGGAACCCTAGTAATTATGCTCAAGGAAGAACATATCCAAATCAGAATCAACAGGCCATCATGGGATCCCCTACATAGAATTCACAAACTGAGAATGTAGTCTAAACACAAATACTAGCACAACTAGTAGAAAACCCAAGAAACAAACAAACAACTCTTGTTTATGGAACAGAACTAGAAAAATCAGTTGATTTACATGTTATGGATTGTAAGGATATTCAAACTAGATCTGGGAAAATAATTAACAGTCCACCTGTTATAATCACTGAAATGACAAAATAAAATGAGATCCCTAGTACTGTTGTTCCAAAAGAGGATATAGAAAGAAAATAAAAAGAGCCAGATAATGACACTATTGAGACTCCATTTCCAGAGAGATTTAAAGAAGCTATAGAAACCAAGGAGTCTAAATTGGTACAAGAACTAAGGAAATTGAATATTGAGATACCACTATTACAAGCAATTAAGGACATTCCTAAATTGAACAAATTAATCAAAATGTTATGTTTGAAAAAACCTGGAAGGAAGAAATAGTACCCCAAGACTATCAAAGTAGATGGGAAACTTGCTGATTTATTAGCAGGAAAACTTTTACTTCCCAAATATGGAGATCCTGGAAGTCCTGTTATTTCTGTCTCTATAGGAATAAGGATATACATAATGTTTTGGTAGATTTGGGAGCGGATATCAATGTAATGATAGTGGATACTCTGAAAACATTACCATTAACGGGTATATAACCTACTAATACCATATTGTAGATGGTAGACCAGTCTGTTGCAAAACTAGAAGGGATTATTGAAGATGTGGTGGTTATGGTGGAGTCATGGGAATATCCAATTGACTTCCTTATACTGCAGCCAAAAGGTAAAACATTGGGTTATCCCATTATTTTGGGTAGACCATGGTTAGCTATAGTTTTTCCTTAATTGATTGCATGTCATGTGATATGACAATCTTGAATGGTAAGAACTCTAAGTGATCTCCTTATATCCTTCTACATGACATGACCTTTTACTAAAAATCATGAAAATTTGTGGGTTGATTCTTCTTGATACTAATAAGCAAAAATTTCTTCTTTGGCTATGATCACATTGCAGGATCATGTAAGAGAAGTAGAAGAGATGATTAATCCACCATTGGATGAGCACCAACTGTCCTCAAATCAATCATAAATAGTTCGAACCCATGACTATAGTTTCAAACCTACAAACTTAGTTCCAGAACCACCATATTTAGTTCCTAACCACCATATTAAGTTCCGGAACCAAGACAATAACAAGTAGTTCTCTGTGATTGGAAATAATTTCACTCTAGAGGAATGAGATTTATCATGGGGAGAGGAAGAATTAGTAGCTTCAGTTTCAAATACATTAGGGAGTGGTGAAGAATTTCTAGAAAGTAGCAGTGACAAAGAGTTTGGCCTACAAAGAGATAAGTATCATAATTCTCATTATTGTCCTTTTTCCAGTATTCTATCTCAAGGAAATTTTGGAGATGTTGCTACATACCATATGTTTTTTCCCACATGAATTTCCACTAAATACTTTAATGGAACCCTTTCAACAAATCAATTCATCACACATTGGAACCAAGCATGTTGAGATTCAACCGGGTAAAACTTTGAACATTAACAACTAGTTGAAGGATGATGAAGAAGCTAAATTGTTTGATGTTTTAAAAAATCATACTAAAGATTTTGCTTGGGATTACAAAGACATGAAGGGAATTCACCCAAGTATCTACACTCATCACATCTATATTGAAAATGTTAAACCAGTTAGGCAGCCTTAGAGAAGGATTAACCCAACCTTAAGGGATATAGTCAAACAAGAAATTGAAAAACTATTACAAGTAGGTTTTATCTACCCTATCTCAGATAGTCAGTGGGTATCTCCTCTTGTAATTGTTCCTAAAAAGAATAGAAAATGGAGAATATGTGTTGACTATAGGGAACTGAACAAAGCCACACTTGAGAGATTATTTTCCCTTACCATTCATAGATCAAGTCCTAGACAACCTTTTAGGTAAACAATACTTTTCCTTCTTGGATGGCTTTAGTGGATACAATCAAATCAGATTTGCTGCTAAAGATCAGGACAAAACTACATTTACATGTCCATGGGGTACCTTTTCCTATAGGGTGTTACCATTTGGTTTATGCAATGCTCCTGCAAATTTTCAGAGAGTTGTACTTACAATCTTTGTTGATCTAACAAATGATTATATTGAGGTATATATGGATGAATTCACTGTACACGGAGATACATTTGATGATGCTTTGAGAAATATAGATAGAGTGTTAACAAGATGTGAACAACACAATCATCTCTTAGTGATGAAAAGTGTTTAATGATGGTTGATGAGGGGATTGTATTAGGACACCATATTTCAAAAAGAGGAATTCAGGTGGATCAAAACAAAATTAGGATCATTTCAGATTTACCTATTCCTCAGACCCCCACAGATATCAAGTCATTTCTAGGACATGTTGGGTACTATAGGCACTTTATAAAATATTTCAGTAAAATTTCTGCCCCCATGTTTAATTTTCTAACCAAGGACTGTGAATTTATTTGGGATGAAAAGTGTCAGCATGCTTTTGAAGAAATTAAAGAAAATTTAATCACTGCTCCAATATTGAGAGGACCTAATTGGGAAAATCCATTTCATATCCAAACAGATGCTTCAAATAATTCCATTGGTGCAATTTTGGGACAGAAATATGAAGAAGGAAAAATGTATGCTATTTATTATCTTAGTAAGAATCTTACTCCCACTGAAAATAATTACACCACCACTGAAAAGAATTTCTTGTTTTGATTTATGCAATCAATAAATTTAGACATTACATTATAGGTTACAAGATATTTGTACACACAGATCATTCAACAATTAAATATTTAATGAACAAACTAGTGGTTAGAGGAAGAATAATTAGATGGTTATTACTTTTGCAAGAATTTGATATTACCATTATGGACAATCTAGGTAAATCTAATGTGGTAGCTGATTTTTTTAAGACAAACCACTACATGGGAGCAAGATCTAGTCAAGGATAAATTTCCAGATGAACAATTGTTTGTTATTTCAACAAGTACACCATGGTTTGCTGATATGGCAAATTATCTTGCAACAGGGAAGGTTACTCCTTCTTTCACTAAGAAACAAATAAAGAAGTTAATCAAAGCTAGTGCACAATTCAAATGGTTAAATGGAATGATATTTAAATGTGGGCTTGATTTTGTTTTACACAGATGTGTAAGAGAAGATGAAATATTTGACATCCTCAGAGCATGTCATGATGAACCAAGTGGAGGACACTATTCAATGAAAAGAATAGCTCATAAGATACTTAGCACTTGTTATTATTGGCCATCTCTATACATGTATGTAAAGTGATATATGAAGCGGTGTGATCCTTGTCAAAGGATGGGACAACCAAATTTCACCAATGAAATGCCTCTTCAATCTCAAGTAGTAATTGAACAATTTGAGAGATGGGGATTGGATTTTTTTGGTCCCTTCAATCCACCTTCACAAGGAAAGGAATATATTCTTGTGTGTACTGACTATGTGACAAAGTGGGCAGAAGTGCAGGCATTGAAAAATTCCACTGAAGAAACAGTTGTTGATTTCCTTTGGAACAAAATTATGGTAAAGTTTGGAGCACCGAGGAGCATAGTTTCAGATCAGGGACCACAATTTATGTCTAATATGATCCAAGCTTTCACAATGTATTACCAAATCAATCATAGGAAGTCATATCCTTATCACCCACAGTCAAATGTATAAGTTGAAGTAACAAATAGAGAATTGAAGAACATCCTTACAAAAAAAGTTGAAGCTAGAAGAAAAGATTGGGTAAAGAGGCTACTTAAAGTTGTTTGGGATTATAATACAACTACAAAACTACAACAGGTTTTCACCATATGAGTTAGTCTATGGGAAAAAACCTTGTTTCCCATAGATTTGAACTTCAAACATTGAGGACAAATGTTAAGGTGGGAATTGAGTTGGATGCAGCTCAAAAGAAAGAATCCTTCAACTCAATGAGTTGGATGGATTGAGGATGGAAGCACTTCAACTAGACAGAGATAATCCAAGATCAAAGGAAGCAATGACATGACACACACATATCAAGAGAAGGATTCCAATTCAAAGTAGGAGACTAGGCATTGCTATTTGATTCTAAGTACCAACAATTCAAGGAAAATTGAGAACCGGATGGTTGGAACCCTATCGATTGAGTAGATATTTGACGATGGTTCTATCCAGCTTACTTCCCATTGATGGTAATAGAAGAACACTCTTGGTCAATGAACATAGGTTGAAACTCTATAGGAAGCCTCCCACTAAGGATGAATTCTTGAGGAAGATTGAGGTAGATAAAGAATTTAATCATATGGAAGAACCTAGTTCTTCCAAAATGATCAAATAACCGATGTTAGATCCGAGAATAAAGGGAAGAATATGATAACTAGTAAATGGTGTTTTCTTTTGCAATAAAAATAATAATAATAATAATAAAAAAGTTTTTAAAAAAAATAATAATAATTCTCTCAAAGATCAATTGAAAACCAGCAATGGCGGTTGACCTCTTCTTTTGGATAATTCAAATAAAAGAGATTTTTTTTTTTAATTCCAGTTTCCTTATCTAACCGTGTTTTATTCCACTTGTAGGAATGATGAGTCATCATAACAAAAGGATTACATCATCAAGGATGGTAATTATATCTTTTAACTTATTTAGGGTTAAATTAAATGTTTGCATGTGTGATTTGACTTGATTTAAAAGTTGGTATGATGAGTCATCTATTTATACATTATGATTACAAGTGAGTAATCATGAAGATGATATGGATGGAATAAGTGGTGGCATGGTTATTATTGGTAATCATTAAGTGAAAAATCAAGTGAAATAAGTTACAGAGAGATTTTGAGAAGCAATGAATTAAGCTTGTGTTTTCTTTACTAAGAACAAAGGATTCTGCAGCTAAGACCCACAACTAAGAGGTTCCGCAGCTAAGACCAAGGGTTCCGTAACTAAACAAGAAGGCCTACAACTGATTTGCACATAATTAAAGGAAATAGAATTTGAGTCGATATGGGGATTAAAAAGAAATTAGAACTAGAGGATGATTCCCAGTTGCTCGTGGACGAAGAAGTGGCATCTATCTTTGAGCATGCAGGATGGCAGTTCTGAAGAAGTTTTCAAATTATAATGATGAATTAGTAAGAGAATTCATCATAAACCTAGAGCAATCTAGGAAAAAGGTGAGAAATATCTTTATTCCTTTTTTTGTAAATACAATAAGTAATGTGTCTGGAGTGCCAATTGTGCATGTCCCACATCCTACCAAAGGGACCTTGAAAGAACTGGTTGAAATCTTACTACAAGAAGGAGAAATGAACCCCAATACATTTACAATACAAATAAAATCATAAAAGGGGTTAGAAGGGCCAATTTTCCCAAACCCTTTGACAGGGTAGCATTTTGGATAGTGAAATATTTAACCTATGATGGTCAATTTGGGTCCGTAGGAAAAGAAGTCCTAAAAATGCTCATATATCTGAAGTATGGATCCACAAAACCTAAGTACATAATAAACCTTCTAGGGTTTGTTTGATTCTATCCAGACCATGGCCTAGAGGTATTCCTAGGGTGTTAGGACAATCAGGCATCACGGTCTAATTCATTTAGTATGCCAGCACCATTTTCTGTCAAATAAAAATGGAGAAGAAATTTAGGAAAAGTTTCTTGGCAAGTTTAAGAAAAATCCAAATATTATCAGAAGGACAATACTAGCTCCATTTTCTCCTTCAACTAATTTTGAAATTGATGCCCCTACAGAATAACATAAGGAAGTGGAAAGAGATAATATACCAAAAAGAATAAGGTCTCATGAGATAGATCAAAACACCATAGCCTTCATTCCTTTGAAGGAAATTCCTTCTTCAGCAATGCAGCTTCAAGGGAGCCAATATCTATCTCTGATGGTGATAGCTCACTGCGTAAGAGAAGAGCAAGAAACAAGAGTAAGAATCTCTAGAAATAAATCCACCACTGGGCATGTTGAAACTCCCCAGAGAAGGAAAATTCATAAAAGGACAAGGGAAACCCTAGAGGGAGGGACACCTATAGGGAACTTAGAGAAGCTAAAACATCAAATGAAGATTTGAAGACCAAGATGGAAGAAGAAAATAAGGCAAGAAAAGAGTGGGAAGAAAATTTTATGAGGAAGGAAACAAATATAAATGTCTTTCCAAAATTCATATGGTTTACATTATGAGTGAAAAATTGTTTACTGCAAGAGGCCCTCTCCTGCATATAGTGTGTTTTTAGAAGAGCAATTCATTCACTGAAAGCTATCAAGGATTACATGTGGACTTCCACATGAACTAAAGGATGAATCTGAATTCATGATAGCTTACTCTTTATCCAGTCCTAAGTAGAAAAATCTTCTATGTGAATTTTATCTTTGTAATTTTATGCTAGAGAAAAACACAAGATTTATGATCAATTTGTATGTGGGGGAGAGCTAGCTCAATGCATTTGTCTCTGTTCTAAAAAACCAAATTGCATGGAAGGAAAGGGAATATGAGTTTTTATTGAAAGCTAGCTCAACTAGTCTCTGCATGAGAGCTCACTATGGTAAACCTTCTAGCCTTCCTCATACATTTTAGAACTCATGCCTTTGATGAGTGATTCAAGACACATTATTTTTCCATTCTGCAAAAGAGTATCAATGCCTTTACCTCCTATGAGGAGGAGAAGTTTGAAGATATTTATGAAGGATGCTCGAAGAGGTGGGAACTCCTTACTATTTCCTTGAAAAGAAGGGAAGTAATATCCCCTACAAATCTGATCTGGAGTTTAGAAAGGGCAAAAGCGTTATGCACAATAATTCCTCAATTCAATGAGACCTATGGAAAAATATGGATGGGAATGCAAATAAGGCCCCCTCTACTTCTCACCCCATGTCTCCTTGGAAAACAGAGAACCTCAAGATCCTACTGAATTTGAAGAGTGGGAGAGGAAAATAGAAGCAGGAGTTGGGTACAGTACCTCTAAGTTTAAGCATTGGAAAATCCAGTTTTAGCCATTTGATCTCGAATCAAATGGAATGCAGAACATATAACCCCACTTTTGAAGAATGAAGTTTGTAAAGGGACTTACAAATAAGTAAGTTTGGGGGAAATGATGAGGCCAAATATGCCCGATTAATGTATAATATATGATCTCATCTTACTCTCCTTTTTATTAAGTTTGATTGCATTTTGTGACTTTTATTTGATCTTATATGAGTTAGGATGTAATTTTCTGTCTTTTGAATGATTGTGATTCTAATGTTTAAAATATTTGAGTGAAGTGTGTTTTTAAAATTTAGTTTTGTAATAAAACAGTCTAATCAGTTGAAGAAATGAATTATATAGCATTCAAAGATGTTTTTCGTAGCATCTGTCCAACACAACTTAGTTCTAGAACTTCCAAGCTAGTTTTGGAACTCCATTACACAATCATCATCTAGTTCGAACTTTCAGACTTAGTTCTGGAACTCCAGTATTTAGTTTCAAATTTTCAAACTTAGTTCCATAACTCTTGGGTATAGCTCGAACTCTCACGGTTTTGATCCTTAACGATTTCCTATGGTTCTGGAACTTCTCTGAAGTTCTGGAACCATTGGAAGTTTATCTATTTTAACCACATCCGAGATTCTGCATCAATGACCCTTCCAATCAAGAAAGGATGAGAAGATTTCTGAACATAGATCCAAGGATAGTTATCTTATAGTTGTCTGATCAGCCACAATCCGACTCAACATCTATTCTAGGCACAATTTGATTTCATCAGAATCATAGAGACATCTATGATTGTAAATGTATATATAAGCAGACCTACAGTTGATAAAGAGGATATATGATAAAATAAGAAATAGAGATAGAAACAGAGAAGAGAGATATAGACTAAGTACACAGATCTAGTATGTTTTGTAATACTGAATGTTTTATCAATAAATATCCATTCCTGTTTGAGAGAATTCTAAGTTGTTAAATCCTGATTCAAGGAGGAGCAAGGGCCCATTCCCCAAGGAAAGGATATTTTTTTATTTGGTATTTATATTCCCTAAACAAATAGTTTAGATTTGTCAATTTTGTATCGCTTTTAATTCTTCCAATTAAAATCTATTGTATACTTGTTCCTGCAGGTGTTTAGATAGATTCTTATTTTTCTTGCAATCATTTTTAAGCATTCTAAGTTGTGTGTGTTTATTTCCAAAAGAAAGTGTGTTTACTTTCAGAAGCAAGTGTGTTTATTTCCAAAGCAAGTGTGTTTATTTCCATTCTACAAAGTGTGTTTCCTTTCAAAAAAAAATTCATAGTATGATTTAAATAAGTTTTTACCAATAATTCCTTAAGACATTGAAAATATCCCCCAGAAAATACAAAAAAAACTACAATCAACTACTAGATCAATAGGATTACTCTTGTTGCATATAGCTTTAGACACACCCTGGTTTGAATATGACATCAACAAGAAGTTGATTAAATTCCCTTTCACATCCTCTAGTGCATGGGAGGACATGGGAAGGCCTATAAATGCATGAAAGGAACAAGAGAATAGGCATTTGAAGATCCAGAGAGATCGAGAAGCGAGTTTAATTGAGAGTGCTTGAGCAAGATCTTTAGTGCTAGAATGGAATTGTAGGAGCAAGGTGTAGAAATAGAGCAAGAAAGTAATTGGAGAGAAGGTTTACATTGTTGCTTCTTTTCATACTTATTGTAATATGTAATTGTCTATGTTAGACCAATAAAAGTGGGAAGAAAGAGTAGTTTCCCTTCCCGATCGGGTTTTCCTCCTTAGAGGTTTCTAGGATAAAATTGTTGGTGTTGAAGTTTGAATTATTTCCTTCTCTGTAATTTCCTTTCTATAGCACTAGATAATCAGTCATGAAGCTCTAATTTTCAAGCAATTCTATCATTTTCCAAAGTTGAAAGTAGAACAACATAGTTGTGTGATTCGTAGAGTTCTAAAGTAGAAGTTTATGGATCACCTAGTCTCTAAAAAAAAGATTAGAATTTGATTATTTTAGGGTAGGAAGATGTCCTGTGACCTTCATTATCTATTGCACTAGATTTTCTTAACTATGCCGAATGTACTAAATAATGTAATGATGACCTACAAGAGATAAAAGGAGTATCAAACCCTAAAAATAGAAAAATGCAAATGAATGGGTCGGGATCGATATCAATCGCCACAACAATGAGCTTACTATTATGAGCATTGCATTACATTTTAGACCCAAATGTATTTCCAATGTGTGTGTGCATGTCGTGCCCTAGGTGCTCTAGTGTCATTCATACTATGTGAAATAGCGAGAAATAACTAAATGTAGAAAATGTAATAACATGTGTGAATGGAATAGAATAGAATCCCTCCCCTATGAAGTGTGTGTTGATGCATATCTCCTAGCCTTGATGCATGGAACTATGTGGATGCAAGTGATGTAATTGATGCAACTCCGTGATGGCGTGATACTATTAGATGACGCTAGGATGCTCATTATGGTCTCATAACTTTAGATTTATAGGGTCCTCTTGATCTAATTTCATAATTAACCCCGACATGGTCGCCTAAGAAAAAGATAAGGATGAAAAATAGATAGAAAGATCCCAAAAAGTGACGGGAAAGTAGAAAAATAATCGGGGTGCCACAGTGGGTTCGAGGTGCCCCAATATCGGCCTCGAGCACCCCAAATTTAGGATAAAATGATGGGAAAGTGCCAAACATACTGGGCATGTATATAAAAATGTGTGGGAATGACAAAATAAAAGTAAAATAAGATGGCCAAAAGATGGGATTAATTAGTACTTTCTTCACTCAAGAACCTTCTAAATAGTAGTATGAGACTAGGCTAAATAATGTCTAAAGTGCATGATTTTGTGACTACATTTTCCCCCACTTTATGTTGGTGAGTTGAAAGCTCGAACATAAAATAAATAGATATTCCTACCGATGTCCATGAAGAGTGTAGTAGAAATGCACCAAGGAATAGAATCAAGCGTGGAATGAAAAAGAAGAAGATGGATGAGCATGAAATCAAATAATAGATGAGAAATCATTGTCATAGTTACAAGAATTCGAATAGTTTCAAGCATCAATCCATATAGGAAAATCCTCTGTTATTTTGTTGGGGAAGTTGCAGAGAAGAAAAGCTTCCAAGAATATCTGATTTCTTCTTCTGCTTCTGAGACATAATTGAGGTTAGATTTACATTCATAGTTAGAAAAGATTTCATTTAAAATAAAATATATTTCCTTTCTTGCACAAATAAACATCCACATCTGGGTGTTTTATTTGTTTTAGGATTTAGATTTAGTTAGATTTAATTAGTTAGAATCTTTTTTTAATTTCCTCATTTAAAAAGAAAATAACAAAACCATTTGCTTCCATTAGATTATATGCCTCCGATACTTTGTTCAATTTATATCTTGAAAATACAAAAACATAGTGTAGATTTCCTTTGTTTAATTAGTTTGCTTCACTAGATTAATTCAATTACATCTTGCATGACAATTACGGGCCCTAGAGAGCCCAGGGATTACATATTCAAACCAATAGTATCTCAGCCAAATATTTTGATAGCACTAGCAGACATAGATCAAGGTCTTAGAATTCACATCTTCCAAACAACCATAGATCCAAAAACAATCATTGAGCAATTAAGAGAGTTAAACATTGAGGATGAAAAAGCGTATGAGTTTTGGTCAAACCAACCCAACTATAGATTTCCTTGAAAGTATTTAAACATTCACAACAATGAGAAATAATGCCCATATGACTATAAACAGACATGAACAAGAACAAACATTTTGTTGTGACCCAGAATTCCACAACTGGATGCAAGAGACCTTTTTACTGACATAGATACAAGATTACGCATACAAGTTGCTAGAACACCAGTGAGATATTTTGAGAAGATCACACAACTCCTTGTTTTAAACATAGAAGTTGAAAAATCTTATGAGTATTAGATAGTTGGAAAAAGAATTTTGATCATTCACATGACCATACAAGGACCCCAACAACCAAGAACATTCAGAAGTGATCCTACAATCCCACAACCAAATGCGCCAAAATTATTTACTGACATTGACACGAGTTTGTGCACATTGGTTTTTTGTACATCACCACTACCACCCAATATCATATCACAATTGAACACTCTTAATAAGGAAGCCCAACCAACCTTAGCATTTTGTATCTCTCCCGCTAACTAGATCTAGATTCCGTGAAACCAAGCCTTTCTCACTTGTTCCATGACCTTGTCTAGACATATTTACGAGGCTCCCATTGGTTTCCACAAATTCCACAACCGGTAGAGAGGATATATGTGGAGCTTGATATTGATAGAGTCTCTTCATTTTTATTATTTCTAATCCATCCATTCAACCCATCTATGTTAAAGAGGATTTTGTTGCACTTGACAAACAGATCCCATTATTGCAAGTTGAAGACATTGTATTAGCTTGACAACCTATCCATACCATTTATGCACAATTTTTCCCACCACCGCATTTGACTATCATTTAGCCATCCATAATTTTGTATCTCGCTACCTCGGAATGACCTCAAGGAGTCAAGTGCTAGTGAAGATCGCATGTCAATTTTCATCTGTACAAATTGGTTAAGCCAACATGAAGAGCTAGTCTCTTTTCATTTCCATATTCCTCATCCACATTTCCTCTCTCCCATTATTATGTGGGTATTTTGTATACCCCCAATATTTTGGGATATTATGGATACAACCAACCCATTTTGGGTCTAGAGGCATACTACTATCAAATGGGAAGATAACAACAATCGCCCTCGCTATCTACATGGGCAGACAATTACTTAACCCATCTACATGCCTCTCAAAATCCTCCTCCTCATGGGACCAACAATGGCTCCTTGGTTACAATCAAGGAATTTGATCAACTTACGCAAACACAACATCTTGAGATCTCAAGCTCTAATAATATGAATTCTACCTGAGATTCAGGCTCATCTCCTCAAGTTTTGTTCAGACATCCAATCAGCATGCAATTTGAGAAACTACCATTTTTAGATGAGGAGTACTTAGCGCATTACGCCAGAAGTGAACAATGCTTCCAAAATATGAGTTAACCTTTAGATAGGGTGTAAGGACATGTAGATGTATTGCTTCAAAACAACACCACTACCCCTCCTATAATGGAAAACGTTTCTAATGAGGGGTGGAAAAATAATGAACAATTTATAGTAGGATATCACACTCCTCAACAACCTACAAAGGTTCAACAACATACGCCAAAACAAAACACCATGCCATCATCAGGTGAGGTCATCTCACATTGGTGGAAAAGGTTAAGGAATTGGAACTTGCTCAAACTACTCAGACTTCATATGGTGGGTAGGGAAAGATTCCCCTTTATCTCAGTAGAACTATGGCCAAGTGCCTACTACACAAAATCCTCCAGTTTACATGGGTGTTCCTATCCTGGGGATCTTCTCACTAGGTCAAGCACCTTAGGTATGCCCCCATGCTACATATGGATATCCACAATAGGAACTAGCCGAAGCGCATTCTCAAATGCCATACCAACTAGAAATTTAATTTTTCCTAGTTTTGTGCCTTCAAATCCATATCAAAGAAATGTTCCCCTTACGTACACATATATTCTAAGTCACCACAAGGGGAAATTTACTCTTACCCTGACCCATATGGTCAGCCATAGGGATTCCTTATGCCCCAACAAATGTATATGTTGCACCATTTCAACAACCAATTCCACCTCCACCTCCCCAACAAGGATCATCAATGGTCGAGTCATACACAATAGGGACCTACTCTGAATATCTCAAAGAGCCCTCGACTTCTCCATATAGGGTGTCATGCTCCCAAGACCTCTTCCAGACCTTCCAAAATATTCCTTCCTTCTATTAACTAGGAAAAAAAGGAGGAGGTATAGAAGTTCCCACTTAAAAGCTATAAACAGTAATTGAGGGTGTTATTTGAATAGATCAAGCAACAATAGATAGTGGTTGCAAGACCTATGGCTCTAACAAGAGGTTGATCACTCCCAATCAAGGTTACTCAAGGTACCCAAAAATATAAATAACAACGAAGGACCTAAGGTCCTCAATAAAAACCGTGGTGTTACAATTGATGGTGTTACCAATCAAACAAAGAAACCCAATGTTTTAATACCCCAAACAATAATAATGGTAACAATCAAAGGAGTAACAATTTTTCTCCCACGATTAACACAATGGACTTCAATCATCCACAACAACAACAAGTTTAGGCTCAAGGCCTTAGCTAGTATCCAAGTGGGTACCTAAATCAATTTCCAAATCAAGGGCAATGGCCTCCAAATTTCAACTACAATAACCAATAGTTGAACAATAATCAGAACTTTGGGCCACAAAAACACAAACCAAATACCTCGGGATTATGATCTTGATTTATATTATGGTTTCCATAGGGTCTTAGGGACAGGATGCCCAAACTTTTCAGGATTGTAACACATTTTTAAAGTGCTTACGCGAAGACCAAAGATAACTCTTTATTGACATGTTTTTGGAAAATCCTACGGTGCCTACTCAAAACACTTGCATGGGGCCTGTGTCCCCCAAACTATCCCACTCAGGATCTTCAACAATCCTCTCCCAACACGTCCCAAAAATGGTAAGCTAGACCCCAATGGCTCAAACAAGGGTATCTTAATGGGAAACAATGATCATGAAGCTTTGAATTCATCAAACCCATTAGTGGCACCTCCATTGGATGGCCGTCAACAAACTAAGATAGTGGGTCTTGTGGAGCTGAGATTGAACCCCAGATAAACATTGCCACTAGAACTAGATATTATTCCTTGCAGCCTACTCCAATTTACCCTTCTATATAGGATGATATTCGTGAGATGCTTACAAAGACAGTAGGGGCTTATGACTTGATCAATGACCTAACAAATACCTTTTCTCACATTTCCTTCTTGGACTTGTTAAAGAACTCCCTTGCTCATAGAGTTGCTTTATTGGAAGCATTGGGTCTTGGACATTTTATTAACATCACTCCTCCTCTGAGGCATAGATAAACCATATAGAATTTGATGTCTATCCTTCCGTAAAGACAGAAGAGAATTCATATTCGGATTCATATTCGATATCGCAAATGCCAACAATGACACTCAAATAGCACATAGAGGTGGTTTGACCTTATATTTACAGGTTTGGATTTACAATAACTATGTAAAGTGTGTGATGATTGATGATGGGGAAGAAATCAACATAGTCCCCTTTTATTTTTTTTCCATAAGTTAGGTTATGGAGAAACCAACTAGTGTTCAACGAGAAACATGTTGAGAGGTTATGATAGCCTCAAACCAACGTCAATTGGAACCATAGTGTTGTCAGTCACCATGGAACCCAGATAGTTCTAACAGAGTTTTATATTATAGACCAAGAAACCAACTATATTATGATCTTCGTCCATCCTTCGATACATCGTATGAATGTGATTCCCTCTACTTTGTTTCAGGAAGTAAGATTCCTATACTTGGGAAAGGTCTTAATAGCATAGGGTGACCCAAAACCATTTGAAATACACCTAGATAATTTAAAAATATACCAGGGGTTCATTCTAAGTTTGAGTTCCCCGAAAACTAATTAAACAAACCGACTAGCTCAACGCCTGAAACAAAACTAATTCCTACAATGGAATTAGAAACTACCAACTTGATTGAGGGGACTCATGTGGTGAAGGAAAAAAACCGTTTTCATGGAGACATTGTCAATAGAAACCACAAAAAATATTGTGAAGCTATTTGAGAATGAATTACCTATTCTCCTTCCATTTGATTCCATGCACATAGAACATGCATTGGGACTCAGCTCTCTTCCAGTTTGATGGAATTTGCATGGTGGAAGTGATAGAAGTAAAGGAAGAGGATACAAAGAATGATCCAACGTCTATCTTCCCAAGAAATTGTTGGACTCTCCACTTTGACAGAGAAAAGTTTCACTTCGGTGTTGGGGTGTGTAATCCTCCTCTCAAGGGAAGGTCACACCTTTTGCTTTCAAATTGAATTTCAAATGTACAAATAATGGTGTGGAATACGAGGCTCTCCTTTTTGGTCTCTTAGTAGCCAAAAGGATCGGCGCTTGTAACATTAGAGTGTTGGGTGATTCACAACTAGTCACTAATAAAGGTTCAAAAGTATATTATACTAGGGTGTAATACCTATAGCTATACAAAACTATGGTGCTTAATTTGACAAAAGGGTTTGACTTCATCTCAATTAAAGCCATTCCACAAGACCAAAACCTTCTCGCGGATTCCATAGCTACCTCTTCTTTTATCTTTTGTTTGAGAAAGGATTTAGAAGAAAATAGCTTCAGATTTTTTGTTCATACCAAAACCTTAGTGCACAAAGTACCAAAAACCCAATCTTGGCATACATTGAGGCCAAGAATGAGCCTTCAACACTAGAATATGTAGAGAACAATGAAGTTATCTTAGGGTATCTTAATTCCTACATGGATTTGCATCCCTAACACTATAAGAGAGGATTTTCTCTCATTCCTCACTTGTCCTCCTATTTTGGAGATCACACAATGGATCCCCCTCGAAGGCCTAGAAATTTATGAGGTAGAAGAGGAGGGAGAATTAGAGTTACCTCCAACCCCGCCTGAGTTTGAAGAGGGTAATGCCTCTTTGATCAAAGGGATGATCGATATTAACATTGGGATGGAGGAAGACCTAAAAATATTGAAGTTAGGTTCTTCGCTAACTCTCGAAGAAGTGGAGAACCTAACTTCACTTCTTTGTCATGTAGCAGTCCACAACCTAGTGACCAAGTCTGACGCTAAGCCCATCAAGCAGAAATATAGACCAATGAAACCAAAGGTGGTGTTGATGGTCAAAGAGGAAGTGATGAAACTCCTACATGTGGGGTTCATTAAACTAGTTGATTACTCAATGTGGGTTTCCAACATCGTCCCTGTTCTTAAAAAGAATGGGAAAATAGATATCTGCATTTAATTTTGGGACATCAACAAAGCATGTCCCAAGGATGATTTCCCACTCCCATCGATTGATTTCATTTTTGATTCAAAGAACCGGTTATGAGTAATTGTCCCTTATGGATGGATTATCTAGATATAATCAAATTAGAATCTATGAGAAAGATCAAATGAAGACTACATGTATCACTCCTTGGGAACCTATTATTACATAGTCATGTCATTCAGTCATAAGAACGAGGGTAAAAATTACCAATGTTTTATGACTTATATATTCCATGATCTCATTCATAAGATTGTGGAAACCTATGTTGATGACCTTATAGCTAATGCTAGGAAACACTGCAATCACCTTGAGGTGCTTTGTATCATATTCTCTCATCTAATCGAGTATAATGCTATGCTAAATCCTAAGAATTGTGTGTTCGGTGTGACAGGAGGGAAGTTATTGGGATACATCATCTCTTCACAGGGGATCGATGTAGATCCAGCAAAAATATGAGCAGTGTTAAAAATGATCCCACCGTCAAATGAGTTTGGCATAAGGTCTTTCCTTGGAAAGCTCGGTGCAATCCAAGTTTCATCCCCAATTTGACCTTCATCATTCATCCAATAAACAATTTATTGAGAAGCATTGCTAGAACATTTGAAATAAAGAGTGTCACGAGGAATTTGAATTGGTCAAATGATTCTTATTGTCTCCCCCACACTCATGCCTCCTAAATCATATTTTCCTCTAATTTTATATTCACAATTAATAGAGGTCTCATTAGCTTACATGATAGCTCAAGAGGATGATGAAAAATGAGAGCATGTAGTCTATTTCATCAATTGAACGTTGCTCAACTATGAGATGCATTATAATCATGCGAGAAATAATTCATGACTATATTTTTTGCAAACGAAGTGGTTAAGACACTATATGTTTAACCAAGAAATGAGGGTTATCATCAAGACTGATCATTTGCAAACGTTTCTAACATAGGGTTTGTTATCAAAGAAATATGGATATTTTATAACTATGATGGTTGATTTCGAGATGGCATTTGTTAACTAAAAGTCCATCAAAGGACAAATCATCATAGACTAGTTAGCTGACAACCCATTAGATGGAGGTTATTTGGTTAACATGGATTTTCCTAATGAATGAATATATTATGTTGAAGCCAAACCTCCCATCTCTGCATACCCATGGTATAATGATATTATTAATTTCATTATGGACCATGTACCCTAAAAGGGAAAACTCACAAATGAGAAAATGAATACATGTCATATCTCGCTAACTACGTGATCATAGAACAAGTGCTCTACTATAGAGCCTTCAATGGAATGTTTTGAGATGTGTTGACGAAGAAGAATCCAAGAAGATTCTCTATGAATCCCATAGCAGAGTGTGTGGAGGTCACTTCAGAGGACACGCCAACACTCGAAAGATACATCGATGGGCTATTTTTGGCCTACTTTAGAACATGATGCAAGAGAGTGTGTAAGTGCCACGAGTGCCAAGAGTTATCTCATGAGATCCACATACCTTCCCAAGCCCTACAACCAATTGCAACACCATGGCCCTTATCCACGTGGGACTTTGATTTGATAGGGAATTTCTCTCCCTCATCAATAGACGACCATAACCTCATAATCACAGCCACAAAATACTTCACAAAGTGGGTAGAGGTCATGCCTCTTACCACCATACCAAGATATGTAATTGCAAAATTCATTTTGAACCAAATTATCTGCAAGTATGGTGTCCCAAAAGTCATTATATCTAATAATGGCATATCTTTAAAAATGAGGAAGTACATGAACTATGTGAAAATTTTAAAATAAATCACCACACGGCTTCTCTCTATTACCCTCAGGCCAATGGATAGGTTGAGGCTACAAACAAGATGTTAAAATCTATTCTCCTTAAAACCGTCAAGGAGAACAAACGAGATTGGCACTTAAATCTATTTCTTGGCCTTGTGGGCCTATCAAACATTTGTAAGAAAATTGACAGGGAAACCCCTTTTCTTTGGTATTCGGTTCTGAAGTGGTGTTATCACTTGAATTTGAATTACCTAGTCTATGTATCTCAATACAAGGAATTTTGGGAGAAGAATGATATCGAGAGGCATAACTCTCTCGGTTGAAAACTTCAACAAAGCTCACCAATGCTGATCAATGAAATAGAGCTTACGATGACCGATGTGCCAAAGCAGATAATAAGAAATATTACAAACGTGAAATATGTGAGGGAGATTTGGTAATAAATCTAGATATCCAAATAGACAAAAAAACCAACGTGGAAAGCAAGTTCAAGCCCAAAAGGTCGGGACCATATTGAGTCGCAGAGGACTATAAAAATGGGGTATACCCTCTGTGTACACTATAAGGTGAGGAACTTGGTGAATCTATCAACTCTCTTCACCTAAAAAGATATTATGCATGGTCCATAAACATTTCCATATGTATACTACTACATTTTCATTGCATTATCTTCTGTTAGCTCATTCTATAAAATTCTTAATCAAGAAACTTATTTCCAAGTAACTCTCAAAAACTTCTTCAAAATATTGGCAATTATTTGAATCATATCTCTTCAAACATTCATCAACATTTCTTATCACTTCATCGGTTCAACAAGACAAGACGAAATTTTGACGTTAATCCTACCAAGGCCTATATACTTGGTTCTACCTATAACTCTCTTCTAGCATAGTTTTTTTTCCCATGGTTAGTTCTAGAAGCTTCGTGATGTCATATATTCCCTAAAAACATATTTTGTACAAAAACATTCTAAACATTTTCACCTGGGACGCTTGTTCGCCTATCTCAACCTTCGGTGTTGAGCCCTTGCATCTTACTAGTTGTGTGGGGTTGAGGCTAGGGGCAAGCCTCCCTTCCCAAAAGCACAATTAAATTCCAAAATAAACAAAAAAATATATATCTCAAGGCAAAATCAAATCAAAATTTTTATTTACACACTTATTTTCCCCACCAACCTTCGGTGTTGAGCCCGCGCCTCTTACGGTGGTGTGAGGTTGGGAAAGGAAGGGAGTGCCCTTACTCACCTATGCCTTGTCCTTGGTGATGAGCCCATGCTTCTTACTGGTGACATGGGGCAAGGTGTAGGGGGTTCTCTGCAAATAAGTTAATAAATTAAAGTAATTTCATTCAATAAAAGTGCTTTGAAAATCTTAAAAATCCCAAGAAAAATGAATTAGATGTACATGTTCCAAAAGAGAGTCAAAACCTTAAAACTAGATTGTGTCAATCAAGAGGCCATCTTCGGATCTAAGTCTAGATAAACTTACAAGCAATTACATTCTAGGATATGTAGTAAACTATATGCAAATTAATTTGTAGGTTTCTAATTGGGTTTATGTCAAAATCTTGTCTTTCTCTCACCATTTCTGTCTCTATCAAAACCATAAAATTCACGTCCTTCCTAGATCTCGGTGTTGAGTGATCACATCTTATTGGTTGTGTTGGGTTAGGAGTGGATTGAATTCATTTTATTATCATATCATTATTCATCACACATTGCCAAAACAAAAGATAAGTACCAAACATTACTTGAAAAACTAAAGTTCAACATTACAATGTGTCTGCATAATCATCTCATATCAGCATTAAAAAACAACAAAAATAAAATCATCTTGTTAGCATATATCATCCATTGCATACATTCTAAAAATAATTCAAAACTAGAAGTTCTAAACATCTAGAGTACACATGTGAAGCAAATAACAAATGAAAGTCAACTCTATGTAAGGGATGGCCGAACAAAAAAAAATATATATATATATATATATATATATATATATATATATCATGGAATAAAGTTTTAATACAATTCCATCACATACTAGGCGTGGTCAAAATGCTCGCAATGAGCTTGAAAATACAAAAAAATCATATATTTGCCTCACAAAATGGAAACGAAGCAATAAAGGCTCAATGACCTATCAATCCCTACGCAATCCCCGAGAAGGTGCATGCCTAACTCCGTGACTCCCGCTACACGCTCCGACATCGTGATGCACCAAGTGGTGTGAATGAACATGAGTAGACTACTGGCCATGGTATCACTACATGAATGGATCCACCTCATCAATCTCTTAGCTACCTCAAACCCCACGATCCTCGTGTTCGAGAAAGAATGATCTTTGTTGTTATCCAAATTTTGCACCCTCTTGCATTGATGGCAGTTTTTTCACTGATGTCAAATGAATTAATGGAAAATGGAGAATGAAATATTAGGATTATCAGGTGTTTCTCATAGGTTCAAGGTGAATTCATGTGGTTTCAAGAAGATAGGGTCTAGGATGGTGATCGGCGTTGTCATGTCAAGGTGGTTTAGGTACCTTAGCAGAGGGAACAAGATGGTACATGTTAGAAAAATTATGGGAGAGGTGTTATGAGAGAATCTACAACATGTATGAGTAAATCGTTTACTCATCTCACCTCCAGGAGTGTGGTTTGCATGTTAGTTAGAATTGGACTTGAGAACTGACAGTGTTCATGGCTACAAAATGAGATGGGATAGAAAAATGTAGAACTATTATTTTCTATAAATTTTGGGAGATGATATAGGAAGATGTTTTGATGTTTCTTGACAAATTTCACGTCAAATTTAGGTCATTTGTTCAAGTTATGTGATTTTTTGTGAAACAAATTTTTGAAAAACTCATTTTGAGTTGCCTGGCTTCTTAGCCCTCAAAAAAATTATAAGGTCTTATTATAATAAATAATAGAAGTAATTTTTGAATTAAATTTTCATAAAATTCATGTGCAAAAATAATTTTCTCAAAAGGAGGTGTGGTTGAAAAGTTATGAGCATTTTGGTGGAGCATTTTTATCTCTCCTAGGCACACCAAATCGGTAAGAGAAAGAAGGGTAAGTTGGTATCCAAATATTATTTTATTATCTCCAGATATATTTCACAGGTACTTTGCAATGTATTTGAGTATCCTCAAATCCTTCATAGTTTGGTCAGGCACATAATCCTTGCAAGATCAGTCTTAGTCAATCATGACAACTAAAGGCTTATTTAAGGCATCATGATCCATCTATGAGTTTGAGAGTGAAAAGTTAGTTTGATTTCTCCAAGGACATCTGATGATATTTTTGAATCCTATATGTCACCATGAATTATATTTAAGAGATCATATCATCTATCTCCATACATTTTTGAGGTCTTTGTCAAGAAAACTGAGCTCAAGAGCATGACACATACACTCACTCCTCACAATAGAACTTTAAGTGCTCTATTGGTCAAAGAAAACAGGGTCTTCAAGCTTGAAATCAAGATGAAACTTGAATATAAAGGATGTATACATGAGTGGTTGGGCATATTTGAAGGAATCCTCCTTGTGCATTGTTCAAAACAGTCAAGGAAATGACTAAGATGAGATTGCAAAGTATAAGTAAAGTATGAACTCTATTTCTAAGAAAAATGGTGGTATCTCATAAATTACCTAAATAATTATAAGTTATTATTATTATCTTCAAAAAATGTAGAAGGATTGGCTGAGACCTCAAGTTCAAAATGGTTACTCTAAGTCCATGCACAGTTATAATTCATATCACAGTTCATTGTTCTTCTGAATTTTGGGTTTAAATAAAGCTTCCTCATGGGTAAATAAGTTATAAGGAAGTTGAAGGAGCTTATCTCAATAAAAATGGAGAAATAATTATCAAATTTCATTCAAAAACTTGAAAGATATCACTATTTTTTTCCTCTCTCAGGGCTTTGATTGTGTATTCACTGTGATGTAGGGTTTTAAAGAGTCAAAATTGATTCGTTCTCTCAAATCCACCAATGAAAGACCATGAAATTTTGAATGAATCTCTATGGGGCTTACAAGAATTAGTTGTAAAAATAATTTAAAGAAAGGATAAAATGTATAGAGAGCAGCTTATATAGCAGAAATGTTTCTAAACCATGTTGGATCAAGTTAAAATTACACAGTTTATAATTTTACATGTTATTTGATCAAATTGAATCAATTCATTAATGGTTCAAGGTTATAGAAGGATGTTAATTGGTTGGAGATCATCTTGGTTGATTGAATGTGTCTTGTTTTGGAAAAATTAGTCGATAATGGTCCTGATTTTAGTGCACAACCCCCGCATGACCAAAAACATTGTCTATCATCTTAAATTGGCTTCCTCATGAGTTGGTCTTCATTTCCCAAGTTTTTCACATTTCTCAGAGCTTTCCAAAGTAATTAGTTTTCATAACTCAAAGGAAAGGTTTGTTCAATAATCGGTAATAATATGTATGGTCTCAAGAAGGTTAGAAGACAACAATTGGAAGATGATAATTATGACCTTTAAGGTCTCAAGAAATGAAAAGAGAAAAAGTTTCTTACCTCAATTACTCGAAGTAAGGAAGCTGAGAAGACATTTGTTATGACTCTTGAAGATTCATTGTGAAGTTGAAAAGGTGCTCCATTCCAAGCTTGGGTAAATGAAGAGTTCAAGAAGGCAAAAGATCTATAAAAGGAGAAGTCAGAGTGAGTGTGCGAAGGTACAATGAGCTAAGTTATAAATCTTTAAACTAGTATTAGCAATATGGTGAAATTTATGTGAGATATGAGATTCTAATCAAAAGAGAAAAACATAGGACTAATGAGTGGTTACAACAGTGATTAATGAATTAATGAATGAATTGAAGTGGATACAACAATATGAAAGAGAAAAAAGTGAACACAAGGATAGAGACATGACTATTATGGAAGAACAATGATACAACAGTGAAACCAAGATCAATTATATGTAATAAAACTATGAGAATTATGATTTATTAAGAAGACCGTGAGTGGCACACAGATATAGGAGCTTTGTGAGTTGATAAACATGGATATGTCATCTAGAGTGTGAAGAAACTAAATTTTTCGTAGATAGATGTCTTGACAAGGAAGAGTGAAAGATAATTAAGGGCTCATAAGTGTGTTGGATAACTTGAAGACCCGAGAAATATTCTTAGAGATACAAGGATAGTGAGAAATTTTGATGATGATTTGATCACCAAGAGCATATATGAGCAATGTTGGAGTGGTATAGCTTCAATTTAATAATGAGCACAAAATAGCATGAGTGATATATTCTTGAGTTGAGAATATGATGAAGTTGACATAGGGGGCAGAATTTAGAAGTAGAATTTGAATAACAAAGTGTGCAAATCTAGTGTCACCATCAGTTATAGAATACAACATTTTATGTGGCAAAATATTGTTGAACAAGTCTAAGTGGCAGCTTAGTAGTTTGGGAGTCAAGCTCACTAAAGATCAATAGAAGTTGATTGAATTCTAAGGGATTGAAGCCTCCAGAGTAAGTGGTAGTTTGGTCAAATTTAGGAGTTGTAGCTCCAAATTGAGTTGAAGCTCAATCTTGAAACCAATGTAACATAAGTGGGAAAAAAATTCCCTAAGCATAGTTCATAGTTTTAGTGGGTTTTCTTCCTAGTTTGGGTTTCCCACATTAAACCTTGTGTCATTGTGTACTCTCTTGTAAATTGCTTTTGTGTATGTTTATGGTTTTATCACATCATATTTAAGAAGGTAAATTTGTGAAGACACTGATTCACCCCCTCTCAGTGTCATAGTTTCTAACACCAAAGAGGCAAAAGACATTAGTGTGGCATCCAACCTCTACAAATTTTGTCCCAAATCCTCCAACAACTCACTCCGGTATTCCCCGTATAGTGAGTAGTAGGGTATCCATGCAGACCCGATGAATAAGATCTCACCATTCCCGAGAAGTCACCGCAAAACAAAGAAAACAAATAGTGAGTTAGAAAATCATAAAAACCAAAAAGAGAAGAATTACAAAGCGTAGTGAATAACATTTCTATCTAAAAAGGTTGAGAAAAGAGTGATCACATAATTGGAAACCTTTCTTATGGTCACTAGCCGATATATTATCTTGAGTTCCCATGAACTCAAGAATTACCTTGTCATTCTGAAATGTATCAAGAGAGATATGTACAAATTGGGTGAGTTAGGGATAGGTGAGGTGACATTAATGAAAAGGACAATGGCTTCGTAAGATATTGGTGTCACTTAATTTCTTTTTATTTTCTATAGACAAAACTTGTTTTAATGGTGTCTTTGGCCTCATCGTCTATTTTAGTAGTGTCACTAAGGTCATCACGAATACTCTCACCAGGTAATTGGCACCCTATTCCATGACCATTAGGATTGGGGATGATAGTAGGAGGTTCGGGGATCTTGTTTGTGGAGACCATTTTCCTCGACAAAATTTTCCCATATGATTCATCATTCATTTGGTAATTAGATATTTTTTTTCAAGTAGTTGGATGGTATAGAGTCATCAATGAGCCATGTGGTGTCGGAAGGCTTAAGGTATTCACAAGAATGTACCCAAAATGGAAAAGTGGAAGAGCCCAATGAATATTTTTCCTTTTTTACTTGACACATGTCGGGCATACCATGTTGTTTAGGTGATAGTGGTAGTTTCTCTAGTGTTCATTTTAAGACCCCCCGAAAAATTATCATATAATGGGTGTGAATCTTAGAAAATGCAGACTTTGAAACAATGGTGAATCTTCGAAAAGTGTTTCACGGCAAAGGAGAATCTTTTTCATGTTCAAGGCATTTTTTTAGGGTTGGACGGGTGTTAGTATGTCATCTAGCCCAAAATGGTTGGACGGAACCGGGCAACTTACATGAATGGACGGTCGTCTTTGTAGAGTTAGGCGATCGCCTCTGCAGGGTTGGGTGACATCTCTGTAGGGTTGGGCGACCATCTATGTGGGGTTGGGCGGTCATCTATATGGGGTTAGGAGGCCATCCTTGCAGGGTTGGGCACTCGTGGACCACCTTTGAGGGATTAGAATCCACCACCATGCTTTCTAGTTTCCACATGTGTTCCAAAGTACAATGTTTTGGCACTCTTTTCATGCGCTTTCTGGATAACCTCATCATTGTGAATCAACTTCCATTTTTTTCAGTTTCCACATGCATTCCAAAGTATGATGCACTCTTTCCATGTGGTTTCCTGGATAAACCACATGCACTCCTTTTTTATCTTTATTCCTTCCTCCTCTCTTACCTGCAACTTTAGCACCTTCATCTACATAACAGAATCCTCATTTCATAGTCTTCTTTTTAATTTTTAATCTTTATTTCAGCCTCCTTTCTTGGGTTCATTTGAATCAAACTCCATGGAGTCATCTTCTATGACTAAAAATCCTTTTGAATGATTGTTGTCATCTACTTCTTCCAAATGAATGAAAAAAAATTCATTGTCCTAAGATTTATTTATTAATCACATGTTAAACATGTTAGGTTGTGGAGCCTATTTTCATGTGTGAAAGTGTTGAAGACTATACACTAAGAGTATTGTACACTTTTTGGGCCTTAAAACGTGCCCGATATATCGGGAAACGTGATTTTATCATATGGGCGGGATTTTTACCCATAGGTTTATGGGATGTTTTTGCCCATGGTTTTGATACCCACGGTTTTGTAAAATTGCTTAAGCAGTTGTCTATTTATATGGTTTTATGCATATGATAGAAGTATGAAAAACATTGCAGATGTGCTTTGAATTCGGTGTGAATTTTGTAGAGTTTGTTGAGCATAGCTCCAAACAGATATG
The DNA here is from genome assembly GCA_018340775.1 of Taxus wallichiana var. yunnanensis. Classification (NCBI taxonomy): domain Eukaryota; kingdom Viridiplantae; phylum Streptophyta; class Pinopsida; order Cupressales; family Taxaceae; genus Taxus; species Taxus wallichiana. The sequence continues at coordinate 279,099,884 of CM031240.1, forward strand.
GGTATTGTATTGAGAGAGTGGTGGCTTGTAATAAAATCTGAGCAAGTGATTCTTTGTGGACGTAGCCCAAATTGGGTGAACCACGTTAAATATTGTCTCTTTGTGTTGTGTTATTTTATTCTGCACTTTTATTTGAGGTTTGTAATAATTTTCTGCATATTAGTTTCTACTGTTGCGATTCTGTGAGGGATTATTCCACATATTTTATCCCTTATTTCCTAACAAAATAGACATTTTCCATGAATCTCTATGATACCCTTTCTGCCATGAGACTAAGGGTTTTTATTGATTTCTAAGAACTTGAAACGAGGGATTTCTTGCCTAGATAAATAAAAGAAGCAATGTCCAGTGCTACACTTCATATAGCAATTTTTTCTAGAGAAATATGCAGAATCCCCATGGTGTTTGGTAGAGATGTCATTTATGCTCAAAAATCCCACCCCAATTGTTCCTGTTTTCTATCATGTTGACCCATCTGATCTCCGATGGGTTGATAAAGGAAAAGGATTCTATGCTCCATCATTTTCCCACCACGAAGAGAAGGGTAGATACACCCTAGAGATGCTTCAGAATGGAAGAAGGCACTCTACGAGGCTTCATTTTATACTAGACACATCATTACCAACAAGGAGTGAGTACCAAATTTTGTTCTTTCATTAATATTCTATGTTATGCCTTCGTTATGTATTAATATTATGTGTAATTTCCACCAAGTAATGTGTGTTCTATTTCATTTTTATGTTGTTCTATATGTTTAGTGAGAACTGGAGGGTGCTGAAGAATATTGTGAATGATGTGTTGAGAGTAGTTAAATATGTCCCATTACTAGTTTCAAACCACCCTGACGAAGTTGTAAAAGACTTTGAACTGACTATCCTTTAATATTCTCAATTAGGCCATCACAATGTTCAAATTGTGGGAATCTAGGGAATAGGTCATTCCGGAAAAACCACCCTTGTTAAGCAATTTTACAACAATAAACGTGCATATATGGAAAGGGTTCAGTTTTGGGAATCTGGGTAATAAGATGTTAGAGATGTTGCTAGAAAAAAATTGTTTCATAAAAACAAAAAAACTCTTGTAATGGATCTTGTTTATTTATTAATTTTTGGTATAATCTTAAATGTTAAGAAAGAAGTTTGTTTTATTTCAATTTTATGTTGTTTCACATGTCAGTGATGAGGGGAGGTTACTCAAGAACATTGTGAATAACATACTGAAAGTCATAAAAAATGTGCCATTAGTGGTTGATCATCGTGATATAATGAACATTGCAATAAATTATGTTATAGACTACTTACACATTTGTATTTCTATTTTGCAGGAAAACTATGAAAATTTAAAGAAAGAAGCAAGTTGTATTTGATGCACATTTGAAGAATGTAAAAAATCTTGAATGCATTTATACAGTTGAAGAAAAACTTGTATTATTAAATAAACAAATACTTTGAAAAGGATAATCAAGGAGCATAAGATGGATCCAAAAATATTACTGAAGGAAAAGACAGATGCGGATCCATCACTTTTATCATCGAAGATGTTGCAGAAGGAGGAGCAGAATATTCTACAGAATATCATCGATATTTAGAAATGGATTAGTTTGTGAAGGTATTTGTGAAATGTCTGCATATAATTTTATAAAAGTGTTACAAAAATAGTATTAATTTTATATATTATTGAAACCACTGAATAAACATAAAACAAGAGTGCAAAGAGTTTGAAAAAATTATGAAAAACATAATTATTAAATTCTTACCCTGGTTTCTAGAATCCATGGATATGTCACTAAATAGGGATAGACAGTATGGACTCGGAGATTGGATGTCTCACTCATCAAAGTTGAATGGTTAGCAAGTTAAACAAATGTCTAGTTGGATGGCTTGTAAGTTAGCGGAGTTGGACGACTGCTGGTTGGAAGGCTTGCAGGTTGGATGGTATAGTGTTGGGAAGAAAGTAGTTGGATAGAAGAGAGTTGGATGTTTGGTTGGTCTATGACTTTGTTAGATGGATTTCGCTTATTTTTACATGGCAAGGGTTTGATGGTATTCTTATAGTCAACCTAGAAGAGGTTAAATGAGTTATTGATCGATAATTGACTTGACTTCGCATAAAAACTTGCATAAGAGGTTGGATGGTTGTCTATGTATACTTTGGAAAATAAGTGCCTATATTGATTTAAAATGCTGGAAAATTACATTCATAAGTTCATTTATATGTGTAAATACCTTGTGAAATGACCCATACTAAGGACCTCATCTGCTAAAAATTTTGGCGAATAAGGGTGCTGGTCATGCCAACCGAATGAAAATTCACCATTTCCAATTTTCATAAACTTGGATTTTTGCAAGTACACAAAAATTCACCACTAAAATTTTCCCCTGAACCTGCTCAATGTCAAGGTTTGATATTCCTCGCACTTTTAGTGGACTTTAGCATGAGTGGAAAAGTAGGTAGAAGAGGAGTGGATATGGATGGAGTGGGTAATATGGGAGCATATGATGACGAAGCATTACGTGCGATGGATGGAAGATTATCAAGAGACACATATGGCTAAGAGGGTGTTGTGGATGAAGAAGATTGATACTACAGAGAGGATGGTTTTAGTGATAGAACAAACTAGTTCCTTATAGGATTACACTTCAAGTTCTTGGAAATATTGGAAGGGTTGAGGGTCACCATGAATGGTGACTTCATGCCGACATACTTAAATTGAATACATTGGTGTAATGTATATGTGATGGCATGCATCTTATGGATCCAAGGACATCCGAGAAGCAAGTTATATAGGAACCGAATGTCTACCATGTGTACAGGGGGGGGCAACATGACATGCCTTACATTAATAGGAAGATACAAAGTGCCCATAGACTTTATTTTAGTATTTTTGTATGCTTTAATAGTAATTATTTCTTGTCATAAATCTGATTCATCATACCCTAGTTAACGAATAAGAGATAGGTTATAAATGTTGACTCCAAATATGTTGTCCCTTAACACTCATTCGACACAAGCATTTTCAATGTCAATCTCAATCTCGAGAGGCAAATTGTCATTTGGGCCATGTAGTGGTGAGTCTAGTTGAGTGAAAGTGAGTGGAAATTTCATATGAGGGTAAAGATGAGCAACAAGGGCTTGGAATTGTGTAGGATCGATGTCAGTTGGAATGCATATTTATTGAATGGCATGATAAAGGATATCTTTGTGTATGGATGATGTTTTGAGAAGATCCATAATGGATATTTGCATTGGTATCTTCTCAAGTTGTTCAATGATGTTGTGTTGATCTTGCAGTGGTGGATTAGAGGAAGATGGAGTAGCTCCTTGCACCACTACACGGATCCTTCGAGTGGTAACCACACACTAAGGGTTTTGTGAAGGGAATTTAACCTTGATAGTGGCTACTTGATGTGGGGAATGGTGGATATGGCCAGCAAGAGATCTTGACAATGAATACTTGAAAAAAATATTTGACACAGAAGCTTTGCAAAGAAACAAGACGATGCTTGTGTATTTTATTAATATCAAAATCACGCATTAAAAACAAATGAGAGAGATGCAATATTTATAGATATTGACAACTTATATCTCATCCACAATATATGGAAACAAATCACCTAATCTGAGAAAATATGCAAAAATAACATATTGCCCCTAACTACCCCTATTTCCCCTCATGGAAATCATCTAGGAACAAAATATGCAAGATAGAACATGATCCCACAAACATTGGGATGAGAACATTATCACTTAGTTAACTAACAAATAAAGATAACTAATACCTATTGACATAAGTTTAAAGTATTTAAATTAAATACTTTAACTTATTACATTTATTCAAATATCAACTAATGATGAATTAAGCTAAGTTTTATTCCTAACATTCCCCCCTTAATTCAACATGGTCTCAAGTGAACAAGAGAGAAATTCTCTAAAACCCTCAAATTTACCTCGAGCAAGTGACTTTTGAAGACATTTGCACACTGCATATCATTGGGAAATATTGGAGCTAGATGTTGTTGTTCTGAACATGTTCATGAATGAAATGTACCTACACCTCAATGTGTTTGGTGCACTCATGAAAAATTAGATTCTGAACAAGTTTTACTACTCCTTCGTTATCAACATGTAGGATAGTTGGTATTCCCAATCCTTCAATTATACATCGAGCCATATCGATTCATAAACAGCTCCACCTGTTGCCAGCGATATTATGATTCTATGGAGGATCTTGAAACACAAGTATGCTTCTTACTCCCCATGATATCAGTCCAGATCCCAAAAATAATACAAATCCTGAAGTGGATTTCCTATCATCTATGTTTCCTGCATGATCTGAATATGAATATCCTGTCAAGAAGAAGTTATTATTCTTCTTATATTCTAGGCCATAGTCCATAGTTCCTCTGATGTACCTCAGTATCCACTTTTCTACTTTCTAGTGAGAAACCCTTGGTTCTTGCATGAACCATGAAAGATAGTTGACTACATAGCTGATATCCGGCCTAGTGTAAGTCAAGTAGATGAGACTCTCGATCAACTGCTGATAGAGAGTTGCATTTACTTGTGGTGATGGATCTATTCGAGACAGTTGAAGTCTTGTCTCCATAGGTGTGGAAAATGGCTTACAATCCATCATATTAAATTTCTCAAGCGTTGTCTTAGCGTATTTCAATTGTGACACAAAGATATGATTTTCTCTTTGCCAAACTTCAAGTCCAAGACAATAATGTAAAATCCCGAGATCGGTCATGTCAAATGATCATGTTAGATCTTTCTTTTTTGACTCAATCATCCTCACTGATCCTCTAGTGATGACTAGATCATCAACATATACTACAACAATCACTATCTCCCCCCCTTGCTTTTTGAGATAGATATTAGGATTGTATGGACTCATGTTGAATCCATGTTGAATGAGATGCTCATCGATTTTTATGTACCATGCCCTGGGAGACTTCTTTAGACCATATAGTGATTTTATGAGTTTACATACCTTTTCCTATTTACCTGGTATGAAAAAACCTTATGGTTGAGTCATGTAAACTTCTTCCTATAAATCACCATTAAGAAAGGCACTTTTCACATCCATTTGGTGTATTTTCCAACCAAATTGTGCAGCTAGATCAAATATTAACTGAATGTTTTTATCTTAGTTTTGGGAGCAAAAGTCTTCTCATCATCAATGCCTTATTTTTTAGCATATCCCTTAGCAACTAGTCTAGCCCTAGGTTTATCAATTTTTCATCTGCTTTGTACTTCATTTTGAAGATCCATTTGCATCCAATCGGCTTTTTCCCGTTGAAGATCTGTAAGTTGCTATGTATTATTTTTCATAAGTGACTTATATTCTACATCCACAACATATTTCCAAGGTTTAGAGTGTAGGGCTTCTGAAACTATGGATGGCTCAATAATTTCAACAAATTTACCCATTAAGGTAAAATTGGCATCATTTCAAGCCATGTTGTAAGTCCTCATTCCATTGGTAGATGTGTCGGGACACTATCCAATTTTTCATTTCTAATCATACTTGTATACCATTTAGGCATACTTTTTTTGGTTCTTGTGGGAGGTTGAATTTCACCATCTTCCCCATCATCGTTATCATCATCAAAGTGATTACCATCCTTTTTTTTCATTGTAGGGATGATTTTTTCATCATGTGAGTGTATGGAAGGAGCATATGCTTCTTTCTTCTCAAAGAACTCAACATCTTGACTAGTGTATACCCTCCTTGTTTTTGGATCCATAAGTTTGTATCCAAGTGTTTCATCACTGTATCCCAAGAAGATAATTTTTTTCTAATTTCATATCAAGCTTAGTTCTTTGTTTCTTAGGAAATTTCATACTCGCTTTACATCCAAAAACTCTAAGGTGTGAAATAGATGGCTTATGCTCTGACCATGCTTCCTGAGGTGTTATTCCATCAAGAGTTGCAGTGGGAACTCTATTTAGTAAATAGACTGTCATTTTAGCTGCTTCGGCCCAAAATGTTTTTGATAAACTCTGCATCATCAATCATACATCACACCATATTCATGATAGTACGATTTCAAATTTCAACAACACCATTTTTTTACGGTGTGTGAGGAGGAGCCATTTGACAATGAATGCCATGTGTCTTCAAAAAATCATTGAACTCATTACTTGGTGTATTCTCCCCCTCGATCTAAGTGGAGTTTTTTTATTTTCCTACCGACTTTATTTCAACAATAGCTCTTCCTCCTTTTGGCTTTGTTATTATTGGTTAGATTGATTAGTACTAATGTAAAAATCTAATCCAACAAAGGCATTAATTACCGAACAAAGGTGCGATACTTCAAGTCAAAGGCACCAAAGTAAAACAAAGGCACCAATATAGAGAAAAGGTGTTATTTTAGGTAGAAAAGGTATCAATAAATAGAAATGGTGCTATTTTAGGTAAAGAAAGGCACCAAAGGAGGTTAAAATGGTTAAAGCATACAAAGGCGTTGAAGTATGAGCAAAGGCACTACAATAGTCAACAAATGCACTAAAACACATAACAAGGGCGCCAAAATAGAAAGGTTAATTTTAGTAGAATTCATTTTTCAAAGTATAAGCATAGGTGTTAATTGACATAGCATAGGTGCTAAAAGACAAACAAAGGTGCCAAACCTGCACAGTCAAAATTTCAGAAACAAAGGTGCTAAAGTATACCACAAATGAGCCACATGTTTGACAAATGTGCCAAAGTATAACCTTACGAACCACGTAAGTTAATATGTGATGCAAATGCGTTGATATAGGTTAAGGGCACCACCATTATAGAAAAGGTGCTTGAAAGAAAGGGCATAGATGCCACTCACTGTACTAAAAATGACATACAATCATGAAAATTCAAATTTATGAGGTGTAAACAAAAATGAAAAATTCCCAAGTTTGGATAGCTTGTTCTAGGTATGAAACAAGATTAAAAACAATGAAAAAGTGGGGGTAAGGCCCACGGTGGGCACAAAAATGTAGAACAAAAGAGTGTTAGTTGTAAATACAAACAAAGAACCAAGCTATCTTAATTCCTAATCTAACACACTTAATATCTACCTCATATTGAGCAAAGATAAAAAGAGGGAGAGGATGTTATACCTGCACTTACCTACAAGCTATAATCCTCCTTCTTTGATGCTTTGGATGTGCTCAATGGATGAATTTACTTTTCTTCGATTTGTGGAGTTACTTGACAACACCTCCCCTTAATTGTTTGATGATTGGTTATGGAAGCTTGATGGCCTTGCAAGATGATGATTGAGAGCTCTATTGGAAATTTGGCAGCACTTAGTTGTAATTTCAAAAGTTGGCTTCCATGGAGGGTGACAAGCCTATTTATAGATGGAGGAAGAGAAAATGAAGGGTCAAGATCTTTCCATGTAGATGGAAGATCAATGGTTATGGATTGATGAGAAGAATGGAGAATTATAGAAATTAGGAAAAGCCTCCATTGAATTTTTAATTCAATGTAGGTAGGAAATTTTATTTAAAATTTTAAATAAAATGGAGGGAAGTTTAGAGAGGCTTCTAGAAATAGAAGCCTCTAGATTTGAAGGTGGAGCATTTGATTAGGTTATAATTAGGTGAGATTAATTGTGATTAGAGATGTGATTTGATGGAGAAGCTAGGTGTGGGATAAGTGTAGAGTAGGTGGTAGGTGAGTAAGAATTTTAAATTCTTAGAAATTGATAATAGGGATTAGTGATTGGATAATAGGATATTAATAATGATTTAAAGGATCAAGGATGGGATGGGATTATCGGGTGAGTAATGAGAATAATTGAGATAATGATATATATGATAATAAGGATTAATAATAATTAATCTCACGATTAATTATTATATGGTTAAGGATGGGGGTGGATTAATAATGTATAATAAGTATTTTATTTATTAATTATGTTGACATTTTACATGTCTACAAGTATATAAGCATTTTATGGGATAATATTATAAAGATGCCTTTTATATAGTTTTTGATTAATGGTGAAAATGGTTAAGGGTACCCTACCCCATACAAAAAAGGATAAAAAGATTAGACATTGAGGAACACAATGATCCAACCTCTACCAACAAACTGAAAGATAAAAAACAGCAGCCACACACATCCAACAATGAAAAAAAAACCAACAACAATCTCAAAAAAGCCCCTTCCCTTTGGATCTTAGCTACATCTTAAGGAGAGATTGTGCCTTTCTTTTTCCGATTGACAACTTTCCAACCCTCATCCGAATTTGGATTTACATTTTCATTATTATGGATTGGAATCAAAACTTCAATATGTTCCATAGAGCCAAGGGATCCTGGTAAGTGATCTGATACATTCTTACATACTTGTTGCACTTCCACCTCTTATGGGTCAATTGAGTCCTCAGGAGCTGATTATAATCACACATCAAAGGATCATTCACAACCAAGTGGTTAGAAGTAGATTTCTTCCACCATGAGCTTCTACCTTTATAATGTTTTCAAACCAAGTGACAATTTGTTGCTAAATGGCCTAGAGAAAATCATGTTCTGCATCTAAAGGAAACCCTTCATAATCCAGGTTTTGAATCCAAGTTCTATCTTCAACATTAAGTTCAATAGTGGTAGGGAAGTCCATAGAGGTATCCATATCAACCAATATTTGAGCATAGGTTGTGTGCTCAAAATCTTTAGTTTTAGGATCAATAGCTAAACATTTCCCTAATGTGTTACCAATAGCAATAAGACAATTCTCCAACTAGAATTAGAGGGGAAAGTAAGGTAGGAGAATCCATACCATGGTTTGAATTGGAAGGTATCAGAAACCAGATTAAATAGAGGAAACCAAGGTTTCATCAAAAGCAAGTGAGAATCAAAATCCCAAACTTTCCCAAAAATAAAATCCCTATCAGAAGCACTTGCAAATGCAACAATGAAAAACCATGTGCACTAGGAAATATATCCATCCTACCTTCCATACAAGGGCCCCAATGGCTTGAAATCCAAGCATGAAGTGCTAACAGACCCAAGAAAAAGTTGTTAAATTTGCAAATCAAACCATTCCTCTTAAAATCATCTTTGATTGAACCACCTCTTCCCCAAAAATGACAAATGGGATGGATTTAGCATAAGCCATAGGATTATTATGCTTGGCATCTTACAAACCCCTATTCATAATAGCTCCACCTTGTACAACATCCTTGAAAGACATCTGAGCAGGGGATATCTGCTGGGAGACATGAATCCTATCATAATCAGCCAAGCTACCACAAAGCGGAGCTCCAGAAACATGAACAAGTTTGGATCCACCAAGAACAGAGCCAAATTCGTCATTCTCTTTCTGCACTTGGGTAAGAACACCATCCCCCAAATGTTCATCAGATTTGGGTCAAAACCCCAAAGCATAGCCATCGATTTGCATAGATTTATGTGTTAAAACCCCAAAATATTAGAGGACCGAGTGCCATGTATGCCATGGATATTATTCTTCTTGGGATATGGATGGCCAAAACCTTCCCTTCCTCCCAAGCTTTGTCCTCTGTCTCGCATCTAATAAAATTGATCCATTCAAAAATGTGACTCCACAAAGATTAACCACGGGGTCATCATGAGTGGAGCATCCACACAAAAACTAGGGCTTGGGTCATTGAAACAAGGCCTCCCCAAGTCATTATCTGTCTTGCCACCAGAGAGAAGGTCACCATGCCCATGGCCAAAGCTTGGACTAGAGCCTTCGCGAATGCTAGGGTTTAGGATATATTAATTAAGTATTAATTAAGGTAAATATAGTGTATAATCACTTCCATATGAGACACATATTTTGTTATATGACATCCTTTTTGTAATACCCCAAGTGTATATATATTATCATTTACCTTATTTATATTTCGCATAAAAATGATACACATTTCAAATTTTGTGTAATATACTTTCCTTCACCCTTAAAGGTAATTTTTAGGGTCACTTCCTAGAAGACACCGGTATGGTCACTACCAAGGGGATCATTTTCGTATTTTATTTATTTATTATTATTGCTAGTGTACGATGTATATAGCTTACACTCTCCAGTGTCTTCCTTATATAATTTATATTTGAAATTTAGAAAATGATACCTACATTTATTTTCCTACCCATTAGAATTCACAACAAATTCAAATGTTGCACTTAAATCGTTTATCTTGATGATACTAGTCGGAATTGATTGTTTCCTAGTTTATAGTGCAAACCTTTTTCTACTATGTATTTATGAGAAAAATTATCTTATAGCCTCTTGAACATTAGGTTATACCTTTGGAAATTTTCCTTGTTTCTTATGCAACAAGTGTCTACTATAGATAACTTGGAATAAAAAAGGTTGTGTGTTGTATGTTTCAACCTTGAAACTGAAAATTTTAGAATTTTGTACTTTAAATTGGATGTTTACAATCCAAGTGTTAATCTCTGAGTAGTATAGTAAAACTGCACTTTGGAAATGTACTAAAACACTATAAAAATGCATATCATGTAGATATATAGGGTATGGATCCTTGTCATGATTTAGGTCAAATTGTATAAGATCATAAATAAACCATATCACATTTTACCAACCCAAGCTTCATTGATAAAGTTGATGTGATCTAATGAAACTTTTATTTCCTACATTTAGAGTACTTAGAGAGAGAATAATATTAACTTTATCTTTAAAGACTAAAACTTCTAATAATAACACACATGCATATAGTTCACAAATTCCAACTACAACTTGTATGTTTAAATACATTTGGTGTTATTTTGCTTTTCTTTGAATGCATACCATGACTATAAGTTACAAGATATCATAATGTTGTATCATAATATTAAGTTTGAGCAGGTATAGTTACTTCATAATTCCACATGAATTATTTTAATACTTATCATCTCTCTTATTAAATTCATATCATGATTATGAAGTCCATATCCAAAATTTTACCATTGTTCATGTTCTTTTGATTTCATTAAGTTGTTATAATAACTTTCATTTAAGGGCATTGTTAAATAATTTTCTAAATTCATGCAAACAAATATGAATTATTTTAATATTGCTAATATCATCTCTCTTATTAAATTCATATCATGATTATGAAGTCCATATCCTACAAAATTTTCCATTGTTCATGTTCTTTTGATTTCAAAATTAAGTTGTTATAAAGTAACTTTCATTTAAGGGCATTTTGTTAAATTCTCCTTATTTTCTAAATTCATGCGCCCCCTCACCCGAGCGTGCGGCTGCTGCTAACAATTCTATCAATACTATGTGGAAAATATTCCTTGTTATTTTATAAATTTATAATTTGCTTTAAAACTTAGGTTGAACCACATTGGCATATAATGTGCATTCACATGTCACGGAACCACTAAAAATTTAGCAAGTAGTCAAACCACGATTCCTTTGGGACAAGATCATTCTCATTGTTTATGTTTATTTTACTAATGGGTGTCCAAAATCTAATAGCCGATCTATTGATCTTATAGGAAATAAAAATCCTTCTTTAGTTAAAGGTATTTATGTATAGGTTATTATCTTTTGATTATGTTATTTTTGCCTAGTACAAAACTCTTATATTCAAAAATGTCAACATAAGTATGATGGTGTTTTGGTAGTTAAATTTGTAAGTAGTAATTTAATTGTGTCACTTTTTCTATAACTCCTTGATATAAGGATGACATAATGTGTAAAAAATATGAATAAAGAAAATTTAGATGAATTAATAAAGGATAGGGACCAACATGCTTCGTTCTTGGAAGATGACAATTTTACTAAGTCAATGGACATGTACTTAAAAAAATTGCATGAATCAATTGGGTCTAAAGTCTTTTAGATTATCCTTATTCTATTATAACATCCTTGAATTTATGTAAGTTATAGTATGAGAACTCCCCCTAATCATTTAATTTATTCCATAAATGAAATTCTTTATAGCCCTAATAGTGCTTATAGGATAAATTCCATATAAGTTAAATGTGAGAACATTATTGAACATGGGACATACAAAAAAAAACACCTCATATACTAAGAGATGAGAGAAAAGGATGAAGATCATAAGTTATATTTCATAAAATATCATTATGGATGGGATTGTGCAAATTTAGGATTGAAATGAACTGATCATATTTTTATAGAGGGCTAGTCCATTCCAATAAGTATGTATTGAATGATTTTGGATCATCATTTAGCACCACACCAATATTTTAGCGTGTAATCAAGAATCTTGCGGGATGATTTGAATCAATGATGCCCATTTTAATCTTTGGTGGTGGAAGTTTATATATAGTTTAGCTTATGGGAAGTAAGTCCTTTATGGGTATCACTTTTAAGGTACCAAAGTGTCTTTGCAAGCCCACAACACCACCAATGACCTGAAAATAGACTCTTATCAATAACATGCCTTGGATTTAGGGCATTATGGTTTAATATTTAGAGAATTTCCTTAAGATGGTTATATAGTGATGTTTAAGTAGAGAATATAAATGTGACATTATTGGCTTATTTAGTTTTTACAAGTATTGTGCTATTCTTCTCAATACTGATTTTTTAATGGTTTTCTACAATTTACACTCAAAATTATTTTATATGAATTCTTTGGCAATTTAGAAAATGTGGAAATAAGAGCAATACGAGAGTAATCTTCTTTGGATTTGGGTGTAAGATATCTATCAAAAAAAAATCTAGTGACTAAATAAAATAAAACTCTTTTCTTCCATAGGATTTGTTGCTCAAATCTAAATAAGCATTAAACTTTATCTTGGTATGTTGTTTTTGGCATCATATGAAATTGTTATATAAAAATAAGTTAGTATAGACATGGGTGTTCAAATAGTCAAATATGTACAAGAACAATAGGTGGCGATTTATCAATCAATGATTGTCATAAAGAAGGCATGATAGGAATTTTTTTGATAAGAATAAAGATATTTCAATGATTTCCTTGAGGTAAAGCAACAACATGATCAATTCTTAGAATATTAAGAGCTTATTTATTTATTGGTCATGTATCAAAATGTTAGGCATGGATTCTTAAAGCATATGTCTATTTAGATAAATCTTTTTGCATTATAGCGTCCTAAAATGTATGCAAATTCCAAGGTGAGTACATTTTCAGTGCATTATAGGTCAAACATGAGAATATTGTCAAACAGTGACCATAAGGACAAAACAAATTCATATACTCAAAGAAATGAAAAATTGATTAGCATAATAAATGATATTTGTTAAAGGTTCATAAATGATAGATTCATGGTAAATAGAGGATTGAAATGCATTAAAAATATTTTCACCATACTCGATTAATGACGTTAAATACAATGAATGTTTCATCGATCATTATTTTGTATCACCTTATATGACTTATCCTCAAGTTCATAACTTATTTTCAAGATAACATTTGTAGATCTATGTTATTTTTTTGTTCAAATCATTAATGATAGTCTTCATCTTTTATTTATTCTGCTTTTTGAAAATAATTTGTAGTGCCCCACTTTCCATATAATCCAATTGACATGACATTGACTGCACTATCATTGTCAGCGTCCCTCTCCCCTCAAGCTAAGATCTCACCTCCCAAGAAATTTCCTCCAGCTTTTTCAGCTTCTACAAAACATGGAGAACAACACATCCTTAACGTCCTTTCTAACATGTCTTTTCCTTGCATAATAATCCAAGCACATTGTTTGAGGTCCAGAGGTGGAAACCACGTGAAGCCCAAGTTAACATTGTAATTTAGAAGTATTTGGATAGTTTCAACCAGTGCAGAAGTCGGAACTCTGCTTTATTAACAATGGAAAAGTATATTTATGTACTCTCATAATCAAATAAACAAAATGTTACGGGGAACCCCAATAAATAGAGCTTTGCCATTAGTCACCTAAAATTTATCGCATTCTGACTTCAACGAGTCCTACACGTAAAGCCCAACATCTTATCATTTCACTTCACGCAAATTGATTTTTTTATCTAGATCTGCACATCAAGCGAGTTCTATTATCTCTGGAAGGAAATTTTTCCATTGGCTGTGTTTTTGTTGTCTGCGGAGGAAGAAAGAAGATTGATGCTAGGGGATTCATTTGGTGAGAAGCCAACAGTATAGATTTAGATTCTTCTGCCTTTGACCACCTCTGCTACGTGTGCCGTAACATTTGCAGCTACCCTTTTATATTTGCTACTCTTTATCTTGTATTTAATATTTAAAATTGTATTGTTTTAGACGTCGAAAGAATTATAGTAGGAAAGTTTGCAAAATATGGGCAGTTTCAGAAGACACTTTGACTGCTGAAAAGAGATTTGAGGGAAATAAGTTTTCGGGAATGCCATGATTGCAGGATAGACTCAAAATGTTTTTTGATGAGGCGCCTTGGGATAGGGCACAGACATTCGTCAAAGAATATTGGAAAAATGACTGCTCTTTGCTAGTTTTCTTCTAGCATGCGCCAAAATGTGGAAGATAACTCAAGCCACCTGAGTTGTTTGACACATTAACAAAACAAAAAAATGTGGTCTCTTGGAAATACATTGTTTTTCTTAATATGCTCAGTTTGGTGTCTATGAGGAGGCTCGAAGGATTTGCAAAGAATGATCCCTCCCTGAGCCAAAATGGGATCCTTTGTTTAGGGTATGCACAAGTGGGTTCACTGAAAAGGCCTTAGGAACTTTAATGCAAGGATTTTGGCAAATGTTGTAACTGCAAGTGTTTTGGTTGACATGGATTCAAAATGTGGGAGCATACACATGGCACGTGAACTGTTTGACAGAGTACCCCAAAGAAATGTGTTTCATGGAATGCATTGATTTCAGGGTATGCACCAAATGGTTTTGTTGAAAAGGCTTTAGAAACTTCCAAACAATGCAAAGCAGCATGAGGACATGAATCTGATTAATGTGCACTTTTTAGTGAAAAGTTTTAATTGCTTTGGGGCAGAAAATGAATGAGGTGAACCAGGTTGTAGTTTTGTTCCTTCTTATTTCAGTGACTTTGGGAGAACAAGAACTAGGGATGTGGGATGCATTGTTGTGTGGGAAGTTCTCGAGAATTATTAATGAACCTACTTTGCTACTCCATTGGCATATGGATTTGCAAGAAAGAATGATGAAACCATACGTGTTTTGACCTTGTTGGTAATGCAAAGTGGTGAAGCATGAGTGAGCCACAAAATGTTACCGAAATGCGTAAAGTTGATGTAGTCTCGTCAAATGTGGGAATCAAGAGTTTTGTGAAAAAAGGTATGGTTTTCCCCTTTTTGCTTGCACTAAATTTTGCTTTCATCATTTCTTGCATTTGGAAATTAAATGTTAATTATTAGGAAATGTAACTCCAACCAATGATAAAAACCTTACTTCATTTGGGCTATCAAACATACTTCCTCGAAAGTTATGTGCATGGAGCGCCACACCAAAATATACCGCAAACTTGGTATGACCCACAGTAACATGAGACACTATGTGGAAACTTAACCAAGTTGTTTGAACTTAATTAACACCCTTGCATTAAAATTTCTAAGCCTAATTTTAGCGGCGAAAGTTATGTTTCATTTTATGAAAATTTGAAAAGGTGAATTATTCGGAGTGGGTCGACCACCTAAAATATAGTATTATTTTTAAGGGGTCGCCTTCAAACTGAAAACATCTCTATAAAAACCTAGTGATTGACCTCAGTAACATGAGACACTATGTGGAAACCCTTAACCAAGATTGTTTGAACTTAATTGTTGGCCGCACCCTTGCACGCGGCGTAGGAAGTTTTAAGCCCACTTAGCTTATCGCGGCGAGAGGAAGTGTTACTTGTAGTGAAGTGTGCTCTTTTTAGTGGTGACGCATGGCGAGTGGTTTCACATACGATTACCGACTTAGTTCGCGAAAATGAAAACCATTTCCACCTATCGCTAGAATGCGCCGAAGAAATGAGTTGTTAACGAGACAAGTGCGACACATAATCAAAGACCTCGAGACATGAATTTTTTGATGAAAATTCGAGAGGTGGAGACTAGTTTTGTGAGTGGGATTTTGGGGCCCAAAATGCTGGCGGCGTCGCCTTAGTTACAAGAGTTGTTGTCACAATTACAATAAGCGGCCTTGGAGTTTCCCTGTGGCGTCGCTTTTCTCTGATAAATCTCTGCGGCACTCTAGCTTTGTCGCGCCATTGACAATCAAGCAAAATTTTTCATCTGACCCCCAAAAATTCGCCTTCATGAAATGCCTCTCGTCAGCGCCACTTGACAATCAAGCAAAATTTTTCATACAACCCCCAAAAAATTCGCCTTCCCGCGAAACCAATTCCGGGGATATTCGCCAGGTATTCTCCACCTCCGATTTCCAAGAGGTCTCTTAAAATGAACCCTGTTCTAAGCCCACTTAGCTTATCACCACTTGTAGTGTTGTGCTCTTTTTAGTAAAGCGTGGTCGGGTTTCACCTACGATTACCACTTAGTTCGAGTAAAAATGAAAACCACTTCCACCTATCCCTAGAACGCCAACAAGAGAATCGTAATCCATCTGCATTTCAATGAAAATTCCTTTGGAGACTAGTTTTGTGAGTGGGTTTTCTATGTATATGAGACAATAATTGGCCTTGGAGTTTCCTTGTAACTTGAGCTCTACTCTTGGTAATCAAACCTTCTATGTATGTTCATCAACCTTTATGTTCAAACTTAAAACGAGTGTTTTCAAGGCCCAATTTGTGAGCACTTTAGATGTTTCAGCCCGCTTGCACAAAAATTGCAACTTTAACTAAACACACCTTCTAAGGGTTCTGTTGACTCCTAAGTAACCATGGAACCTTGTACATATCATTTCCACACTTTATAGAGTATGAATTGATCAAATTATTGTATGAATGCTTTTTGGGAAATTATGATGTTTCTCTCTCTTCCCTTTTCTTTTTAGAAGTAACTATGATATTTTGACTAGTTCTAAAAATGTAAGTGAGTTATAAATGTTCATGGGTTGGAAACAAAATGAAAATTTGATAATGTATGTGATTATTATATGATGAATAGAAAGGAAAATGAAATCCAAACTTTCTTGCTCTTCCCCTTTCTCTCTCTAGAGATAATTATGAAAATTTTGATTGGGTTTTGAAAATACAAATGGGTCAAAATGTATATGATTTGAAATGAAATGAAAATTGGATACGGGATGTTACGGCGAATCAAAAAGAAAATGAATCTAATATTTTCTTCCTCCTTCCCTTACTCTTTTGTATCTCTCTATTTTTGTTCGGTTGTTTGAAATGATGGATGCGTGGAATTTATGCTTGAGTGTAGGGGATTTCCATACTCATTCCTAGGATTGACGCAACGTTGGTTACAGGTACTCCAAACAAGAGAATTTTTGGATGTGATATGTTGTAATTAATGAGTTGTCATTGTAATGTTATATTCACCTTGCAATACATGTATTACCATAGAATAATGATATGTATTATTGTTTGAAGAATTGTTCTTTGTATATTTTGAAAAGAGAATGCCAATGTGGCTATATTTTATAGTGTCAAATTGGATGTGAAGTTGTACTCAATGTTGTACCTATGTTATAAATATATCAAAATAATCTTTTGCTATGTTAATTATTGGTTTATTTCCTTAACAACCACAATGCTAGGTAGAATCTCCTCTCATCAAAACTAATGAAAATAAAAGAATGAGTTATAATGCCTATTGTACTTCCTCCTCCCATTTGAGTCTTTTCTAGGGTATAAAACATTGATCGTGTTAATAAAATACTCTGACCTCATTAATCATCTCCTTGTTTTACACCTAAGACATCTTATTAAGGACCTTTTACCTAAATATTTGATGAGGTGGTGATTTTACGCTGTGAAACCTATCATATTAGGACGAGTGAGGTGATCATGTCTTGTTGTTGTAGGTATGACCATATCATGAATAATTTTAACCCCCTACTACGTAATTTTCCCTTCGTACCCTAGTGGGTGGCCAAAGCCTTGCAAGATAGTTGGTGGTTGTACCTACGATTGATCCCTTGTGAGATCTAAATTATGTGAGTGGAGACTACGTTTCAATTTACTTGTGTATTTACCCAACAATTGAAATAGGTCCTTAGGAGGATTTTGTAATGCTTAAGATTATTTGGGATACCTCTCTTGAAATATACACTTAATATTTGCATGTCTAAGAGCAATGAAATGAGTTTTCTTATGTGAGGTCGTACTCCTTGTAGTCTTAAATCCCTAAGTGTTACGTAAGTGTTATAGGAATAAATTTGTTCCAAAATGATGTTATACAAGACCAAAGTAACCGCATAAATGTAGTTAGTAAGAAAAAGGGTAAATAAGATTAATCTATGGAATGCCCACTACAAAAAAATTACACCTTTGAGTGATGTCAAAACCAACTAAAATGTCAAATGTGATCATAAAATGAATGTAATTACAGTAGAGGTCCACGACTAATACAACAACCTAATAAATCAAAAAACCAAATATGATGCATGATCACATGCTTTGTTTGCATAAATATGAATCAAACAATGATGCTAATGAAATAATAAAATGTAACCTTGAGAATGGGATACCTGCAACTATAGCCAAGGTCTTGTGAGATAAGGAGATTGCACTCTAGTTGGACTTGTAAAAGTTAGTAGAACCCTTGGCGTAGTTAGGAATATATTAAATCTAGGATCACTCAGGAAGTAGAATTTATGGTTGAAACATGTAATTAACTCGTTGCTATTAAGAGTGAACCCTTAAGATGATGAATCGAAGTAGTTTGAAATGTGAAATTCATCACTTAGATTCAAGGAAAAATATCTATAAGGGAAAACATAGGTGTAATGTACCCTTCCATGCGCAATATGATTGTGAATCAAGAATGATACAACTTAATTAGTTAACCTACATAATTTGTTGTAATAACTTGAAGATTAAATTAATGTATTGTTACCTAGTATTAAACAATGTTATGAAATGAACTTGGGATAGGTTTTCTATTGATCTAGTAACCTTCCTTTTTCTTCTTCTGAATTTTCCTCCTTGTAATGAGAGCATTTTTCCAAACCAAGTAAACATTGATCTTTCTAACAAATCCTTAAGTAAAATATTAGAAGGTGCATGTGTGTATATACATTCCTAATCACAATCAAGCTATATAAATTTATTTCCATAAGAGAAATGAGCAAATTCTAAAGGAACCTCTATAGGTGAAATGTTAAACAAAAACATGCAACCTAGTTGTAAAGGAACGAAGGGTCCCATGTTATCTTATTTTCAGACAATTATAGTCAACTAATCAATTTTTGAGAAAAAAATCTTTTAACATAAGAATTGAATATTAGGAGACTCATTGTTGTTTAAAATGATTTTTTTTAATAAATAAGCTATGGATAACTAATGGAATTGGAGAAAGGAACCAACCACACATTCTCTGTTAAAGACTAATGCGCTGCAAAATAAAGTAATTGAAGTTTGACAAATTGAAAATTTTAATCCTTATGTGTTCAATTTTGTTGAAAACTATTAGGTCATATAATGGAAACCTAAATGTAATGAATATGCAATCCATGAAAATGCCATGTTGTGGAGCATGCATATCTTGTGTTTCTTACTGTTATTGGGTTATTGTCCTAGTTTACGTCGTTTGAGTAAGACATTAATGTGTACCCTATGTTATCCTATTGTATGTGTGGGTTCATGTTTATGTAAGTGTCCTATATAATGTCAAGTTTCTTTATTTGTATCCCATGTGGTGTTGTGTAGCATGCAATTAAAGTCAAAAAAAATTATTCCGATAATGTTGTATTTTGGTGTTGAAAATATGGACATTACATAATTTTTCGTATAACTTTATATGAAATTAGATTGAATAATATACAATTAATTTTTCATTCTTTTCAAATAAAATTATAGATGATATTGACTTCAATCATAATAATATGATATTTAATTTCCATTAATATTAATGATAGTTGATCCCATCAAAATAATTACTTTTCTCCTTTTAAGCTGTCCATCACTTTTATAATTTACCTTATTTTGTTAAATATTTCTCTTTTAAATTCCTTTAATTTTCATGTCCTTACATTATAATTTACACATCTTTATTTTTCATTTTGAGGTGCAATTACTGCCTAGTTGAGAGTTAACGAACCCAAATAAAAGCATAGATAGGGATGAATGGAACCTGAAAATGTAGCTGCCGTCATCTTCTTGTTGCAAATAAAGGCCGTTTCCCTTATCATCCACCACATGGGCGGAATAATCAATGAGTAGGCAGGTTTTTCAAATGAGTGAAAGGACAAGGCACCCATCCCAAATCTTTTCATCATTATACCACCCATCAAACCATAGGCAAGCAATTAATAATAATTTTAATATTAAGTCATTATTTAATAAAAAAAAAATGGTATTCGCCAAGACATAGAGATGATACATTTGCCATAATTAGCAATGCTTTACAAAACTGTAATTGAGTACTCCTCTCTACACGGTTGAGAAGGTTAACAAACAAAAATATTAGTGTGTTGTTAATTGTGATTTTGGCGTTGTCTGCGGATGGATTCATACAATTCACGAGTTCTCAAGCTGAGTATGACGCACACAAGGATTCCAAACGAACACACGCATCCCCACAACACAAATGTTTTCTCAAAGCATTCTTTCCCCATGCACAGGTGCCGATCACCCGACCGTCTTCCTTTTCCATGACCAGAAAAAGAAGAAGAAGAATCATATATTACTCCTGCAATTTCACCAAAAACAAGAGAGCCGAATGCAATGTTGGTTATGAGAATGTTGTGATTCACACCGAAACGCTCCAGCCCAAACAGCTCTGAAGAAGTAGGAATAGCTATGGTGGTAATTGCTCCTGTTGAACTCCCAACAATGGCGGTGCTCACATACAGCACAGTCTTGTCTTTTGGATTCAGCATTGCAAGCATCATGAATGACACAGCCATGGGTACCATCCATATTCCAATCCATGCTGGCCGAGGCAACGCCCGCCTGTTTTTCATCACGCTCCATTGCTAATTCATATTAAGAAAGAAAAACAAGATTACAATGTTTTCCAAACAATATTATCATATATTTAACAGTTTTTAATTACCAGTTGATGAGAGGAAGAAATGACTCATACCTGAATGTAATCAGGAAACCCAGAAGCAATTCGCCCAAAAAATCCGAAGGAGGAATGAGGGACACCAAAACCGGTGTTTTGGAATATCCCAGAGATTGCAGAATCTGCCCCAAATTGTTTATATACACTAAACCCACTGTTCCTCCACAGAAATATACGAAGTAATATAACCAGAAATCAATGCTTACCAACAGGTCCCTGATGCCATGCTCCTCGCCCAGTGACGGAGATGATTTCCGTTCTGTAACCTGCTGTTGTACTCCTGGTTCTATGTCAAGTGGTTTGTAGTGTTTGGTTTCTTCATCAATGCTCAAAAATTCTCAGAAATAGCATGGGTGCTGGAATATTCTTCTTCTGAATTATTTTTGTGGATTTCAGGAGATGCTGTTGGTGTTTGGGTTGGGGTTGAACTGTAATTAGTTACTTTTCTAATTGTAGTAGTATGGCCAAAGGCTAACCATAGTGGTATGGAGAGAGGGGCCAGCAGGAGTATAAACAATACAGACATGTAAATTCCTTCCACCCCACGGTTTTTATGGGGTAGGAATTCCAAAAGAATTGAATATACGGCAGTGACAATGGTAATCACAGTGAATAATATCAATTTTCTTCTACCTCCCTCGTCTTCCTTCGCTTTCTTGGAGTGAGAAACATGCAGGAGAATTGCTGAAATAATAGCAACTACAGCCGGAACTATACTATTCAATAGTAAGTATGATGAGGGGTGCCCTCGATCCACAATTGAAGAAAGACTGGTATAGATAACAGCACTAAGTCCTGAATAACTTGTACTTAAACCAGAAGCAATTCCTCTATTGGTAGGGAAGTTCTCAATGGCGGCCCTGAAGCTCACTGTATTGAACCAGCAGATACTATTTCCGGCGACAAAGCACAGCATGTACACCTGCACTAGTACCAAAAACATATCGAAATCGTTGATAACTGTAAGAATTCAGAAACAAACAATTTTTCTGGTAAACTTCTAATGAACTGGGTATTGGGGAAAGTGAAATAATAACAAGACTGAAAGAGCTAGAGGGAGCAAAAACATATCAAAATCATTGACATCTAGACGAATTCAGAATCAAACAAAATTATTTATTAACTTTTAATGAATTGGGTATTGTGAAAAATGAAATTTATAACAAAATTCAAAGAGCTGGGGGAGCAAAAACATATCAAAATAATTGGCATCCACAACAATTCAGAATCAAACAAATTCTTTGTAAACTTCTACTGAACTGGGTATTGTGGGAAATGAAATATAAAAAATACAAAGAGCTGGAGGGAATAAAACCTGCCAGTAGGCCAGGGGATGAATAATATGAGCCAACATGAGCCACTGAACACCATATCCCACAATACCCAAACTCACTGCAATGGCGAGAACAGCCCAAGTTGGAAGAATCATGCACACCACTCCAGAAACCCACCCCAAGGTTTTCCCAAGATCAGAGGCCACCGCCAAACTGTTGAGTTTGATTTGGTTAATACCCAAAACATTCTTGAGATCCGAAGAATAATTAGAAAACACAAAGTTAGTGCCATTGATGGACTGCAGCCATACTGCTGCAATGAAGCAAATCCACCGTTTCACGGCCACTGTGTCGCTGCTTCTTCTTCTTCTCTCCATATGTTAAGGGGATAAATGCAGAAAAAAGCGAAGAGATGTCCGGCAAACTGATATGGAATACTAGATGTAAGTCATTTTATAGGCAGAAATGTTGCCAATCGTCAAGCGAAGAAGACTTGACAGGACTAAACACAAAGGTCTTTCAATGGCACAACTGATCTCCGCCGTAGCTTCAATAAAAAAACAAGCGTATAGAAAAGCACCAGACCATCCTAATTTGAGGATGGAAAGATCTACCAGCTTATTTCTTAAGCGGATGCTAAAAATATTAGGACCATGGTATATTTTTTGTTGATAAAGACAGAATTGATAGAGGAGGCAGTCCACATGATTTCAGGGCACATTTTTGGCCACCATTTCTGAGGGTTGCTGTCAAGGAAGATACAATAATCTAACTATGTTTCGGACCGTAAATGAAACTTGAAATCGTTCCCTTTTAAGTGCCTATGTAAGGGCCAAAAGTTTAATAGGTAGGTTTACTCAACTAATTTTGGTACGGGACTAGTTGATTGTCTGTTTATTGATGGAGAAAATTGATATTTTCCAATATTTTTATTTTGTTAGTAAGTATATTGTTACATAATAGATGAATTTTTTAAAAAAAAAAAAAACCCCAAAAATTATCAAAGTACCTAAAATAAAAGTCAAATGATATATATGAAAAAGGGAGATAGAAGTGTAGTATTTATGGTTTTGGAAGACTCTAATTATTTTGTGATAATTCTAATAATGTTATGAAGGGTAGGAAAATGATGGAAGAGAGATGAAATTAGAGAAAACAGAAAATATGAAGAAAAAGGAGAATAACTTAATCAAACCAAAAATCTAATTTTCAAAAAAAAAAAAATCAATAAATTAAAAACACAATAAAATACATTAAAAATAAACTAACACAACCAAAATACATCAATAAACACACTTTAAATAAACAATCAATAAACAATCTTCCTTTTTTATATGCATCATTTGATTTTGATTTTGGATACTCTGATGTTTGGCCCTTTTATTTATTTTATCTATCTATTGTGTAATAATATGTGTACCAATAAAATATAAAACATTGAATAATTATATAAATATGTGTATATGTAAATAATTACCTTTAAAAATATACATAATAATATATCATTATACAATTCTAACCACATCTAACAATTCATTATATATATATATATGAAAAATAAACTAACACAACCAAAATACACCAACAAACACAATTTAAATAAACAATCTCCTTTTTTATATATGTATTATTTGACTTTTATTTTGGATACTTTAATTTTTGGCCCTTTTATATATTTTATCCATCTATTATGTAATAATATACCTAACAATAAAATAAAAACATTGCATAATTATATAAATATGTGTATATGTAAATAATACCTCTGAATATACATAATAATATATCATTTTACAATTCTAATCACATCTAATATATATATATATATATATATATATATATATATATATATATATATAAATAAAATAAAAACATTTAATTATATAAATATGTGTATATGTAAATAATTCTAATATGTACATAATAATATATCATTTTACAATTCAATCACATCTAACTATATATATATATATATATATATATATATATATATATATATATATATATGTATATGTGTATATATATGTGTGTATGTATATATATCAGTGTGTGTGTGTGTGTTTTGGGACTTGTCCTTTTCATGTTACACTCCTTTAGCCCTAATTAATGTATATTTCTTCGTAGTAAAACTTTTGCAAGTCACACCCTCTGCGGTCTTAACCATCCCTTGTATATATTGTAAATTGTGTGATTTTAATTGTATTTTAGTTATGATATGGAGAGTATATTGTTAGTTGTGTTTCTATTATGGCTTGGATTGCAATGTTTACTTTTCCATAACAATGTACATATTTATGTGTTAATGTGGATAATAGTGTTCCATATGTAGAAAGTTGTTTTACATATATAAATGTATGCACGATTAACTACAACACATTGCAATCGAATCCAATTTAGATTTAATTAATGACTATAGATCTCATTATATACAAGAGGCTAATTTAGACCATTGATAAATAATAAAATAATAAAATGATCAATTGTTAGTAAATTAAGGAAGAACATTATTGGCCATTTTTGTACCATGAGAAAGTGGTAGCTTCTAGGAGACTCTAGCTCCATACATGCAGATTAATATTTGACAGAGATCACTATTTTTGGTGTTCCCTAATGCGTGATATCCTATCTTAAAATGTTTTGTCCACTTGTGAATTAATAGGAAATTAGTCACCTAATTTGTAGAAATCATAATTCATGCTCAAATCCTTGGAAAAAGATCAAAATAGAGGAAATTTTGTGTTTTCCATCCAGCTTTTATCTAGCTTCTTGTATTTGATCAAAATCGCAATCAAATCTCACGCAAAGTCACCAAACAAGCATTTTTGTTGGGCCGATCTTATCTTTTCATGCGTGAAACAACTAGTATCAACTAGGATGAATGTATAAATACTTGACCTATACTTTTGGTATGGTGATGCTTTAATAATAGATTAGATTCCACTTTTACAACTTTAATGCCACTCTTATAACTAATTTTTGTATTCACAATTGCTTGTAGATACACAAGGGACATCACGGAAAATTGGGGTGATGAATGTTAATGTTCAAACAACAATGTGGGTATGCATTATGATTCTATTTGATTTATGGGCATTCTATAAACGCCCAATTTTTGTACAAGCCTTATTTTCACATTGATTTTCATGTGAATTTTCACATATATCTACTCTCTTTATGAGTTAGACAATTATTCACCCATTTCTTCTTGTTTTTTTACCCTTATTTTTCTCAACTTCATCATACACTCTTCTATTTCTCCTCTCTCAACTTCTTAGTTTATAAGAAGGATCACTTGTTTCTCTAGTGCATTTCAACAATTTCTATGCATAAATATTCAAGTAGAGTTGGATTTTGTAGGTTACTAACAAGATTTAAGGTTTTCAACAATGTGCGGGGTTGTGTGTGCTCTATTCTTGGGTTGAGAACCTTTTTGTCTTCTTCATTAATATTTATAGGTCTTATTGAGTCGGTATTTCCATGCTAGTAGATCCCTAAATAATTTTTGAGACTATTATAAATACACATCCCTTAGACACATTTTGAGGAAAAGCATACACCTAGCAAGAGGAGAACCTACGTTATTTCTAATGTTTATTTATGGCTTGAATAAAATTATAAACTTCTATAAGAATGATTTTAATTGTACATTTCCATGTAAACACTTGAGGGCCTAAGTAGAATTGCATTTAGACTTGCATTTACGTTATACGACACATATATACATGTAGGAGGGATAAATATTATATGTATTTAATCCCTCTTTGGAAAATTGGTAAATATACACCCCTCAACCATAAGTCGGGGCCAATTTAACCCCCTTTTATGGTTGTCTTCATCCAAAGTGTGTTTCTCAAGCAATGGGGTAAAAGAAGGCATTAAAATTATGTGTAACATATCAAACATCTAAAGTAGAAGTTTAAAAAAGAAAGCGGAGGTAAACATGTGCCATGCGTTTGGAAGAGATCACGATGTTGCAAATCTTCAAGTAAAGTGAAACAATGTGTGTTACCTCATGGGTATGAGTCTCCCCATAGTTTCTACAGGATCTTGAGCAATGTTCCACTTCTAGAAATTATTTGTCATTTGATGTTCAATATTCCTTGATCCCGTGGCTACTTCCCATATCTAGAAGAATAATTCATGTGAGGCAAGAACCTTATCCATGTGCATTGTCTTGTTTGCTGTAAATAATTCTAGTGTAGGCATTTACCCTAACTAAATTCGTATTGATGTGATTAATTGTATCCACCCTTAGTCTCACATGTAAACAAGGCTAGATAATTGAACAAAAATTTTAATCAAGATTTATGATGAAAGACCGAGAACTTAAAGAAAATAGAAACTCTCAAAATCAATACCACAACACTTATTTCAATTTATTGGTTATGCACATATCACTCTTATCCCATACACTACTTTGATAACGCGTGCACTATTAAAATCTTTCAGCCACTCATACGAATTTGAATAACACACAATGGTATTCTAAGGCCAGCAATATTTCCCAAACCGGGATATTATAGAGGACATTACTAGTATCTTGCAATTGTCTCTGTTGTTTTAAAATGATTTTGTTTAATTCATGTATAGGTGTATTCCTGATTCTAAATGAATCTGTTTAATCCAATTTATCCATGTATAGTTGAATTCCTGATTCTATGCCCTTATCAAATATTTGTGCGTTTTATATTTAGCAGACGTCATTATAGCGTACATGCTAACGTATGCGCGAACCTATGCGTGGATTTGAGCGCATTAAGCACAGATGCCTTGTTTGGGAAAACATGTCATGTCGGTCACGACTACTACGTATGACCGACTGCCATAAACGCAGTGTGAAAGGAACGAATGCATGTGTTGCCCGCAAATTGCAATTCGGGTACCTCCAAAATATTTATTGCAGAAAACGAATATTGGGCATGTTATCTCGCCATTTAAAGCTTTCAATCATTTTCCAAGTGCCAGACTAACTCTCCCAATTTGTTCATTAAAACTCTTTTTGGGTGTGATGGATACACATAGTTCTGTTGGTATAAGTACTTTGTATATAGCGAGGAAATTCTCGAGCCACAGAATCTTTGGTATAAGCAACGTTTCAAACTCTAATTTTCTTTGTTTTAGCAAAACTTCCCGTGGAACAGTGGTTCAACCTCGGTAGTATTACGCTTACAATTCTATAAAAATTATCTTGTGCAATGCATGGGCGCTATCAGGGATAATTTACGAGCAGGCTCCGTACGATGTATCAATCAGTCACTCCAGTTGGCAGACGTGATGGGTATTTCTTTCATAGCCATGTAGTTGTAAAAATTTATGTGGGAAGATTGGTGGTTGAGAGCACCGCACAAAGGCAAAGGCTTTTTATCAGTTTCATTCTAGTGGATGAAATAGAGTTAGTACAGATATCTTAAATGTACTTTGGTGAAGAAGGTTTCATATTTACTAGCAATTGTAGGTAAGTAGTGTAATGTGAACGGTGAAAGGGATGTACTATGTGAATGAAGTGAGAACGTAGTAAGGGGCATAAATACGAATGAAAAGAAACAAGGCCATGATATGGCAAATACTGCCAAGGGGATGCATTAAGGGGTACAAAGAAGAAAATTGTATGTAGCTGTTTGCAGAGTGACAACTTGTACATCGATTTTGATTATACAAATGTTAACATAGAATTAGAGTATACAAGTGTTAACATAGACTTCAAGTATACAAGCATTATGTTGTTCATTTCTGAAATAAAAAACATTGTTCGTCTCTAATCTTTTTAGATGAAAGGGGTTTTGCACTCTCATTACACTCTCATGTTTTTGTTTAATCTGTCTCTTTAAATTTACATATAACAATGGATTTAATTTGTTTTAACCAGTTTGCAATTGAATTAACAATTAAAATAAATCTGAATCATGGTTCACTTGACTTCAACCATGAATAAAATGTTAAAAAATGCCCTAGCCTTCTAAAAAACTATGTGAGTTTTAATTTTTTTGTACTCAAATATGTAAAATGCCATGTAAGATATAACACAATAGGTAAAGGACCTATAAATTAAAAAACAAACCATATTTTAATTGAGTGAGGGGTGTAAAATTCTCATCTTCTTTGTTGACTTTATGCAACATTTAATTTGTTTGTCATAAATATTTATGATTGCACCATCCATCCATCAAATCCATGTCTTGTTATTGTCTTTTTCAATTTAATTTTTTTGAACAAAACTATAGAAAGCAAAGAAAAAAGAATATTCTTTAATAAAGGAAACAAAATATTCCCACAAATATTTCATATACACTTTACAAAACACAATAAATATGATAGGGGGCATATTGTTATTGATTATGAGAAAACAATTAATAGCTATGGTGAAACCAATATACTTGCCTTTGGCAGTATAATAAATTATGTATGTAGAAGTAAACATTAGACAAGACATGTATAAGCAATGGACAAAAGAAGATTGGTAGTGTGGAAGGGTGGGGAAGGGAAATGTCGAGGGGATTAAAAGGGTGGGAAAAAGCTTAATGAATGTAGGTATGGTTTCTCGTTCATTTGAGATCGAAGTAGAAGGGGCCTTGACATTATATTAAGAGGTAGTAAGACAATTAGTTTTTCCGTACAAATATGAAAAATAAATATATAAATTTACTATTTTGGGCACACCCTATAAAACATAGAGATAACTAAAAGAAAGGTCCATATCTAAATAGAGAAGTAGAAAGCAAGAACTACAAAATGGGGGCATGGACTTACAAAGTTTGACTTGTTTTAGATAGTTTTTTTATCACAATATAAACATGGCTTTACAACAATAAATGTGATGTTCTATAACTTGTTTCAATATCTGCAAACATAACAATTTTGTTAAGCAACAATAAGTTGTTTGTATTATTCAAAGTAAAAAGTGTGAAACTCGTATACGATAAACATTTCACAACTTTACAAAATACGACTTGCATAATCCATTCTAGAAAACTACATAAACATTTACCTTGCACTAGTCGAGGACTTTATCGTGTATAAAATATTGGCAACAAGTTGCTTGAAATCGTATACTTTGCAACAATTATAGCACTATAATTTTTTTTTGTAAAGCCATAAGAAAAGTGGCCATTGCAATTTTTTATTTTTCAAATTTAGAAATGGAAAACAATAACAAAAAAATATGAACATGGAGTTAATAGGTTTTTGTTAATTACTTCGTACTTGTTAGCATAACACAACAACTATCGTACTTGGTAAAAGCTGCGTGGCAACAATCATAAAATGTGTTTTACTTTTTCTTACTTTTTTAGTTTACATCATTAAGATTTTTTATTGCATGACATTTAATTTGTTAGATAAGATCATGACATGAATGGAAAGCTGGAAAAAAAAAGGTGGGAATCAAGTACCTACATAAACATATTTCACATCTCAGAGTACTCTAGCCAAAATAATATTTTCTATTTGCACTCCACTTTATACTCTCGATCTCATTCACATTATTCATGTGAGTTACATTTGCAGATTAAAGTGGAGAAAATAAAATGTGGAAAAATCCTATAGTCTCTAGGTTGGAAACCCAACTGCAATTCTTGTTTGTTATAGCACTATATAGCCCAACATTTGTATTTGAAATTCAATTAATTACAAAAAAATAAGTGTTGCAATTTCTATTTCTATTTTATCCTCCAATTTATATTTTTTTGGCATGAGAGGCCATACATGCTTTTAGATTGTTGATCGCAAATTATTGCTCTCTAATTTACAAGGACATTTTTTTTTCCAAATAAAGACAAATGGAAAGCTTCACTACATAAATCCATAAAGCTTTGGCATCACCCACCCCTCAGTAAGTAATGGAATGATTACTATTAAAACCATCAAATAGTACCTGTAATATGTCATGTTGGAAATAATTTCCTTATTTTCTTAATTTATGTTATGATTTACTTATCCTAGGTTGAATTTTTTGATCTCTTGCCAATTCTAGCCATGAAATTCATGAGGAAAAGTTGTAGTAGGCATATATAAATAAAAAAGTTTTGAATTTCAAGCATTTTGGTTGTAAATGCAGCCCCATATAGAGGTGACATAGAGATAAATATTGGTGGCAACAAAATATATGACGTCAATGATTATGAATCTAATTCTCAATCTATGACATCAATGATTGTGACTTTAATGAAAACAAGTCTCCGAGAAACACATGAAGATTGTAACTTGAATCTAGCTTGAATAAATTAATTGGCCCACCAAGTAAAATAGAAGGGATGTTGGTCGCGAAAGCATGAAGGTTTTTTCTTCTAGGTAGCACATTATTGCCCCTTTTACGATTTAATCTCGAGCAATTGTATGAAAAATAATGGTGAGTGAAAAATTAATCATAATTTAAACTTTTAGCAAGTATATCATATTTTTAATAAATATTTTGTTGCTTTGGTTGTATATGGCCTCAATGTAGTTTCACTATTGAAATGGGTTTGGAAAAATATTTATGAAAAATGAGTTCCAAGGTCCACTTTCGATGGTCTTCTTAGATTAAGAAGAAAAACTACCATATAATGGTCAAATAGCTATTAAATTTAATGTTAGTTTTTTTTATTGTCATATCACTCTATTACACTCCATCAACACCCCCTTTTCTACCATTGTATGTTACACATATCAATGTTGATATAAATAATGTATGTTATAAACTATTCTAAATAAAGTAAAACATTTGAGATCACACCATAAAGTCTAACATTTACAAGAATGATAAAAAGGCCTTGAGAAAAAAAGATCAAATTCAACCCATAAGTTTGATAGCTAGTTCACTAAAGCATTAAAATACAACTTGAGCCAACAATGAAAAAACTGGGAGGTAGGAGGAGGATCCTTGTCATTTGGGTTTCCCGACCAACTTTGGTAGGTCATTTTCATCAAGAAATTAATCTTATTATATGTCCGCATTATTCATAACCTTCATGTTTTCTTCAATAGTTGGTTGAACACTTGATTGTAAGTGTTTCAAATCGTGGGGAGCTGCGTGTGTTGGCCATGAAAACTTATTGAGGAAAAGTGGAAGAGCCCATCCAATTTGTTATGTAGGGGTGAAGATGAATTATTAGGACATAGAGACTAGTCTCGTTGCACCAATTTATAAGAGAGGTTTCCTTAGAGGCAGAGGGAAACTACCAAAAATATATACACAACAGTAGGAGACATTTCTTCCATGACCCCCTCATGGGTTCTAACCCTTGGAGGAATAGAAGATGAACACAAGTAATTGTGTAGGGGAATTTCCTAAAAGATCTATTAGGGTCAAGGATTATGGACATTGAAAATTTCTAGAGCCATGTTATTACCATGCAATTGAATTTGCATAAATACATTGGAAATAAATATAACATTGTTATAAGTTGAAAATAATGCATCCACAATATAGCTAGAAAAATATATGTGTTTATCTATTTATAGTTGAAAAATCATATATCCACTTGAAGATTATGTGAAATATGTGAGTATATTATAAGTAATATAGGCATGTTGCCATGAAGAATGTTTTTCAAGCGAACAATTCCAATTGAAGAGGTTTGAAGAAATGAAAAATCCATGTCCAAGGCAACTAAATTTTGGTATAGAACTAGAATAAATACTTAAAAGTCTCAGAATGGCCACAAAATGGCACTTGGGCTATGAATCACTTAGATGAATGAGGCATCATCTCAAAGGATAACCATGGTATATAATACACCATGTAAAGTGAGTGATTTTGGGTTTAAATACTACCTGCCACATTGTTTACAATACACTAATTTCCAAGTGTGACTAGTAAATTGGATCAACTAACACTCATTAGTCTTCTCAACCATATGAAAATGAGGCTATAACTTTTTATACTCCATTCTACGACTTTAATTATTAAAGGGTATTTCATAATACTTGTACTTCCAATCCTTCCACCAAGGCAAGGTGAACATAACCCACCAAGGTGAAGTGAATGTAACAACAATTTAAAGAAGAAATTCCACTGAAATTACATCAATGACCTCCTAAAATAATTTCTCGGTCATTATTGCTCAAACAAAAATTATCTTTACTTTTACTCCAAAAAAGCAAAAACATGATGGTTTTGTACAAAATTTCCTCAGATCATGCACATGTATCTTCTAAGATTATTGGAAATGAACCCATGGAACTTCTACAAAAGGAACATCATAAAACTTAAGGATTAGAAACCACCACGAAGTGTGATGGTTAAATGAGATCCCATCATTCAACCCAACCCCATTCTAAAGAATTCATGGTTTGATTGAATTTCATGGGTTCTAAATCATTTTAACCACAAATGTCCTAAAATTTTGTATTGTCAAGTACACAACATAACATGATTGTGAAACAAGATTAAACTATCTAAGTAGGCCACCCATAGGAAGAAAATTCAAAAATAATAATTATGAAGCATTAATATTCAATATTTATTTCCTTTAGTAAAAAAGTAATTGAATAGATGAGTTCATTAACTATGAAAGTTGAGAAGCTCCAAACCTCACTCCCACCTTTCGGAGATAATAATATACTCTAAATACATGATGAAAACCCTTCCCATGCTTATAACTAGATACAAAAAAAATATCTAAGTAGTTTCCAAATTTTATGGTAGAAACCTTAGAAGGGACCAAACATGACGAGTAGAAAACATGATTTGTAGTGATAAAATTTAGAGAATTTGTGGAATTTACCTTTGAAGGAAAGCAATTTAGTGATCTCGTAAAGAATATTATCCTCAACACATTATATGCCATATTGCGAGAGGTGGGAAAGGTTAGCTTGAAGTGTGAATGGGATACCCAAAAATTATAGAATGTATCTATGTTGTATCCATTTCCATGTATATTTATAAAACCAAGGTGTTGAGGGGTTTAAAAATTCCACCAACATTAGTCTTGGACCATTGAATACAAAACAAACTAGGAGGTGGAAAACATCAAGGAATTGCATGTTTTTCCCCTATTTTTCAATATTTGAAAAATTAATCATCAAGAATGTATCCATTAACAAGATTGAAAGGAGTATCAATAGGAATATTGAATAATGCAGCTTAATGGGCGATAGTGGAAGCTTTGTGAGATTGTAAAAACTAAAAGTAAGATAAACATTGACCAATAAATTTGAATTAAACAAATTACACTAAGTGCATTACAATGAGTGACACACACATAGAAGCATCTACTAACAACATTCAATTGAAAAAAAATAATTAGGGACAAATCATATAGCCTATAATATGGTAATGATAAAAGGCCACTCTATGTGATCACAGCTTACTCAAAATCACTTTTAATGAACAACCCTTGTTGATTAGACCTCCAAGCCTAAAATACCACTCCATTCATTCTTGTAATGCAATAATGTTATTTAATAGATATCTACTTGAAATATATCTAATTTGGAACTAGATATGTTTCAAATATTTCAATTTATAATCATTAAGTGCATCGTGGAGGACATTAGCGTTGTTATGGTTTGATGCATGCCATCATTTCCTTTAGTATGTGTTTTATGTAGTTTTTCAACCATATTTTTGTAAATTCAATTGGATTTTAATTCTCTTATTGCACTTATTGTTTGTTTTTGTATTTGTATCTTCAAGTTGTTTTTTTCCTATTTAATGACATCCCATGACTAATTCCAATGTTAGATTTGTAGAATCGTTAATTGCGGAGTTATTGGAGATGGTGGAACTAGCCAAGAAGTCATAAAATTTTACAATAAAAAAGTACTGAATTAGATGTTTGTAAGGACCATTTAATGTTATCTTTCTAATTTCCAATTTTGATAATACTTGTAAATGTTTCAAACAAATTACTTTGATATGATATTTTTTTGAAATAAAAGTTAAAATTATGCTTCAATAATGGATGCAAAATTATTATACTTGTTATGGGACTAAGTTGGATGCAATAAATAAAAATGATTAAATGGTTCTTTTTATTTTAATGATTTATAGACTTTCAATAAGTTTGTGCTATTTCACAAAAAAATCATTGGGTTGTAGGATGCTCTTTTCTTGTTCTCTCCCTTGGAAAATTATTTTTTTGTTATAGAGTAGGATTCTCTCATAGTTTTGGTCTAGGTTGACTTATTTAGTATTTATTACCTTGTTGGAGTTTTCTTTTCTGCCTAACCATTTCATCGTACTATTGAGTATGTCATAAAATAAATAAATTATATCCATTTCTTCCTCATAAGTTTGTATGTGTTCAAGTTAATCTCATATATAAGGAAACCATTAACATAAAAATATAGGATATTCGCCATGAAAAACATGCTTTATTTATAAACTTTACAATTTTTGTACTCTAGCTTTCAATCTTCATAGATTAACATTAAAGAATATTCCTTGCTAACATCTTAGGTCAATTTAATTTCCAAACGTCCAAATAAGAAATCTCAACCTTATATTCAAATTAGTGGGACCAATACTAACATTTGAAAATAGGATGAAATATGAGTGTTGTTTCAAATTCTCATATAAATGTGTTAAGTAATAATAAAAATAGAGTCAAACCCTAACTCATGTGTATGTACTCATAATATGAATAAATAGAGAACCTTTCCCTAACAGGGAAGATTTACTTTTAGGAGGAAAGTAAATTATTTTCTAGCATTAATTTTGTAGTCTATACCATCTTTACTTAAACATACCAAGAAACTAGTAAAGAGTTCCGTTCTCTCTCCAAAACATGTCTCCTCCCATGTAATGTGATCTAATGTCTCATAATCTTCATCTTCATCTATAATATGGAGATTAAATGCTAGATAAAAGGTGTATAGTTAAACTTGGTGATATCCTAGAAAACAATCAACGTCATTTTTAATAGAGAAATCGTGGTTTCCTTCAAGGTTTAGGTTATAGGAATATATGATAGATACTTTTTAATTATAGATAAATCATGGTTTCCTTCAAGGTTTAGGTTATGGTAATATATGATAGATACTTTTTAATTATGACGTAAGGTGTTTTCTAAGTGAGACAAGGCCTGATAGCTATGACAATTTCTACAATTATAGTGGCTGAGATTTGAATATGCCTATACATTGAAATCATATGGCCTTCATCGAGTGTTGATTTGGTGAATGAGACTGCAGCACACAAATTGTGCTTGTTCGATGTATAATCCAACGGTGGATGTAATGCCCACTCCTCTTCGACACTTATTATATTTTGATTTTGATTATTGTTGACTATAGACATGGATATTATTGTATCATTTTGGTTTAGCATGATGTTAGATGATAGAGATATTCTGACTATTGATGGATTGTGATTCATAGTATGATTTGTGTGGATGCTTAGAGACATAGAGAGACATTTTATATTGATGATGATGATGTGTTGTTAGCATATATATTACTGAAATTCAAAATTCTCGTCATGTTGACTAGGATTTAGCATTTGAACTAATCTTGTGATCTTACTGATATTGATAAAATATAAAATTGAGATGTTATTGAAATTTTAGACAAATGATAGTATTGTTTAGTTGAGATGATGATTTAGCTATATGAGAATGGTTATTGATTTATGTGTGTATATTTTATCTTTGATGTTTTTGATGCGACCACGAGGCCAAAGGAGGTATTGTGTGATTTTGCAGGTAATTATATCACAACAATCAAAAGGAGGATTGAGACCAACCACAACAAAATACTAGATGGATACAATGAAGGTCACCATGGCAACTTGTGTAATGTTTGTTATTTTGTTTTATTTTGTTAGGGGTCCCCATGGGGGGATGACCTCCAATTTTGACCATGCGCTTTATGTACAATTCTTTCCCTTTTTCTTTTATTTATTATAGAGTATGTGATTTATTTAATCATTCATGATTAATGTGCCTTTATTAAGTAATATAATCATGCTATTAAGTTGTATGGGGATGTGACAAAAGGGCCATTTATTAGAGTAGTTTGTCATTTGAATTTTTGTGATTTAAGTTGATAGATGTGACCTTGAGTGTTGTACACCCTACCTTACTTGGGAAATTCGGATTTGGGCTTAAGGACCATTTTTGAGGCTTGTGGGACAAGTTAAGCTTGTCCCACACCTCTTAATTTCATATACCAACCCTACCTATGGATTGGGGGATCAAAAATAGACCCCATTATGTGTTTTGTAAGGCAAAAAGTGACATTTATTGCACTTTTCTTACACGGATTTTAAATTATGTCCTTAGGGGGTGTGGGTTTGGATTGTGTGTGTAAGAGGCTTGTCATTCTTCTCAACTACCAATATATTGTGCATTGGGGTTGAGGTTTGGCTTGTGATGTGGAGTTGAGGATAAGTGATGTGGCATTGTATATAGAGCCACCTCACCCTCCTTTTCCCTTATTCTATATATGCAAGTTTATTTGTTTGTTTGGGAGTTACTTAATTTCATTTGTGCTCTTGTATTTTTGGGAGTTGTAGAGTTTTGGAGTGCTTGTTGAAGTTTTGGAGCTTGTTGGAGTTGGATGGAGCTTGAAAGAGCTTGAAATTTGATTCTTTGATCAAGTTCTTACTATGGAAAGGTAGGTGTTACACTCTTTTTACTTATTTTTTTATATGTGTATATTTCATGTATGTGAATGACTTATGTGCTTGTTGGGGTCTTGGGTATAATGCCTAAGTATGGTGTAGGAGAAGGCTATGGAGATCTTATATGTAGGGTGGCATAAGAGTTTACTTAATGTTTTGGGAGGGAGTTTGGGCTGGGTGCCCCACCTTTGATAAGAAAATGCTTACATTTCTTACTTGGTTCTTTTGAGGGAGACATAAGAGATTGTAGGGAGGCATAAGAGAATGTGGGGGCATAAGAGGATATTGAGAGATGCATAAGAGTTGTGTAGGGTTTTGAGTTGTGTTTTGGAGGGATTTAAGGTGGGCACCTAATCCCATTGGGAGGCATAAGTGATCTCCTCATAGATCCTCACTCCATTAGCGTTGCATTTCAAGCCTTCTATATTTTATTAGTATCCTCTTGTGATTGTATAGTTTGTTGAGTGTGTTTGAAATGGTTGTGAAATAATTTTATTGTGATGTGGAATCTTTGTGATAGTTTCCATGAGTTGGATCCATCCTTTATTACATTTTGGTTGGGGCTCGAGGGCCAATGAGGAGGATAGCTTCTTCTCCTCATTGGATTATTGGTTGGGTGGAGAGTGTTGCCTCTCCCCCATTTTTGTTGTTGTGATTAAAGTGAATAAATGGTGGAGATCTTGTTGAAGAATGGGACTTGGAAATTTGTTGAAGTCAAAATAAATCCTTCATTGTAGAAACTTTTCTTGTGATTCCCACTTAAGGTGGAAGACTAGTAGCATTATATTTGAAAGAAAAGTTGTATTGTATATTTTGTTTATTAAGTTGTAATGTATTGTGGAAAAGAAGGCTCCTTGCATTGAAAGAAATGAGCTATGCTCAAAGAAAAATAAAGTTCATTATTATTTGTTGAAGTTGCATTATTGTAAGAATGAAGGAAGAACATAGAAGTTGTAAATCATTAATAATGTATTCTTAGCAAATCTTAATGTGAAATAAAGTTGTTTGTAGTTACTTGAACAAATGGTTGTAGTTGTAATGGAAAGATGCAATAAATTATAATGAGTTATTTTGTTGAGGAAAGGAAAACAATAATACTAGGAATAGAATAAGCTTCATTCCTAATTTTGAACTTGAAAGAAATTTTGTTGGAAGAAAATAAAAATGATCTTGTAGTTTTGTTTCTTGTTACTATAGAAATAGAAAATCTTTAAATTTAGTAATTTTAAGCATGGAATGAATAAATGGTATAACCTTTCAACTGGAGACTTTAGGCACATAAATTTAAGCTAAGGATAAACTAGTAAAGCACCCTTGTAAAACTTGTTTTTGGAAAATTCGTGGAATTGATGGTTCTATTTTTAAAGAACATGACCGCCACCCTGTGTAGAGGGTGGTCTCTAAAACACTTGCCAGAAATACAATGGTTTGTGAATCGTCACCCAGGTAGGGTGGTGGTCCCAAGACCGTTGACCTGCCTTCGAGGGCGCTTTTGTCACTTTGTCAATGGAAAATTTTAAAAATCCGCGATCGAGAAATTTTAAACTTATTTTATTAAAAAAATTAAGCTTGCAAATATGAAGAGGAAATCACCAACAAGCCATAAGGGCATAAATTCATTGTTCTAAACATCTAAATCTTAAAATGAGCATTTAAATGTATTCAATCTCATAGATTGAAAATGTGGTAGGGTTTTGTCCAAGTAGGAAACTCTAAAATGGAATCAACTAAATCACAACTCCAAATTTAGAGTGGAAACCTCTACAATCTTCAAATGGAAGACATTACACTAATAAATCCATAATCCAAACTAAACTAAGTTAAGCTTTCTCCAAATGAATCCCTCCATGGCTTCCTTCCTTGCTCCCATGGCTTCCATTTCTCCAACCTGCAAATTAAACAAAAGAAAGAGACCAAATGAGGAGGCTAGGGCAAAGAAAAAGGTTTAATAAAATTCCATAAGGATAATTAGGGTTAGTATGGAACCCTAAGATCTAGTGGCCATAATTGATTTGATCCAAGGGTTAGAAATCAACCCTACAATTGTTAGGTAAGAATGAATATTATGGGTCTTTAGATAATTTAAGATATGTGTAAATGGGTGAATGGGGCCACTTAATACTCTTGTATGTTAAGTTAACTATGTAACTCTTCTAGTGTGTTGTAGTAAATGATTCAATGGACATTAAAGAAAATAATTTAAGAGGACCAAGGTAACTAAGGATACGGGATTATTAAATGTGGGCTAAATGTTACTTCCTAAGATGGAAAATATTTAACCTAGTAAAACAAATTAATGGACACTTATCTAGTGAATGGTAATTAAATTGAATTTTGAAATAAATTAAGAATTTTTAAGTATTAACCTAGACCTGCCCATTCTTTTCGTAATATAGGAAATTGCTGGTAGGAATTAATTAAACTTTTATAAGGTTAACATCCTTGCAACCTAAAACAAAAATATTAAAATTACTACAACTTTCCAGATAATTATTTAAGGATTAATGTGGTTTTAGAAAGTCGAAATTGTGGGGGTTACATTTGGTATCAGAGACATGGGTTCAACGCTTGGACCCTGGGCACACTTGGAAACATAAAACATAACAAGGAAACTTAGCACAACTCTAATCCTAGATCACACAACTTTGGATGATAATTTAATTGTAGAAAACCTACAAAACTGAAACAAAACCTAGAATGATGAACTAACTCTCGCCTTGGTCTATGCAAGAGGCGTAGACCAGATGAGGGGTTATTGCATGTGTACCTAGAATTATCACCCCCAGATCAGGAAGTAGAAACCATATTTCCTTAGATACTTCAAACATTACAGGATGTTAATGCCGCTATACATGGGGGATCTTTAGGAGGGAAACCTAGCAGATATGATAGAGAGCCATCAGTAGAGGCTCGTGCACCTTCCCGACATAGTGATGAGTATAGGGAAGAAAACTCCCACATGGAGTTAGGAAAATGAGATTCACCATAGAGGGGTCATGGAGATAGGGCTACATGGCATAGAGACAAATCTAGGAGCCCTAGGAAGTGTGAAGATCAGGTTGAGAGACCTAGAGGAAGATAGTTTACAATGAAATATCACATCAGAGAGATCCTGAAACTCCATCCATCTCATTTCACTGGGAAACTGGGGGATTTCAGGAAGAGGCATGGTTGGTCAGCTTGAATAGATGATTCAAGCTATGTCCATGTACTAGCAACATGAAGGCTCGTGTTACCATCCACCTTCGAGAGAGACGAAGCCGTGGTTTGGTGGAGGACCGAAGAGGAGAAGTTCCATGTGTATTCCGAGACTATCACTTGGGAGCTCTTTGAGGAGTGGTTCAGGAGAAAATACTTATCCAAGAGGTTCATTTAGCAAAGGATAGATGAGTTCCATAACCTACGTCAGGATCCATGAGGGTGGAAAAGTATGAGAGTCATTTCATGGACATACTTCAATATGTAGACTACATGCAGGATGAGTAGGTGAGGATCCACAGGTTCATTAGGGGCCTGAACCTAGACTTAGGAGGGGAAGTGCACATTCATTTTCTGCAGACATTAGCAGAGGCCATTGAGAAGAACTATATTGTGGGAGGAGACTAGGGGAAGACACATCGGCCGTAGATAAAGTGCAAAGTCATATCCAATGATTCATGATAACATATCAAGGGGGTCAGATCCTCCACCTCGTGGCGAAAATGGTTCTGTTTGTAGTCTTCATTCATAGCACCACAATAGCCACCTCAAAGCAACAACAACATTAGATTCACCCTCTATTTAGGCCTCCATGGAGATTCGATACTCGGAGGGGACGGTATGGGGTATCCTCCTAGGGGACCAGTCAAGTTTTCATGTAATGCCTAGAGCTCAATCGGTAGGAGCTTGTCAACAATGATGAAAATAGTCTCAGTAGCAAGATAATTAGGATCCACGGTACAAACTACTAGAGTACCTTCAGGAGCTACTTCTCATTGGAGGTGACCTGGTAGTTATTATGGGTGCAAAGTACTTGGGAATCATTGGAGAGAGTGCCCTTAGAACCCTAACAACAAGGGTAAGACACCAATTTTAGAGCCTATAGTAGGTGATATGGCTAGGAGCCACATGATATATGCATCACCGAGAGCCTTTAGGAAAGCACTAGAGAATGGTCATTGAGATGATATGTAGCATTGATGACATTTTATTTTTGTTTTATTTAATTCGTGCTCTGTAGATAATTTTATTTCTCCATTTGTAGTAGAGCAATGTAGGATTGTGACAGCTTAGGCGAGCCGTAGTTGGGATGTGGAGATAGCTTCTGGAGCCAAGCTCATAGTGGGTTCCTTAGTCAAGGAGTGCATAGTTTCCCTAGGACCCTTTTCCATGACGTTAGATCTTCACATCCTTCCTTTGGGTTCCTACGAGATTTTTTTGGGCATGGATTGGTTATCTGCACACACGGCTAGGGTTTACTGTTATAGTAAGGTAATATCATGTGCAGATGATTTGGGAGTAGAGACAATAATAGTGGGAGTCAGGAGACCCACCTCTATTCGCACCATATCCGCTATGCAACTTAAGCAAAGCAGTGCGATGAGGTTCCCAATTATATGGTGTCACAGATTAGTGAAAAATATGAGGATGAGTCTAGTGGGCCATCACTTGATGATCATC
Source organism: Taxus wallichiana var. yunnanensis (assembly GCA_018340775.1). Taxonomy (NCBI): domain Eukaryota; kingdom Viridiplantae; phylum Streptophyta; class Pinopsida; order Cupressales; family Taxaceae; genus Taxus; species Taxus wallichiana. Next base: position 279,141,413 of record CM031240.1, read on the forward strand.
ATATCTTGAGGAGTTTTCAAATGTCTTTCCAGGGAGCTTCCAAGGTTACCTCCCACGTGAGATATATTTTCACATTGATTTAGTTTCAGAAGAAAATCCTATCTCACGAGCACCTTATAGGATGACTACCCCCGAGCTCTTTGAGCTCACGGTGTGCCTTTAGGTTTGACTAATGCCCTCTGCAGTGTTCATGAGTTTGATGAATGGGGTATTCAGGACATTCTTAGATCGCTTCGTGTTCATCTTCCTAGATGACATTTTGATATACTCACGTACATGTGAGGAGCAAAAGGGCACCTTCGATAGGTTCTTCAAAGTGTCTTCGTGAGCAACAACTCTACGGGAACTTGAGAAGTGTGCTTTCTTTTAAACAAGGTGCATTATTTGGGTCATATCATTTATGGGGAAGCTATCTCCGTTGATCCTTCCAAGATTAGAGCCATTATGGATTGGCCAGCACCCATTACAGTGATCGAGGTGTGCAACTTTATGGGACTAAGCAGTTTCTACTGGAGATTTGTTCAAGACTTCTCTTGGATTGTGCACCCTATCACTTCCCTTCAGAGGAAAGGGAAGAAGTTTGTTTGGTCAGACAGATGCAAGCATGCCTTCAGGACATTGAAGGAATGCCTCACCATAACACCTATTCTTGCAGTGTCGGATCCACAAGGTGAGTTCTTTGTTTGCATGAATGCTTTGTTGACAGGCCTTGGAGGTGTGTTGATGAAGGAGGGCGAGTATGTTACAGAAATATTATTCATAATGTGAACACTTAGGAGTGGTTTGGGTTATTTGGTAGTAATAGGTTTTTAATAATTATAAAATAATATATGAGTGTGCAAAATAGTTGTAATGCACAACTCATAGTTGAGAGATATTTGGGATATTGAGAGGACTTAGAGATTATCCTTGACTCCTTACTTATAGGAGTTCATTGAGCTATTTATATGTAATCTCTCCATTGGGAATTTGTCCCAAATGAATTACAATATCTCTGGTTTTATTATTTTATTGTGTAATGTTTTATTTTTTATTTGATTAAATCATAGATATTTACAAGATTTGGTATTAGAGCGGGTTAGACTGCAATGATAACCTGTAGGAATTTGTGAGGCATTTAGATCTGGATCAAATTTGTTTCATTGGAGTCAAGTCTGTGACTTACGTGTTTCATTGGAGTCGAATCTGTGACCTGCGTGTTTCATTGGAGTCAAATATGTGACCTGCGTGTTTGTCTACCAACAATGGTGAGGTTTCACTCAGGTGAATCCATACTTGGTCTGCGACATGAATTCTTTCAATATCCGGATCCGTAGTAATAGAGGTATTGTATTTCTTTCCTTTTTTGGACATAGATGAAAAAAATAGGACAATTTTTTTTGCCAAATTTGGAAAGGGTCCGGGAAGATGTTGGAGTTATAACTTAAAATTGTCATAACTTTCAGCTGGTAACTCAAATTAATGTGCCATTTTTTAAAAAAATGTGTATTTTTTTATCTCTACACATTGATCTTGTGTTTTCTATTGCTGGAATTTTTTTTTCCCCTTTTTTGGCAAATATGTCAGAAAATTTTACTTTCAGTGTTTAAAGTTTATTGTAAGGGTGCATTTTCGACTGAGTTCAAAACCTATTATGGAAATTCCATTAGATAAATTTAATGGATTAAATTTTCACACATGGAAGGTGAAAATACAAATGCAATTAATGAACAAGAACCTTTGGGGAATTGTGAGTGGAAAAGAACCAGAACCAATAGATGCTGCAAAATTGCTTGAATGGCAAACCAGGGATGACAAAAAAATCCATTATTGGGCTTGCTTTATCAAATACTGAGTTGCATTATATAGACTTAGAAAAAAAGTCTAAAGATATATGGGATTTGCTAAGTAAGACATTTGGTGCAAAGGCTATGAATGCTAAATTCTCACTTAAGTTGCAGTTATTCAAGTTGAAAATGAATGAGGGTGCAACTATGTCAAGTCATATTAACGATCTTAGATCTCTTCTAAGACAACTGATAGAAGTAAGTGCTCAGGTAGATGAAGAAGATGCAAAATCTATTTTATTAAATAGTTTACCTCCAAAATATAGTAATGTAGTTTTTACTCTTGGTCAAATGCCTTCTCATTCACTTGAAGGTATGATTTCTGCATTACTAGCTGAAGAAAAAAGAACAAAAGAAGATATTGAGGAAGAAACTGCTCTTTATATTAAAAGGAAGCATACTAATTTTTTCAAAAACAAAGAGGAATTAGAATGCTTTTATTGTAAGAAAAAAGGACATAAATCTTCTTTTTGTATTACTCGTGCCAAGGACATCATAAAAGGAAAGCTAAAAATGGATGAAGCTAATACAACTTTGTTAAAGAAGAGTTAGAGAATGAAGAAGAAGATGAACCTGAATAGAATGAGGATGAAGATGACTACCTATACTAAGTAGTGCCTGATGGAGGATGGAGGCATAGGAGGATGGAGGAAAATTGGCATCTCTTGTTATTCACCAACAAAGAGATTGCTTCATTGTATTGGTGACCTTTTGTTTCAGTTGTGTGGTGTGTTTGCTTTCCGTTGTAATAATGAACAGAAGTAATATTCATGTTCAAAGCTCCTACGTGAGCATAATTTCTGTTTTGTAATCCCTCTAAGTTAGAAACAATGATGTGAGAAAAATAATGTACGCTGCTATGTAGTGGTTGGTTCCACTAGAAAACCATTTTCTAGAGTTAGAGGTTCTCTTTGAAAACCTCATATTGTTTGAGTTGTTGGTACTCATTGAAAACCTTCATTTCTTTGTAGATCATGAGCGGGTACAAGAGATAGCTTTCCCCATGTTCACACTAAGGGGGTGACTGTTATAAAAATATTGTTCATAGTGTGAACACTTAGGAGTGGTTTGGGTTATTTGGTAGTAATAGGTTTTTAATAATTATAAAATAATATATGAGTGTGCAAAATAGTTGTAATGCACAACTCATAGTTGAGAGATATTTGGGATATTGAGAAGACTTAGAGATTAGCCTTAATCCTTACTTATAGGAGTTCATTGAGCTATTTATATGTAATCTCTCCATTGGGAATTTGTCTCGAATGAATTACAATATCTCTGGTTTTATTATTTTATTGTGTAATGTTTTGTTTTTTATTTGATTAAATCATAGATATTTACAAGAGAGTAGTATATTTTGAGTCTCGTAAACTCAAGGATCACGAGCTTAATTATCTCGACCCATGATCTTGAGCTTGTGGCGGTTGTGCTAGCATTGGTTAGATGGAGACATTTTTGCTTAGTCGAGATTCACACTCGGGACAGATCACTTGAGTCTTCGCCACCTCTTCATGCATCCCAATCTCAACGCTCGCAAGTGGTGTTGGATGCAGTTGCTTTGTGAGTATGACATAGATATAGAGCATTTGAAGGGGAAGGATAATGTGGTAGTAGATGCTCTCAACAGATGGAGACATGTGGCTATGGCCACTTCAGTGAGCATAGATTTGTGGAGCAGGATTCTTATGTAGCTTCCTCTTGATAGCTTCTACATTGCAGTACAAGCAGAGATCGAGTCACAAAGACCCATTGAGGGGAAGTTTGATGAATTTACCTTAGAGACAGATGGTCTTCTCAGGAACAGAGGTCAGATATATGTTCCCAAAGATGGAGGCTTGAGGCAAGACATCTTGGTGGAGGCACATCGTGCACCCTATTCATCCCATCTCAGGGTGGAGAAGATGCATGCCACCTTCGATAGTTGTACCATTGGATAGGACTTCGTTGAGATGTGGCTCGGTTTGTGTCATAATGTTTAGAGTGCCGAGGGTTAAGGCCGAGCATCAAGATCCACCGGTCTTCTTTATCCTCATGCTATATCGGAATGGAAGTGGAACACCATTTCCATGGATTTCATTTTTGGGCTACCAATGTTGAGATATCACCATGACGCCATTATGGTCGGGGTTGATAAACTAACAAAAGTGGCTCAATTTTTTCTAGTGAAGACCACTTACACAAATAGAGTAAAGTGGCACGAGTATATTTAGATGAGATTGTCAGCCGCACGGGATTCCGCAGAAGATCATTTGTGACTCGCGATCCTTTATACACTTCACATTTCGAACTACCATGTAGTATGTCCCGGGATGAGGATCAACTTCAGCACAACATATCACCCTGAGACAGATGGATAGACTGAGCAGGTGAATCAGATTTTAGAGGACATGCTTAGGATGTATGTGATGGATCAACATACTAAGTGGGAGGAGTACCTATACTTAGTGGAGTTTTCCTACAATAATAGTTTTCAGAGTTCCATAGGCATGGCTCCTTTTTAGGATTTGTATGGTAGAGAGTGCATGACACCTCTTAGTTAGGACATGTTAGAGGATAGAGTATCTCTTGGACCAGCTCTTCTATAGGACATGGAGCAGCAGGTGGTGTTGATCAGGCAGAGATTGCAGGAGGCATAGGACATGCATAAGAAGTATGTAGATTAGCATAGGATTGATCGTAGTTTTGATGTAGGCATGAAGGAGTTCCTTCGTGTCGGGACACACAAGAGTCCTATCCTTTATGGAAAAGGTTCTAAGTTGGCTCCTATATTTGTTGAAACTGCCGATATCTTGGAGCGTATCAGCCCTTTGGCCTACCAAATAGCATTACCACCCAACTTGTCTCGCATACAAGATGTTTTTCATGTTTCAGTTCTTAGGAGGTATATTACGAGATCCTTAAAGCATGTGTTAGATTGGACATCATTGCAGTGCAAGATCGGGGTAGGTGATGGTGGAGCCCGTTTGCATCTTAGATTGCAGGACCACCGGCCTTCGAGGAAGAGAGGTTGATCAGGTTTGGGTGCGTGGGACAGAGATATGATGAGACTGTAGCTACCGGGAGGATGCGACTTCATTACGAGTTCGAGTTTCAACATTTTTCCAGTGACTTTAAGGAGGAAGTTGAGTCTAAGGGGAGGGGATGTAGTGCTCACTTCCCTTTGACACCTTTTGATGCTTATGCGCATCTTTATTGATTACATTATAGACATTATTATGTTTTAATTTTGTATGATGTTAGACATTGATCATGGATTATTATTGATGTTGATTTGATATTGATGCATGGTGATTATTAGAGACAACTTATATGTGGATGATGATATATTATTGACATGGATGTTTTATGGATGTTGTTCGATACATGTGATTTGGATATTATGAGCTGATCTCAAAAATGGATATTATTTTGATGATGATATATTTGTTGATTAAAAATGCAAATGATGTAGTTGTTACTTTGATATTGTTGTGATTCACTTAGAGGATTTTGTGATTTCAGTTGCAACATATTGGATGTTTTGATATGGCCATGAGGCCGAAGGAGGTATTGTATTTTACAGGTTAAAAATATCACAACAAAGCATCGGGGGATCGGAGACCAACCAAAATGGAATTCTAGGTGAATTCAACAAGGTCACCATGTCAATGTGTTTTATTGTGTTGTGTGTTGTTTTGTTAAAGATTCCCATGGGGAGGATTTCCTTTATATGTGACCATGGGTTATTTATTTTATTGATGTGTTCTTTTTATTATTGTTGTATGTATTTTATTAGTAATGTGTTCTTTTCTTTTAATTAATTAAAATTGTGATAGATTAATGTGAGAAATCTTATGTTTAAAATTTAAATAAATTAAATTGGGATATGGGAAAGTAATTATAAGAGTTGTTGGCTGATTGCATTTAATTTGTAAGGGATGTGTAAGTTGTGTAAGAGCTTGTGTAAGTCAGATTTTGGAGTAAGAAATACTCCATCTCCATAAAAATTTGAATTTGTCCTTGGGAACTGTTTTTGGAGGCTTGTGGGACAAGTAAAACTTGTCCCATGCCTCTAAATTTAATCTACCAACCATACTTATGGATGAAGATGTGATTTGTGAATTTTATAATGAATTTTGTTAAACATGTTGCTTGTTTTGGATTGCACTTTCTTACATTTTAACTAATTTTTTGTCCCTTGAGGTGTGGGCTTTTTAGAGTGTGCATGTAACTTGTCATATTTTTCACCCACCTCTTTATTGTGCTTGGGAGAATGGAGTTTGTATTTTTTTTGAATTGGAGGATGTGTGATGTGGCATCCTACATGGATCCACATCATCCTCTTCTCTCCCTCTTCTATTTAATCCAAACTTTTTCTTTGTTTTTGGGTTGTTGTTGAACCTTTTTGCATTCTTCCTTGGGGCACATTTTTCTTGTGTGGAGCTCTTATTTTTGGAGGAAGTTGGAGAAAGCTTTGCATGCTTGAAGTTTCCTCTTTTGGACTATGTTTTGGCATTGAAGCTTGTTGTTTGGAGATAAAAGTAACCATGGAGAGGTAGGAATTTAACCTTTATTTTATATGCTGTCATTTTCTTGTTTTGTTGTGTGGATAGTGCATGCTTGTTTTATTTGTTGGCTGGTTGGGTAGACTACCATGGGGATGGTGTAGGAGAATGCTATGAGGAATCCATGTGGGGGCATAAGGAAATACCATTGACATCAGAATTTTGTAGAGGGAGTTTGGGTTTTGGGATCCACCATGGAAAAGAAATAACTTTCATTTATTACTTTGTGGGGTTATAAGGAAATCATGGGGGCATAACGAGGGATTTGTGGGGAAATAAGGAAATGTGTGTGATGAATTATTTTGGCAAATTGTTATTGGTGGATGCCCAAATTTAAATTGGGAGGCATAAGCAACTTCCCCCATAGACCTTGCTCCTTTGGCTTGCATGATCAAGCCTAAGTTCTATTTTGAAATGATTTTAAATGTAGTTGTGAACTACTATTTTTGTGTTGAATTGTGTTTTTAAAAAAGAAAAACAAAAGAAAGAAATGTGTATGTGAAAGAATGATGTGTTGTGGAAGCCATTGTTGTCATGGTTGAATTATACTTTGATTGTATTTTGGTTGGGGCTCAGAGACCAATGATGAAGGAAGGCTTCTCCTTTCATTGGATGTCTTGGTTGGGTGGAGAGCATTGCCTTTCCTCCTCTTTTTTTGTGATCAACTTGGAAAAAGAAAATGTGCATGTTGCTATCCCGGAGCAAAGAAAAATGCAGTTTGATAGTCCCTTATGGAAACACATTCATTGTAATCCTTTCCCTTTTGTTGTGGATGAAATTGTATCATGTATTTGTGAAGGAAATGATGTTGAAATTTATTATGAGAATGTATATTTGATTTTAGAAAGGCATTTTCTTTCGGCTCTGTACATTGGAAGAAATAAATGAAATTTTGTTAAATATATTCAATAAATGGAAGACAAAGAAGATGTAAAGTTTTATAAATGAAATCATTAAAGAATTGCAAGTTCATCTCTGTTTTGCATTGTTGTGATGAAGTTGGAAATATCAAATGGCGATTTGAAATCCTTGTTTAGAAAATGGAAGAAAAAGAAATACATGTGTAAGAATTATATTGCATTATTTCTTAAAATACATTATATTGGAAATAAAATTTTACAATTTAACTTGGAAATGATTTGTTTAGAAACAACTTATTGTATTGGATTAGTTTAGGAATGAAGTATCACACTTAGATGATAAAATGGATACATAGAGTTTTATTTGAAATGAATCTTTGTTTGTAATTTTAAAAACTGTAAATTTCAAAAAAAATGTACAATTTGGATCTGCACACATTAATCAACTTAGAGATGTTAAAATTTAGAATGCTACATCTTAAATGAACTCAAATCGACAAAGAAAACTTAAGAAAAAAATATAACCATTTGCAAAATCAAATCAAATCCCTTCCTCGGTCATTTTTCTGTCTATTGTTGGAAAAATACAATTTTGAATCAATTGAACAAATTTAACTTCCTAAACCACTTTAAATCCTTCCTAGATCAATTCTCCATGTCTATTTGACATGTTGAGTGAAGAAGGAGATCCAATTCAATCAAATTGTAAAGTTGGAAATTGTCAGTTTGCTAATTAAAAGCCTATAGATCATTTTTAAAAAATTTATCCTTTAAAATTTATCAAAATTTACATTTTATATTTTCTGTACAAAGAGGGCATTGAGATCTTTCCAAAAATTCCTTGTTTTCCAAGATCCGAGCTTCCTAGCTCAAGTTATGGCACTTTGATGTTTTTGTGCCTTAGTGGGAAAATTTTCCTGGTGGCCCGCAAGCCAAAAATTTCTGTTGAATTGCCTTAGAAATTTTTTTGAAAATTTTGGTCTAGGAAAAATTTAACTTTTCCTTCTCCAGCCCACGCCAATCGAGGCTACCACATGTCATCACGAGGCAAGGCGGAGGTGCGACATTTTCTTTGCCCTTAGGCTTTTGAAAATTTTGGAAAAAATTTCCTTTTAGCTCCGCCGGCCCGCGGCCAATCGCAGTCGCCACATGGTAGCTTTGGGTGCTTGCAGAGGGTGTGGCCCCTTTGTTTTCTTTTGCTTTTTACCCTTTGGAAATTTTTGAGAAATTTTCCCGCGGCCCTGCATCCCCACCCTAGCCTTGGAGAGTTCCTTCTGCGGCGCACGGACCCGTGCGACCATTTTCCACTTTGTTCTTCCCTTCGGAAAATTCATCAATATTCTTCACCGCTCCCTCTCCCTTATTTCCCATGGTGAATGGTGGAGTGCCACATGTCCCTGATAGACCCATAGGCACATAGAGGCCAAGTTGTTTTTTTTTGGCGAAGTTCGCCAAATCGCCCCGCCGCTCCACCCTTCCCTCACCCTCTCCCGCTTGAACCAAAATTTGACATGTGTCCATCGAGGGCCCACAGAGGCACGGGAGGAAATTTTATTTTGTGCCCATGTGGGAGGAGAAATTTCTAAAGCCGCCCCGCGAACCTGCCAAAGGTGTTTTCACCCCTACTTGACACATGTCCCCTTGGGGAAAATTTGACCCCAAAACTCCGCTCGCTCATATCTTGAATTTTTGAAGGATTTAGAAGGACTTATTTATGTCAACGGAAAGGTGAGAAAGTTTCCTATCCAATAGGAATGATTTAGGGAAATTTTGGAAGTGTTAAGTATGAGAAAAATCAATTTGAAACTCTGAGCCCAATAGAACGTGGGTATGGGGTAAATTACTCCCTGAACCTAACTGAGACTTCTAACCCCATAAAATGAACCATGTGAACTTGATATTTGTTAATGAAGGAAAAATATGTTCTAGTAATTTAGATTCATTCCAAAACCTAATAGGGTCAACTGTTGTCTTGTAACTTGGTTGTGGACACTTCTAATAAAAAAAAATTATTCCATAATTTTCTAACTAGCCCTAGGTTGTTTCTTGGGTCTCAAGTGGGTTGTTTTAAATGGGCACTACAGTTTGGTATCAGAGTAGTGGTTCAGAAGCTTGGACCATTGGGCACACTAGAAAACTTTAGACATAAAATTAAACCTAGTACACTTTTAATTTTAGAAAACAACTTAGCTAGAACTTGTATATTTTAGTAAACATGGAAGTTGTGTAAAACTTAGCAAAATAAACTAACTCTCACTTTGGTCTGTGTAGGAGGCTCAGACGGAGTGAGAGGAACCTTCACAGAGACTCAAACTCACCACCACCACCACCGGATCAAGGTGTAGCAGCTATTCTACCTCATATTCTACAGACCCTTCAGGATGTTAATACCGCTCTACATGGAGGATTAGGAGGAGGACATGCAGCTAGTCATGACAGATCCCCTTCTATCGAGGGTCAGGTATCTCCTCAACCCAACAAGGAGCATAGAGGAGAGAACTCCCATGTAGAGTCAGCCAGAGTAGAGTCACCACCTAGGAGATAGGGTGACAAAGTTCCAGAGCATAGAGAGAGGTCTTGAGCCCTAGGCTTAGGGATGAGTGTATAGAGAGACCTAGAGGCCGACAGACCACAGCAGCGGATCACATTAGGGAGATCCTAAAGCTTCAGCCATCACATTATTCAGGTGACATAGGTGGATTTCAGGAAGAGGCCTGACTAGTGAGCTTGAGTGGTTGTTTCAAGCTTTTCCGTTGTTCTAGCAACACAAAAGCTCATGTTGCGATCCATCTATTGAGGGATGGAGCAGGAGTATGATGGAGGACAGAGGAGCAAAAGCCCCATGTGGATTCAGAGATAGTGACTTAGGAGATTTTGAGGAGAGATTTAGGAGCAGGTATTTATCATGGAGGTTCATACAACAGAGGATCGATGAGTTCCATGACCTCCGACAGGTTTCTCTTTCAGTAGCAGAGTATGAGAGTAGATTTCTAGATCTACTCCGATGTAGAGTATATACGGGATGAGTAGGTGTGGATCCACAGTTCATTCAAGGGCTGAATTTAGATATTGGAGGTGCTTTGTGTGGATCCATTGCCTGACGATTAGCGAGGCCATCGAGAAGGCCTATATTGTAGAGGAGACTCGGGGAAAGACCCAGCGGGCTAGAGACTGAGTCAGGAGCTGCATACAACAGATGTAGGACAGTAGATCGAGGGGGTCAGTACCCCTTCCTCATGGTGGCCAGGGTACAACATAGTCATCCTTTAGGCCACAACAGTGGCGAAGTGCCGCCCACCTCATAGACCTCTATAGAGAGGCGATGCACGGTGAAGTCGGAGTATGGGGCCTCCTCCTATGGGTCCCATCAGGACACAGGGTGGACCTAGAGCTCGGTCAACAAGAGATCACTCTCGAAGACCTCAAAAGACCTCAACTCGATCACTAGGATCCACACCGCAGATTCTAGGGCACCTACTAGAGGTGCTACTCATTAGGGAGGATCAAAAGGATGTTTTGGTTGTGGAGTTACTGGACACTTTTGGAGATATTGCCCATAGAAACCTAACAACAAGGGTAAGGCACAGATTTCAGAGCCAAATGTTGGTGAAATGGGACGTAGCCACAGGATTTATGCAGTGGTTGAGAACTTCCAGGTAGAGCATCAGAGCACAGTCATTGAGACCACAGGTAGCATTGGTGGTATTCCTACCTTTGTATTGTTTGATTCAGTTCTTTTGATTCTTTCATTGCACCATCTTTAGTAGAGCGATGTAGGCTAGTGGTAGTTAGGTAGGGTCTTAGATCAATTCTTCATGTCTGTTTGACATGTTGAGTGAAGGAGGAGATCCAATTTAATCAAATTGTAAAGTTGAAAATTGCCAGTCTACTAATTAAAAGCCTGTAGATCATTTTTATAAAATTTACCCTTTAAAATTTATCAAAATATAAATTTTATATTATTTTACAAAGAGGGTATCGAGATATTTCCAAAAGTCCTTGTTTTCCCAAAACCAAGCTTCCTAGCTCAAGTTATGGCACTTTGAAGTTTTTGTGCCTTGGTGGGAAAATTTGGGAAAATTTTCCCTACAGGCCCGCAACCCAAAAATTTCCCGTCGAATTGCCTTAGAAAATTTTTTGAAAAAATTTGGTTTGGGAAAAATTTTAACTTTTCCTCCGCTGGCCCGCAGCCAATCAAAGGCTGCCACATGTCCTCACAGGGTAGTGGTGGAGGCGCGGCATTTTCTTTGCCCTTAGGATTTTTGAAAATTTTGGAAAAAAATTCCTTTTAGCCCTGTCGGCCCGCGGCCAATCACAGGCTACCACATGGCAACTTTGGGTGCTTGTAGAGGGGGTGACCCTTTGTTTTATTTTGGTTTTTGCCTTTGGAAATTTTGGAGAAATTTTCCCGCGGCCCCGCATCCCCGCCCTCGCCTTGGAGAGTTCCTTTGTGAGCGCGTGGACTGTGCGACCATTTTCCACTTTGTTCTTCCCTTCGGAAAATTCATCAATATTCTTTGCCACTCCCTCTCCCTTATTTCCCATGGTGAATGGTGGGGTGTCACGTGTCCCTGGTAGACCCACAGGCACGTGGAGGCCAAGTTGTTTTTTTTTTGGCGAAGTTCGCCAAATCGCCCGCCGCTCCACCCTTCCCTCACCCTCTCCGCTTGAACCAAGATTTGACATGTGTCCATTGGGGACCCGTGGAGGCACGGGAGGAAATTTAATTTTACGCCCGTATGGGAGGATTAATTTTTAAATCCTCCCCGTGACTCGCCAACCCACCAAAGGTGTTTTCACCCCTATTTGATACGTGTCCCCTTGGGGAAAATTTGACCCCAAAACTCCGTTCGCTCATATCTTGAGTTTTGAAGGAGTTAGGAGGACTTCTTTATATCAACGAAAAGGTTAGAAAATTTCCTATCTAATGGGAATGATTTAGAGAAATTTTGGAAGTGTTAAGTATGAGAAAAATCAAGTTGAAACTCTGAGCTCGTTAGAGAGTGGGTATGGGAGTAAATTACTCCCTGAACCTAACTGAGACTTCTAACCCCATAAAATGAACCATGTGAACTTGATATTTGTTAATAAAGGAAAAATATGTTCTAGTAATTTAGATTCATTTTGGAACCTAATAGGGTCAACTGTTGTCTTGTAACTTGGTTGTGGACACTTCTAATAAAAAAATATATTCCATAATTTTCTAACCAGTCCTAGGTTGTTTCTTGGGTCTCAAGTGGGTTGTTTTAAACGGGAACTAAAGTTCGGTATCGAGTAGTGGTTCGAAGCTTGGAACTTTGGACGAATAGAAAACTTGAGACATAAACTTAAACCTAGTACACTTTTAATTTTAGAAAATAGCTTAGCTAGAACTTGTATATTTTAGTAGACATTGAAGTTGTGTAAAACTTAGCAAAATAAACCAACTCTCGCTTTGGTCTGTGTAGGAGGCTCAGATGGAGTGAGAGGAACCTTCACAGAGACTTAGAATCACCACCACCACCACCACTTTGGATCAGGGTGTGTAGTAGCTATTCTACCTCAGATTCAACAAACCCTTCAGGATGTTAATGCCGCTCTACGTGGAGGATTAGGAGGAGGACATGCAGCTAGTCATGACAAAGCCCCTTCTATCGAGGGTCAGGTATCTCCTCAACCTAGCAAGGAGAATATAGGAGAGAAATCCCATGCAGAGTCATCCAGAGTAGAGTCACCACCTAGGAGATAAGGTGACAGAGTTCCAGAGCATAGAGAGAGGTCTTAGAGCCCTAGGCTTAGGGATGAGCATGTAGAGAGACCTAGAGGCCGACAAACCACAGCAGCGGATCACATCAGGGAGATCCTGAAGCTTCAGCCATCACATTACTCAGGTGACATGGGTGGATTTCAGGAAGAGGCCTAGCTAGTGAGCTTGAGTAGTTGCTTCAAGCTTTGCCCTTGTTCTAGCAACACGAAATCTCGTGTTGCGATCCATCTACTGAGGGATGGAGCAGGAGTATGGTGGAGGATAGAGGAGCAGAAGCTCCATGTGGATTTAGAGATAGTGACATAGGGAGCTTTTTGAGGAAAGATTTAGGATCGGTATTTATCATGGAGGTTCATATAGTAGAGGATCGATGAGTTCCATGACCTCTGACAGCCTTCTCTTTCTATAGCAGAGTATGAGAGTAGATTTCTAGATCTACTCCAGTATGTAGAGTATATGCAGGATGAGTAGGTGCAGATTCACAAGTTCATTCAGGGCCTGAATTTAGATATTGGAGGTGCTTTGTGTGGATCCACTACCCACAGACATTAGCAGAGGCCATCGAGAAGGCCTATATTGCAGAGGAGACTCGGGGAAAGACCGATTAGGCTAAAGACCGAGTCAGGAGCCGCATACAATAGATGCAAGATGGTAGATCGAGGGGGTCAATACCCTTCCTTGTGGTGGCTAGGGTATAACATAGTCATCCTTTAGGCCACAACAATAGTAGCAGTCCCGCCCACCTCATAGACCTCCACAGAGAGCTGATGCACAGAGAGGTCAAAGTATGGGGCCTCCTCTTAGGGGTCCCATCAGGACACAGGGTGGACCTAGCTCAGTCAATAGGAGCTCACCCTTAGAGACCTCAGTAGACTACAGCCATATCATTAGGATCCATAGTGAAGGCTTCTATGGAACCTACTTGAGGTGCTAATCATTGGGGAGGATCAGGAGGATGTTTTGGTTGTGGAGTTACTAGAAACTTTTGGAGAGATTTCCCACAGAACCCTAACAACAAGGGTAAGGAACAAATTTCAGAGCCGACTATTGGTGACATGGTATGTATCCACAGGATCTATGTAGCGGTTGAGAAATACAAGGCAAAGCATCAGATCACATTCATTAAGACTACAGGTAGCATTGGTGGTATTCCTACTTCTATATTGTTTGATTATGGTTCTTCTGATTCTTTCATTGCACCATCTTTAGTAGAGAGATGTAGGCTGGTGATAGTTAGACAGGGTCTTAGTTGGGATGTCGAGATGGATTATGGAGCCAAGATCTCTATAGACTCTTTAGTCAAGGAGTGTGTAGTGTATTTGGGACCCTTCACCACTACCTCAGATCTTTGTATCCTTCCTTTGGGCTCGTATGGAGTCATTTTGGGTATGGATTGGTTATCTGCACATAGGGCTAGGATGGATTGTTATCACAAGACTATATCTTGTGCAGATGATTTGGGAGTGGAGTTGGTGATTTTAGGGGTCAGGAGACCTGTTTCTATTCACACCATCTTAGCTATGCAGCTTAAGTGGTGTGTGTGATGGGGTTGTCGATTTATGTTGTTACAATCAGTGATAGATCAGAGGATGGGTCTAGTGGACCATCGCTAGATGATCATCCCATTTTGAGAGATTTTTTTGATGTCTTTCTAGGGGAGCTACCAGGGTTACCACCCCCATGTGAGATTGATTTTCATATAGATCTAGTTCCTGGAGCAAATCCTATCTCACAGGCACCTTATCGAATGAACACCCTAGAGATCTATGATCTCAAGCTACAGCTTGAGGGCCTTTTGGAGAAGGGCCTTATCCATCCTAGTATATCCCCTTGGGGTGCACCGGTGATCTTTGTGAAGAAGTAGGATGGATCCTTATGGTTGTGTATTGATTACCGCCAGTTAAACAAGGTAACGATCAAGAATCATTATCCTCTTCCTCGTATCAATGAATTATTTGATTAGATGAAGGGAGCCACAATTTTCTATAAGATTGATCTCAAGTTAGGGTACCATTAGGTGAGGATTTTAGAGGCCACCTTCCGCATGATATATGGGCACTATGAGTTCACAAAGTGGTGCCTTTTGGTTTTGAATAATGCCCCGTAGTGTTCATGTGTTTGATGAATGGGGTATTCAGACCTTCTTAGATCACTTCATGCTCATCTTCCTAGATGACATTTTGATATACTCACGTACACGTGAGAAGCATGAGGGCACTTTCGACGAGGTTCTTCGGTGTCTTCATGAGCAAGTAGATTTTACGGGAACTTGGAGAAGTGTGCTTTCTTTGAGACAGAGGTACAATATTTGGGTCATATCTTTTTGGCAAAGGTATCGCTATCAAGCCTTCCAAGATTAGACCCATTATAAATTGGCTAGCACCCACTACAGTGACCGAGGTGTGTAGCTTCATGGGACTAGCAGAGTTACTACTAGAGGTTTGTTCAAGACTTCTCTTGGATTGCGTACCCTATCACTTCCCTTCAGAGGAAAGGGAAGAAGTTTGTTCGGTCGGATAGATGCGAGCAGGCCATCATGAGACTAAAGGAATGCCTCACCAAAACACCTATTCTTACAAAGGTCCGGATCCACAGGGTGAGTTCTTTTCTTACACGAGATGCTTCGTTGGCGAGGCTTTGGAGGTGTGTTGATGTAGGAGGGCGAGTAGTAGCTTGTGAATCTCACAAAATAAAGGATCACGAGATTAATTATCTAACTCATGATCTTGAGCTTGCGAGTGGTAGTTGTGCATGCATTGGTTAGATGGAGACATTTTCTCGCTTGGTTGGATATTCACACTCGGGACAGATCACTTGAGTTTTGCCACCTCTTCACGCAGTCCAATCTCAACACTCGTCAGTGGCATTGGATGGAGTTGCTTTGTGAGTATGACATGGAGATAGAGCATGTGAAGGGGAAGGAGAATGTGGTAGCATATGCTCTCAGTAGACAAATACATGTGGCTATGGCCACTTCAGTGAGCATAGATTTGTGGAGTAGGATTCTTCAGCAGCTTCCTCTTGACAACTTCTACATTACAAAGACGAGAAGAGATCGAGTCATAGAGACCCCTTAAGGGGAATTTTGATGGATTTACCTTAGATACAGATGGTCTTCTCAGGAACAGAGGTTAGATATATGTTCCCAGAGATGGAGGCTTGAGGCAGGACATCTTGGTGGAGGCACATCGTGCACCCTATTTAGCCCATCTCGGGGTGAAGAAGATGCATGCCACCTTGAGATAGTTGCACCATTGGAGAGGACTTCATCGAGACATGGCTAAGTTTGTGTCATGATGTTTAGAGTTCCGAGAGGTTAAGGCCAAACATCGGTATCCACTTGGCCTTCTTTATCCTCATGCTATACCGGAATGGAAGTGGGACACCATTTCCATGGATTTCATTGTTGGGCTACCATGTCAAGATATCACCACGACGCCATTATGGTCATGGTTAATAAATTGACAAAAGTGGCTCACTTTTCTCTGGTGAAGACCACTTACAAAGCTAGATTAGTGGCATGAGTATATTTTGGATGAGATTGTCAAGTTACACAGATTCCGTGGAAAATTATTTGTGACTGCGATCCTTTATACACTTCACATTTACGGACTACCATGTAGTATGTCCTCGGGATGAGGATCAACTTCAACACAACATATCCCATTGAGGACAGATAGACAGATCGAGCGGTGAATAATATTTTAGAGGACACGCTCATGATGTATGTTGTTATGGATCAGCATACTAAGTGGGAGGAGTACCTATACTTGGTGGAGTTTTCCTACAATAATATTTTTACAAGTTCCATAGGCATGGATCCTTTTCGAGCTTTGTATGGTAGAGAGTGCAGGACACCTTTGAGCTGGGAAAGGTTAAAGGATAGAGTATCTCTCGGACCATCTCTTCTATAGGACATGGAGAAGCGGTGGTGTTGATCGGGCAGAGATTATAGGAGGCACAGATAGACAGGAAGAAGTATGCGGATAAACATAGGATTGACCGTCGTTTTGATGTAGGCATGAAGGTGTTCCTTCATGTCAGGCCACACAAGATCCCTATCCATTATGGAAAACATTCTAAGTTGGCTCCTATATTTTTGGACCTTTCGAGATCTTGGAGCGTATTGGCCCGCTGGCCTACACCGTCTAGCATTTCCACCAAGCTTGTCTCGCATACATGATGTTTTTCATGTTTTAGTTTTCAGGAGGTATATTGCAGATCCTTCTCATGTGTTAGATTGGACATCATTGCAGGTGCATGATTAGGGGTAGGTGATGGTGGAGCCCGTTTGCATCTTAGATTGTAGGACCCTGGGCCTTCGAGGCAGAGAGGTTGATCAGGTTTGGGTGCAGTGGGACAGATATGATGAGACTGCAACTACCTGGGAGGATGCTACTTCATTACAAGTTCAGTTTCCACATTTGTTCTAGTGACTTCCAGGAGGAAGTCGATTCTAAGGGGAGGGGGATGTAGTGCCCACTTCCCTTTGACACCTTTTGATGCTTATGCTGATACTGTTGATTACATTATAGACATTATTATGTTTTGATTTATTATGATGTTAGACATTGATCATGGATTATTATTGATGTTGATTTCATTTTGATGCATGATGATTATTAGAGACGCCTTATATGTGGATGATGATATATTATTGACATGGATGTTTTATGGATATTATTCAGACATGTGATTTGGATATTATGAGTTGATCTCAAAATGAATATTATTTTGATGATGATATAGTTGTTGATTAAAAATGCAAATGATGTAATTGTTACTTCGATATTGTTGTGATTCACTTACTTAGAGGATTTTGTGATTTCAGTTGTAAAATATTAGATGTTTTGATATGGCCACGAGGCCCTAGGAGGTATTGTATTTTTCAGGTTAAAAATATCACAACAAAGCATCGGGGGATCAGAGACCAACCAAAATGGAATTCTAGGTGAATTCAACAAGGTCACCATGGCAACTTGTTTTATTGTATTGTGTGTTGTTTTGTTAGAGATTCCCATGGGGGATTTCCTTTATATGTGACCATGGGTTATGTATTTTATTAATGTGTTCTTTTTATTATTGTTGTATGTATTTTATTAGTAATGTGTTCTTTTCTTTTAATTAATTAAAATTGTGATAGATTAATGTGAGAAATATTATGTTTAAAATTTAAATAAATTAAATTGGGATATGGGAAAGTAATTATAAGAGTTGTTGGTTGATTGCATTTAATTTGTAAGGGATGTGTAAGTTGTGTAAGAGCTTGTGTAAGTCATATTTTGGAGTAAGAAATACTCCACCTCCATAGAAATTCGAATTTGTCCTTGGGGGCTGTTTTTGGAGGCTTGTGGGACAAGTAAAACTTGTCCCATGCCTCTAAATTTAATCTACCAACCATACTTATGGATGGAGATGTGATTTGTGACTTTTATAATGAATTTTGTTAAGCATGTTGCTTGTTTTGGATTGCACTTTCTTACATTTTAATTAATTTGTTGTCCCTTGAGGTGTGGGATTTTTAGAGTGTGTAAGTAACTTGTCATATTTTTCACCCACCTCTTTATTGTGCTTGGGAGAATGGAGTTTTCTTTTGTTGAATTGGAGGATGTGTGATGTGGCATCCTACATGGATCCACATCATCCTCTTCTCTCCCTCTTCTATTTAATCCAAACTCTTGCCTTGTTTTTGGGTTGTTGAACCTTTTGCATTCTTCCTTGGGGGCACATTTTTCTTGTGTGGAGCTCTTGTTTTTGGAGGAAGTTGGAGAAAGCTTTGCATGCTTAGAGTTTTCTATTTTGGACTATGTTTTGGCATTGAAGCTTGCTATTTGGATATAAAAATAACCATGGAGAGGTAGGAATTTAACTTTTTTTTTATATGTTGTCATTTTCTTGTTTTGTTGTGTGGATAGTGCATGCTTGTTTTATTTGTTGGCTGGTTGGGTAGAATACCATAGGGATGGTGTAGGAGAAGGCTATGAGGAATCCATGTGGGGGCATAAGGAAAAGCCATTCACATCAGAATTTTGTGGAGGAGTTTTGGTTTGGGATCCACCATTGAAAAGAAATAGCTTGCATTTCTTACTTTGTGGGGGCATAAGGAGGGATTTCTGGGGGCATACGGAAATGTGTGTGATGAGTTATTTTGGTAGTCATTTATTGGTGGATTCCTAAATTTCAATTGGGAGGCATAAGTAGCTTCCCCCATAGACCTTGCTCCTTTGGCTTACATAATCAAGCCTGAGTTCTATTTTGAAATGATTTTAAATGTAGTTGTGAACTACTATTTTTGTGTTGAATTGTGTTTTTAAAAAATAAAAAGAAAAGAAAGAAATGTGTATGTGAAAGAATGCTATGTTGTGGAAGCTAGTTGTTGTCATGGTTGAATTACACCTTTGATTGTATTTTGGTTGGGGCTTGGGGGCCAATGATGAAGGAAGGATTCTCCTTTCATTGGATGTCTTGGTTGGGTGGAGAGCATTTCCTTTCCCCCTCTTTTGTTGTGATCAACTTGGAAAAGAAAAATGTGCATGTTGCTGTCCTGGAGCAAAGGAAAAATGTAGTTTGACAGTCCCTTGTGGAAACACATTCATTGTAATCCTTTCCCACTTGTTGTGGATGAAATTGTATCATGTATTTGTGAAGGAAATGATGTTGAAATTGATTATGAGAATGTATATTTGATTTGAGAAAGGCATTTGCTTTCTGCTCTGTACATTGGAAGAAATAAATGAAATTTTGTTAACTATATTCAAGAAATGGAAGAATGTGAAGATGTAAAGTTTTATAAATGAAGTCATTAAAGAATTGCAAGTTCATCTCTCTTTTGCATTGTTGTGATGAAGTTGGAAATATCAAATGGTGATTTGAAATCCTTGTTTAGAAAATGGAAGAAAAAGAAATACGTGTGTAAGAATTATATTGCATTATTTCTGTTAAAATACATTATATTGGAAATCAGATTTTACAATTTAACTTGGAAATGATTTGTTTAGAAACAACTGATTGTATTGGATTAGTTTAGGAATGAAGTATCACACTTAAATGATAAAATGGATACATAGAGTTTTCCTTGAAATGAATCTCTGCTGCAATTTTAAAAATTGGTAAATTTTAATAAAAATGTACAATTTAGATCTGCACACATTAATCAACTTATAGATGTTAAAATTTAGTATTCGTATCTTAAATGAACTCAATTTGACAAATAAAACTAAAGAGAACAATCTAACCATTGCAAAATCGAATCAAATCCCTTCCTCGATCGTTTTTACATCTATTGTTGGAAAAATACAATTTTGAATCAATTGAATAAATTTACTTTCCTAAAACACTTTAAATCCTTCCTAGATCAATTATCCATGTCTATTTGACATGTTGAGTGAAGGAGGAGATCCAATTTAATCAAATTGAAAAGTTGGAAATTGTCGATCTGCTAATTAAAACCACTGCAGACCGGTTTTACAAAATTGACCCTTTAAAATTTATTAAAATATAAATTTTATGATTTTTTTGTAAAGAGGGCATCAAGAGATTTCCAAAATTCCTCATTTTCCCAAAACCAAGCTTCCTAGCTCAAGTTATGGCACTTTGAAGTTTTTGTGCCTTGGCGGGAAAATTTGGGAAAATTTTCCCTGGTGGGCCTGCAACCCAAAAATTTCCGTCGAATTGCCTTAGAAATTTTTTTGAAAATTTTGGTCCAGGAAAATTTTAAATTTTCCTTCGTCGGTGCCTCATAGCCAATCAGAGGTTGCCACGTGTCCTCACAGGGCAGTGGCGGAGGCGTGGCATTTTCTTTTCCCTTAGGCTTTTGAATTTTTTTAAAAAAATCCTTTTAGCTCCGCCGGCCCACGGCCAATCGCAGGCTACCACGTGGTAGCTTTTGGTGCTTGTGGAGGGGGTGGCCCCTTTGTTTTCTTTTAGTTTTTGGCCTTTGGAAAATTTGGAGAAATTTCCCATGGCCCCACATCCCCGCCCTCGCCTTAGAGAGTTCTTTTTTTTTCGCGGCACGCGGACCCGCGCAACCATTTTCCACTTTGTTCTTCCCTTCAAGAATTTCATCAATATTCTCCACCGCTCCCTCTCCCTTATTTCCTATGGTGAATGGTGGGGTGCCATGTGTCCCTAGCGGACCCGCGGTCACGTGGAGGCCAAGTTGTTTTTTTTTTTTGGCGAAGTTCGCCAAATCACCCAGCTGCTCTGCCCTTCCCTCACCCTCTCCCACTTGAACCAGGATTTGACATGTGTCCACCGGGGACCCATGGAGGTGCGGGAGGAGAAATTTATAAAGCTGCCCCATGACCTGCCAACCCGCCAAATTTTTTCTCACCCCTTACTTGACACGTGTCCCCTTGGGGAAAATTTGACCCCAAAACTCCGCTTGCTCATATCTTGAGTTTCTGAAGGAGTTAGGAGGACTTCTTTATATCACTAGAAAGGTGAGAAATTTCCTATCTAATGGAAATGATTTAGGGAAATTTGGGAAGTTTTAAGTATGAGAAAAATCAAGTTAAAACTCGAGCCCGCTAGAGAGTGGGTATGGGGTAAATTACTCCCCCGAACCTAATCGAGACTTCTAACCCCATAAAATGAACCATGTGAACTTGATATTTTCTAATGAAGGAAAAATATGGTTTAGTAATTTAGATTCATTCCAGAACCTAATAGGTCAACTGGTGTCTTCCAACTTGGTTGTGGACACTTAATTAAAAAAAAAATTATTCCATAATTTTCTAACCATCCCTAGGTTATTTCTTGGGTCTCAAGTGGGTTGTTTTAAATGGGCACTACAATCCCCCATGGGAATCCCTAACAACAATCAAACACACACACACACACATGAACAATACAAGTTTTCATGGTGACCTTGTTGAATTCATCTATAATTCTAATGTGGTTGGTCTACAATCCCCCGATGATGTGTGTTGTGATATTATAACTTGAAAAACACAAATGCCTCCTTTGGCCTCGTGGCCACATTAGAATATCCAAATGAATATAATATAATTCTAAATTAATTTATATATGTTTTAATCACAACAATCATCAAGCCAATCAATAGTGTCACTTAAAATTTCATCAACAACTATATCATCATCAATTTTAATTCAATTTTCATTTTCTAGGTCTAATCAAAATATCCAAATATCACGTGTCTAAACAACATCTATAATGTAACCATGTCATATAGTATATCAACATCAATATATAAAATGTCTCTAATAATCATCATGCATCATATATGAATCAGAGTCAACAATAATCCATGCTCTAACATCTAATTATCATACTAAATCAAACTATAACAATGTCCATGGTATAGTCAACAGTGTCATGATCAAAAGTATCAAAGGTGTCAAAGGGAAGTGGGCACTACATCCCCCTCCCCTTAGACTCGACTTCCTCCTGGAAGTCATAGGAAAGAGAGATAGGAACAAATGCAATAGAAAAAGGATCACTCCCATTATGGGATTTCTTGCTTCAAACAAGTGTGGGTCCACGAATCCCAAGTTTGGTCTAATGCAATTCAGCAAGAAGAAGGGAGATTGTAAGGGATGAGTTCTAAAATTTCTGCATGCAAGGCTACAAACATTTAAATCTAGAGAGTAACTTTATGCTATCAACCAAGATACAACACAACAATATAACATGAAGAGTTCAAAAGAGTATTAAGAGTAACCACCAAGTAGAGGAATAATAAGGAGAATTCCATGAGTTGAGAAAGACCACATAGTTTCCCAAGGAATACAACATACTACAGTAATAAAAATTAAGGTTTCCACTAGGGTTAAATTATGCTTTCATAGTTCATTGTTTAGACAAGGCTAGCAAAATCAACAAGGAAGGACACCCGAATCAGCAATCATTTACAATCAAGGAATGGAAAGCACTTATATAACTCGAGAGGGTACAGTCAAATTCTCATAGTAATAATAATAAAATTCATGGCCACAAGGTTTCCTATAGTTTGATTTTTACACTTTTGTTTTAAGAATCAAACACACCACACCAACCAAATCTAGAGACGCCAACCATTTAATAAAAGAAAAACATATATATCTCCCCTAGCAACTAACATATCAATACAAGAAGTACCATTCACAACAACACAATGGGATTCATTTATCTTATTTCCTGATCAATCTTGGAATAACCACAAGGAGAGCACAAGCATAAATCATAACACCAAAGAGCACTCAAGGTCTCTAGGGAGAAGAACAAGTAACACGGGGTCTGACTACAATCCAAGGTGCATCGTATCAAAAGTGAGTAACAACTTACGAAAACATCTTGTGCTTTCCTTCCCAACGACAAGAGAGGCAACAACAACAATGTGTCTCAAGAAGAACAAGAAGAAAAGAATACTTCCCAAAGTTATGTCATATCCTTAACATATGTTGCCTTAAAATTACAATAACTTAGGTCTCCAAGGACAAGACAACACGCAAGGAGGTTGCTTCTCAAACAAGAGATAAGTCTCAATCCAAAAGACCACAACTCACACTCATCGAGCTACGGGACGATAAGGGTATGATGACCCAAAAATCCCACAAAGAAAGGCACATACATCTATGAACAAGAAGGTACTAAGCAACTAGAACACATTACTATCCACCAGGTGCTTCACAATTCAGGTAGGTGACAGAACTACAAGTTCAACTATACATTGCACTCAATACACATAAATCTTACTTATTTTATAATTCAACTAATTAAGTCAAAAGTTGTAGTTTCATTTGTTAAGCACATTCCTTTACGATTTTTCTTAATTAAACTTCCTCCTATTATGACATCACAAGTTGTGTTATAAGGACCACTAAGGGGGCATGATATCTCGCCATTCTGTAAAGGCGAAAAGAGAAAAAGTATTTATTTTACTCCTAGGGGAGGTAGATGGACAAAGTTTTCCCTTTCTACTCTTCTACATTTTTTTTTTTAATTTCTTCTATTAATCTACCAAGGTTAAAGCAAGGACCATTTTCTCTTTCTATGTTCCAGTTTTTAAGCTTCAAGGCCAAATCTCCTCAATTATAGATTTATGATGTTTGGGTGAGTCAAATTGTCAATAAAAAAATTAATGAGAAGGAAGGGTAAACATAGCACACTATTACTTTTATGGGAGAGAGAGGTAAATCAACACATCACATTTTTAATTCTAAGGAAAGAAGGGACATTCAACATAGAAAACACATTATTAATTTTGTAAGAATTAGGAAGTAATCAACCAACATGGATCACAACAATATTTCAAGATTTTTTTCCACTAATTACAAGTATCATAAAACATTCCTAGTGGGTTTCTACAAGTTCTCAAAAGAAGTTACAAGGAAGGCCCATTAAAGAAGCATACTTACTTTTACTAATCTACTAGGGTTTAACAATGTTTGTTGTTTTAGCGAAAACATTTTACTCATATGATAAGACAAGGAAAGTTTTCAAACCTACACCCATATTACCAAAGGATACCACCAACCAAGAAATCAAAATGACAAGGAAATATTTTAACTATAAGAACACCACATACTCAATAGACGCATCAAGTGTAAGAAGACAATCAACTATCTATTCAACATGGCTTTATGACCAAGAGTTATAGTTTTGCAAGAAGAATCAAATTATAAAATACCACCAAGATTATTTCATCAAGGTCTAATTACACTATCATCACCAGTGACGTGGTCCAAAAGACTCAAAGCATCCATAAGTGTCTCCACATAACCCCAAGATTGATAGGTCAACGTGAGCAAAACAAACACACTTAATTAAACACACTGCCCGAATGGGCTTAAATCTAATCATAATTACCAAGATGCATACAATCCACAAGTCAATACTTTTTATAATGAAACACAAAAATTATGATAAAACTTAGCATGCCATTGAGAGAAGCCACTACCGAGGTAAACACTTTTCCACTA
Organism: Taxus wallichiana var. yunnanensis; assembly: GCA_018340775.1. Lineage (NCBI taxonomy): Eukaryota > Viridiplantae > Streptophyta > Pinopsida > Cupressales > Taxaceae > Taxus > Taxus wallichiana. The sequence continues at coordinate 279,166,310 of CM031240.1, forward strand.
ACATCTATAACCAGCCAAAAGTAATCCGATCCTAACATAATTCATCAACCCAAAATTAAGCACCTCTACTCCGATGAGATTCAAGATCTTACCGGTTTGTAAGAGAATCACCACTACCACTAACAGACTGCCAACTAGAATGCATAACACAATGAACTCTCTATTTAGCAAGGCCGAGCAACAAAAAAGTCACTCTAAGATCCTAGACACCCTCAAGGTTTTGTGAATGCAAAACCAAGGCATAAATTTAAGAACCTAAGACAACATTCAAGACACCAAGGGTGTACCTCCATACAAAAAAATGTCACAATACAAGAAACATAAAACCAACTCATCATCATGCAAGAAGGAACCACATAATGTTTAGATAAGTAGCCAACAACATAATAATTTCCGAGTCACCAATAAAATAAAATCCAAGAAATGTCGACAATCAAGGAAAGTGGCTAAGTAGCCGTATTGCAAAGTTTGAAAATTCTCGCAAAAAGATAAATAACTAAAAGAGCCTCAGAGCTTCTCAATCCAATCATAAAATAAGATGCCAGTCCTTGATAAAATATCACAAGATTATGAATGTAAAACATAAAAGATAACACCACATTCACTCTACAGCCCTTCATGGCTGCCATTAGGGGTACTCTGCCTCGAGGTCAGTTCTAAAGACACATACACAGGATTGGGTCATAAACGACATCCAAACTTCATGTCCACTCTCCCATACGGGTAACAAAATGGGAAAATGACAACCGGACCATCTTTCCTAACCACTAAAGGAAGGAAGCTCTAAACAACTTCTAATTAACTCTTCCCGACCCCAAAACACAACCACTATTGTCCAACCACAAGAATCACACCAAACAATCTATCATTTCAACAAATTCAATAAAGAAGGGTCTCAAAAGGGCTTAACCCATCGTACAATTAATTCAAGATTTAGGACTTGTAAAACAACACATTTTCAAAAGGGGAACCAAGTTTGCACTACACTAGAAGTTCACAAAAATCAATTTAATTTGAAATTCTTAGTTCCTTGGGTTTAGACAAAATGCCACTAAGCAAGCACAACAACTCAAACAACTTATTATTTTATTATGATTTTAATCCTAGCGGTTCAAATGAACAGAGTAATGTAATAATATTTCTTCATACTTATTTCTTTTTCAATTTTCAAACAAGGTTGTTTTCTAGATGTAAAAGTGTGCTAGGTTTATAGTTCATATCTCAAGTTTTATAGTATGCCCAAGGGTCCAAGCTTTGAACCCACAACGCTGATACCAAGTGTAATGCCCACTAAATCAAGACACAAAGACCAACATAGCAAAGTATAGGATTTTTTTTTTTTTTGACTTGTTTGATGTACGAACGACGCATCGGTGGTCACAAAGGTTACGAATAACTCTTCAAACAACTTGACTCAATGATGGCCTTATAAACATCACGAGAAAAACTAACACCCATCAAGGAATGTTCACTTTACTCTTTGACAATGCACCACAAAACAACTCAACCACAATACAAAGTCACAGTTGGATACACTCCACGATTTACAATCCCTTAAGGTTATACATTTACCAAATTTTTTTCAAGACCTACCTTAACAATCTACAAGATTCATGTTTGGTTCGAGCATTCTTCTCACAAAGGTGAACTTATTACTTTGGTAATCTAGACTAACTAGCCAAAGCACAAGATTTCTGAAAGAGGTTCAACTAAAGACTGGAAAAGCTAACAAAATTCATTTGACAAAAAGGACACCTTTCATCTCTCACAAGGTTGCATAAACATGCCCGAGATGAAAAATATTGATCCGGACCTCCATTGCACAAGCGATGAGCGTAAGCTCTAACTAAAGTGGAGTGTCATTACAACAGTTATCAAAACATCCTACAAAACACTAAGAGAGTGAAAGTCATCCCTAGCGTAGATAGATTATCTTCTTGTGGGGTGCGTGGAAGAAAATTTTCTGGGAACAAAAAGAGGCATGGAAAGAAAATTTTCTTTTGGGCATGGAAGAGAGGTGCGGGAGAAACTTTTTTTCTCCCGGCACACAAGACAGGCACGGAAGAGACTCCTTTTTCTCCCAGGCACGCAAGACAGGTGTAGAAGAGACTCATTCTCTCCCGCATGCAAGAAGGGCACGGAAGAGACTCATTTTATCATGGGTACGCAAGATGGGTGAGAAAGAGACTCATTTTCTCATGGGTGCGTAAGACGGGCGCACAAGAAGCTCTGGGCATGCAAGACAGGCATGCAGACAGGGCGTGCAAAAGGCTTTTCCTCTTACGAACTTTAGAAGGCCATAAATTTTGATAGGGAGCTTTGTTTTTGGAAAATGAGGACTTTTCGGAAATCTCTCAACGTCCTCTTTGCACAAAAACCTTAATAATTTAATTTGGATAAAGTTTTAAGGGTCAATTTTGAGAAAACGTTCTGCAGGATTATAAAATGAAAACTGGTAACATTTGACTTATAAAATTTTGTTCAATTCGACCTCCTTCCTTTCTCAACATGCCAAAAAGACATGGAGGGTTGCTCTTAGAGGAATTTAGGATGGATTGCAAGGGTTAATTTGTTAGATTGAAGGTTGATTCAAAATTTCTCAATTTGAGACAAAATGGTCAGTGAGAAGTTTTGTGCCGATTCTGAAAGGTTCTATAAAAATTTCTTAAGTGATAAGGTCTATTGGGGTCGTTTTGGTCTTATTAAGTTCAATTTAATGTTTCATTTCATTTTCCATGGTTGCAGGGCACTCTGTATATTTTTGATAAATATATGCAGTTATACAGTGAAACAAATAGAAATCAGACTTAAACTTGAATGGATCTATTTCACTTGTCATACTTTAGGTATTTGAATTCATTTTAATTTTACCATGTTCTATTTCCCTCAATCCAAAAATGTGAAAAGAGAATGCAGTACTAATTTCCCAAAATCAAGCATTTCAAATGAAACAGAGTAATATATTTTCTTCATACGTATTTCCAGTCTTTCAAATAGAGGATTTCATAATACATTTCAACAATCAGATTTCAAATATAACAATACCATTTGTGGAAAATAATACAACTTCTATTAATTCAAATGATTCTTTTACAACTTATTTCCCATTTTTTTTTCCAAAAGCCAGATTACAGAATGCTCATCTTTCACAAAACAAATTACACAGTATGTCTTTCACATTCGAATATAGAATTTCATTTCTAAAACAGAGCTACTCTTCATCACAAAACATATTACATTGTCATCCACTTGAAGTGGGAAATGGTTTTACAAATAGAAATCTCACAAGGGACTGTCAAAACTGTCTTCTTTCTCAGCTCCAAACAGCAATATATGAATTTCCATCATTCTTCAATTTGATCACAACAGAACAGGGGAAGGCAACGCTCTCCACCCAACCAAGACATCCAATGAAAATGAGAAGCCATCCTTCTTCATTGGCCCCCGAGCCCCAACCACAATGCAATAGAAAATGTGTTTCAACTCATGGCAACAACAGGCTTCCACATCACAAAGGCAATCTTTCACATGCACATTTCACATTTAAAACACAGTCCAAAATAAAATGTAGTTTACAACCACATTAAGACATAACAAACAATACTCAGGCTTCATCATGCAAGCCAAAGGAGTAAGAAACTATGGGGATGCTACTTATGCCTCCCAAAGGGGAAATGGGTATCACCACCTGAGAAAAAACCACCAAAATACATATCATTTCAAATCCCTGACATACCCTTATGCCTCCCCCAAGTACCCCTTATTCCTCACAATTTCTTATGCCTCCCCAACCTCTTATGGCACCCCATAACGAGTAAAGAAATGCAAGCTATTTATTTTTACAAGGTGGAACCCAAATCCCAACTCCCTCCACACTTATACCTCCCAAAAACACTTATGCCTCCCTCAAGAGTACCCCATAGTCTTCTCCTACACCATCCCTAAGCCATCTACCCAACTAGCCAACAAATAAAATAGGACATTCAAACATTCAACCATTTACATATGCATAAAATAAAAGAAGAGCATTTCAAGATCCAAGCTCCTACCTCTCCATGATGGAGTTTGTTCCAAGGTTCTAAAATGCAAGCTTTCCAATTTAAAATAGTCCAAGATCAACAATCCACAAGAATTCAACAATCTCCAATCTTCTCCGAAAGCAAGAGCTCTCAAAAACCAAAATAAGTCTCCCCAAAATGAAGTGATAAAAGTGAAGCAACCCCAAAACAAGGTAAGGAATTCAAATTTTATAGAAGAGGGAAGAGAAGAGGATGAGGTGGATCCATGTAGGATGCCACTTCACACATCCTCAACCCCAACACAAAGTCAACTTCATTCTCTAATTCATAATCATTAAGTAGGTGAATAAAATGATAATTTTACTTACACACTCAAACAAGCCCACACCCCATAAGGACTGAAATTAAAACATGTAATAAAAGTGCAATTACAACATTCAACTTGACTTACAAAAATACATAAAGAAAGTCTAAATTTAACTCTCCAACCATAGGTAAGGTTGGTATGCAAATTTAAGAGGCATGGGACAAGTTTAACTTGTCCCACAAGTCTTCAAAATCAGCCTCCAAGGACAAATTCGAATTTCAAAGAAGATGGAATGTTTTATACTCCAAAATCAACTTACACATCACTTACACATTTCTTACAACACTTTAGTTTTAGGCCAACAACTCTAATAATTACTTTCTTATGACCCAATTTGATAAATTAATTTTAACAATATGATTACTCACATTAATTTACCACAATTAATAAATAATGAAAGGGTAAACACATCACTTAATAAACACATACAAACATCAATAAAAGGAACCAAATAAATAAATACACATAACCCTTGGTCACATTTAAAGGTGATCCCCCCATGGGAATCCCTAACAACAATCACACACACACACACACACACACACACACACACACATGAACAATACAAGTTGCCATGGTGACCTTGTTGAATTCATCTAGAATTCCAATGTGGTTGGTCTCCAATCCCCGATGTGTGTTGTGATATTTTAACCTGCAAAACACAAATACCTCCTTCGGCCTCGTGGCCACATCAGAACATCCAAATGCATATAATATACTTCCAAATTCAACTATATATATGTGAATCACAATAATCATCAAGCCAATCAATTGTGTCACTTAAAATTTCATCAACAACTATATCATCATCAATTTTAATTCAATTTTCATTTTCTAGGTCTACTCAAAATATCCAAATATCACATGTCCGAACAACATCTATAATGTAACCATGTCAGACAGTATATCAACATCAATATATAAAATGTCTCTAATAATCATCATGCATCATATATGAATCATAGTCAATAATAATCCATGCTCTAACATCTAATCATCATACTAAATCAAACTATAACAATGTCTGTGGTATAGTCAATGTTGTCATGATTAGTATTAAAAGGTGTCAAAGGGAAGTGGGCACTACAAATTACGTATCGATTATCATTAGCTGAACAAAGTAACGATCAAGAATCATTATCGCCTTCCACGTATTGATTATTTATTTGATCATATGAAGGGGGCCACGGTATTTTCCAAGATAAATCTTAAGTCTGTATATCATCGGTTGAGGATCACGAAGGAAAATATCCATAAGACAACCTTCAGTATAAGATATGGCCATTACGAGTTCACAATAGTGCCTTTTGGTCTGATGAATGCCCCAAAGTATTCATGAATTTGATGAATGGGGTATTCCAGAAATTTTAAAATAACTTCATTCTCATATTTCTTGATGAAATTTTGATTTACTCACGCACACACGAGGAGCAAAAGGAACACCTTTTCTAGGTTTTGCAGTGTCCTAGAGATCAAGAACTTTACGGGAACCTGGAGAAGTGTGCATTCTTTCAGTCAGAGGTGCGAGACTTGAGTCAAATCATTTCTAAGGAAGTTATTGCTATCGATCCTTAAAATATTAGAGTTATTATGGATTATCCTGCTCAACCGGTGTGACCGAGGTGCATAGTTTCATGGGGATGGTTGGTTAATATAGGATATTTGTTCAAGACTTCTCTCAAATTACAAGACCCCATCACTTCCTTCATAGAAGGAAGAAGTTTACTTTGTCTGATGGATGTGAGCAGGCCTTCAGTACATTGAAGGGATGCCTTACTTCATCACTAATTCTTATAGTGTCAGATCTACATGGGGAGTTCTTCATTTGTATAGATGTTTCTTTGGCATGACTAGGAGGTTTTTGATGTAGGAGGGCTGTGTGGTTTCCTTTGAGTCTCGAAAAATCAAAGATAATGAGCTCAATTATCTAACTCATGACCTTGAGCTTACAACAATTGTGCATGCCTTGGTTTGATGGAGACATTTCCTTTTGGGCAAGATATTTATTCTCAAGACAGACCATTTGAGCTTACATCACCTCTTCATGCAACCCAATCTCAACACTCGTCAGCGACGTTAGATGGAGTTTCTATGTGAGTATGACATGGAGATAGAGCATGTGAAGGGGAAAGAGAATGTTATGGCTACTTCAGTGGGTACAAATTTGTGGAGCAGGATTTTGTGACAACTTCCTCATGATAGTTTCTACCTTGTAGCTAGATCAAAGATTGAGTCTCAGAGACCCCTTGAGGGAAATTTTGATGGTTTTGCATTAGAGTTAGATGGACTTCTCAGACACATAGGCTAGATCTATGTACCTAGGGATGGAGGTTTGAGATAGGATATCTTGGTAGAGGCTCATCATGCACCTTATTCAACCCATCCAGGGGTGAAGAAGATGCATGCCACCTTGAGATAGTTATACCATTGGAGAGGTCTTCGGAGAGATGTAGCTCAATTTGTGTCACATTGTTTAAAGTGTTAGAGGGTGAAGGTTGAGAATCAACATATAGCTAGCCTTCTTTACCCACATGTTATCTTCGGAGTGGAAATGGGACACCATTTCCATGGATTTCATAGTAGGGCTACCGACATCGAGATACCACCACGATACCATCATGGTCACGGTGGATAGATTGACGAAAGTGGATCATTTTTTTTCGGTGAAGACCACCTATACAACTAGTGCAGTAGTGAGAGTGTACTTGGATGAGATTGTTAGACTGCACGGGATTCTACGGAAGATAATTTACGACCGCAATCCTTTGTACACTTCTCACTTTTGGACTACCATGTTCTAGGTTCTTGGGAGAAGCATCAACTTCAATAAAAATTATCATCTAGAGACAGATGGACAGATGGAGTGGGTGAATCATATTTTAGAGGACATGCTTTGGATTTACGTCATGGATCATCAGTCAAGGTGGGAGGAGTACTTGTACTTGGTTGAGTTTGTATACAACAACCTCCAGAGTTCTATTAGGATGACACCATTTCAAGAATTTTATAGTAGGGAGTGCATGAAACCTTTGAGTTGGGATATACTTGAGGACAGAGTATCTATTGGCCCAACTTTTCTATAGGACATGGAGTGATAAGTTTTTAATTCAACGAGAGGTTGTAGGAGGCACAAGACATACATAAGAAGTATGTAAATTAGAGGAGAGTTGACCATAGTTATGAGGTGGGAACAAAGGTGTTTCTTCGTGTTAGACCTCATAAGAGTCCTATCCGTTACAGAAAAGGCTCTAAGTTGTCTCCTAGATTTGTGGGTGTATTCGAGATCCTAGAGTGGATAAGTCACTTAACTTATTGTCTAGCCTTACCACCTAGCTTGTATCATGTGTATGATGTGTTTCACATATTTGTTCTTAGGAGATATATCCCAGATCCATCTCATGTATTGGATTAGACCACATTGTAGGTGCAAGAGAAGGGGCAGATGATGGTGGAGCCTATGTGTATTTTAGAGCACAAGACCCTAGGCCTTTGAGGTAGAGAGATTGATCAGGTTTGAGTCTAATGGGATAGGTATGATGATACTGCTACTACATGAGAGGATGCTACGTTGCTACGAGTCTAGTTTCCACACCTATTTCAGTGACTTCAAGGAGGAAGTCGAGTCTAAGGGGAGGGGATGTAATTCCCACATATCTTTGACACTTATTATATTTTGATTTCAATTACTGTTGACTATAGACATGGATATTATTTTATGATTTTGGTTTAGCATGAGGTTAGATGATAGAGATATTCTGACTATTGATGGATTTTGATTCATAGTATGATTTGTGTGGATGCTTAGAGACATAGAGATACATTTTATATTGATGATGAAAATGTGTTGTTAGCATGTATATTAATAACATTCAGAATTCTCGTCATGTTTATTAGGATTTAGCATTTGAACTAATCTTATGATTTTACCGATAATCGATAAAAGATATAATTGAGATGTTGTTTAAATTTTAGAAAAATGATAACATTGTTTAGTTGAGATGATGATTTAGCTATATGAGGATGGTTATTGATTTATGTGCGTATATTTTATCTTTGATGTTTTTGATGTGGCCACGAGGCCGAAGGAGGTATTGTGTGATTTTGTAGGTAATTATATCACAATAATCAAAAGGGGGATTGAAGACCAACCACATCGGAATACTAGATGGATACAATGAAGGTCACCATGGCAACTTGTGTAATACTTGTTGTTTTGTTATATTTTTTAGGGGTCCCCATAGGGGGATGACCTCCAATTGTGACCATGGGCTTTGTGTGCAATTCTTTCCCTTTTTCTTTTATTTATTGTAGAGTATGTGATTTATTTTGTGATATAATTTATTTAATCTTTGATGATTAATGTGATTTTATTAAGTAATATAACCATGCTATTAAGTTATATGGGGATGTGACAAAAGGGGCCATTTATTAGAGTAGTTGGTCCTTTGAATTTTTGTGATTTAAGTTGAGTGTATGTGACCTTGAGTGTTGTACACCCTACCTTACTTGGGAAATTCGGATTTGAGCTTAAGAGCCATTTTTGGAGGCTTGTGGGACAATTTAAGCTTATTCCAACCCTCATAATTTCATATACCAACCCTACATATAGATTGAGGGGTCAACAATAGACCCCATTATGTGTTATAAGACAAAAAGTGACATTTATTGCACTTTTCTTACACGGATTTCAAATTATGTCCTTGGGGGTGTGGGTTTGGATTGTGTGTGTAAGGGGCTTGTCATTCCTCTCAACCACCAATATATTATGCATTGGGATTGAGATTTGGCTTGTGATGTGGAGTTGAAGATAAGTGATGTGGCATCCTACACAGAGCCACCTCACCCTCCTTTCCCCTTATTCTATATATGCAAGTTTATTTGTTTGTTTGAGGGTTACTTCATTTCATTTGTGCTCTTGTATTTTTAAGAGTTGGAGAGTTTTGGAGTGCTTGTTGAAGTCTTGGAGCTTGTTGGAGTTGGATTGAGCTTGAATGAGTCTGGAGTGTGATTCTTTGATCAAGTTCTTACTATGGAAAGGTAGGGGCTACACTCTTTTTACTTGTGTTTTTATATGTGTGTATTGCATGCATGTAAATGTCTTATGTGCTTGTTGGGGTCTTGGGTAGAATGCCTAAGTATGGTGTAGGAGAAGGCTATGGGGATCTTATATGTAGGGAGGAATAAGAGTTTACTTCATGTTTTGGGAGGGATTTTGGGTTGGGTGCCCCACCTTTGATAAAAAATGCTTTCATTTCTTACTTAGTTCTTTTGAGGGAGACATAAGAGATTGTAGGGGAGGCATAAGGGAACGTGGGAGGCATAAGAGGATCTTGAGGGAGGCATAAGAGTTTTGTTTTGGAGGGTTTTAAGTTGTACACCTAATCCCATTTGGAGGCATAAGTAATCTCCCCTTAGATCCTTACTCCATTGTCCTTGCATTTCAAGCCTTGTGTATTTTATTAGTTTCCTTCTTTTGATTGTATCTTGTGTTGAGTGTGTTTGAAATCGTTAGAAAAAAAAATGTATTGTCATGTGGAAGCTTTGTGATAGTTTCGATGAGTTGAATCCATCCTTTATTACATTTTGGTTGGGGCTCGTGGGCCAATGAGGAGGATAGCTTATTCCCATAATTGGATTATTGGTTGGGTGGAGAGTGTTTCCTCTCCCCCATTTTTTTGTTGTGATTAAAGTGAAGAAATGGTGGAGATCTTGTTAAATAATTGGGACTTGGAGCATTTGTTTAAGTCAAAATAAACCCTTCATTGTAGAACCTTCTCTTGTAATTCCCACTTAAGGTGGAAGACTAGCAGCATTATATTTGAAAGAAATGTTGTCTTGTATATTTTGTTTAGTAAGTTGTAATGTATTGTGGAAAGGAAGGCTCATTGTATTGAAAGAAATGAGCTATGCTCAAAGAAAAAGAAAGTTCATTATTATTTGTTGAAGTTGCGTTCGTAAGAATGAATGAAGAACATAAAAGTTGTAAATTTTTAATAATTTATTCTTAGAAAATTCTAATGTGAAATAAAGTTGTTTGTAGTTACTTGAACAAATGGTTGTAGTTGTAATGGAAAGATGCAATAAATTATAATGAGTTATTTTGTTGAAAAATTACATTTTTTTGAAGAAAGGAAAAACAATAATACTAGGAATAGAATAAGATTTATTCCTACTTTTGAACATGAAAGAAATTTTGTTTGGAAGAAAATAAAAATGATCTTGTAGTTGTGTTTCTTGTTATTATAGAAATAAAAAATCTTTAAGTTTAGCAATTTTAAGCATGAAATGAATAAATGGTATAACCTTTCAACTAGAGACTTTAGGCACATAAACTTAAGCTAAGGATAAAATGTAAAGTACCCTTGTAAAAATTGTTTTTGGAAAATTTGTGGAATTGATCATTTCATTTTCGAAGAACATGACTACCGCCCTGTGCAGAGTGGCGGTCTTTGACCCACAACTAAGGAAAGGTAGCGGTTTGTGAATCATCACCTAGGTATGGCAGCGGTCATAAGACTATTGGCCTGCCTTGGGTGGCGCCAAATCCCTGTTGGTAGAAAATTAAAAAAATCCATGAATGAGAAATTTTAAACTTGTTTTATTAAAAACATTAAGCCTACAAATATGAAGAGGAAATCACCAGCAAGCCATAAGGGCATAAATTCATTGTTCTAAACATGTAAATCTTAAAATGAGCATTTAAATGTATTCAATCTCATAGATTAAAAATGAAGTAGGGTTTTGTCCAAGTAGGAAACTCTAAAATGGAATCAACTAAATCACAACTCTAGATTTAGAGTGGAAACCTCTACAATCTTCAAATGGAAGACATTACACTAATAAATCCATAATCCAAACTAAACTAAGCCAAAATTTCTCCAAATGAATCCTTCCATGGCTTCCTTCCTTGCTCCCATGGCTTCCATTTCTCCAACCTGCAAATTAAACAAAAGAAAAGAGACCAAATGAGGAGGCTAGGGCAAAGAAAAAGGTTTAATAAATTCCATAAGGATAGTTAGGGTTAGTATGGAACCCTAATATCTAGTGGCCACAATTGATTTGATCCAAGGGTTAGGAATCAACCCTACAATTGTTAGGTAAGAATAAATATTATGGGTTTTTAAATAATTTAAGGTATGTGTAAATGGGTGAATGGGGCCACTTAATACTCTTAGTGTGTTGTAGTAAATGATTCAATGGACATTAAAGAAAATAATTTAAGAGAACTAAGGTAACTAAGGATAAGGATTTATTAAATGTGGGTTGAATGTTAATTCCTAAGAGGGAAACTATTTAACCTAGTAAAATAAATTAATGGACACTTATCTAGTGGATGGTAATTAAATTGACTTTTGAAATGGATTAAGAATTTTTAAGTATTAACCTAGACCTAACCCATTCTTTGTAATATAGTAAATTGCTGGTAGGAATTAATTAAACTTATTATAGGGTTGACATCCTTGCAACATTAAAAAAATTTTATTGCCACAACTTTCTAGATAATTATTAAGGTTTAATGTGGTTTTAGAACGTCAAAATTGTGGGTGTTACGGTGGACTTTAGTGACTTGTTATTTATCCTTGGATGCTCTTGTCAACCCGCATTTCATGCATTTCTTCCTTGTTATTCAGTCTTTGTTTCCCATGTCTTCGCCGATGCTATCCCGAGTTGTCTCGAATGTTCCACTCTTTGATCTCTCGGCTCGCTTACTTTCCCTATCACCCCACCGACCAGCCCCTACCCACTTCCTGGGATTTCCAAGTCACCTTCCTTGTCATCCCACCCGCCAACCCCTATCTTTCTTCTTGGGCTCACCGAGCCACCTGTTGTTGAATCGTTCATCTAAACCTTCCTATTAAATTTCAATAATATTGGGCTACGAAATGATTTCCCAGAGTTGCCTATGTGTTCACTTGAATACATGCGGGATATCTTGAATGTTTGAAAGATTTCATTGCCTTTTTCCTTTAGTGGTTAACAATCAATGTGGTTCGGGTTGAAGTAGTAGCTGCCCTTGGTTTGATAATGGATTTTTTTGTGCATGGTGAATTTTACACCTCTATTTGGATTTTCGAGGAAGTGTGGCCTACATGGAAATAATTTCTTTGGATTTTTTTCCAGGTTTTCTCTTCCTATAAATGTCTGGCATTTGGGTTCCTGTGATTTTGTGTTTTTGCTTGTTGTTAGATAGAGTTTTCTTTGTTGTTGCCATTGTGTGGGGTGTTCCTCCCTGGTAAGATTTGTTTTTTTGGGTTCTTTTGGCCGAAAAAACCCTGCTTTTGTGTGTGATTCAACTTCTGTTGTGTATTTTGTAGGTTTCTTACAATGAAGTGTTTCTCCTTTGTGGGATTTAGTGTCTAGAGGCCTTCACCAGGTTTGTAATACTATGTTAGTAAACAAAATATGAGTTTTTCTTCTTAAAATGGGGTTCTTGGCTAAAATATTCTAGTAGTTTTCCATGGAAAAAGGGTTACAATCGAACTGTTCTCAGTTTATAGTTGTGTAGTAATTAAAATTTATTGAGGTTGTTAGTGAACCCTGAAAAATTAGTATATATTTTGTTAAAAGAGATATAAATAGATAACAAATCGACTAGAGGCTAAAGAAAATCTACACTTTTAGATCAAAATCGATATTTCATCCTTAGATGGCTACCCAATGTCCCCCTTTTTTGGATGATCATTTATTTGGATTTTCTTATATTATGCGATTCTTATATAAATATTTTCCTATCTATACCATTATAGTTCCAATCAAAATGATCGGAAATTTCCTCATTGAAATCCTTTCCACTCTTAAGAATAACCTTATATGTCATTTGTATCATGATATCATGTAATGTATACCCTTACAAAATTAACCTATCCTCCATAAGGAAAGAGAGAATGAGAGTTGTTTCTAATTCCTTGTTAAGAGAATCAAATTATTTCATATGATCCACTCCACCCATTATAAGGATTTCAAAATTTTCCTTTTAAAATTGAAATCATTAAAGTTACAATCCACAATTCCCCAATCTTATGAGCAAAATATATTATTGTCATCGAATCTTTGATGGTTGAAAATGGTTGTGAAACAATTCAAGCATCGTACCTAAAATTTACATTATATTCATCTCTATGTTGTCTTGATGAATCATGGGTAAAATAACAGTCTAAATGTGTTTATTAAATTCTAAATCATCGAGCTTATGAGGAGAATGCCTTGATTGAAATTAAAAATAGAAGAAAATTACTTATTCCCTCAGCTAAAAACTAAAGGACCTAATAGGTTAACCACACCATAAAGAACTGGACCAGGATCTTGACCACATGGTATATCACAGAACTCAACGCAGTCCAATATAGAGGTCTTTTATTGTACCATAATTTTACTTCAAGGCGGCCTTGATAAAAAAATTACTCATCTCCAAATTGGTTGTAAATCTATTTCTGATTCCATCTGTCTCTCAATGTTAAGGTGTTGAGCTTAAATTATTTTCTTCTGTTTCACTTTGCTGAAAGGAATTTACAAAAATGATAAATATGAGTCTTGATACTTTGAAATCCGTGTCTGAGTTATGATTTCCAATTCTTTTATTTGGAAGTAATTTCATATATTTTGTCACATAGAACAGATGGTTCCATAATTTGTAGTTTATAAAGGAGAGTATTTATTTTTTAAAATTGAAAAAAGATACAAAGAGGCAAACAATTGTAGGAAAGAGTGTGACACTAGGAGCTTAAAGTAGAAAGCCAAAGTTTCCATGTTTGTAGTTGCAACATTAATTGTCAGTTTTTTTCATAATGGTTTTGTCTATACATTGCATGAATAGTATACTATTTTTCATGGTAACTATTGCATTTTGTTTAACCTAAATGGACATATAGGGGCAAGTTCCCTGCCAAGGTCAAGAATTGGAGTGTGTTGAGAGGTTTTATTCCTTTGGGAGGCCACTTCAATACACCCCAAGTAGGGCATCAGACTACACTTTCGCAGGGCTATTTAAGCTATTTGTCTTCACTATTTTCAACCTATTTTACTTGCAGTTATAGTAGCTAATATTTTATTGTTTCCTCTCAGATTGGACTAATGAAAAAACAAGGTCAAATTTGCATTCCCCCTGTTGGTATTTCTGTGACAATACCACAACTACATAGGCATGAAGAATTTAAAAGGACTCAGTTTGTTGTGAATGTGTTCCATCCTAAACAACCACACCCAGAAAAACCACAGATTGCAGAAATTGTGAAGGCAAGCCTTCACTTACCAACAAAATTTGTCATCTATCTTTCTAAATTTTGCATGGTAGATTCATTATCGAAAGGGTTTGGGCTGGTATACAACACAACTGCCGATGCCGAGAAGTGTGATCCCCCCTACAAATTGAAGAAGATGGGTGTCTTTTTTGACAAGGGGAAAACAGGATTTAAAAAAGATAACCATGCCAAGAAAATCCGCTATGTGCAGAAGAAAGCTTTTCAGAAGAAAAATGATGTTTGACATTGTTCATGTTCTTTTTTGGCTTCGAAAATACTTTATATAAATATCATACTGTAATTATCGTTAGTTTTTTGGCAAGCTGAAAATACATAATGTTAATATCGTACTGTAATCAGCGTTTCTTAGTAATGTACTTACTTTTAGTTAGTTTTTGCCAAGTATGCACGTTTATGTAAATAAAAATATGTTATTGAAATTACTCTTTCAATATTTTAAATGCTAATATGAATTTTATTGTTACGATGGTTTTATATTGTGGTGACTTTTTACTGATGTTCATTTCATTCTTGCATATATGATTACTATCCCTTTAGTTATATACTAATTTCTTTAGCAGAATTTGAATTGGGTTTTTGTGTATGCAGATTTGATGTGTTTATTATTACTATCATCATTTTTAATAGCATAATTTGTATGTGGGTGTATATCTATACAGAATTGTTATATACAAAATTCTTATAGCCTTGGTAGTTGTGTGTCTACATGACTTTAGACTTTTAAGTATTACAATCAACTCACGAGCCACGAATTAGAACACAATAAATATATCTCTTATTCTTTTCCGGAGACATTGGGAGCCAATGTTAAGTGCTAATATTCTTATCTTCTTTACAATATAGTTATGCCATAGAATATCTCCATCATGAAAAGATGAAGCGAAATTCATAGTGATCAAGAGATGTTGTCAACAGTAATGCCATAATAATGAGATCAATTGTTAATAACATTGCATTGTACATCTTCTGCATGTTGGTGGTTAAGCTGTTTAATTCTATTGCTAGATTATTTTGAATCTTTAGTTTCATCCATACAATGTTTGCAGATAAACTCCTAAGCACTAGGACATAAACTATCTAGCTATTTTGGAGGCAAGCTCAGTAGATTTTGTCTAGATTATTCATTTCATACTATGTTTAGTTGAACATTTCAATCTCACTTTTTCATACTAATGACTATAAAGCATCAAGTGATTTTAATCTCAATCTTCTCATACACAACGTGAGTGATGCTCTATGTTATTTCATAAACTATCTAGCTATTTGGGAGGCAAGTTCAGCAGATTGTGTGTAGATTATTCATTTCATACTATGCTTAGTTGAGCATTTCAATCTCACCTTCTCATACTAAGGACAGTAAAGCATCAAGTGATTTTAATCCTAAGCTTCTCATACACAACATGAGTGATGCTCTATGTTCTTTAATCTTCCTATTCTGTTTGGATTTGGTTAGATGATTGCATGTGTTTTTGAATTTATTGGGTTTGTATAAATGATGGTTTTGTTGAGGGATCGGAGTAATCATGATAATACAAGGATCAACCTTCCTGTTGTTTTCTTCTCTCTTGGAAAGTATATTTTAGAATTCATATTATTTTATGTATTTGTCCTGTGTGAAATTTTCAATATGGTCCAATTAGTTGAATGTGTAATGCAAAATGGTATAAACTATTATGGATTTTGTTATGTAAACATTCATTTTAAGTTGCATTCATAGGAAACAAGATGGTTCATCCCTTTCTGGTTTGCTTGAAGTCTTGAATACTCTTTTATATTTGAGGTTTAATGCTAACTTAATTATGGAGTTAATAATAGTTATGAAGTGATAGATGTGAAGAGCAGTGACAGAAAGCTATATCATTTGGTTCTAGCATTGTATAAATGGAAAGACATTTCTTTGTTTTTATATCATCATAATAACTTTGTGTCCTAGTGTTGTTATTTACTATTGTAACTGCAATATATTTGTTGTCATGTACTACTTAATATCATAGTTGCAAAATAACACTTTAGGTTCAATGAATATTATTACTGGTGAACCCGATATAGTAGCTTGGAAAAGGTGTAGGATAGTGTATGTGAGCAGTGATTTTGAGTTCCAAGCAAGTGATTCAACACCAGTGAGTAAAAAATGAAAATCAAAGCAGCAAAATTTAAGAGATGTTCGTAGATATCTTCATTTGTGGAATAAGAATAACCTTGCTGCTATTAATAGCAGCCAAAAGGATTTGGGAGGTTCACATTGCGGGAGGGAGACAAAATTAAATACAATGTGGAAACCATGTAGTCTCATGTTCAGATTCAGATGAGTTAAGCATCCATATACCGGAGGTAGGAGGCAAACGGAGGTTGGAGGTCATTCAACGACCTCTCGTCAGTCACCAACGACGGGGCCGCATAGATGATTTGGTGGCATTTGTTTTCAGTTGTGTGTTTGCTTCAGTTTGCAGTGATCCTATTTTCAATAAGTGGAAATTTCACATTGAGGGGGGGAACATGATCCAATGTTCCATTTCCATTATGTCGTTTTTTCTATGTATGTATGAGCAGCAGATGTCGATAATTTCCTATGTTATTCCCTACAGTGAAATGTGATGAGGGCCGATGATAGTACTTGCACATCATGATGTGGTTGTAGGTAAACCACTTGAAAACCTTCATTTGTGGTTTGTGGTAAACCAATAGCAAAACCACCATTCTTGGTTGTTGGTAATCCATTTGCAAAACCATCACTTTGTGGTTTGTGGTAAACCAATTACAAAACCACCATTCTCGGTTTGTGGTCAACCGTTTGCAAAACCATCCTTGAGGTTTGTGATCATCCTGTGAAAATCACTAGATCATGAGTAGGTGCAAGTATAAGGCAGGTTTTCCCCATGTTCGCACTAAGGGGGGGAATGTTAGGAAATTATAATATTAGTGCTCCATTAAGTTTATTTGTGACAGGTGGAAAATAATATCTAGAGAATATTATTGTTGTGAGTTGTTTTAACAACTCACGTACATAGTAGTTTGTAGAGAGATTTGTGGGAGTGTTGTTGAACAACCTCCTTGTTTTTAGGAATACATATTCCTATATATGTGTAACCTGCTCCGCATGAAAATGAATGAGAGAATTATTATTGTGTGTTAGTTTTCAATGTAAATCCGTTGCTGCACTTACAGCCCCCTCAAATTAGTTTGGCTTTCCTTATTTAATATAGCACTTGTCATTTGCTACTACTTGTTTAAGACATGAGATTTGTGCAAGCAAAGAATGATCCATCAATTGAATTAATGTTGGTTTGTGAACATCTAAGCTTGGGGAAATCTATTCTTGGATTTTCCATGATTGTTTTCTAAGATGACTTCTTATTTTCCTGGTGCTATAGTTGTTACATATTTTCAGTTTGATTGTATCACAAGTTGAGATTAGTGTTTTGTAGTAAAATGAAGATAAGCTCACTTGTTACCCCATTATGCATGAAATTCGTAAAACATGCAGAAAATACCTTCTGGCTACTAATTGTTTAAATATCTCCTTTGATCTAACAAAAACTATTTGCTAAAAGGATGGGTTGAATGCATTTATTTTATAGAACTATATGTCTACGTTCTATAGAAATCTCTAAATTTTTCATGGGTAAGTGCAGCAAGTTGGTGGACAATTGAGTGGACATAAATACCTAAAATTTAGGTACCACGATCGTGGAATTATTTTTATAGGTCTAGTGATTTCTCGAACCTAAAACCGCAATTGCGGTTTGAAATTATGATCACACATCCTCTAAGAAAAAAAAAAAGTAGACTTGTGACTCCTCATTTTCCCCATTTTCCCTTCGAACAATGATTTCTCCCAGCACCTTTGCACTCACGCTTTTAATACCCCTAAAAATTGCTCTTCGGACTTTTGGATCGTGATAGTTTCAAGCATGCCGCCAAGACAAAGAGGTAAGCCCTCGATTTTGATCGATTTTTTTGTATTTTAGGTTATGTTTTGTGATTTTCATGGGTTTTTCAATTTTTTGTTTATGTATACAATTTTTTTGTTTTGTCAGTTACTCGGCAAGCTCATAATCCTGCAAACCATCAAAATATTCCTCAAAACCCTCCTCCAAACATAGATCCGCGTCCTGTGGCTCCTTCTCGTCCTTAGATAACCACTAGGAACACAAGCTAATATCATTGGAAGAATCCAACAAAATAAAAGTTTCATTGAGAGCCTTATTCAGACTATAAGACAAAATCATGCCACAAATCCATCTCGCATGACTTTAGCCAACACATTACAAACATTTATTAGTGAATTCGAATCTGCAACCAACCAAATAGACAAATGGAATACCTTTAGAGGTGATTATAGGTAGTGGTATGCAGATAAATTATCCCATGCAACCGTAAAAGACAAAAAAATGGAAAAGATTGCATTTGTGCACTATTTATTGACACGAGAACTAATTCCCCTACTGCAACTACTTACAAATGGTTCCCAATCCATTGGTGCCACGATGACCAAATCAAGAATTTTTTTGGAACCGATGGTGGATGGTTTTTTATTATCCACCATGCAACAACAATGAGGTTCCTCTCTATTTTTGAAGAAATTATATTGCAAGTTCGTGCTTAATGAGGTCCTAAATTATTTTGACTTTTCTGAGTTTTATGGGCAAGGAGGTGGCTCACATGCACGAGTAGACCTCATTCACGTGTAGGTCAACCAAGGATCTCCTATGCACCAAAACCCCCACTTTCTTCGCTTATCCCTCCTACAGTGAAGGAGGTTGTGGAGATTGACACACTACATGCATTGAGGGAGCTCACTAACACTCTGACCCATCATAGTGACCATATTGCATCTGGTGATGTTGGTGGAGGTGCCAGTTCTAGTACACCACACCACTATGGATCATGTGGTTCCGTATGCACTGTGGGTGAGACATCATTTGTTGGATCACATGATTTCTTTTCTCTAGATGAGATGATGGCATATGTTTTTAGAACTCGGTGCAAATGATTATAGGTAAATGTCAAATAAATATTATATACACACACACACACACACACACACACACACACACACACAATAGTTTAATTCATGTTTGAGATTTTAATATATATGTATTTGATTGTACATCATGTACATACATGTAAAAATTAATTTTTTATTTTATTTTAAATAGCAAGAGTCGGTGAAGGAAACATCTGTCATCGACATGCTAGATACTACAGCTGGGTGTGCTACAAACGTAAGTTTCAAGTTGTACTTACATTTCAAGTTTCATTTGATTGCACTTTTATTATTATAATGTTTCATGTGTACATGTACATATTAATATATGTTTGTCTTTTATACGTAGGAGCCTGGCGGGTCATCATCTGCTTTGGGAACTGAGGCTACTGGCACGTCTCATGTGACTTTTATGCAGGTTAGTTTCTCTTTACACTTTATTTATAATTGTAGAAGTTCATGTGGATTATGCTTTAGTTCTGTTATGTGGCATTCATGTAGATTAATATTAATTTGTACATGTTTTTTGTATAGCTTATGACTGCCAGAGAGACTCCTCGATATATGTAGACTGTGGAGGCTGCTGTAGATATTACCATAGCATCTACGGATCCACTAACCGAGGTACAATTTTTTTAAAATAATATCAAATTTTGTACATGAAATATTTAATTTGAAATTTAATTATTTATATGTAGCTTACCCTCGTGAGTATACTATTGTCCCTGTGACGCATCAACGATAAATTAATAGGGATCATGACATTGCAAGTAAGATTTCACATGCATTTTAACTAAATTCTAAGTTTCTAAATTTTGCATGTATTTTAAAAATTTGGGAGTTAAAAACTTGTTTATGAATGTGCAGTTAGGTCAGAGGCCCACTTAGAGATGGCTAGGACCACACGGATGAAATCAACTGGTGGCATCTCCCTCCACTACATCCCCGGGTCGTGGACATGCTACTTCTAGCAGGCAAGAGAGGGAAGATGTTTCATGATTATATTCATAGGTGCACTTGGATGTATATATACATACATACATACATACATACATACATACATACATACATACATACATACATACATACATACATACATACATACATACATATATACATATATACATACATACATACATACATACATACATACATATATATATATATATATATATATATATATATATATATGGGCCATCTGGTCCTAGTTCATGATTCTTCATATAGTCCATTGTATATATAGCCTTATGTGACCGCATGTGGTCCTATATGTATGACACACTTAGTTCGAGATGTACACATGTTATGAACTTATATTTTCAGAGACGTGTGTCCAACACACTTAGTTTGATACATTATATATCCATGTGTTGGTTTTCATAACGATATTACTTCTATGTTTGATTTGATTTCATTGCACATGATATCCTTCTATGTATGTTTTCATAACCATATATTAGTTCTATATGTATGTTTGATTTAAAATTAAAAAACCATGTCCCAGAGCACTACATGGTACAATTGTTAAGAAAACCTATTCCATTAAGCAAAACCTATGATAACCATGCTAGGTGAACTACAAAGGGAAATATGTAATTACTTTTTTCACAGTAATTACGTAGGGTGTATGTGCAACTCTAATTATTTTCCCGCCTCCTAACAATGTGCACATCTTTGAAAGAATGGTTGTGAGGGAATTTCTATAACTAACATTTTTTCTTTTAAAGATAACACTCATCAGTTGCATATCAACTAATGCAAACATTGTTATAAATAAGTGAGGTAGAGTTCATATTGAACTATATGAATATAACATTACTATGGTGCAACATTGTATGGTACAATTTTTAAGAAATTAAGGGAAGCATTTACATTGTTTTAGAGATTATCCCATTAATACGGCTTATCCCATTGATCAATAGTTACACCTTATCTCTTTATAATTTGGTGCTATGCCAATCAACTAAGAAGTTACACATGATTTGATTATCGTAAGTAGATTCACTTCCCTATTAAGTCCTATATGTTTTTGCATTCAAGCATAGACTTTAAAAACCCCATTTTTGTATATCCTACAATCCTTTTAGTCCAAAATACACATTTTTGTGAGGGGGTTTGTCAAATAATTCACATCCTTACCATTCCAAGGTATTTGAAAAAATTTCAAGGTTCTTCAATGAATTTTAAAATGATATATCAAGGAATTTGTGAACATTCTTTACATATTTATTTAGGATGTTTGTACATATGTTATGACATATCAATCTAGATAAGAACACATAAATATGTATGTAATGTATATTGTCAAATAATTCACATCCTTGCATTTTAAAGATGATACACTGACAATTTTTTAGGCATTTCAAATGCTAGCAGGTATCCTTGTCATATTTATTTGAAACCCTAACATCTAATAAAAATATATTTGTTTAACATTTAATTTTGAAACTAAGATATAACAATCGACACATATCATATATGATGTTATATGTTATATAATGGTAAATTGAAGGTTCTTAACTTAGTTGGAAAAAGATATGCAAAAATATTCTTAACAAGTTCTATTGTGTATTAACATGCTTAAAAAGAGATCATTTAACAATCATTAGAGTATTTACATGGTAATGTGTTAACCTTGTTGCAATCTCATTGATGTTAGCCGAGTAACACGAGAAGTCATGCCCCGGGACGTCGTGGTCCAACAAAATGTCACCGCCAATGCATTTGATTGGGGGGATATATGCCTTCAGGTGCTATGGTAGGCTCTAGGGAGGCTCGGATTGGAGTTAGAATACTCGATCCGGAGCCTTCCTGGCATTTCTTGAGCCTTCATGGCATAAATGTTTACAAACTACCTTTTTTAGGTAGTCCTAGGAAACGAACGAAGGCGAGTAGTGATAATTCATACCTCGAGACATTGTGGCATTGAACCGACTATGCTGACACATTCGGTGGCTAGTTGAATGCAGAGGAGGTTTTGTTTTGGTGCATGACAACATCGTTTCTTCTGGGCTACTTTGTTCGGGCGTATTCCCTTAAGAGCCCTGAGACCAAAACATTGTTCAACTTTAATGGGGGACTACTTGAACTCCGTGGCACCTAGAGATGTCTCATCTAATCCTAAACCTTGGTGTATGAACCCTCGACAATATCCTATCTTGGTTTTTTCCTTCTCTAATCGGTGCTTTCACTGTCCTATTTTTTACAAATGCATGAAATAGTGCAGTTTGAGCCAGTGCTGTAAGGTCAAAATGCTATATTTTACAAATGGTGGGCCGTGGCACTTAACCAAATACACCAACACATCCGGATGGCAAAGTGAACACTAGAGGAGGTTTAGTTTTGGTGCATGACAATGTTGTTGCTTCCAGGCTACTTCGTTCAGGCGTAGTCCCTTAATAGCCTTGAGACCAAAAAGTTGTTCAACTTTGACGGGTGACTACGCAGACTCAAGTGGCACCTAGAGATGTCTCATTTGATCCTAAACCTTGGTATAGGTACCCTCTACAATAGCTTGCATTGGTGTTTTCCTTCTCCAATCGCTCTCGCTGCCCTATTGTTTGTAAACGTGTAAAATAGTGCAGTTTGAGCTAGTGTAAGCTCACAAATGCAATATTTTACAAACGGTGGGTCGTGGCACCAAACCGACTACGCCGACATATCTGGGTGGCTAGGTGAATGCTAGAGGAGGCATATTTTTGGTGCGCGACAACGTTGTTGCTTCTAGGCTACTTTGTTAGGGCATAATCCCTTAAGATCCCTGAGACCAAAAAAGCGTTCAACTTGGATGGGTGACTACTTAGACTCCATGACACCTAGAGATGTCTTGTCTAATCCTACACATCAGTGTAGGGACCCTCTACAATATCCTATCTCAATTTTTTCCTTCTCCAATTGGTGCTCTCTCTTCCCTATTGTTTGCAAACATGTGAAATAGTACAGTTTGAGCTAGTGTAAGGCTATCAAACGCTATTTTTTTCAAACAAGAGGTCCTGGCACTAAACCAAATATGTTGACACATTTGGGTGGCTAGGTGAATACTATAGGAGGTGTCATTTTGGTGCACAAAACGTTGTTACTTCTAGACTAGTTCATTTGGGCATAGTCCCTTAAGATCCCTGAGACCAAAAAATTGTTCAACTTCGACGGTGACTATTCGTGACTCCATGGAAACTAGATATGTCTTGTTTGATCCTACACCTTGGTGTAGGGATCCTATACAATAGCCTCTGTCTCAATTTTTTTCTTCTCCAATCGGTACTCTCGTTGCCCTATTGTTTGCAAACACGTGAAATAGTACGGTTTTAGCCAGTGTAAGGTCACAAACACTATATTTTTCAAATGGTAGGTCGTGGAACCGAACCGAATACACCGACAAATCCAGGTGGCCAAGTGAATTCTAGAGGAGGCATCATTTCTATGTGCGACAATGTCCTTGCTTCTGTGCTACCTCGTTCGGGCATAGTCCCTTAAGAGCCCCGAGACCAAAATTGTTCAACTTCGTTGGGTGACTACTCGACTCCATGGTACCTAGAGATGTCTCATCCAATCTTACACCTCAGTGTAGGAACCCTCTATAATATCCTGTCTGAGTTTTTTCCTTCTCCAAGCGGTGCTCTCACTGCCCTTTTGTTTACAAATGCACGAAATAGTGCAGTTTGAGCTAGTGTAAGGTCACAAATGCTATATTTTGCAAACGATGGGTTATGACACCGAATCTACTGTGCACACGCATAGGGATGGTCTTGTAAAAACTTGGGGAGGCATCATTTTGGTTCTCTAAGCTCCAGGTACTTCTGGGCTACCTCCTTCGGAGCCAAGAACCCCCTCCACAGGTACATAAATCTTTGTTAATTGCTTCTCTTTTCTTGTAAAAATGAAAGCTTCTCTTAGCTTCAAGAATTTATAATTCTCTACTAACAGTGCCAAGCACGTGAATGTGGAAGATTTTATGGCACCACTAACCTACACATAAAAGTGTTAGTTAAAGAAATTTAAGTTTCAAATCAAAACCATACTAGATATATACAAAATACACAAATTTAATAAAATATATGAACTTAAATCTATCTAACTAACAAATTTATATATACCAAAGAAATTATATATACCATACATGAGCATTGTAAATTCATTCCAATGAACCATCAAGATTGGATCTACTCTAAATAATGGACATGATTACTTCATGATTTGACTCTCGAACCTTCCAAAGAATCTTGTTATTAGGCATTCCTTGATATCTATACAGCTGAATATTTGTTGCTAGGACTAGATGCGAATATAAGATTATTTCCCAGGTGTCTCAAAGTCTTCAAATACCCAAGCAAAGGAATTTTTTAATGGATACCGTCGAAGCCAAGTTCCAGTAACTCCCACTACCCCTGTAGGGTACTCAATATCTTTTCCATCTATAACACGAGAAGTCAACTTCTTTATTTCCTTAATGAAATGACATAAGAAATAGTTTGTTCCTTCTTCATTGTCTTCTGTCACAATAATTGCAAACACATGTCCTACAAAAAAATAAGGGTTTCAACTCAAATTTAAATTACATATTAAAATTTCAATGGACATAACTCAATATAAAAATTGTAAATAACCATAGATACCTTATCGCACCAAAATTGAAATTTCGTCAAAGTCCTTAGATGTTGCAACTTCATCTGCAGAAACATTTCGTAATGCTCGTGGATTTTGATAACTAGGAAGCAGATTAGATGCCTACAAATCCATCCATGCACCCATTCTCATGAATCACACTCAAGAGTGACAAATTCGAACAAGATGCAAAAAAACATGTCAACTTTCTTGTCCATGTGGCCCACGAATTAGTTTCTAATCTATAAAATGAGTGCATATCACTGGACCCGGTGAGTGTCATATAATCCTCATATTTAGCAATTTGTTGTTCCTCTATCAACCAAAAAATTTATGAACTATGGAATTTTCTTGAGAACTACAGCCATGTTGTCAATACACCATTCCACTATGCTCTTTGCATATTTCAATTTAGCACCATCTTTGGACTTCAACTCTTCTCTTACTAGAGCTCTTTTCACACATGCCCCTCGCACCATCATGCCCTCCTTTTCCATGTCTAGCCTCGGTGAAACTCTAAATATGTTGCACACACCATCTTGATCATCCACTAAAACATTCATGCATTCTTAAACCGAGACGTGCAATTATCTCGACCATATATAATGTTTTTTGAAGTGGATGTCCCTATCGATAAGTTTTGATAAAATAATTAGAAACACCCTTACATAAATTCAAAGTAGAATGAGTACGATCATCACCGATATAAAAGTGGTAATATCTTAAAAAATTGATCATTCTCTATACTTTGTTAGGAGAATGCAAAAATGATATATGCACAAAAATGGAAACTTGTATTGAGTTGTAATATTACAATTGAACCTCCATTTGTGGTTCAATGTGTAAGTAATTGCAAAATCAACCACTCAAACAATAGTACCAATAGGAAATGTTTCCTTGCATATCTTGAACTGTTCATTCAACCATCGAGCTCTGTGTGTATGCCTAACATACTCATAAAGAATTTTATCCTTAAATTTTCTCAAAAATTGAAAAATAGGCATATGTTCTCAGTAATTCTAGCTCATACTATTTAGAATCTTTTCCATCTTTTAACCGGTATGTAACTGATTTACATTTATCAAACTCAACTAAATAGTGTCCTATTGTAGCTTCAATTTTCTCATGGATGTAACTTTCCAATTTAGGTAATCCGCCGCATGTACCACAACTTCTATCTAAACAATCCCGACTATAAAAAAATTGTCCAAGTTATTTTTCACAAAATATCGTAGGAATGAAATCCTGGAAGATATTAGTAGAACTTGAACACCACATTCCAATAACATAGTTTCAAAATGAAAATTAGAATGAATACGTAAAAATGTAGCATAATGCATCGCAAATTCAACATGTTGCCTATAACAACAAGTGGTGCGAGCATGGTTGATTTTCACATGGAATGGTTTCAACATTTCAAAAAATGTTGAATAATTTAAATTTCCAGATGCTCTTGTTCAAAATTATAGAAAAATTGAGTTTGAGTCATATCTAAGAAATGCTTTGGGTGTGGTTCATGATTAGTAGAACCAACTCTATGTTCTATAATCGTTAGAGCAAATTCACAACACCCTTGGATGTTTTCTCAGATTTCTAGTTTGATAATGGGCATCCAATGTGATTGCACAACATGGAATCTTTTCCCCAAGTGTGGGACTTGCAAAATGGGAAAAAAATCTCTAGATTAAAGGTTGGTTCCGCTACTCTTTTGATTAGATGTATGCATGAAATTTGTAGAGGTTTAACTCAAAATCCTACTCTAATTCTACCAAGGAGACAAGGATAGAAGAGAGAAAAGAAGATAAAACTAAACTAACAAGGTGATACACCAAAGGAGTGGTGAACATCTATTTCTGCAGATTGACACAGATTATAAAAATGCAACACAAATCATGCACAAATTGCTAAAATTGTAATGAAGGATCAGGATAGAGAAAACAACACAAGAAAGGATTGAAAATTCATTCACAGAGCTTGCATTGTCATTTCCATTTTTAAATACAATGCATTACAACAACAAAGAGGTAGAAAAATGTTTAGATCCTAAAAAGGTCTGATATTCCACAAATCCACTTGCCAGGGTGAAGGAGGGAGCCTGCAAAACATAAAAATGTCCAACCCTTTACAAATGAGCCAAATCTGGCTTTTAACAATGAAAACCTGAGTTCAGGAAGGAGAAATGTGGGAAAAATGAAATGAATGATTCAACCACCAACCAAATCCATCAAAATAGCATGGGTACCCTTAAAAGTTCATTCCCCAAGATTTTTGACCATGCTGGAGAAGAATGGAAGCCATACTGCATTAAAAATGGTGGTTGAATGTTGGTTCTATTCTTTTCCCCTCGCCAAGGTAGTTTCTCGCTTTCTCTCACTAAACTCCACCAAAAACACAATTTAAGACTCCATCATGTAGATGACTTTAATAGCTTTCCAATGACACCAAAATTGAGAAAACCTGAGCTCTAGATCGAAAGATATGCCCCTTTGAAGATTTAGGGAAAAACTAGGGCAAAAATGGGTCAGCGGGCCAAAACCTAAAAATATTCCCCTTTTTTGAATTTAGGAAAAATTCCCTAAAAGATCCATGCCCCACCACTCTTTTGACACATGGCACTTCCCCATTGGTCTACGGGTTCAAATGTCCCTTTTACACTTTTTTGAATTTTGGAAAAATTCCAGAATTCCTCCGCCTCACCGCTGGTCCGGGACATGTGGCATCCTCCTATTCGCTCGGGAAAATGCTCCAAAATTTTCCTTTGATGCGCTAATCACTTCGGTGAAATTTCCAAATTCTCCCTGCACCCCTAACCTCCACCGAGAATAGGACACATGGCATCTTCTTATTAGTCCGTGGGCCCTTTGCAAAAAAAATTCATTTCCTCCTTGGCGGGCCTGACGGGCCAATTTTTCCCTTTTCGCCCTTTACTATTTTGGAAAAAGCCAAAATTCACTCCACCACTTCGACCCCCCCACTACGTGGTGCCTCCTCATTCACGTGGGCCTCAAGCCATTTCTTTCTCCGCGGGCCCGCCAGCAAAATTTTCCTTTGCACCCCCGCCGCTTCCTTGGAAATTTTTTAACTTACCCCCGCCGACCCACCATTCCTCCACCACGTGGCACATTCTAATTGGTCATGCGGACTTCCCAGGGAAAATTTCCCTCAAAAACTCCATCGAGCCATAACTTGCAAAATACAAGGAGTTAGAAGGAAAACTTTACCTTTCTGGAAAGGTGAGAAAATTCTCTATTTGATGAAGCCATTTCCAGATAATTTTAAGTGCCTAAAAAGTGAAAAAATTCGACTGAGGCACAAATGAAGGAAGAATGAAAGAAAGTTAGTCAAAAATAAGCAAGGGGCTTATTTTGGATACAATCTTGGTGACTCGTAGGGGTCATCAACCTACTTGGATGAAGTGATTAGCTGCTCAAGCAATATTGGGCAATGGAGTCATCAACTTAACTACTTGGTACTCTCAACTCATGAGAAAAATTCTAGAAAGGAGATTGTGGGAGTAGAACATCACTTGATCTGGAACATGGCCTACAAAGATGCATCCTTGGGACAACAAAGCTTATGCCAAAGAACTTAGGGAAATGTAAAACTAAGCTACAAAAAAATGTGCACAAGAACTTGGAGGAATGAAAATCTAAGCTAATATGTACAAGGTGAGGAGTTTCCCTTCTAGTAGTAATGCTTTAGATGGATTCCATTAACTGGAAACTATAGTTCTTCACCATCCAATGTAGACAATTGGAAGGTATTGCTATTCTTACATTTTGTGACCATGTAGGGGCCACTCCAAATGGCATCAAACTTTGAATGCCTTCCTAGCTTTTCTTGGTCTGCATCCCATTTCAACACTAAATCTCCAACTTGGAAGGTTCTAGCCTTAGCTTTCCTATCAAAGGTTCTCTTGATCAAGGCTTGATCCTTCTCCATTGTTTGGGCTGCATGCTCTCTAGTTTCTGAGTTCCATCAATTTTGCATATCTAACCTTCATGTGTTCAAACTCCAACAATTCCAATTGCTTCATGAGTTCCAATGTTGGTAACTCAAGTGACATAGGCAAGATTGCCTCTCTTCCATAAACAAGTCTGAATGGAGAGTTACCAGTGGATCTCTTGGGAGTTATCCTATCAGCCCATAAGGCTGATTTAAGTTTAGTGTGCCAAGTCCTTTGATTTTCATCAAGAGTCCTCTTGATGATCTTTAATAGGTTCTTGTTGGTAGACTCAACTTGGCCATTACCTTGAGGGTAATAATTTGATGAAGTGCTCAGATAGATCCCATTCTTAATAGCCCATTCAATTACCTTTGATCCTATGAATGCCAATGCATTATATGATATTATAGTGGCAGGTATACCAAATCTGTTACTATCCCCTCATAGAAGTCTAGAATGCTAGATTCATTTGCCTCTTTGAGTGCCACCGCCTCAGTCCATTTGGTGAAGTAGTCTATTGCTGTTAGAATCCACTTGTGTCCTTGGCTTGAGTTTGGGTTAATGACTCCAATGAAGTCCAAACCCCATTGCATGAATGGTTGGTCAACTGAAATTGGGTGCAATGGAAGGGCTGCTAATCTTTCCTTGCCTTGTGAAGAATGCACAATTTTTGCACCTCTTGATCCATGCATAACAATCACTAAACACCTTGGGCCAATAATAGCCAACCTTCATAATCTTGAGGGCTGTCACTCTTGGAGAAAAATGACCCCCAACTGATCCACCATGGAACTCTTCTAACATTCTCTTAATTTGATTTGTCCCAATGCATCTCAACAACACTCCATTTATATCCTTTTTGAACAAAACACCATCAACAAGTGCATATGGGATAACCTGCAATATAAAGTGTCTTCTCTTGGTTTTGTTCATCTCTAGAGGGCATAGGCCTATTTGTAAGAAGTGCATTATGTCTTGGGTCCAACAAGGAGTGAGAATAACACCATTATCTTCTTGAACACCTCTTTGTTCTTGGTTGTCTTGCAACACCAACACAACATCCTTGCCATTGCTTGCTCCCATTGATTTTCTCAAGACTAGTTGCTCACACAATCCTTTTCCTCTGAACCAGCTTGGTGACTTTGATCTTAATGTCATACTCCATGACACGAGTAATCCACCCCGCATTTTTCATTTAGGTCTTTGTTGAGGAGCAAGTCCTTAACTCCCAAATGAGAAACCAACAGTTGAACCTTGTTGTTTGAAACTAAATGCTTAAATTTCTTCAAGCTCCTAATCATTGCAAGAACATGCTTCTCAATGAAGGAATACCTCACCTCATAGTCCTCCAAGCTTTGGCTAAAGAAGGAAATTGGCTGCTCTGCATTTTCTTTGTTCTGCTGTACTAAAATTGTAGAAATTGTGTCATCACCTCCAAATGCATAAAGGATAAAATCCTTAGAGAAATTTAGGTTAATGAGAGTTGGAGCTTGTGAGATAGCCTCTTTGATTTCCTCAAAACTTTCCTTACCTTCAACTATCCATTTGAAAGCCATACTTTTCTTCAACATCATAGTTATTGGCTTGACAAGGGCTGCAAAGTCTGAACAAACCTTTGAACAAAATTGATTCTTCCTAAGAAAATTTGAAGGGCCTTCTTGTGACTTGGTAATGGTAGTGCTTTTATTGCTTCAACCCTCTCTGGATCAATTACTAATCCCTCTTTGGAAACAATGTGGCCTAGGAGCTTTCCTTCATGAGCTAGGAAAATATATTTTTTGGGATTCAAGGATACCCCAAATATTCTACATCTTTGGAACACTTGTCTCAAATGAAAGAGATGATCTGCTGCACTTTTAGAAAATACAGTAATATCATCTAGGTATATCAGCACTATTTTTTGATCAATCCCTTGAATTCCATATCCATTGCCCTTTGAAGGTAGCTTTGGCGTTAGTCAACCCAAATGGCATTTTCCTATATGCATAGGTTCCCCATTTGGTGGTGAAGGGTGTTTTGAAATGATCATCCTCCTTTACCATGATCTAATTATACCTTGAATAACCATCTAGCAATGAAAACCTCTCAGAGCCAAAGAACAACTTGCAAAATCTGCTCCATAGAAGGAAGTGGGTAATGATCCTTAAGGGATGCTCTATTCAAATCTCTAAAGTCTACACACAATCTGATTTCTCCACTCTTCTTTCTAACTAGAACCAAGTTTACAACCCAACTTGAATGCTTGATGGGAAATATGATACTTACCTCTATTAACTTATTCAATTCCTTCTTCATGAGAGGCTCCATGTGTGGATTGACCGGTCTTTATTTTTTCCTGATGGGTTTAGCACTTGGATCTAATTTAATTGTGTGTTGAGCTAGCTTGGGATTGAAACCTCTCAAGTCTTCATAGCTCCAAGAAAATATATCTAAGAACTCTTGGCAAAGTTGCATGAACTCATACCTTTCTTGCTTGGTTGCCACTTTACCAATTTGAAGTGATTTGCCTTCTCCCACCGAGATGGGCACTAAATCTTCTCCCTTGACTTGGATGTTTGATTTCTCCTTCCTAAATTGATCATTAGGATTAAAGATGGAATCCAAAGTAATAAGTCCTTTTGGCAGTTTTTTGGTTCTCAGCTGTACCACTTGATCACCATATTGTTGTTCTAAATTTTCTTAATTTTTAGCTGAGAACTCAGCTTCTTCTTGTAAGAAATTGATGATTTATTGGTCACTTTCAAACACTTGCCAACTTACATTATTGTCTGCACTGATGGCCTTACAATCACATGAATGTTTGGCTACACTTTATCTTCCTTGATACTTTCCACAACATCAAAGGCTGCTCCAACTACCGCAAACCTATCAGCAGCTTGGTTTTCTTTCCTAGGGATGGAGTTGATGCCAAAGCCTTCAAAATCCTCAATGAGGTCCCACACCCTATTATTATAACACTTGAGTAGGTCATTTTGGTAGCATGTTGTCCTTTAACTTGATTAACAATCAGCTCACTATCACCAAAGACTTGTAGGTTTTTGATACCTCTCTTTCTTGACCAATACAATCCTTGTATCAAAGCTTCATATTCAACAGTGTTGTTAGAACATGCAAATTGAAATCTAAAAGTTGAATAATACTTAATGCCTTGAGGTGAAACAAGCATAGCTCTCCCCTACACCTTGTCTACTTCTTAATCCATCAAAGAACAACTGCCATACCTCATTGTCATCTTTATGGTCTGGCTTGGTGATGCTAGGAATAGGCTGATTTTTATTGATGCATGTAATAAAATCCTAGTTCAATTTTCCTCTATTTCCTCAGTAATGATCAAAATCATGTGCCTTGCTTTCCCATTCATCAAGATTCAAATCTGGGATACCTCCAACTTTGGTGTCACTTCATCTCGTGTCTAGATAATCCTCTTACTCAAATGTTGAACAGTTGGCATTGATTGGGCTTGGATTATGACGCTGAATGAGAAATTTTGTAATAGGTTCAGACCTGATTGTGGCCTTAGTTCCATATCTGGTCCGAAACAACATGTGTGAGCAATCAATAGATAAATAGCCTCTAATTCTAGCTCTGAAATCCCTTGACAACCATAGGGCAAAAAGTGGTGGAAAATCTATCACTAACACATCTTGCAAAACAAAGAAATTGGGGCATGCATGCAAAGTGAGGCTCAAATATTTAATTATCCCTATTGTTGTTACTATTGTCCCATCCAGTTGCACCACCCCTTTAGATATGAATTTATATTGGAGGCCCAACTAATCAACTATTTGTTTGGGCATCACAGAACTACTTGCCTAAGAATCAATCATATAACTGTGTACTAGTTTATCCCCAATGATCAATGAGACATAGAATGGAGGGGGCTTCAAAACTTTACCTTATTGTCCTCTAAGCTTCCCCTCAAGCTGAGCATCATTTGTGAGTACCTTCTCTTGCATATGAGCTTGCTGATTTGAAGTTGACCAATTCTTCATGGCAACTTGTAGTAGATCCCTTTGGCCTGGGATGGATAGTGATTCCCACATAGATATATTCACATTTGTCTTCTTCATTTGTTCAATGATGTTAAATGGGGATGAAACATCTCTTTGTTTCCCCTTAGCTTGCACATTATTTTCTTGTACATGGG
The DNA here is from genome assembly GCA_018340775.1 of Taxus wallichiana var. yunnanensis. Lineage (NCBI taxonomy): Eukaryota > Viridiplantae > Streptophyta > Pinopsida > Cupressales > Taxaceae > Taxus > Taxus wallichiana. The sequence continues at coordinate 279,199,636 of CM031240.1, forward strand.
CTACAATAGCTGGCATTTGAGCTGGTCTAGAAGGTGGCTTGGGTTGTCCTTACACATTTGGAACTACATTTTTCTTGCCAACACTTTGTGGAGTGATGGAAGGTTGTGGATCACTTGGAGCTAATGACTGCCCTTCACCAATATTCCTCTTCTTTGACCATGTGTTAGCTGCTACATTCTAAGAAATTGTTTGATTCATACCACAAAAATCTTCACCCTGCCAATTCATAAGTGTAGTCTCATTTGGAGTTGTATTTTGCTGAGATGTTCCTTGTTGTTGGTTTCTTTCTTTCACTCACCTCACTCACCTCACTTTTGTCACGCATCAAAGCTTTGTCACCATTGAAGCACATAGACTGGTTTTGAGGTTCATTGCATGGGAAACACAAATCATACTCTTGAGCTATATTATTTTGCACTGGGACTAAGGCTTTAGAGGTAGATGCAACATTGGGGTTATAGGGCTGAAATGGTCTATTGGCAGGAGGCCTTACTTGATTTTGATTTACAACTAGATTGGGTGGTCTATTAGGCTGATATGGTTTCCTATTAGGATGAGTTTGAGACTGATAAGAATGTCTAAAACTTTTGGCTTGCTTCCTCTTGAGTGTAACCAACTCATTACCTAAATTTTGTAATTGTTTCATGACTTCTTGAAGTTCATTTGAGGCACTAGAGGATGAAGTAGAAGTTTCATTTGAACTTTGATTTCTAGGAGTGGGAATAGGAGCTAAAGTAGGTGCTTGACTAGTGTTTGGGCTTTCCAAGTTTGGGTATAAGGGCATGGGAGGCCTAGGAGCTAGTTTACTAGCTTGGATCAAACAATTCTCAGCCCTAATGGCAAAGCTATAAGTCTGCAGGTATATTTGCACCTCCCATGGATTGGATTAACATAGAAATATCAGAATTTTAAGCTTTGAGATAGTATAAGAAATCACCTTCAGCTGTTGGCCTTAATGTCACTGGGATTCTATCCTAGGTCCTTTGAAATGTGAAATTGAAGTATGTTAGCTATTCATTGGGAGCTCTTGTGATAGTTTTCAGTTGTTCCAATAGAGACAAATTATCTCCTTTTTCTCCAAACTGATCATGGAGAGCTATGCACAACCTGGGTTCCATTTTGGATAGAGCACGCCCCAAAGCTCTCGAACCATCAGCAAGGCTTTCCTTTGAATGAAGATGCCAACTATTTGACAACAATTTTCATCTCAACAATCTCATGGATTACACAAAGATTAACAATGTCTTTGACATGATCACCAAGAGTGGTCTGGTTTTCCCCAGTAAAGTATGGGATGTTCTTCAATGCTGCAACTAGAACTGGGTTTTGTGCATTAAGAGAAAGTGGGATGCTGCCAGTGAAGTTGATGTAAGGGTTGTGTTGTGCCATTTTGATTGGCCTGAGAACCCTTGTTGATTGGGTGAAAGGTCTACTAGGTGGAGGAGTTGATAGAGTTCTGTTTGGTGGAGATGGAGACCTTTGAATTCTTCTTCCCCTCTCTCTTCTTCCTGGGGATAACTCGTAGATACTCAAATAATCCCTCTTCTCTAGCCCTTGACCTTGTTTAGATCCTTCTCATGAATCTTCAGACTTAGACTGCTGAAACCAGTTGATTTTATCTCTTTGAGTCATCGATGTGTAAATCAAGGCTATTTTACACAAGAAACTTACAACAAATGCACATCAACTTTGTTGTAATGAAGATGAAGACCTCTAAGGTCCCATTGGGTGTGCCAAAACTATTAGTGAAAATTCACAAAGCACCCCTGGATGTTTTCTCAGATTTCTAGTTTGATAATGGGCATCCAGTGTGATTGCACAACATGGAATCTTTTCCCCAAGTGTGGGACTTGCAAAAATGGGAAAAACTCTCCATATTAAAGGTTGGTTCCTCTACTCCTCTGATCAGATGTATGCATGAAATTTGCAGAGGTTTAACTCAAAATCCTACTCTAATTCTACCAAGGAGACAAGGATAGAAGAGAGAAAAGAAGATAAAACTAAACTAACAAGGTGATACACCAAAGGAGTGGTGAACATCTATTTTTGTAGATTGACATAGATTATAAAAATGCAACAAAAATCATGCACAAATTGCTAAAATTGTAATGAAGGATTAGGATAGAGCAAACAACACAAGAAAGGATTGAAAATTCATTCACAGAGCTTGCATTGTCATTTCCATTTTTAAATACAATGCATTACAACAACAAGGAGGTAGAAAACATGTTGCAGTCCTAAAAAGGTTTGATATTCCACAAATCCACTTGCCAGGGTGAAGGAGGGAGCTTACAAAACATAAAAATGTCCAACCCTTTACAAATGAGCCAAATTTGGCTTTTAACAATGAAAACCCGAGTTCAAGAAGGAGAGACATGGGAGAAAATGAAATGAATGATTCAACCACCGACAAAATCCATCAAAATAGCATGGGTACCCTTAAAAGTTCATTCCCCAAGATTTTTAACCATGCTGGAGAAGAATGGAAGCCATACTGCATTAAAAATGGTGGTTGAATGTCAGTTCTGCTCTTTTCCCCATGCTAGAGGCATTTTCTCATTTTTCTCTCACTAAACTCCACCAAAAAACAAAATTGAAGATTCCATAATGTAGAGGACTTCAATAGCTTTCCAATGACACCAAAATTGAGAAAACCAAACTCTGATCGAATGATATGCCCTCTCGAAGATTTAGGGTGAAATTAGGGCAAAATCGGGTCAAAGCAGGGCGAAACCTAATTTTTTTCCCCTTTTTGAATTTGGGAAAAATTCCCTAAAAGCTCCCACACCGCCACTCTCCACACGTGGCACTTCCCATTGGTCCGGGGTTCAAATGGCCCTTTTATTTTTTTTTTTGAATTTTGGAAAAAATTCCAAAATTCCTCCGCACCCCCACCAGTCTGGGACATGTGGCACCCTCCTATTCATTCGGTGCGCGCTCCACGCTTTTCCTTTTCGACGCCGATCACTTTGGTGAAATTTCTAAATTCTCTCGTCGCCCTTGACCTCCACCAAGAATAGGACATGTGGCATCTTCTTATTATTCCACGGGCCCTTTGCAAAAATATTTCATTTCCTCTTTGGTGGGTCTGCGGGCCAATTTTTCCCTTTTCGCCCTTTACTATTTTGGAAAAGCCAAAATTCGCTCCCCCTCGACCCCCACCACACTACGTGGCGTCTCCTCTTCGTGCAGAGCCTTAAGCCATTTCTTTCTCCGTGGGCCCGCGGGAAAAATTTTCCCTTTACGCCCCCTTTTTCTTTGGTAAGTTTTGTAACTTACCCCACGACCGTCATTCTGCCACCACGTGGCACATTCCTATTGGTTGTGGACCTTCCCAAAGAAAATTTACCTCAAAAACTTCGCGAGCCATAACTTGCAAAATACAAGGAGTTAGAAGGAAAACTTTACCTTTCTGGAAAGGTGATAAAATTCTCTATCTGATGAAGCCATTTCTAGATAATTTTGAGTGCCTAAAAAGTGAAAAAATTTGACTAAGGCACAAGGAAGGAAGGAATGAAAGAAAGTTAGTCAAAAATAAGCAAGGGGCTTATTTTGGATAACAATAACATCTCTTGTATTAGGTGAAACTCCAAAGTGTTATCATGCCAAAATTGAATAACAAATTCTCTTATAACATAATAATTATATTTGTCCTTACATGTTGCTCTAGCAAAAATGCCCAAAAATCATTGTTATTGAGTGATTGAAGGATATTACGTCTTTCAATTGCTTTTATTAATTTTTTTAATTAACTTGCACCATTCGACTTGTTTGCTTAATCAAATGTTATTTTTTTATTGATTCACTTATAACACTAGTAGCAAGTACACGTCACACAATATTACTATCCCTAGTGCGTATCTTGACACCAACAATGTGATATTCATCATGAAGGTTTTCAACAATTGTAGAGGTTTGAGCATGTATATTAGATGTTGTCAATCCTAAGGTGTTTAATGTAGGTCTCATTTTAATCAATTTCATAAAACTAACCAGCAACTGACATCTTTGGGAATCATTTAAAATTTCAAAATGATTATCCCAAATTTCAGTGGCTTTTCTTTTGATTTTCCGTTCAAAAAGTTTTTCCGACATTGGTTTCAAAATGTTTTCATCAATTTCAATAAAATAATTAGGTTTATTAGGGAAAATCCTAAGAGGTGTTTTTGTCAAATTTTGCTTTTCTACAGTTTCAACCTGAATTTCCTTATTCACATTTTCATTGTCTCCTTCAATTTAAACATTTGCTACATCACGAGTATTTAATTCTTATTCAACATTGACAGTAAAAAATCTTCATCATGAGTATTTAATTCAACTTTAACATTGATGAGAAACATTACCTAGTTTCTCATTGCTTACAATAGTAGGGGTTGAAGATGAACCTCTTCTTGATTCATGAAGATTCTGCATTCACTCAACATTTTGAAATTTGTTTGCCTCTAATTCGTTTGGTGTTTTTTACTTAATGACTTCCTTTTTGACTTCATTTCTTGTCTCCCATGATGTTTTACTTCCGGTGATAAGAAAAACATGTAGAAAATGACAAAATTTTGCAGTAATTCATACGGTAAAGTCAAACAGTAAAAATCACATGGTAATTAGAACATTGGGATGTGTGTAAATATGATTTAAGAACCATGATCGTGCTTTATAAACTGTGCTCATGGTTTATAAAGCACGATCGTGGTTCTTGTTATAAAACCCGCGATCGCGGTTTATAAACCGTGATTGCAGGTCTATCTGTATCATCAAATCTGACCCTAAGGCTCGGGAAATATTTATTTTTCCCCAACCAAAGCTATGGAAGGTCATTATGAAGTGTAAAAGGTAAAAAAACTTCAAATTTACTCTTCCACAGACTTGAACCATGCTGAAAAACTGAAAATATTTCACAAAAATGGTGCCATCACGTAGGGGAGACTGTTAGCTTTGTATAAATATTGATTATAAAGTGAATAGAATATGATAAAGATCATTTTATAATTTTTTTACTAAAAATAGGTCTTTAAGACATTTTTCCTATAAATGTTCATGTATACATTTAAGACTCGCAACTTTTGTTTATCTTATCAAAATGTGATAAAACTTATACCATCCCAAGCGTGGAGAAATTCTATACATGTTAAAAAATAAATTGATTTCAATATTTTTTTATATATTTATGGTGGGAAAACAGAAAGCACTCCGTTTTCTAAATCTTTTCAGACCACTTTCACGGAAAAAATCATAAAAAAATATTGCTCAAAAAAATACAAAATAAAATCCATCCCAAGATAGACAACTACATCTAACTTTTCACCAAATGAAAAAAAAATAACAAGATTTGGTCATCCAAATCGTGGGCAAATGGACTACAATCTTATAGGTTTTTTCAAAAACAAACCCAAGTCATATAATTTTAAGTGTTTAATATAGCTAAACTTGTCCATTTTAAAAAAAAAAGTAGTTTAGAAACTAGATTCCGGATGCTATGATTCATATTTATATAATTTTTTCTAATTTTGAGTGTACATATTGCTAATAATCCCTACAAGTTGAGATTTTGCTATTTTTGCAATATGACGTCCACTTATGACCCCTTTTTTGTCCACCAATTTGCTGCACTTACCCTCATACAATATATTCAATCAATTTTTATACTTACACATGATAATGTTTTATGGAGCTTAAATTTTGGCAAAAATGATATGATAAATTGGGTATGTATTTCAATAATCTGGACAAAATACATTTGATTGAAATGAAATAAAATCTAGGTACAATGCATACATGGCGTGAAGCTTGATGTTTATAGTAGGATTTGAACCTAGGTCTTCTTTGGGTACTACAAAGACACCAAATTTTAGCAACCATTGATTAAAAAATTCTATATTTAGAAGTGAAAGAGACAAAATGACATTTTCACCATTTTTTCTTCCCCATATTTTCCTAGGCTCCCAATGTTGATAAAGAAAATTAAAATAACTACTATTAGGAATTCATCATTATCATCCATCGACCGATACCAAATTCACCATGTTAAAGTCTTATACATTGGAAAACTGAATACCGATGCCATGGCTTGGCCCACACTTGACATGAATCGGAGTTAATAATGTTTTTAATGAATTAATTCAGAGACCTTTCTCAATTCATTAAGACCTTTTGCATATAATAAAGTATCTATCATCAGTTCATGTAGGGTTTATTACACCCTAGGAATCAAATATTTTGAGACCAAAAAGAAACCAAGAAATTTGTTAATTTATGAGCATCGAAAGCTAAGATTATAATTTTTTCTATATTATGTCACACTGAACCTATTCCAATGTGATAATAACTTATTTGGACATGCTTTTCTCCATGGAGATGAATTCCATCAGTGTTTGGCATTTTTTAGGAGCTCTTATGCTTAGTCAACTAACTTGAATCTCAAAAGAGTAAATTACTATGAGGTGCATTTGCTGACTATTCACAAATTGCAAGTTCACCACCACAACATTTGTGCAGTCCACAATAGACATTTCTGAAAACAATGAAAAGTATACAAAGTTTCAATTTTCAAAAACTATAGAGAAAACAATACATTTTATTACATAGAGATATCATAGAGGTTATCTTGTGAAGATTTATTATATTTTTTTGTAAGCCCGTAATAAATCAATGCAACTTGACAAGATTTTGTTTATGCTTCTTGAAAGCATTTGACTCAATCAGTGTTTTAATGTTTTTCTTTGATATGAAATCTCAATGCTTCTAAGACTCAATTTGGAGCCCTGTTTTTGGATGGTTAGTGCATGTTTGTGTACTATCCCATTTGCTTATAAAAAACTTATATATAATGGAATTAGGTTCATTAAGGCACGGTTTGGAGCCCTGTTTTGGATGATGTTGTTAGTAGAGGTGTGTGCACAAATCCCATTTGCATATGATAAACATGAATGCAATGGAATTATATTGGTATTCATTAATTTATTTAGAGAAACTATGTTTTTGTTATGATACATAAATTTTCCTTTTTCTATGTTGAATTTCCTTCCATATAACACAACCTGTTTTGACTTTTTAAAGAAATGTTGAATGTTTTATGTCTGCATTTATTTAGTTTATGACACAAAAATCCATCTAATATTTGGTAGGGTTTTCTAATAGAAATAACTATTGGGTTTTCTATTTCCTTGATAGTAGTAATTGCTAGAAAAGTAATTGAAGCACATCTATTACATCATTGTCCTAGATTAAGGTAATTTAAATTTTTTAGCATTTATAACAATGTCAACTTGTGAACTATATCGTCTATATTGTTCCCTACCTCAATACATATAATGCTCCTCAAAAATTGCAAAGCCTAAGAAGAAAAACACTAACGAAGTATGTTGATTGCATTTGTTTGTTGCAGTGATTGCAAAAGACATCTTTGACTGGGCCAAACACTACTTCATTTATTCTCAAATCGCTTGCACTTGGAAAAAGGTAACTTTCTAAGGTCATCAAACGATGGGTTCGCTTGTCAATTACTCAATAGCTTCTTACGTACCACGCTCAAATTGATTCCAATTTGAAAATCTAATTTATGTTTTCATACCATTCAATCACCAAATTTTAAGGGGCTCCCATATTTCAAATTGATAGGCAAGCTCGAACTTGCATTGAACAAAATAATAGTCTTCAATTATTTTCGATATATATTCCATTAATGACCATTGAATAACTATAGTGAAGTAAAAAATATTAAATATGTACCAACTAATAATAATATGCACATTTATTAAAATTAAATAATCTAGACAAATAGACTGAAAGGCCAAATTACAAAATAAAAAAGGACACTAAGAATAAACCAAAAATTTCAAATAGGATTGCAACATTCGTCAAAGGTTAGATAGTCTTACACATAATGGAGATAAACTTGATTGAAGGAGGTGTACTGAGTATCATTAAAGGAGCCCTCGTAATGTCTTGACACTAAAACTGTGAGCTTGTCTTCGTTACATTTATTATTAAACTCTATAGTTCAAAGACTTGTGAGGACTGTCGAGAAAAAAATCATATTCAACCTTCCTGCTTCCCTCAAAATTTGCAGGTCATGTCCTCGACAAAATACTGCAAGAAGGGTCCATTGTGCTGCTCTAGAAATATGTTTGCAGAATTTGTAATAAAGACCTGTAAGTTTCATCTTGGTCATTCTTCGAGTTTTGCCAAGTCTTGTTTTCTGATTTTCTGATGTTGATTATTCTTTCTCTGTGTTGTAGGACAATTCTTGTTAGTGACATGGACAACATTGTCTCCACCTGGCCAAGGCAAGGAACACATGTTCCCATTCCTGAACACATTTTACGAGGGAAAGAAACAATATGCAAATCAATGCCCCCTACACACACCCAACAATCTCCAAACACACCTTCCTGCGATAGATACATTATTACAAACAATGAAAAGAACTGCACATACATTTCTACTTTGACTATAACGTCAAGGGTGTGGACTATAGAAGGCAGGGCTCTTGCTAAAAAACAACTCTTAGAGAGTATCAAAATACAAGGGGTAGTGGCATCATTTTTTCCTTTGATTTCATGGACAGAAAAGGTGGAGAGATAAGGATCACTTCTTTCAATGAGGTTGCAAAAAATTCTATGCACAAATAGAAAATGCAGGCCTATACAATATATCTAATGGTAGAGTGGGTAAAGAAAATCATTCTTACAACCATTTAAACAACCAGTTTGAATTTTTTTACTTCCTCATCTACTATCGCTCTGAAATTGAACTACAAAATGATGTTCCTCTCCATCACTTGTATTTCAAAGAGATAAAAGATATATCATCCATCCCTGCATGCTCAATGGTGGACTTAACTAGTGTTGTGATGGCCATTTCTCCTTGTTTGACTATTTTTCGCAAAGACAAGTCTCGACGCTAAAAGGAAAACATTGATAATGTGAGATATGTCCGGCTTAAACCAGTATATTCGTGACCTTATGGGGACAACATTTACATGATATTTGTAAAGAGTTATCAGAGATACTCTCACTTCCAGATTTTCCTATCTTGGCAATGAAATATGATTGTGTTTCAAATTTCAATGACACCGTTGTTGACACCATTTCTACTTTAAAATGCTACATGAACCCTCCGATTACCAAAACGTAGGCTCTCTATGATTGGATATCTTCACCAAATTCACATGTTTTGTGCTCGTTAGTCACCAGCAAAGATGGGCCTCCACAATCTATGGTTGCTAATGCTACTTTGTTACAAATTTTAGAGATGGGAAATATCGAAACCAATGAGTGGGTGATTGTTGAAGCTGAAGTATTGAACATCAACATGGATAATTTCTTCTACATGGCTTGCCCAACAATGGTGGATGAAAAACAATGCGAAAAAAGGTTCAGAACAACCAGACGGTAAATGGTTTTGCAAAAAATGTAATATTCATGTTCAAAAATGTAATTACAAGTATGCTCTACATATGGATTTGAAAGATGCTACAAGGGAGATTAAAGGGTTTAATGCATTTGATGACACTACAGAAATGATAATGGGAATTACAGCTATAGACTTGCAATTTCTGTGCATTGATAATGACGCCACATAAGAGATTTTCAATCACGTCATTGGACATGTGTTCCTCTTCACTCTTTCACTTAAAAAAGAAACATACAATGGAAAAACCCAATTGAAATGTGTTATTCTTAAGTCAAAGACAACATGATATGTCCTCAAACTCCAACATATGCGTGTTCTATATTTTTTTAGTGCATAAATTCTTCCTTTGTAGCTACTCTCTTCTTATATTTATTTTTTCCCATAGTACCTTTTGCAAGTTTATCTTTTTGCAATAATATTGTAACTTCCTTGCTGCATGTATTCCAACAATATAAAAACAAATATTATTTACATAAATCAACTATGGTCATCCACTAAGTTCTAATTCCTTGCAATATTTGTCGTATCTCCCTCATATATGATTATGAATGAAATTATTTCATGTTGCTCTTGTACAAAATGGATCATTTGCTGTCATTTCCCATGTGTACAATTGCATTTATTACTATCTTCTCAAGAAAAATATAATGTTTATATCTTATCATGTGTGCACATTTATATTTATGCTTCAATAATTAGCTATACACTAATTACTTGTTCATCGAATTTCTTGAAAACTCCAACATTTGATTTGGTGACTTGTAGATGTCTCCTCCTAAAACAAGGGAGCGTAGACGTGAGTATTACACAAGAAACATGTTGCACATCACTGAGTAGAAGCGTCATAGATACCATGCTTGCAGACTAGCGGGTGCACCTCAGACCTTGCTTACTTTGCACTAGCCACAAATTCGGCACCCCGCCAAATAATTTTTCTTCCACTTCCTATTCTAACCTGCCTTTCCCTAATTTGCATCATACAATTTTTTTGAATGTCGGCTATAGTTCCCATCCACAATATTCCCCATGCCACACCTCGGATTCCACTTCAGTCAACAACATTTATGGATATACACCCTTTCCTTCTCTTACCCCAAAAATACCCTTGCCACTTCCATCCTTTAATTAATCACAACGATGTTTCCATAAAAGAATAGATACCTTTGCAAAGATGGATACTTTCTTTGTCTATATGGAAAGATACCCGGGAATCATGGGGAAAATGAGTGAAGAGAAATATGTATGCAATAGATGCTTGATCAAGAAAAATGGTCACCGCTTCTCTACATGGAACAACATGAATCTAGGCCATCAACATGTAGTTCTTAAATTCCTTACACAAGTGGAGGAAATGATTATTGCAAGAGTCAATCCAATCTTGCAAGTTAACCAGGTTTGTGGGGAAATACAAATACACTATGCAACACTATCAGTTTCCCACAAAACATTAAATCTATTGTTAAATACCTTCCACAACGTCTCGGGAAGTGGACATCTTGCTTTTACAAAGAAAAGGGAAGAACCAAACAAAGTATGATTTCTATGTCAGTAGGTCATATGTTTTGGATGCACTCCAATTCAAAATTGCAAATGACCCATATTACAAAGATGTTATGATCGACTATGATGCCTTGTCCTCCTTTACCAGTTGAACCAACCAATGTTTCTTCCATCTTGCAAACTATTCAAATAGATAATCCCCCTATCAAGAGGAAATTCCCCTTGTCTTATCCTGAGGAATTTACATCTACCAATAGTCAATACCTTCCATCATCCTTTCTCCCAGGTTTCCCTAATTCAGGTACTGAAGAGGAAAAGATTCAACAGTTCTTGTTTAGTTGAACATGACTCATCATTATCTTTACCTTTTCCTGAAATAGGCCTTTTACTAATCAATGAATACAAAAAAATGGTTTATTTTTAATGGCAGTCCCAACTTTGTTTCACATAGGTTCAGCCCATGTTTAAACAACCTTGCATGAAAGAGGTCCAACTTCATGAATACGCGCACTGCTCTATTACTTTGATAACCATTTTGGAGGGCACCCCAGTTCGGGTATTATTTTCTCCACCTCATCATACATCATTGCACCCAGAAACAACTTCTGTCTTCATGAGACAAGATATCCTTCAAAACATTCCAACAACTATAGGTGCACTACGACAATGCCTTCAAGATAATCCAAATGATGCACTCCCACAAAATCTTATGCGATTTGGCATGACACTTCGCACAACTAGGTACTTCTGGTAAAAAAGAAGAGGTGAAGTTTCTAATTTGATTAAACTAGGAACACCATATTTGTTCTTTCAAAGTGTTGTTGATACCAAATGGCCGAACCTCCATAGTGTGATGCCTGACACTAGCCCTGTAGATCCTCACAAAGCACAACAATGGAGGAACCATAACATTGTCTCCAACCCTCATCGAGTTTCTACATACTTACACCAAAGATTCACAGTATTCTGTGAAGAAGTCTTGCAAAAATACTTGGGAGCAACAAACTATTGGTATAGGTAAAAATGTCTCTCTTTCTTTCCTCTTCCATAAAGCTTCCTTGTACTTATTCATCTCTTTCCACGTACACATGGCAACAAAAACCTTCCTCCTACTTATTCATCTCTTTCCAGGTACAAATGGAAACATAGAGGATCCACACACGTGCATGGGTTCCTTTGGCTTCCAGAAGCCCCAAATGTGGAGACAATTGACTGGAGTGACTCGTCTACTATCAAAAATGTTAGAGGGTACTTCGATAAATGTATTTATGCATGGAATCCCCATTCTATTTCATGCAGGTTAAAATACATTCACCATCCACTCTAGGATGATCCCTGCTTATTAAACACATTACAAATATTGGTGACTAACCCTCTTTTAGAATTGGAAGAAATTTTAAATTGAGTGCAAAGGCATACCAAATGCACTGAATGCACGTGCCTATGAAAAAACAAAATGGTATGAAATGTAGGTACAAATAACCTTAGGAACTACTTGAATAGTCATCACTAGGACTCAACGACACACACAAAGTCCAATACATGCCATCCAGAAATGATGACATATTGAACATCCAAAACCCCAACATGTTATCCATTTGGACAACCAATGTTGATTGCCAAATCATACTCTCTAAGCATGAAGTACTAAAGTATATTGGTAAATATGTTTCCAAACCAAAGTGACATTTTGAATCATATCACCAAATGCTCTTAAGGATATCTTCGATAACCTATCCCCAAAAGCTAGCTAGGGTGGCCTAAGAAACATGTCACATGCTGTAAAAGTTACCTCTTATTCTTTGTAGTCGATCCTTTATTTCGCTGAATGTTGGAAAGAAAATTTTGCGTCTCATCTCTAACATAGATCATCTATACTCTGAGAAAAAAATTTCATAGACGCATACATGAAACACCCTAGCCATATGGACTCGGTTACACTTATTGAAGAAACCAGAGGATGGTATCACAACAAGCTACGAGAAGGTGCAAAATGGAAGCAATGATCAACATATGCTAGTGTGCATATCTCCCTAGATTTTATTCCACCCCTAATGATCATTCCCCTTCCTTTGAACTCTTTTTTTAGAGTGAAATTCTCCTCTACAATTTTTTTACAACATCCCCACAAACATAGGAACCAAAAATGAGCAATTTATTTCCAATTGAATATCACTGAAAATTTTTATCATCCTTGGCATGTCAAGCACATATCTATATCAAATGATTCATCTTCCTCGGACGAATCTTCTTTAGAGTCTAAAATATTAGGGCCCACTCCATTGCAAGATGAATGGGAAATTTTATCCGAGTTACATTCGGCTAATTTTGTATCCCTTGACAATTTCAACATAATAGGCCTTCAAGACTTTGAGATGCACCACAATTGGATCCATAATGATGTTCCACTTTCTTTACATGGCATTGCCTCGTCTTTCATTAATATGTGCATGAACACTACAACTATCCTTTTCTGAATGCAAAATTCCATGTCAATCACAACACCTTTCTCTCAAGAACAACACCAAGATTTTAATACTATACTCAACCATTACAAGCAACGAATTATTTTTCCCCCTCTAAAAATGATTATACAAGGTACTACAAGAACATGTAAATATTCTCTCATAAACAATATCTGCTCTACATTTTCCTACACATTCTAGCAACAACCATCTCCTCTCCTGGTTCTCACACCTATAAGAGTGGCTGCATTCAACATTTCTACATCAACAATACACGCCGCATTGCACATTCCAATAAAGGAAATAAAACCACTCGAAGGCATGTCACTTTCCACTCTCCAAAAATCCCTACAACATGTTCATTACATTCTCATTGATGAGATGAGCTTCATAGGGCCCACACTCCTTAAAAAAATTGACTTCTGTCTTCATGAGGCCTTCCCTCACTTCAAATCAACCACTTTTGGTAACAGATCCATCATTCTCATTGGTGACCTTGGCCAACTACCCCCCACAATGACGTACCACTCTAAGTCGGTCACTCCTATAGCACAACATGGGACCATCTCTCAAGCTGTGGGAGATTGCAAAACTTGAGATCAACCTCTAGAAAAAGTTGTTTCTTACTTCCTAATCTACCTACCACAAGCTACTCCAGTGTAGGTAGAATCTAACTAACCTAATATAACCATTCCAAGGGGATAGGGAGAAAGAGAGAGAGGGTGAAAGATCCTACACTAAGTGGTGATACACTAGAAAAGGAAGTGGATGATCACAAACCCGACTTCCTGAAGTGGAGAGAGGTGAGCAGAGGAGAGGGTGGACAAAATGCACCACGGTCTAGAGATAGATTTCACATAGAACACCACTTTAAAACCCATTAAACATAGCTCCCAGACCTATAACAAACATCAGAATATGCATAGTATACCCTGTAATGATGAGAGGTAAGAAGAGACAACAAAATAAGCCAAGGATGGATAGATGCATCATGAAATAGATTCTATTGCTCCAAAATGTTACACAGTACATCGTCAGTGGGAAAGAGGAAAGAAACACCATTACAGAGCCATGGGAGGAGGCTTAGACTCTACATTCTACCCTAAGGAAGAAAGAGAGAGGGGGTAGGAGAGAAAACAATGACCAACCCTTCGAATATGCCCCTCCTTTACAATATATAGGAAGAATAAGAGAGAGAGGAGGGAAAATTTGAATCCTGCTCAACCACCTTATGCAACACATTAAATCCTACTCTGAAAGCTCAACCACTGCCCCTTAATGCCCACTATGGATCTACCCACAATTTTTCAATTATGCCTTGATTACTTTTTCAGTGCATTGAAGGAAGGAGGAAGAACGATGGATCAGATCAAATCCGATCTGGTTGTTGGAGCAACGATTGTGTATTAATGGCCTGGGAGATGTTTTCTTATTTTTCACCCACTAGATCCTACTAAATATAATATTTTATGTTTCCATGGCATAGAGGGTGTCGAGACATTTCCAAAAGTCTTCTCCCACCCAAATCTGAGTTTCCAGTCAAAATATATGGCCATTTGAATATTTGGATTACGGGCGTGTAATATTTAAAAAGTCTATCCATACCAGTCCACGTGGCAGCCTCGCTTCTTGGAGATTCAACCCCTACCTTGCACTCCTAAAATTGTGCCAGATTGACACGTGGTGGCTTTCGCAGGCTCCACGGTGTCCCTTTGTATTTTTCCTGAGTCCTTTGCTTAGCGGGCCAAAAGTCTAACCCTGGACACGTGGTGGCTTGGTGCTCATTTGAAAACAACCCCTAGATTTTACCTTTGAAGTTGCGCATGATCGAAACACGTGGAGGCCTCCACTTTCTTTTGGACTTTTCAATGGCTGAATGCACCTCTTTGGACTCTGGGACACGTGGTGGGTTGGCACTCATTTGGAAACCCGTCCCAAATTTTACTTTTGAAAGAGCATCGTGTTGACACTAGCTCCTTCCACTGGCTTGCTTCTACTTTGACTATTCAACCCCGACTCTATCCCTTTTTGGACTCTAGGACATGTGGAAGGCCCACGCTCATTTGAAAACCACTCAAGATTTTACCTTTGAAGGAGCGTCATTAAGACACGTGGCACCTTCCGCCTACACTCTATACTTAGTCATTTTGGGCCCACTCTCCTTTTTGACCTTTGTTGACCATTGGCTACATGGAGGGCTGGCACAAGTTTGAGTCTCCACCCAGGACTCCCATCTTGGAATTGTGTCGTTTGGACACTTGGCACCTTCCACTGATTCAAGACTTTTCAACAGCTGGTGTAACTTTTGGGGCTCTGGATGTGTGGAGGCTTGGCGCTCATTTGAGTCTACCCTTTTGGGCTTAACCTTTGGAGGTGCACCATTTGGACACTTGGCAGCTTCCGCTGTCTCCTCCATACTTAGCCAATTTCGGGCTCATTCTGTAATCATTTCAGAGCTCCAAAAAATTCAAACCTTCATTGTTTCTTTTCCTTTGAGCTTCTGGTTTCTTCCTTTTGTTTACTCTTTCCCCGACCCTATTACTCCATTGTAGAGCCTGCCTGTAACTTGTCTGTTGGATTTGAAGCATGGGCTTGAACGACGGAACCATTTTCTTGAATTTCTTCTTGCACAGGGTTGTTTTATATTTTGTAGGCCCCACCACTCCATTGTAGAGTCCCTCTATTGCCTAATTATAGGATTTGAATGTGATTTCTCTAGTTTCTTCTATGTGGGTCATGGTTGATCCAATTTTACCTAGGGGCAAAATTGGGATAACAATTTGGCGACTCACAGGGGCATCTACTTACTAGATGGAGGGACCAATAGCCTTGAAGCATCCATTGGGCATGGAGTCAAGAATAATAGCCTGATACTGATCCTTTTGCTTTGAAAATCTGATCCTCGAGCCATCTGCGAACCCGCTTGCTCTTAGTGACCCTGAACCTACCCACGCATCCGCACTCTCAATTTTCATAAGAAATCTTGAAACAAGGCTTCTGAGAGTAGAAAATTGTTTTGACCTGGGGCTTTCATCTGTCCTTGAATGGACTATTTTGAAGATGGCTTTAGTTGCTCTCTGCATTTGTTTTATTTTGAAATTTGCAACTATTACAAGCAAACTATGAGTCTTCTACCATGAATAGTGAAGGGCCAGCCTCAGTAGCTTTGGAGCAATATGAACAAAACTTATGTACAAAAACAAAATCATACATGCCTCAAATGAGACATGTAGAGTGTGCATGGGCACTTCTTCTGCTGAAACAAAGTCTACTCCTACTCCTAAACTAACCAAAGAGAAAAGGGGGCTAAACAAAGCCTGCTATAGGAAGGGAGAAGTAGCTTCCCTTTCTCAAGAGGGGCAGCCATGCAAATGATTTGACACTAAATATGGCTACTTGTATGAGTGAAAAACTGACTATAAGCCGGTCCTCCACCCAAATCATCAAGGTATCTACATCAACCAAAAATACCTCCTCAAGCTGATTGGCATTGGACTCCTAGAGGTGTTGATGATGACCCTTGGTACTTTGATGCTTGTCCTCATGCCTTGAAGTAGGCATGACTGGTTTTGGCTTCTCTCCTGGCTCTAATGAAGCCAAGTACCTGATCGGGCATGGTCTGATCCTTTGAATGTGCCCTTTGCTCTCTAAATTTAACTCCAAAAATGGAGTCTTTTGTGGACCTTCTTGGATGGATGGTGTGAGAGAGATGATGACATCTTCTTTCCTTTTCTCTTCCTTCTCTTGTGAAGAACATGGAAGACTCATATCTTCCAACCTTGGTTCCAGAGGACTGTTATGAAGTGCAAGTTGTTGTCCTTGAACACTCTCCTTCATGGCAAGCAGGCTCATATGCTTGGAAGATGGATGGAGGAGGAGAAAATGATGTAATCTCCATGGGCTCTTCTCCATCAAAGCAGTCCTCCAAGTCAGATAGATAATCTATCTCCTTGTTTTCCTATTGCATGTGCTCGACCTCCTCCATGGTGTCCTCTTGATTTGTAACTAGCTCACCATGGTTTCCCTCTTCCTCAAACATGAATTTTGAAAGTTCAAACTCTTCTTCAACATTAGATCTTGAAGGGGATGAAGTGGGAGGAAGAACTGAAGGTTCTTCTATGGCCTACTCTACACTTGGGGCCTCTAAAACTATATGATCCTCCTCCATCATGGGTTCATCAATCAAATCAGGCCCTTGAAATGAAAGAAAAAAATCTTCAATGATGCCTTCTTCATTGAGTGGCTTCAACTCTGATTTGATCTCTCCCAGCTACTCCTCTTCAATGGGACTTGGAGCTGATTGTTCCTCCTCTTTAACTAGTTGTGCAGCTTGGATCAGATCAACATCCTCTTTAGACAAAGTGCCATCATGGACACTACATTCGAGAAAACAGACTGCTGATCTTCTTCTTCTTGTTTTTGTTCTTCTTCTCTTTGCAAAATTAGCCTCAACCACCACTAGTTCTTCAACCCTGACCTCCTCTATTGGCTTGACCATCAAGGGGATATTTGTAAACCCAAATTTAGCATCCCAAATCTTCAAATTGTCTATCATTTCTTCTCTATTGGGCTCCACTTCTTGTTGTTTTCCTTGACTGGATTCTTGAGTCTCTTCCCAACATGGACTTGGGAAAGCAAGAGGAGTGACAGGTTGGGGTTCAACTTTTAATTGTTTGTGGTGGGGAGGGAGGTGGAACTTCTTGTTTCTTTGGAGGGAATGACTGCTTGGGAAAGAAAAGGGGAGAAGAATTGAAATGGGGTGGAAGATCAGGAGATGGAGGAATGAAATCAACACTTGGGGTAGCAAGTGAGGGGCTTGACTCTTGATCATGTTGAAATGGTAAAGTTTGAGAAAGAGAAAATGAAGGATAGGAGCTAGTGATTGACTTACCCATTGACAAGGTTGTCTCGCACTTTGCTCATAAGCCTCAATGTCCTCAATCCACTTTGTGTAAGTTGAGGAACACTTCAACCATGAAGTCAAGCTTCTCCTGAGGGCTGTAATGTCTTGAAAAGGGCCTCCCCATGGACAAGGTGCTCTATAACCAATCTTGAATGCCTTCATTTGTGTTATGGCCCTTGACTGAACCATGCCAGCCTCCATTTTTTGAATCTTCTCCAGCAAACTAGCATTCTCCACATAGTTGTCACCATTGTATGCACCCCTTATTCTTGATAAGCTCTATGGCCAAACTAACTTTGACCCTACTCATATGGGTAAGCATAATGGTCCTGGATCTGATTATAATGCTGATTTGGAGGAGTTGGGAAATGCATTGGAGGTGAACTGCATTGCTGCTATAAGTGTGAGTTCCAAGAAGGAAATGAAGCCATGATTGCACAACTTCATGGAATGGGAGAAAATGAAAGAGATGGAAGAAGAAAATGGATGAAAATGGGTGGAAATGGATGGAAAAGGTATGCAACTTCAGAGATAGGGTTGTTGACTAGATAGAGTTACTAGATGTGCTTGCATGTGCCTCAAAAGGCTGAATCTCAACAGAACACACCAACCTGCTAAGATGAAGTGGTAAGGTGCTTCAGACCTGTCCCACCGGGTCATGCCAAAACTATTAGTGCAGAATCACAACACCCCCAAATGGCCCGGGTGTGAAGTGGGGCATTTGGTGATTTCACAACATGGGACCATCTCTCAAGCTATGGGACATTGTAAAACTTGAGATGGACCTCCGGAGAGAAAGCCGGTTCTTGCTTCCTAATCTACCTACCACAAGCTACTCCAGTGCAGGAAGAATCTAACTAACCTAATCTAACCATTCCAAGGGGACAGGAGAAAGAGAGAGAGGGGTGAAAGAGCCTACACTAAGTGGTGATACACCAAAAAGGAAGTGGATGATCACAGACCCAACTTCCTAAAGTGAAGAGAGGTGAGTAGAGGAGAGGGTGGACAAAATGCACCACACATTCAGAGATAGATTTCACATAGAAAACCACTTCAAAACCCATTAAACACAACTCCCAGGACCTATAACAAACATCAGAATATGCACAATATACCCTGCAATGATGAGAGGTAAGAAAAGACAACAAAATAAGCCAAGGATGGACAGATGCATCACGAAACAGATTCTATTGCTCCAAAATGTTACACTGGTACATCGTCAGTGGGCAAGAGGAAAGAAATACCATTACAGAGCCATGGGAGGAGGCTTAGACTCCACATTCTACCCTAAGGAAGAAAGAGAGAGGGGTTAGGAGAGAAAAAATGACCAACCCTTCGAATATGCCCCTCCTTTACAATATATAGGAAGAATAAGAGAGAGAGGAGGGAAAATTTTGAATCCTACTCAACCACCTTCGCAACACATTAAATCCTGCTCTAAAAGCTCAACCACCACCCCTTAATGCCTACTTTAGATCTGCCCACAATATGTCAAGTCTACCTCAATTACTTGTTTGGCGTGTTGAAGGAGGAAGAATGGTGGATCAGATCAAATCCGATCTAGTTGTTGGAGCAACAGATTTTGTATTAATGGCCTAGGAGATGTTTTCTTATTTTTCACCCACCAGATCATGCTAAAGATAATATTTTATGTTTCATGGCATGTAGAGGGTGTCGAGACATTTCCAAAAGTCTTCTCCTACCCAAATATGAGTTTCCAATCAAAAGATATGGCCATTTGAATATTTAGGTCGTGGGCGCACAATATTTAAAAATTCTATCCATACTGGGTCCATGTGGCGCCTCACACTTCTTGAAGATTCAGCCCCACCTTTGCACTCCTAAATTGTGCCAGATTGACATGTGGTGGCTTCTATAGGCTCCATAGTGTCCCTTTGTATTTTTCCTGAGTCCTTTGCTTGGCGGAGCCAAAAGTCTTACCCTAGACATGTGGTGGCTTGGCACTCATTTAAAAACAACCCCTAGATTTTACCTTTGAAGTTGTGTGGTTGAAACACATGGAGGCCTCCACTTTCTTTTGGACTTTTCAATGGTTGACTGCACCTCTTTGGACTCTGGGACACGTGGCGGGTTGGCACTCGTTTGGAAACCCATCCTAAATTTTACTTTTTGAAGAGCACCGTGTTGACACCTAGCTCCTTCCACGGCCTACTTCTACTTTGACTATTCAACCCCGACTCTATCCCTTTTTGGACTCTGGGACACGTGGAAGGCCCACACTCATTTGAAAACCCACTCAGATTTTACCTTTGAAGGAGTGTCGTTAAGACACGTGGTGCCTTCCACCTGCACTCTATACTTAGTCATTTTGGGCCCGCTCTCCTTTTTGACCTTTGTTTGACCATTGGCTATGAGAGGGCTAGCACAAGTTTGAGTCTCCACCAGGACTCCCATCTTGGAATTGTGTTGTTTGGACACTTGGCACCTTTTGCTAAGTCAAGACTTTTCAATGGCTGGTGCAACTTTTGGGGCTCTAGACATGTGGAGGCTTGGTGCTCATTTGTGTCTGCCCTTTTGGGATTAAACTTTGGAGGTGCGCCATTTGAACACTTGGCAGCTTTTGTTGTCTCCTCCATACTTAGCCAATTTCGGGGCTCCTTCTGAATCATTTGTAGAGCCCAAAAACTTTGAACCTTTGTAGTTTCTTTTCCTTTGAGCTTTTGGTTTCTTCCTTCTGTTTACTCTTTCCCCAACCATGTTACTCCATTGTAGAGCCTGCATGTAACTTGTCTATTGGATTTGAAGCACGAGGCTCAAACAACGAACCATTTTCTTGAATTTCTTCTTACACAGGGTCGTGGTTGATCCAATTTTACCCGGGGAAAAATTGGGATAACAATAGATTCACAACATGTATCACGCTTACTACTATATTTAGGCAACAAAGTTTAGATATGCCCAAATATATTTTCGGTAGCTACTACTAAATATCGAGATGGAATCCCTTTCCTCCAAGAATGGAAAAGACTTATCCAATGATCAGACTCCCAAATATCTAGCACTAACATTGCACCTTTCCTTCTAGCTCCACATTTGTTTGCAACAAATGACCTTGTCGAACAACACAACCTCAACATGCTAAAATCCCTCAATGCTCCAATCGCATACTCCAATGCTAAGCAGACCAAGCTCAACTATTTAGAGGAACATGATGAAGAGAAACTGGAACCAATTATTCTCCTCTGTAAACAACAAAAGGTTATGCTCACCACAAATTTGTGGGTTGAATCTAGCCTTGTGAATGGATCCATTGGCACCATCATTGACATTTTCTACACCCCGTCTTCATCCCCTCCAAGTCTTCCACTTTTTTGTAATCAACTTTAAAAAATACAATGGCCCTCCTTGGAATCCACATTTCCCCACCCATGTCCCCATACCCCCAATCTCAAGAGGAAACTACAGACAACTTCCTTTAAAAATGGCCTGGGCACTTACAATCCACAAATCTCAAGGCCTTACTTTACATAAAGCAATTGTGGATATAGGTTCTTCAGAATTACTGGGCTTACATTCACCACAATGTCCAGAGTCCCCTCCTTAAAAGACCTACGCATTTCACCCCCTTCTCTTTCAAACGATACTCTAGAATTTCCCTTTCCCGATATCTCCTCAAAAGAAAGGAGGAGGAATCACGAATACAAAATCTTTAGTTCCTCGCTCCATAACATAAACCACTTAGACCCTTTTCCCCTTCCTCCCACGATATTCATTCACAGTTTCGTTCCCCATTCCTCTTCTTCTACTCTAATGCACATAAGTATTCTTTCAAAAAAAAAATCATGACAATTACAAAATTAAAAAAATACACAATAAATTACATCATGCTTTTCTTCACATTTTTGCAATAATGACCTTTTAAGTTTTCGTCAAGTTGCATGAGACACTAAAGGCTATGGAGAGGTAACTTGTAAAACCTTATAAAAATGCATTTGTCTACTATTTCATAATTACCCATTTTGTAAAATAACTTTCATACGCAAGTAGGAGCGAGTACAAATGAATATAGGATCGACAATGTACAAACCATGCTACTTTGATTGACAAAGCTAATAGTTAAACAATGTAAATTGAAAAAAAGGCAATGTATCTTTTACTTCATGGATTTTATAACTATAGGGTTTTAAATATAGTGCTTCTTGTTTAGATATTTTGAACCATCACTTAACAGATATTCATTTTGGTTCATTCATACACTCATTTATTCATCATGCTCACTAATCAACCCAAAATCCATCTACATACAATTACTACTACATTTCCTACCTACGTTGTGTTCCACTCCCCATGTAAATATAGCCCACATTATGGAACAAAAACCCTTGGATCCCTTAGGACATCCACATTGCGCACTCCATCGCATGATTGCTAGTTATAAATATCTTTTCATGGAATGTACAAAGTCTCACCAACCCTCCTCACAAGTATTTGGTGCATGATATTTGACTATAATTTTTTGATTTGTGTTCATGAGAAATAAAGGTAACATTTTTTTCTTATGACTAGATAAATAACATTATTTAATTTATTACCTTTTATGATTAGTAACCATGATCATAGTTAAAGGGGATTAGTTATGTTAATTTCTCCAAAATGACATTTGCATTATGTTTATCATGGATGCAGTCCCATTAACTAGATCCTTAAGATTTTATTGAACATTACAAAAGCACTCCCTCGTCATTAACCACAGTCTTAACTAAGGGGGAGTAGTTATATCCATTTCTCCAAAATCACGATTTCATTATATTTATGATGGATATAGTCCCACTAACTAGATTCTTAATGTTTTATTAAATACTAAAAAAACATTCCTCGTCATTATTAACATATATGTCTCCATGGTGGAAAAAATTGTATCTTTTGCAATGGCTTGTTGAAAATATTCCGGATGAGCATTGGATTGTTTGTGAAAACTTCAATATTATCTCAAGATGATGACTTATAAACAAGGTCACCTCACAAATAGATTGATAGACATAAACAAAGAGGCACAATATTATATATGAAACAAATTGGTATTTTATGACACAAATTTATCATATCGCCATGAATCTATGTTTGCTTCCTGTGGTCTAATATTCTACTTGGGTTCTACATATTTTTAAACAAATTTGACTAGGGAATGATATATCCTTAATTGAACTCATCATTTTCCATTTTTCTTATTATAAGTGTAATATCTATATGTGTTTTCATTTTGACTGACCTCTTCCCAATCTAATTCCACACTGAATTCTTCCCAATCTAATTCCATATTGAATGGAATTTCTAATATGCATAGTTGAATAAACTAATTTTTAAAAAGGTAATAGGGCCCTCACCCTTAGCTTAATGAGTACTATAAGATTTTGCAAAAATAAATATCAATACACAATGGGGTGGCTCAATACAACAAGAAAATAGAAGATAAATATGCCAATGCAATCTACAATTAGAGAGAGAAAATAAAAGATGCACGTGCCTATCCCAGATACATGAGAAATTAATTAAAAAAACATAGGTCAATGAAAATGGATAGTAAGAGTGCTTTTATGAGATTCTAATCCACATTCTAATCCTATGGTTTCCATCAATATTTAGTTGAGAATTTTGATAGAGGAGATAAAGATTGACCTTGCATATTTCATGCCACGTTAAGAATATATTTTATGTCATTGAAAAGTGACATGGATATCCCGTGAGAAACTCTTCTATAGATTTCCTAGTCATGTACGAGATGAGATTTAGTTACATCCTTGTCTTCACGAAGTATACCCAGGGTTAAATTTGACGGCCACCTATGCCTGTCACACAAATTTTAGGTGACGGTAATTTTTAAATATTGCCCTTCAAAAATATAAAATAATGTTATTTTTACACTCTTAATCAAATATATTTAAAAATATTTTATACATATTTAATTATTTTTAATATATATTAGCATAGTTTATATATAAATCTATAGAAAAAATTACGGTCATACTTAAAATATACAAGTCACATGTGACGGTTATGTCAAATATTTGCAAGTATTTTATGGCTAAAATCATGAAAAACGTCTAAACGGCCGTCAAATTTAACGCTTTGAGTATACCCAATCTTCAAAGCTAGACCATCGTTGAATTTAAGGTCACGTGGCTCTCTTTTTAGGATTTTTAGGTATTGGAGATGCCAATTCTGTTTTGAGTTTCTTTTCTTTTTAATAATGTCTATTTCTTCATGCACATATTCAATTTAATTTGAAACTTTAGGAAACATCATGTAGAACAATACCTTTAATTAATCTACACCTGAAAATAAACTCTTTAGTATAAACAAAAATGAACATAGCTAACAATTACAAACACAAATTCAGTAATAGATGTGTTGCATGAAGAACAAAAAACAAATGAAAAAATAACTCAACCGATAACTAGTTTTCATTGCATATTAAACTAAATAAATATTATCTTGGATCTTGACACATAATAATGGTAATGACGTATGAACTGTCTAAATGTGAATAGTTTATTGTCAATGGTGTTCATTTCAATGTCTTTATCAATTTAATCCCTGTATTGATTGAGCTTGACTTTAAAAACGTGTATCAATAAATGCAAGGCATGTATTTCTTGTAATTGACTAGATTATACTTTTAAAATGTGTACCATATGACTTATTTTTTTAGGGATTAGTGTTAAGTGGGTGCATTTTAATATTTAATTTAATATAAGTCATGTACTTATTCATGTAATTGATCGGACTAGACTTGATAATATGTATGGTGTCTCAAAATTTTAGGGGTTAGGTTGTAGTTTAATGTAACAATTAATTTGAGTGATTTACTTCATCTTGTAATTGATCGGAATATAATTGAAATATATGTATAATAAGAATAATTTGTTAATGGTTTATTTTAAAGTGTGTTCATTCTTTATATCAATAAGTTCAAGTGATGTATTTTGTGCATAATAAAAGTTGGAAATATTGAATCAAATCAAATAAATAAATTATAAATGTGATCAAACACATCAAATTCTATCACATATTTCAGATCGGGATATCAAAGTAGAGGTCCTCATGAGATGCTAAAGATGCATGTGCCCCAACATATGTTCCATTGTGCATGATCGGTCGAGTAGTTATTCCTTTCCTTGTTGAGTGGAGAAGGGGATTCGGGGATAAAGGGATTATGGATCAAAGAAGCACAATGTCTGACTATTCTCATGAATTTCTCATCATTGTTAATATTTGAGGGTAGGGATGTTTTTATAGGGTTTCACATTGGGATTAGTGAGGAGAGGTTAATTAATTTGATTTAGGGATACTCTAGCGAGTAGTGCTTGAATAATACATGGATAATTTAGGCACTTTGAAAGTGGGGAATAATCAACAAATGAACCTATTATTTTATTAAATAATGTGGACACGAAAGATAACATGGAATTTACTCATAATATTTAATTCGATGGTGGGGGCTATGAAGGATAAATCATAATATTTAGTTTCATTGTGGGGGACATGGAGGATAAATCACAATATTTAATTTGATGGTGGACTAATGGAGGATTGATGTGATGGGTGATGTGGAGGATTTGATTAAGTGATAACACTAATTAATTAGTTGATTATAACAAATTAACTAAATGTTAATCATTCATGGGGTTTTATGGTATTTTGATGGGATGAGGATTTAATTGATTAATAGCGTGGATACATATTTATTCCTGTAATTGATTAGGCTACACCTAAATAATATGTAGAAAATGAATCATTTTTGTAGGGGTTAGTGTTAAGCATGCCCGTATATGTATATATACATATACATACATATACATACATACATATGTATACATATATATATATATATATATATATATATATATATACATATGCATACATATATATACATACATATACATACATATATATATATATATATATATATATATATATATATATATATATATATGCATACATATATATACATATATATATACATATATATATACATATATATATATATACATACACATATACATATATACATATATACATACACATATACATATACATATATGCATATGTATATGTAGATATATATCTATGTGTATATGTATATGTAGATATATATCTATGTGTATATGTATATGTAGATATATATGTATATGCATATGTATATGTAGATATATATATATATATATATATATATATATATATATATATATATATATATGTATGTATGTATGTATACATATATCTATATCTATATATATACATGTATATGTATATACATATACATATGTATATACATATATACATACATACATACATACATATATGTATGTATGTATATATATATGTATATATATATATATATATATATATATATATATATATATATATATATATATATATATATATATATATATGTATATGTATGTATGTATGTATGTATGTATGTGTGTGTGTGTGTGTGTGTGTGTGTGTGTGTGTGTGTGTGTGTGTGTGTGTGTGTATACATATAGATGTATATATATACACACACACACACACACACACATCCATCTATATATATACATATATGTATGTATATATGTATATGTAGATATATGTATGTATGTATGTATGTATGTATGTATGTATATATCTACATACATACATACATCTACATATATCTATCTCTCTATCTATCTATCTATCTATATTCAACTCGTGTGTCTTCAAATAATTGATTGAAACAAACTTAAAAATATGTACAATGTGACTTAATAGTCTAGTGACTAGTGTACATTGTGTTCATTTAATTGTATCAATTAATTAAGTGATGTGTTTCTTTGTACAACTAATTAAAATAGAATTAAAAAAATGTATGACATGATTCAATTATTTATAGTCCATACTACTAACTATGTTCATTATAATGCATACACTCACACACAACCTACACTTCCTCTAAAAATTGATTGGATTTGAATTTAAAAATATGTATTATAGATCTCTATGGTTTAGGTATTAGTGCTAAGCATGTTTATTCCAATGTTACATCCACTACAACATTTGGACCATTTCATGTTGTATGGACTTAAAGTCATGGTTAAGTCACTATAAAGTCTCACGTGTAAGTGTTTTCATCCCAAAATCATATTTAAAGTCACAACTTGTATCTAACTTTACATTGTGTCATTCTCGTGAGTTTATTATCCTCTAATGTTATGTGATGTATTTGGAGATGTTTGGATGGCATTAAATGTTACTTAATTACCAAATTTGATGCCCATCTTCAAGGGTTGATAATTTGGTGTTTTTAACTACATATTTGTTCCCAACTTTATAATTTCTTATTTTCTCGACTTAAGGGCATCTCTATTAAAGTCATAAATTAAGTCTTATTTTAGTGTCCTTAACTACATATTCGTTCCCAACTTTAAAATGTCATATGTTGGCACTACCCTCTAGATATGCGACCCTAGCACTCAATGTTGATAATTTGGTGTTTTTAACTACATATTTGTTCCCAAATTTATAATTTCTTATTTTCTAACTTAAGGGAATCTCTATTAAAGTCATAAATTAAGTCTTATTTTAGTGTCCTTGACTACATATTCGTTCCCAACTTTAAAATGTCATATGTTGGCACTACCCTCTAGATATGCGACCCTAGCACTTAATGTAGACCCTTTATATCTATTTATCATATGCCGGTTCATGTGTCTCATATTAATTTCCTCGATACCCTTGTAGAATGGAATACTTTGGAATCCAAGCCATGAAGACACATTCTTAGGCCACCATACATCTTTGGAGGACCTAACATGAATCCTACATACCTCTTGATTGAGAACATCTCGTTAAAAGCATCCATCTTCCATCTTGATCTCATTCCAAATAAAAAAATCAAATAAAACCCTAATAATATGTCTTCACGTACACCATCACTTAGGGATGATCTTGTCGATTTAGTCACATCTAATTTCAAACACATTTAGGCCCTATGCAAACCCCCATGCATAGATGGTTTTTTTGTTTCTGTTCCTACATTTTCCAAAAGCCTTTAGCCCCTCTTCAATGTTTTGACATGGAATTTTTTTATTCCTATGAGTTTGTCTTATAACGCCATTGGTCTTTCTACAAGAATTCAAAAGGGCCTATTGTGACATAAACACAGAATTCCATAACCTGTTTTCACTTTAAAATTAAAAAAATTTCACCTCTCGAGGATATTCTTGGCATAATCGAATCCTCAGAAACTTCTCCATGGGATATTCCTTTGTGCCTACATCTCCTCTTCATGCTCTTAAATTCTCTAGTTCTCATCCTACAAACACTAACCTTCCTAGTCACCCCAATCTCACTCGTGAAACTCTGTTATCCTAATCATGTCCTCCGAATAGTCAAAGTAGGGTCATTTAGTATAATATAATGAGGTTGAGGTTGAAAAAAAAAAGATCACAGATCAATAATTAAGAATATCAATAACAATGAGTATTTTACTCTTGATAAGGATGGGGTTTTTCGAAAGATATTTACTTGATTCCATGAAAGTGACCATGCCCTGTCATAAGCGGAATACCCTATCATGATTAGACTCATCACTATAAGAATAATCTAGATGAATCTCCCAAAACCCTCAATAATGAACATGAAAATAAAAATCAAACACCTATAAACAAATTTTATTCTTCTTATATTGATCCCAACATGGTAATTTTCAAGCTCCTAGATAAGATGACATTATCCCAAGCTACCACTAAAAATAGCATGATTCAAACAAAAATCAAATTTTGTGGAAAAAATCTCAAAATGTGGTGCCTTGCACACCTTCTTACACCCCCTTCATTAGTGGATGTACATTATTACTCCTCCACCAATCCAGAGTAAGATGTTGTAAACTGTCCAAAATGAGCCTTTACCTCCATATATTTTTGTCATGGACTTAGGAGAGACTTTCCTTTCCATCTCTTATGATGGCTCTATGGATCAAGCGCTCTATCTTAAAACCTTTGGTAACCTCTACAAAGAATGGATTCAAACAAACACTTATGCAACCACTAAACTTCTAGAAAAGAATTTCATAGGTGAGGCATTAGAATGGTATAACCAAATTCCTCCCAACTCGATAGTTTATTTAGAAGGCTTAGTCAAGGATCTCATCTCCTAGTCTCAACAACAATATCTTCTCAAAAACACTTTATAAATATTCATAAAAATTAAGTAAGGGACTCACAAATCTATTCATGGTTTCATTAAGAAATGGAAACCACTTTCCATCAAGATAATCATAATCTTGAGAATCAAATTGTAGGCAAAATATTTCTTAAATCCCTTATACCTACTCTCTAAAATAAAGTTAGTTCCTTAGCTACCAAAAAATTGGAGGAGGTGGTTCTGGTTGTGAACTTGGTAATCGTAGAAGGGCGATGGAAGTGAAAAATGTGAACCCAACAAAGAATGGAGATATCGGTTTCAGGTCGAGTGGGGAAATGGTTCCATGACTAGAAAATCTTTGAAAAAGCTTGGAGGATCCACCTATTGTTCCACTTCACTGGGGTCAAGCAGAAGACATCAAGGAGGCTGTGAAAAGGAGAAGGAGAGGTGCCCTTCTAACCCTAATCCAAACTCATATAGATCAGCTAGGAATGCATATGTGTCGAGGTGGAAAGGAAAATATTTAAGATGCACGAGAAAAGCTAGGGAAGATGTTTGCTTCTTCTAGGCCAGCCTCCTTTTTAGTGTAAAATCATAGCACCCTTGAATGTCTGCAACCTATTGGGTTGAGAATCTTAGTGTGATAGCATAACATGGAGCATCTCTCAAAGTGTGGGACTTTGAAATCGAGTGAACTCTCGAGATGAAGGTTGGTGCCTATTTATCTCATTCAGTGCACACAAATAAATTACAAAGGATCTACTCTAAACCTACTCTATCTTACCAAGGGGATAGGGTTGAGAAGATGTGAAATAAATAAACCTAAGCTAATAAGGTGATGCACCAAAGGAATGTTAAACACCCGTTTTGCAATTTAACACAGACCATAGAAATGCAATACAACCACCATGCACAGATAACCAAACTACAATGAGAGATCAAAAGACAACAATGAACACATGAGAGGGTTGAGAATCATCCATAGACATATATTATTGCTCCAAAGTTGATACAATACATTACAGTAGCCAAGAGGCAAAACTTTGTATTACAACTTGAATGGGAGGTTAGGACTCCATGAACTCATCTGTAGACTAGAGGAGAAGGGAGGGTGCAAAACAGAAATGTCCAACCCTTTACAATGATCCCAACTCCTTCTTTTATAGATGCAGCAAAGAGGAAGAAGAAAAGAGGTGGGAAAATTGATTTGAAGCTTAGCTACCAGCCATCAATGCCCCTGTAAATCCACCCACAACTGTTGAGTCTGCCGATCTATGTTTGTTTGGTGTGTTGAAGAAGGGAGAACGACAGATCGAATCAAATCTAATCTGGTTGTTGGGGACAATCGGATTGCATATTAATGGCATGAAGACGTTTCCCTATTTTTCACCCACCAAACCTCCTTGAAATTAAAGTTTTAGGTTTCCATGGTGTAGACAAGGTTGAGACCTTTCCAAGGGTGCCAAATTTTTTGGAGTTTGGGCACTGGATCCAAAGATATGTTCACTTGAATATTTGATTTGGGTCCATACAAAAATGGTGAAAACCAGTTAGCTGCGCCTTTTTGGCACGAAAAATACAAAATGTAAAAAAATGCCACACAACCTCGAAATTCATTTTGTCAAAAACCATCTTCGTGCCTACCAGTCTGCATTTTCCATTTGGGTGAAAAGTCATCCCCAGTGCCCACCAGTCCGCATGTGATTTAGGATTGACATGTCGTTCCTTGGGCATCAACGGAGGTGCAGCTCATTTTTATACTTTACGCCTTTCGAGCCAAAAATTTTGAATTGCCTCTGACGACCCGCCTTCCACCTTGAATTTTCAACATGGCCATGTGGTGAGCCGACGTGTGTTTGGGGATTGCTTTTAGATTTTTACTTTAAAGATGTGCCAAGTTGACACATGGCACCTTCCCCCGAGTCTGCGATACTTAGCCAATTTGGGATGATGCCATTTTTAAAGCCCTAGACATGTAGAAGCCTCGTGCTCATTTGAGTCTTTGCTTTGGGCCCCCCCTTGAATGTGCACCGAGACACTTGGCATCCTCCGTGGCTCTCTTAGGATTTTCAACAATGGCCATCTAGTGCAAATTTTGGGGCTCTGGACACGTGGAGGCTTGGTGCTTATGTGAGTCTCCACTTTTTGATATAATTTTGGAGATATATCGATGAGGCATGTGAAAGCTTCCGCCCTCTCCTCCATACTTAGCTAATTTGGGCTCGGTCTGAATCATTTATGAAGCTCAAGACTTTGACCCTTTCCTCATTTCTCTCCTGAGAGCCTCTGGTTTCTTTGACACTTTTTTCCTCCTTAGGTGACCTTGCTCATCCATTTTTAGAGCCCGCTTGCAACTTGATCATTAGATTTGAAATGTGGGCTCATGCGGCCAGATGACCTTTAGATTTTTTCTGTGTAGGGTTGTGTTTGGTCATTTTTCCCAAGGGAAAAATTGAGATAACAATTTGGTGACTCATGGGGACATCTACCTGCTAGATGAAGAGATTAACTTCCTTGTTGTATCCATTGGGAATGGATTCATGGGTGGTGGCCTTATACTAGTCCATCCTCCTTGAAGCTCGAATCTGAAATTTACACTTGCAACTGAAACATGCTCCATTGTTTTGGAAATGGACTCTTCGAGACCCAATTTTAGTTGCTCTATATTTTTTCTATTTTAAAATAAGAAACTTTTACGGTAACTATGGGTCTCCCTATTATAAATATTGAAGGGCTTGATGCATTCACTGGATACGCATTAAACTATAAAATGATGTAAACCTAGAGCAAAAAAACCTATGCCAGAGCACTTAGGGAAATAAAACCTACGCTACAACAAAACAATGTGCATACACACTTAGAGAAATTGAAAACCTAGGCTAATATTTATAGGGGTGAGGAATTTTTCCTTTCGATGCATGATGTTTGAGGTAGATCCCATTGACTGGAATATGAAATTCTTTGTCATCCAGGTTTAGCCACTAGAAGGCATTTTTACTTTTTCACCTTGTGATCATGTAAGGGTCACTCTAAATGGCATCAAATTTGGAATGCTTTCTGGTTTTTCCCGATCTGCATCCCACTTTAGAACTAAGTCCCCCTCTTAAAAGGTCCTTGTTCTTGCTTTCTTATCAAAAATCTTCTTGATTAATGCTTCATCTTTCTCCATGGTGAGCATTGCATGCTTTCTTGCTTCTCCAAATTCCATTAGCTCTGCATACCTAATTTCCATAGGTTAAAACTCGACTAGCTCCAAATGTTTCATGAACTCCAGTGCCGGAAACTCCAATGATATGGGAAATACTGCCTCTTTTCCATATACAAGCTTGTATGGTGAGCTACCTGTGGACCTTTTGGATGTGACCCTATCGGCCCATAGAGCTGATTTGAGCTTTGTATGCCAAGTTCTCTGATTTTCATCAAGATTCCTTCTGATAATCCTTAATAGGTTCTTGTTTGTGGACTCTGCTTGGCCATTACCTTGAGGGTAATAGTTTGATGAAGTGCTGAGGTATACACCATTCTTGACAGGCCATTCAGTGATCCTTGTGCCAAGGAAAGCCAATGCATTATTTGATATAATAGTGGCAGGGACTCCAAACCTGGTGGCTATTCTGTCATAGAAATCCAAGATGTTGGGTTCATTAGCCTCCTTAAGAGCCACTGCTTCATTCCACTTGGTGAAATAGTCTATCGTTGTAAGTATCCACTTGTGACCCTAGCTTGAATTTGAGTTGATTACCCCAATGAAGTATAATCCCCATTGCATGAATGGCTGATCCATTGAAATTGGACGAAGGGGTAGGGCTACTAACTTCTCCTTCCCTGTGAAGAATGCACACTTTTTGCACTTCTTGATCCATGAGTAGCAATCCCTAAACACTGTAGGCCAATAATAACCAAATTTCATGATTTTGAGAGTTTTTACTCAAGGAGAAAAGTGACCTCCTGCTTCTCCATCATGGAACTCATGCAATACCCTTTCAATTTTTGCTTGTCCCAATGCACCTCAATAGGACACTATTGATATCCTTCTTGAACAAAACACCATCGATAAGTACATATGGGATGGCTTGTAGTCTGAAGTATCTCCTTTTTGCTTTGTTCCATTTTGGAGGGTACATACATGTTTGGAGATAATACACCAAGGCTCGGGTCCACATGGAACAGTGCATTATTAGTGGATGCTCTTGATTATTCTGTAGTAACAAGACAACCTCTTCTTCATCCACTGACTCAGCTTGTTTCTTGGAAGAGAGCTTCTCACACAGACCCTTGCCATGAACCATTTTGGTCACTTTGATCTCAATGTCATAGTCCATTACCCGAGTGATCCAACTGCTCTCTTCTCATTCAAGTCCTTATTCAGAGAAAATCTTTAACTCTAGCATGAGATACTAGCGAGTTGAATCTTCAAGATCCTAATGATAACAAGGACATGCTTCTCAATGAAAGAGTACTTTACCTCGTAATCCTCCAAGATCTAACTGAAGAAGGCTATGGGTTGTTTCGAACCTTCCTCGTTATGTGGAACCAAGATAGCCAAGACTATGTCTCGACCCTCCAAAAGCATATAACATGAATTCCTTTGAAAATTATGGGTTAACAACGATTGGGGCTGTGATATTGCAAGCTTGATGGCATCAAAACTCTCTTTTCCCTCTGTTGTCCATTTAAATGCAAGACTCTTCTTTACCATCATTGTTAAAGGATTCACAAGAGTGGCAAAATCAAGCACAAACCTGCGAAAAAGTTTATTCTCCCCAAGAAGCTTTGGAGAGAATTTTTGTGTTATGGCAATGGAAGTGTTCGGATGGCTTCAACCCTTTCAGAGTCAATTGTTAACCCTTCTCTTGAGACAATGTGGCCCAACAATTTTCCCTCATGTGCTAAGAATACACACTTCTTTGGGTTTAATGACACTCTGAACCTTATACACCTTTGAAATACCTGTCTAAGGTGGAAGATATGGTCTGCAAAATTCTTTGAGAAGACAATGATATCATCTAGATACACCATAACTATATTGTTGATCAAGCCTCTAAATGCCATGTCCAAAGCTCACTGAAATGTTGCTCTAGCATTTGACCATCCAAATGGAAACTTCTTATAAGCATATGTACCCCATATGGTGGTGAAGGTTATCTTAAATTGATCTTCCTCTTTCACCATTATCTAATTATATCCTGAGTATCCATCTAGCAATGAAAACCTCTTAGAGCTAGCTACAACCTATATTATTTGTTTCATTGATGGAAGTGGGTAATGATCCTTGAGTGATGCTCTTTTCAGATCACAAAATTCTACACACAATCTGATTTCCCCACTTCTTTTCCTCATAGGCACCAAGTTTGCAACCCAACTTGAATGCTTGATATGGAAAATGATGCTAGCCTCAATTATCTTGTTCAACTCTTTTCTCATGAGAGGCTCAATGTGAGGGTTTATTGGCCTTTCTTTTTATGCGAAAGGCTTAGATTATGGATCCACTTGATAGCATGATGTGATAACTTTGGGTTGAAACCTCTTAAATATTTGTAAGTCTAGGAAAAGACATTTGGGAATTCTTGACAAAGTTAAATGAATTCAGATTTTTCTTGTTGGGTACTTACCTTGCCAATTCACAACGTTTTGCCTTCTTCTATGGAAATGGGCTCTGAATCTTCACCCTTTACTTGGATATTTGCTTTCTCCTTCGGAATTGATCATTTGGGTTGAAGATTGACTCCAAATTTACAAGACCCTTTGGTAATTTGTTGGTTCTCAACTTTGCACCACTTGGTCACCATAATGCTATTCTAACTTGGTTTACGGCGGAGAGAACTCAACTTATTCTTGTAGAAAGTTGACAATTTTTTGATCATTCTTGAAGACCTGCCAACTTGTGTTATTATCGGGACAAGCTGGTCTCACAACCACCTTGATATGAGGCCAAGACTTATCACTTTTGATACTCTCTAATACATCAAATGTTTCCCCAATCGTTGCTAGTCTATCTCTTGCTTCATTCTTCTTCCTTGGGATGGAATTTATGTCGAATGCTTTGAAATCTTCAATGAGATCCCATACCTGTTCTTGTAATTTTTAAGAGATCATTCTTGATTGCATTTTGTCCTCGGGCTTGATTCGCAACTAGATCACTATTGCACAAACACTTATAGATTATGCGATCCATGGATCAAGGCCTCATACTTTGATTTGTTGTTTGAGTAAACAAATTAGAAATAGAAGGTTGAGTAGTATTTTGTACCTTGAGGTGACACAACCATAGCTCCTCCTTTGGTTCCTTGTCTACTCCTTCACCATCAAAGAATAACCGCCATACCTCATTATCATCCTTGTGGTCGGCTTAGTGACATTAGGAAGAGGATGATTCTCCTCATGCAAATAGTAGAATCCTAGCTCATATTCCTCCATTTTCTTGTAAGGGTCAAAAGCATGTCTTTTGATCACCCATTCATTGAGATTCAAGTTTGGAATGCACCCAACCTCGGTATCTCGCCTCACAAGTGCTTGGGAGGTCTTCACGATCAAAATCTGAATAGTTCACATTGATTGGGCTAGGTACATGAGGCTCAATATGCCAATCATAAGTGGGCTCAGGTTTTGATTGTAGCCTTGGTTCCATACCTAGTTCTAAAAAGCATGTATGACCAATAAATAGATAAATAGCCTCTAATTTTAATAGTGAATTCTCTTGAAAAACACAATACAAAATGTTGTGGCAAATCTATGACTGATACGTTTTGCAATACAATCACATTGGGGTATGCATGCAGTGTGAGGCTCAAATCCTTTATGACTCCAACCGTTGTTCTTATTGTTCCATCCAATTGCACTGAGCCCTTGGAGATGACCTTGTATTGAAGACCCAACTGATCAGCTATTTTCTTCAGCATGATTGAACTACTCACTCCCGAATCTATCATGCAATTATGTACCAATTTGTCCCCAATGATTAATGAAACATAGAATGGAGGGGGTTTCAAATTCTTACCTTGTTGTCCTCCATGGTTTCCTCCAGCCGAGCTGCATTTGCATTGGCAAGCACTTTCTCTTATTGATTGGGGGGCTGATTTGAGGCTAACCAATTGGCCATGGTAGCCTACAACAGATATCTCTATCTTGGGATAGCCAATGACTCGCATATTGAAATATTCACATTTGTTCAATGATGTTAAATGGGGATGAACTATCTTTTTGCTGCCCCTTCCCTGGTACATTTTTATTTTACACATCGGTCATTACAACCGGTGTCTGAGTGGGTCTGGAAGGTGGCTTGGGATGACTATGCATATTGAGAGTTGCACTTTAAGTGCCAATACCTTGTGGAATAATTGAGGTTTGAAGATTACCCGAGTTTGATAACCGTCCCTTTCCAATATTCCTTTTCTTGGACCATGTATTAGTAGCTACATTTTGAGAAGGTGTTTGATTCATCCCATAAAAATATTCATCTGCTGCCAATTTTCAAGCATGGTCTCACTTGGAGGTGCCTCTTTTTGGGTTTCTTGCTACTGATTTTCTTCTTGACTAGACTCTTGGGACACACTAATGGTTGGTAACATCAAGGCTGGGTCGGTGCACCATTGAAACACATCGACCGGTGGGGTTGATTGCATGGGAAACACCAGTCATATTCCTATGCCATATTGTTTTGTGTTGGAACCAAGGCCCCCGATGTTGAACTTTGTGTTTGGATCATATGATTGGAAAGGCCTAGTAGCTTGAGGTTGTCCATAGTTTTGATTTTGATTTACATCCCGATATAGTGGTCTATTTTGCTGATATGAGGTCCTAGCTTGGTACTGGGTTTGAGGCTGATATGGCCTAGAACTCTGAGCTTGTTGCCTTTTGATGGTCACTAGCTGATTTCCTAGGTTATGTAGTTGTTTCATAACCTCTTGTATCTCTTTTGAAGTGCTAGAAGATGAGGTGGAAGCTGCAGTTGAACTCCGATTCCTTGGAATGGGTATGAGAGCTAATGTGGGTGTTTGACTAGTACTTAGAGCTCCTAGTTTTGGATACAGAGGTATAGGTGGCCTAGGAGAAATTTTACCAGTCTGAACTAAACAATTTTCAGCTCTAATGGAAATTTTATTGGATGCAAGTAAGGTTATGCCTCCCATTGATTGAATCATTAAGGAAATATCAAAATTTAAATCTCTAAGAAAGTATAGGAAATCACCTTCATCTGTGGGCCTCACAGCCAATGGAATCCTATCACATGTCCTTTGAAATATGAGGTTGAAATATGTCAACTACTCGTTAGGGGCCCTCTTGATTGTTGTCAGTTTTCCAAAAAGGATAGATTATCTCAATTATCTCCAAATTGATTATGAAGAGCTCTGCATAGATGGTCCCAATTCTAAATAGAGCCTGCTATTAGACTCCTGAACCATTGCAAAGCTTTACCCTTGAGTGAAGAGGATAACAATTTTACTGCAATGTCCATCTTAGTGATCTCATGAATTGCGTAGACATTTGAAATGTCTTGAATGTGATCACTAGGAGAAGTTTGGTTATCTCTAGTGAAATATGGGATGCTCTTTAATGTTGTGACTAGATTTTGTGCATTGAGAGCGATTGGGCTGCCAACCAATGAAATTGACATAGGGGTTGGGTGGTTGTGCCATTATGATTGGCACGAGAACCCTTGTTGATTGAATGAACGACCTATCGAGAAGGAGGTGTTGAAAATATTTTTTTGGTTGGAGACGAAGACCTTTGAGCTCTTCTCCCCTTCTCCCTCTTTCTAGGAACAAGTGCGAGATAGAAAAACAATCCTTCTTCTCTAGTTATTGATCTAGTTTGGATTCTTCTCATGAATCTACCAAGTCTAGGCTCTTTGAGACCAAGGAATATGATAATTTTGGATTCGCCAGATGTCCAATTTTAGAGCTTCTTAAAAGCTAAAACTTACAACAAATGCACACCAATATTTCGTAATAAAGATGGAGACTTCTTGGTCCCACCGGTGTGCCAAAACTGTTAGTGCAAAATCACAACACCCCTAAATGTCTGCAACCTATTGGGTTGAGACTCTCAGTGTGATAGCATAACATGGAGCATCTCTCAAAGTGTGGGACTTTGAAATCGAGAGAGCTCTCCTGGATGAAGGCCAGTTCCTATTCCTCTGTTCAGATGCACACAAATAAATTGCAGAGGATATACTCTAAACCTACTCTATCTTACCAAGGGGACAGGTTGAAAAGATGCGAAAGAAATAAACCTAAGCTAACAAGGTGATGCACCAAAGGAATGTTAAACACCTATTTTGTAATTTAACACAGACCATAGAAATGCAATACAACCACCATGCACAGATAACCAAACTACAATAAGAGATCAGAAGACAACAATGAACACATGAGAGGGTTGAGTATCATCCATAGACATATATTATTACCCCAAAGGTGATACAACATTAAAGTAGTCAAGAGGAAATTTTTTTATTACAACTTGAATGGGAGGTTTGGACTCCATGAACTCATTTGCAGACTAGAGGAGATGGGAGGGTGTAAAACATAAATGTCCAACACTTTGTAATGAGCCCAACTCCATCTTTTATAGATGTAATGAAGAGGGAAGAAGAAAAGAGGTGGAAAAATTGATTTGAAGCTCAACCACCAGCCATCAATGCCCCTACAAATCCGCCCACAATTTGTCGAGTCTACCGCTCTATGTCTATTCGACGTGTTGAAGAATTGAGAACAATAGATCAAATCAAATCTGATCTAGTTATTGGGGACAATTGGAGTGCATATTAATGACATGAATACATTTCCCTATTTTTCACCCACTAAACCTCCTCAAAATTAAGGTTTCAGGTTGCCATGGCATAGACAAGGTTGAGACCTTTCCAATGGTGCCAAATTTGTTGGATTTTGGGCACTAGATCAAAAGATATGTCCACTTGAATATTTGAAGCAGGTCCATACAAAAATGGCGTAAACTAGTTAGCAGAATGGGTTTGCAAGACTGAAATTCACTTTACGCCTTTTTGGCACCAAAAATACAAAATGTCAAAAATGCCCCATAGCCCCACAATTCATTTTGTCACAAACCATCTTCGGGCCCGCCGGTCTGCATTTTCCATTTGGGCAAAAAGTCCTCCCCAGACCCGCTAGCCCACATGTGATTTAGGCTTGACACGTGGCTCCTTGGGCATCAATGAAGGTGCAGCTCATTTTTATACTTTATGCCTTTCAAGCCAAAAATTTTGAATTTTCTTCGATGACCCTCCTTCCCGCCTTGACTTTTCAACAAGGCCACGTGGTAAGTCGACGCGTGTTTGGGGGCCGCTTTTAGATTTTACCTTTAAAGATGTGCCAAGCTGACATGTGGTACCTTCCGTGCATCTGCGATAATTATCCAATTTGGGCCGATGCCTTTTTCGAACCCTAGACACGTGGAATCCTTGCACTCATTTGAGTCTCCACTTTTGGCCTTACCTTTGAATGTGCATTGTTGAGACACTTGGAACCCTCCGTTGGCTCTTAGAATTTTCAATGGCTGGTGCAAATTTTGGGGCTTTAGACACATGGAGGCTTGTCACTTGTTTGAGTCTCTGCTTTTGGATTTAATTTTTGGAGATGCACCAATGAGGCACGTGGAAGCTTCTGTTGTCTCCTCCATACTTAGCCAATTTGGGCTCGCTTTGAATCATTTGTGAAGCCCGAAGACTTTGAAACTTTCCCCATTTATCTCCTAAGAGCCTCTAGTTTCTTTGACACTATTTTCCTCCTTAGCCGACCCTGCTCCTCCATTTTTGAGCCCACCTGCAACCTGATCATTAGATTTGAAACGTGGGCTTGTGCGATGGAAGTGACCTTTAGATTTCTTCTTGCACAGATCGTGTTTACTCAATTTTCCTGGGGGAAAAATTGAGATAACACTCCTTCAAGGATATCTTTGGCACTCATGGTGGATTTACACCTTAAAACCATGCTTACCTGGTCGATTTAGCTAAATAAATTCCTTCCCTAGAGATCAAAAACCTCAAGGTGGAGGAATACTATCAATCACTTGCTCAAGATGCTTGGATCGGTTGCTTCAATGGTCGTTGGCCTTCCTCTTCCAAATTATACCAATGGGTATTTGAAAAATAGTCTAAAAATTGCAAAATATCACTATGTTCTAGGGGTTTGTTTATTGTGCATTTTAAAGAAAATGAGGATTATCAGCATTGTCTATCTAAAGGACTTTGGTTCTCGAGAAATGCCAACTTGTATTTGAATCCTTGATTTCCATTATTTGATCTAAACTCTCACTCGCTTACCAAAACGCTTTGTTTAGGTAAGGATTACTAACCTCCTACTCCATCTATGGTATTCCCTGGATGATATTGGTAATGGTTTTGGAAAGTTTATTAAATAATATTTGGATAGAGCTCACTTAGGGTTGTGCACTTATTCTCACATTTTTGTTGAAGTAGATATGAGTAAAGGATTACCATATCGTATTGTTAGGAAATTAATATTAATGTTTACTATGATTAAAAATTAATGAGTGATTTGTAATAACAAATCACGTATATATTTTGTTAGTATATAAGTTGTTATTAACAACTTATATTTATGAATATATTGTTTGGTGATATATTGTTACAACAATATATCACGAATAGATTATTGTTTTAGGAGAAGTTGCAGGAGATGTTGTAGGAGATATTTGAGGAATTGTAGTTCCTCATATTTAGGAGCAATCTCTCCTATACATATGCATTGTATGTAAAATGTAATGTATCCGGAATGAATTGAAAGATACATTATTATTCCGTGAATAATATTAGAGAAGTTTATTGTGTTGAATAGAAGAGATATTGATTTGTGTATAATTTGTTGCTGTACATTTCTGTAAATCTGATCCAGGTCTATCATTTGGTATCAGAGCGTGGATAACCATGTTCACATAATGCATTTTTCATATTAGAGAAGGGGATGCCTCTGGTTCATTTCTATTTCCAGCAGCAAAAGAAAAAAAGGGAAGAAAAGACGTTTTTGTAACATCATGGCGCAGCTCTTCCGCCAAGCTTGATCCAAAACAGGCCTTCAGTAAAATACTCGTAACTTTCTCATTTCTTAACGAAATTGAGAATTTCAAAGTGTTCTGAAAAGCTTGCAACGCGGGAATAAAACCCAGAAATCGTTTTGGAAAATTCGTTTTGATAAGTGAGCAGTTCTGTGCAGAAATGTGACGGGTTTTGTGCCTGTGTTTGTTCCTGCGAAGTGCTGGCAGGCATATGAGTTCAAATGGTGAACTGAGCATTCAGCCATTACCTCAAATTCATCCACGTGCTTGATATACAGACTGATACTTAGGCATGCAAAGGATTTACAAATTCATAGCCATCAATGGATAGATCAGGCAGACAAATAAAGGCAAGTATTTTTCCAATATTCAAAGGTATTTGCATTTCTTAGCAAAGCATACACATGTTATAGAGGTCAGGGCAATTATGGCTCTTAGTTACTCTTAACTAGCTTGTTGTAGTTTGTGAAAAATTGTTAAGTCTCTTTAATTACTTTTTACACGGACGCATTCTCGGTAGAATCCGACGTCCATATTGTGTGAAAATGAATAAGTTGAGTCACATTGAAAAATTTGAAGGCAAAGATTTTCATACCTGGCAAGTGCGGACTCAATTATTCCTAATCAACAAAGACTTATGGGATATTGTTGATGGAAAAGAAAAAAACCGACAAATGCAGATGAAGCAATAAAATGGGACAGCAGAGATCGAAAGGCTACAACAATTATCGGATTGGGTCTATCAGATGCTTATCTACATCATATAGACTTAAAAAAGTCCTCTCATACAATCTGGGTGACATTGAACAAATTGTTTGGATCACAAATGGGAAGCGCAGCGATATCCTTAAAGCAAAGATTGTTCGGCCTCAAGATGGAAGAAGGTGAGAGCATGGTGGAGCATATCAGTAAGTTTCGATCTATCTGTAATCAACTTGCTGGCATAAAAGTAGATGTACCTGATGATGATGCTAAAGCGGATTACTTAATAGCATGCCTTCATGTTATTCTAATATGGTCTTTACATTAAGCAAAATAAATCCAAGTATAGAAGAACTTATGTCTTCTTTGTTAGATGAAGAAAAAGAATTATGGTTGTTGAACCGAGAGAGACCGAATGTTTGGCGAAACAAGAAAGCATTTGGTAAGAAAATGCCCAAATACGGTTCAACCTCTAAAGGACCGAAGAAACAATTTACATGCTACTATTGTAAACAACCTGGTCATATATCTAACAATTGCAGAAAAAGAGCACAAGACTTACTTGATGGGAAACTACAAGATAATGCCATGATTGTTGATGAAGAAGGAGAAAATGAAGAGGAAGAAAATACCGCACATCAAAGTGATGAAGATTTTCTCTTCTAGATGATTTTTGACTGGAGGACGGAGGCACAGGAGGATGGAGGTCATTCAGCGACCTCTCGTCAGTCGCCAACGACGGGGCCGCATGAAGTTGTGGTGACAGTGTGTGTGTGAGTTTTCTTTCATTTCTGAATTGCAGTTTGTTGTGTGCAGTATGATTTCAGAGTTCCTGTTTTGGATTGAATAAGTGAAATGTTCACATTGAGGGGGGGAACATGGTCTCATTGTTCCATTTCCATTTCCATTTCCATTATGTTTGATTGTTCAGTTTTGAAAGCAATATTTCCTACATGATTCCCTTTTGTAGTGACATTGTATAATATTGATCAAAAGTATTGTAGCAATCATGATGTAAGGTTTTTGGTAAACCTGTAAAAACCAATTGTGTAAGGTTTTTGGTAAACCTGTAAAAACCAATTGTGTAAGGTTTTTGGTAAACCTGTAAAAACCAAGTGTGTAAGGTTTTTGGTGATCCTGCAAAACCAAGTGTGAAAGGTTTTTGGTACACCTGCAAAACCAATTGGTAAGGTTGTTGGTAGAAGCCAGAGAAAACCATCAGTGGAAGAAATGTGCGTTGGCACATGTTCGAGTTTTGTGCAAGCCCAATGCTGCACATTTGCGGAGTTGATCATGAGCACACAGAGGTGGCAGGCTACAATCAGTGAACGAGATATGTTGTACCATGTAAACATTAAGGGGGGGAATGTTAGGAAATTAATATTAATGTTTACTATGATTAAGAATTAATGAGTGATTTGTAATAACAAATCACGTATATATTTTGTTAGTATATAAGTTGTTATTAACAACTTATATTTATGGATATATTGTTTGGTGATATATTGTTACAACAATATATCACGAATAGATTATTGTTTTAGGAGAAGTTGCAGGAGATGTTGTAGGAGATATTTGAGGAATTGTAGTTCCTCATATTTAGGAGCAATCTCTCCTATACATATGCATTGTATGTAAAATGTAATGTATCCTAATGAATTGAAAGATACATTATTATTCCGTGAATAATATTAGAGAAGTTTATTGTGTTGAATAGAAGAGATATTGATTTGTGTATAATTTGTTCTTTGTACATTTCTCGTAAATCTGATCCAGTCTATCACGTATATTATTAAAATTTGGAATATTTCAGCATTCATAGATTTTGGATTATGAGAACACCGCCTTTAGATGTAGATTCTGTAAAAACCCAGGTCATCTACAAGCTTCTTATCCTTTAAATAAAATA
This sequence comes from Taxus wallichiana var. yunnanensis, assembly GCA_018340775.1. Classification (NCBI taxonomy): domain Eukaryota; kingdom Viridiplantae; phylum Streptophyta; class Pinopsida; order Cupressales; family Taxaceae; genus Taxus; species Taxus wallichiana. Next base: position 279,243,690 of record CM031240.1, read on the forward strand.
GTGTTAAAAATGGAGCTTGAATGACTTCTAGCGGTTGGGGCTCTGTGAATCCGGATCTCGTATCTCGCTTCGACATTCAAAGTGGGAACTGAGCATATGACTACATAAATAACAGAAAATAAGCATTAGGTTTTAGAAATGGGAAATCAGGAGAATGTGGAGATAGTTGGAGGATTGAAAAGAGGGCACATATCTGAAAAATTAGATTCAGATCAAGAGTCTTTTCCTGATAATAGGGAAGTCCCAGGAAACCCCAATGATCTGATGATAATTGTTCCATCCGACACTAGAAAATGACACAAAGTAAGAATAGGAAAAATAAAAAAGGTCGAATGGGTAACACTGAATACTTCTTTCCATCCCATGTAGGGAAATAACATGTATTTTTTTCCTAGTTAAGTGGTGTAGGTTTGTAATCTGGGATTTTGGCCTAGCTACTTTGGTCTATTTTCTTAGGTTTTCAGGCCCAATTTTTAATAGGGAGCGGGTCCCTTCAACCCACCTTATCAATAAAAAAATCAAGGAGGCCTTCGAACAAGTAAATGTATAATATCATCTCATGCGTGAATTTGGATGCACTTAAAATTCATCACCTAAGCTTAAAGGCATAACACATATAATCAATCTTTTGAATCCTCCAAGAGAAAAAATGAGTGGAATAATCTCGATATTCCTATCATACCTCCTTTCATACTCATTTATCTCATTGCAAACTCCTCTAAATGCTTCCTACTTTGTATATAGTTACCCCTTAAAAATAGGCCTTTCCTAAATTTAAAGGTCATTTATTTTTTTGGTTGAATCCCACTATAGGACACTATCATAGTGATTGTAAGGACCTTAAGAATGTATCGCTTGATTGATTCCTTGGCTATTCTTTCAACTAATCTACCATTATAAAAGAGAATTATGTGAAATATCAATCTTTAGAGAAGCCCCACTCCAACCATAAAATATGTGTCATAAAAGCACTATGAACAATATTGTGGCAACCGTAGAGAACGTTCATATGATCATAACTTCCTAGATTCTCAATACATCAATGTAACTAAGGTAAACTATAGACGTAAACCTACCCATAAATATCTTATTATTAAACCAAAGAAATCCTCTAAAAATCCACCATTGCTTGATACTTCCAAGGAGCCATGAGTGGTAGAGCCTACTCCCACAGCTTGAGCCTACACTTGATGTCACAAAAAGTACCTAGTAAAGATCCTATATTACCTTCCTCTCGACAAGATAGCTCTAACTAAACCATGAACACATTTGGATACATCTTCCATTGTGCAACCACCATAGTATCGCTATGGGAGTTACTCCAAGCCACATTGGAAATTTTTAGATGAGGTGAATTTATTTACATATAAGACACCCTTTATGGAACTCATGTGTACCTCAAATTCACATTAAAATTTTATTCTTCAATAGTTGCAACACTTTAAAGATACCCCTAGTTAATCCGCCAAATCTCCTTGTGTATCCTCAAATGCATAAATTCATCACATATAGACCACATGATCATCCATACAATTTCCACGTCTAGGTTTCTTTTCCCATACTCCATGTCTATAAGATTTTAAATGTATATTGTATTCGCACACCTTCTTGTAAAGTGGTGAATAACCAATTCAATATCCCCAAACATGTATGTAAGGCATTAATATGTCTTTTCTCTACTAAAATTTATCCATGGATAAATTCATTATACTCAACCACATTATCGAACAAGGAAACTATAGCCTATGGGAAAAGACAATTTTTTCCTTTGGAGAGACATAAAATACGCCTACTCTAGCTTCATTTCAGGATTTATAAGGAATGTATAATGAACTAATTATAAATCCACAATATGATTTCCAAAGATTATAGATTATGAAGTGCAGTGATTAAACATAGATTAAGATGTTTATATTTCAATTACAAAATGTAATAACATTAACAGAAAGTAAATAAACACAGGAACACATGAACACCAAATTTATAGTGGGGAAACCTGAAGGAAAAAACCCCACTCAAATAAAGCACTTCCTATATTAATAATTTCACCAATACTTTTACCCAACACTTCCACTTCACTCCTCGATCTCACATAATGATTTCAGAACAATTTCTCACAATTTACAATACAATGATCACAACAATATGATCTCTCATGTATATCAATATGGTACCAATGTATATGTTTGTTCATTACCAATCCCGAGAGGATCACCCTATTTATATAGGATGGGTGAATCGTTACACCATTTCACTCTTAAATGTGGAAGACCGACATAATAAAGTTTAATAAATAAACTTTAAAATAATATGGGGTGTAAAGTGGTGGTCCACCCAAAGAGGTATCCCCACTTGACATTATTACCCCAACACTCCCCCTTAATGTTAAGTGGGAAGAAAAAAAAAAACATGCCAAATTACCTTTTTCTACAAAAGGATTTACAAATCCATAAATCATCAATGATGATTCAAGATAGCATATAAACAAGGAAATCATACAGATCTTCCCATACAAAATAAACAAGGGAAATCATATAGATCTTCCCATAAAAAATTCTTAGGACAAGTGCTTTATATATGAAGACTTATATCAGATTATGGATCCTTTTATAAAACAAGGCATTCCCATAACTAATGCTTCGTTGGGATTTACAAGTAAACTCACATAATGTGATTACATTACTTATTACAAAATGGAGGAAGTATTGGAAGTTTACAACATGCCATTAAGAGGTGGCATTGTCATGCACACTCCCCCTCAATGGAAACTCTGAAAGGCCCAACAAGGCATGAAATTTTAAAAACTTCACAAACACAATAGTGACTTTGTGAAAATATCTACAACTTGATCTAATTGGAACAAAACTTGAGATCAATATCACCATTCAAGACTTTCTCTCAAATAAAGTGCATATGAACTTCATATGATTTTTCCTTTGATGTTGAACTAGATTGTTTGCAAGAGAAATGCAACTCTGGTTATCACATAGAAGAGTAGTGATTTCTTTTGACCCCATATGTAGTTCATCCAACAATATTTTCAGCCACATAGCTTCCTTTGCTTGCTTCCATAACACTTCTATACTCTTGCTTCAATAGAAGAGATAGAAACTATTGGTTGCTTCTTGCTACTCCAAGTGATGGCACCTACACCCAACTTGAAAACATATCTAGAAGTAGATTTTCTATCTATAGCATCACCAACATGGTCAAATCACAATATCCAAATAATTTTGCATCATCACAAGAAGAATAATACAAACCATAATTAATTGTTCCTTTAACATATTTCATGAATTATTTTTTCCATTTTCCAATGATCCTCATAAGGATCCTGCATGAATCTAGAAAAAATCCTACTTGCATAGAAATATCAGGCCTAGTAATAGTTAAATAAATTAAGCTACCAACTAGTTGTCTATACAGAGTAGGATCAAATTTAGCACATGCAGGTTTAGGATCTAATTTCACACCAAATTCAATAGGAATGGAAACATGTTTACAATCAATCATGTTAAATATTTAAGTAAATTAGTAGCATACTTGAGATTGAGATGCAACAATAGATTTATGATCTTGAAATATAACCATGCCTAAAAATGATTTAGCAAACCTAAATCAGTCATTTCAAAATGTTGTTTTAATCTTTCTTTGATTCTAACAATTAAATTTTTATCACTACTAGTAATCAAAAAAATATCATCAACATATAAAACAATAATGATAATATGATTATTTTCAAACTTAACAAATAAATCATTATCAGAAAAACAGTTAGAGAAACCAAGATCTTGAAAGAAACTATTAATTTTAGCATACCAAGCTCTAGGAGCTTGTTTAAGACCATATAAAGATTTTTTTCAGTTTACATACATATAGTTCCTTACCAAGTTCTTCAAAACCTTTAGGTTGATGCACATGTAGATTTCTTCTTTTAGGTCACCATTTAGAAATGCATTTTTAACATCCATTTGGTGAATCTCCCAACCATATTGGGCAGCTAAAGCAAGAAGAATCCTAACAATGCTCATTTTAGCTATAAGAGAAAAAGTTTCAACATAGTCAAGACCAAGTTTCGAGTGAAACCACGAGCTACTAATCCTTGCCTTAAATTTATCTATTTCTCCTATAGAGTTATACTTAATTTTATACAACCACCTAGATCCTACAATGCTTCATTTAGAAGGAGGAGGGACTAGTTCCCAAGTGTTATTTTTAATCAAAGCATTGTATTCATCTTTCATAGCTTGATCCATCTTTCATCTTGACTGGATTATTTGAAATATTTTGGTTCAACCTCATATAGGGTCATTAAGGCATGATAAGTATGTTGACTATGAGTTACCTTTCAAGGTTAACAGATGAGAATCTTTAACAATATTTTGAGCCCATTTAGGAATCTTGGGATGTAACACACTTTTGAGATGACTCCCCCTCAATCTCCATCATATCTAGATCAAGATAATCATCCTCTTGAACTTTTGTTTCCATATTGTTAGGAGAAGGATTATCAGGATCTATTTCAGGAGAAACAGAGGAGGGTTCATAAGAAGCATCACAAAATGTTTTTTTCTAAGACATGAACATTCTTGTTTTCAACTATGTCATGCTTGAAGGGATCATAAAATCTTAACCTTTTGTTCTACAACCATAACCAACAAAAATACAAGAATAAGAGGTTGGATCTAGTTTTTCCTTTTAACTTTTGGAATAAAAATAGAAGCAGACTACCAAATATTCTTAAGTGAGAGATATCTAGGTTTTTGTTTTGTCCATACTTCATGAGGTGTAGTTTGATGAAGAGATTTAGAAGGAACTCTATTTAGGATATAGAATGCAATATTCATTACTTTTTCCCATAAAAACTTAGGCACATTTGATGCATGAATCATAGTCCTAGCCATCTCTAAAATAGTCCTATTTTTCCTTTCTATGAATGCCATTTTACTATGGAGAATAGGGAGTTTTCAACTCTCTCTTGAATCCCACATGACACACAAAACTCATCAAACTTTTTCTAACATATTCACCTCCATTATCAGTTCTAATTATTTTTATTTTCATATTAGAAGCATTTTCAACAAAGGCTTTAAATTCTTGAAATTTAGACAAGACATCAACTTTTTCTTAATAAAATAAGACTAGGTCATCCTAGAGAAATCATCAATAAAGCATACAACATACAAAGCACCACTGAGAGAAGGAACTTCAAGTGGACCTCTCACATCACTATGAATCAACTCTAATAGATGAGAGGAATTTGGATCATGATGTTTGTGAAATGGTTCAACATGTTTCTTACCACGTAGGAAAATTTCACATGTTTCATGATCATATTTCATTTTAGGGAGACCAATTACAAGATTTAGGTGAGACATTTCATACAAAACTTCTAAAATTTACATGTCCAAGCCTTTCATGCCAAAGTTGAAGATCATTTCTAGATGAAGAAGAAAAAAAAGATTTAAAAACAAATCCATCAAAAATATATAAACCATTTTTCTATATACTAGATGCAATAACATTACTGAGTTCATCTTTTACATACCATTTATCTTGCAGTAAAAAACAACTTTATAGTTTTCTTTAGTTAACTGAGAGAAAGATAAAATGTTCTTTTTCAACTGAGGAACATATAAAACATTCCTAATTATTCCATTTTTTAGTTTAACATTTCCACAACTTACAAATCTAATGATGGAATTATCCCCTAGATATATATTTTCCTCACATTTAACAACATCTGAGAGGATACCATGAATACAAGTCATGTGCCTAGAGGCACCACTATCTAGGATCCATTCATTGTCATTTGAAGTTGAAAGAGTAGTATATAGGGCAATAGAATGCTCAACATTATTTGCATGGTTTTTATTTTGATTTTGATTTTGATCTTTCTTCTGATTGTTAAATTTACTATTTTTAGTATTTTTAACAAATTTACTTGATTTCACATGACAATCAAGACTCTTTATGACCAAACTTTCCACATTTGTTACATGTGCCATTGAATTTTACTTTAAAATTATGACTTGTTTTTCTAACAAATTAGATTTAGGATTAGGTTTAAATTTTGATCTGATATTAGATTTCTGATTAGGATTGATATTATTTATTTTATGAGAGGGTTTATGATTTTGAGAGAAAAATTCTTGAGAGGCAGTCTCTTTTGAATCAAAATTCTCCATTACACGTTCTTCTTGAATTAAAAGAGAAGACAAAGTATCCAAATCAGGAAGATCATTTTCATTTTGATATTTAGAGTTAAGGATGGAGATATAATTTCTGAAATTTTCATGTATATTTATCTTGAATGATAAAATATAACAATTTATCTTGAAATAATTCACAATTACATCCATCCAATTGAGCTTTAATATTTTTAATTTTAGCCAGATAATTAACAATTTTCTCATCCCCTTCATGGGAGTTGTAAACAATTCCATAATTAGCTTAATTATTTTTATAGATGACTGCCTTCATGCATGGTTTCTAATTGTTTCCATGCATCTGCAGAGAATCCATATGACCTATATGCAGTAGAAATTCATCCTTTATGCTTTGCAATAGGATTGATAGGGCTTCTTGAGATCTTTGGGAGAAGGAGCTAAGGTTTTTAGGAGTTTTTTTCTTCCAGTGGGTCATTTTTCCACACCAGTCACAAGATCCCATAATTTTCTAGCCATAAAACAAGATTTTAACCTAACTCTCCAAATACTGTAATTATTCCATTTAATAATTGAGATTTATCCATTGAAACTAGCATTTCTAGAAATTTTTAAATAATAAGTAGAAATACAAAAAAAACTATGAAACATATATTTGAATAGAAAGAACAAACTCCTTACGGGAGAGAAAAACAAATTAAGATAGAGCTATCTTATCATGAGCTATAAACCCAAATCGGCACACAAGATCATAGCTCAAAATAAATTAACTAAAACTCACGAGAAAGTCAACCAATATCAAAAAAATTTTCGAGCTAAAAAAAAACTACGGACAAAAAGAAAATAAATAAATAAAATATTAAAGGATGTGTGGAACTAAGAAAAAGGTGATACTTGACACAAATCGCAACAATCAAAAGGACACACAGAAGTTTTATGGAAACTTTCCAAGAATATTAACTCAATGGACATGAGGTCCCCATAATTAAATAAAAAATATATATTTTGGGTCTAGATATGTAAGTAGAAACTAAACAAACACACAACCAAAGAAGAAGAAGACACTTGGAAAAAAATTAAAACAAAGAGATAAAATGCAAAAAAATAGGAGGTGACACATGCCACAAATTAGATAAAATAAAAAGAGGTCATGTGTCGACCTTCCTCGAAACTTTACAAGTTGATGAGCCTCTAGATGTGAGGTCCCATAATTTAACACAGACAATAACTTGTTGGGTCCAAATAAGAAGGTGAAAAGGTCAAAAAAAAATAAAGAAAACTTGACGATCAAAAAAAAGGAAAAACACTTGTCAACATCAAGAAAAAAAATTAGACACATGTCATCTTTTTAATGATTCCCAAAGGTGATGGGCCGATGGACTGAAGTTCAAGTAAAATAAACTAAGATGAATAGTTTATTGGGTCCACAAATGATTTGATAAGGTCAATTAAATGGTATGCGAAAAAAAAAAAAAATCAAATGTGTCGTCTAAAATCACAATGTATAAGGCACATGTATCGCATGAACAATAGAAGAGAGATGACATTTGGCATAATTCAAGCACTCTCAAATAGAGATGCACCCTACGGAACTCAAGCGCATAGAAAAAACTAAACAAAATATTTCTTTTGGGTCCACGAGGAAAGAGACAAAAGAACATGTAGTAAGCAAAAAATGAAACACTTGTCAAAGGATAAACCATGGACAGAGGACATGCAGAAAGATTCCATCATTCACTTCAAGCAAGTAGATATAAAAACGGATCTCAAGTCTATGAAATAATCTAAAGAATATAGATTTTTTCTGTTTCATGACATAAATAAGACAGAAATAGGGACGCCCTCGCAAACAAATAAAATGGAAGCACATCTCAAAGATGGCTGAAAAAATTGAAAAATTACATGAACGTCAACTAATCCAAGAGACTTTAAAGCAATTTATCTCACGAAACTAAAGCCAAAAAATTAGCAAAAAAACACATAAAATTTGAAATCCGAAGAAAAAAAAGGCTAAACTATGTAAGAATAAAAAAAAAAATTTTGGTAAAAATTATTGAAATAAGCCACAAATGATAACGATATAAAAAAAAATAAATAATAAAAGTTACTTAAGATTGTGATGAAAACAAGAAAAAAAAAAGGTCACAGATAGAGAATAAACACATATCTATGCACACAAATGCATAAACAAGATCTATGATCGATTTAACCCAATATTCTTATAATATTTTGACGGGATTTGGAATTTTAAACTTGATTAACTTGAAGTTGATGGTGGAACAACTAGGGTTTCAGGCAGATCTGAAAAAAAAAATTCAAGTTCTTTACTCCTACAAATAAAAACATCCAGATCTATCTTTACACAAGCATAACCACCAACTTTGATACCATGTTAGGATTTATAAGGAATGTATAATAAACTAATTATAAATCCACAATATGATTTCCAAAGATTATAGATTATGAAGTGCAGTGATTAAACATAGATTAAGATGTTTATATTTCAATTACAGAATGTAATAACATTAACAAAAGTAAAATAAACATAAAAACACATGAAACACCAAATTTATAATGGGGAAACCCAAAGGAAAAACCCACTCTAAAATAAAGCACTATGTATTAAGAATTTCACCAATACTTTTACCCAACACTTCCACTTCACTCCTCGGTCTCACAGAATGATTGCAAAAAAGTTTCTCGCAATTTTACAATACAATGATCACCAACAATATGATCTCTCATGTATCAATATGGTACCAATGTATACATTCATTCATTACAAATACCAATGGGGATCATCCATATTCATATAGGATGGGTGAATCGGTCACACCATTTCACTCTTAAATGTGGAAGAATGACATAATAAAGTTAAACTTTTAAAATATGGGGTGTAAAGTGGTGGTCCAAAAGTTTAATATAAATTATTACCCCAATAATTTTCTTGGTGTCTAGAGAAGTGCATCCTCTCAAGGGTTATTGGCCTAGACACTCTAACGAGGAAAATAACTTGGAAAACCCCAATAAAATCAAATTTTGGGAGAAGAGAAAAATTCATAGCTACGATAAAAAAATTCTTAAGGAATATGATGTTGTTTTGTTTATTATTTTGTTTGAAAAGGTGCCCATTTTGACTTCACCATGGGAATACAGGGGTTAAATGAAGATTTATGATTTAGTTTCTAGAATCTTCAACTATGTGGGGAATGGAGGAACCACTAGTGCAAAGATGGCACCAAAGCCACACATGTAAAGTTTCCGAATGTCACTAGGCTATGAAAATAAGAGTTTTGGCATCGTAGTATGGATAACCATCAAAGTATAATGTAAAATGTATCTCTAGTTGCATGAAGGGATAATAATACATGCCACATCCATGTCTTTGGAAAGAAGGTTTTATCAGCTCTTGGTTGTGCCAAGATATGAGCTTTGGGAATAGGATTGGATGTCTATATTGGTTGCTTTTTATTTTTGGTCTAATTGTTGGAAAAACATAAATGATAGGCACATAACTAAACTTTCCCATGCCCGCAATCCTCCACACACCTATTATAAAATGGAAATGATTTGAGATGAATTAGATGCATATACTACAAGATAGTGGAAAGAGGATTTAATTAATTTTTAATTATACTATTAAATATTTGTATGAGGATGCATAACAAGTAGGGATAAATTTTAACCAAGTGCCATAAGGGAACATAGTCCCAAAATACTTCTAGCTAACTAAATAAGCTTTACTTTTATTATTTTAGCAAAGAAAAAAGTATATAAGGATGTGAGAAGGGTGTGTGCACCTATCAAAACATGGAGGATAGAGTAATATTGTCTCACATTTTAGTTGCATGGATGCAAGATATGTAAAGATTGGTTTAATGAAAAATTGTTTGGTCATGTGCCTGAACGAATTGTGGTCTCAAAGAATGTGCCTTGAAAATGGAAGATTCAATTCTGTTTTATTCTAGTGGGTAAATAGGTGCATGTATATGGAGGAAGATCAATACTTTATTATCAATATACCATAAAAGTATTTGGTGGTTTCTTGGATTTTTATGCTGAAATTGATAGTTTGATAGTTCAGGAAATCTTGAGGAAACTCTAAACCTTTTCCATAAATAAGCTAATTAAACTGTGATGGTTGTGTGGATCTACTTGCTTCCTGCGTGTAGAGGAACATAGATGTGTTTCGGAGGAATGCTTAAAGAATGTGAAATGTTATATGAAATGCCCCAAAGGAGTGTGATCACCAGGGTTCAATTTAAGAATCCTCTAGTAAAATGGAGGTGGAAAATCCTTGACGAATATACTTGGAACCACTTTCATGTAAAGATGAATTTTCCAATTTTTGAGAATGAAATTTTCACTTGATAATATTTGAGCGAGAGTGAGCACCCTAAGGAAATAAATTTATGTAGACGTAGAAAAATAGGTATTGTTCATTGTTGACACATAGTTAAGATGCATGTGATTTTGATGGGCTCACTTAATATGCCCCACAATTGAGATTGATCATGACATTCTAAACTACCTTCTCTCCTCATACAATAATGGAAGATGGTAATTTTATTATTACTATGGATGATGGTCGTATATTCCAATTCAATGTTTTTGCATCCAACTAATATCCATTGGTTGACATAGCCTTCCATTTAAAAATTCGCCCATAGTAATAATGAAAGGTCATATATTCCAATAAACCCTCATCAAAATGATAAGAAGTACCTCGAATCTACTTTCGGTTTCCATGTTGATTGTATGTGTAATCTATTTTCAATTTTCATTTGAAAGTTTTTTGTTTTGATACAATTCAAATTGATATTAATTCCAATGAATTTTTGCAGCTCACGTCAATAAATCAAGATGAGGTGTGGATACGCAAGGAATTACACACCACTTTCTTGTTGCCATGATTTCTTTCTTTCAAGCTAAAATTGTTTTGTAGGGTCGGAAAATGGATATACCAAATTGGGCTATTACATACATTCTTGCAATGATCGGAAAGCAAAATTTGATTGGTGCACCTTTTTATCCAATAAAATAAAATCTGACATTACAAATGCATCACTTTCTGAAAAACCAGTTATTCAATCCACAAACTATCTCCTTGGCCTTTATTACGAGGCTCTTTTTAATTTAAAAGAAAACCAATTCCTACTTGCACGAATGAGACAATGAAGAATTTGTCAATTCCATTTCAAGAACAACATGTATATAGTTTATATTTTGACATTAGACTTTAGTATGGTTATTGTCTTGATTATGTACTTGTGATTGAATCTTTATGCAATACTAACATTATGTACTTCTAAATCTGATTAAATCTTGACCGTATGCAGAGAATATTTTTGGAGGCCCTTCTGAAAAAAAAAGTGGCATCAAGAGGAAGAGGCCAACAACACATTGAGGTGTCGGTAGATTCATAATCTGAAATGGAAGTTCACTCATCACAGAACCCCAAGTGTTTGCATTAGTTAAATGATAGAGACATAATACCCTAACATTTACTATTTACAAATTACCATTTTCTATTTACAATTTACCATTTACCATATTGAATTGACATGCAATCAAATGTTGCTTGCACTTTCAGGGACTTTGGACTATACGTGCTTCTCAACCATCTTCACCAACTCACTCAGTTCAATCACGTGTAATTGTTGATTCTCAAGACCCTGCTCAATAATCCCAGCCACACACAACTCAAACACAACCAATTACTACTCCAACACGGCCACCTCAAGTACACAACGATAGTTACCCCTCAACAACAAGGTATGATTTTATTGCTTTAGTACAAGTTTTGAATAGTTTTTCATATAATTTCATAGTTTTTGCATAGTTTAATAGTTTTTCATATGATTTAGTAATGATTTTGTTGATTTTTCTTGGAATTTTCAAGTACATTGCAGTCCTTCACCATCTATACAAACAATGACACCACCACATCCTCCACCATTATGATTCAAAATTCCAACTAGAGGTTTAGGAAAAATAACATTGGTAAACACATGCCAATTCATCCGGCCCCTAGCGGGACACTAAACATTGCCTCCTCATTTTGAATTCCAACCCTCTCTCTCGATGGCTTGCCCAGCGCAACCAACGTATCAATTTTAAATAATATAACTTTAGATGAAGATTACTTGGGCATTGATAGCAATGACCCAACAAGATTTTTCAATACACGTGAGATGATTCAAGGCCAACATGTATATTTCTATTTCAACGTAATTTATTCAACTTTTTTACATTTCACTTTCGATTTCAATATTTGAATATTGATTTATTTTATCACAAATAGGATCAAGCCACCCAAAGGAAAAAAGAGGTAGCAGATGATGATCAACCCAAAAGCCCCATACCTCTCCATCGACATCATCTTCTTTGGATACAAAAGGTGAACAATTGCCATCATTTCCTTTAGAGAACTTGATTGGTTATGATTGTCAATCCCATGTCCAAGAGTTTATTGTACCTCATATCAGTCAACTCACAAATGGGAGAGAAGGGAAAAAGTACTAATCAATGAGATAATAAGTCATTATGAAAATTATTGGCAAAGGGACAGTTTATATGTTGCATTCCAAATCAACCTGCGAAGATGGATGCCTTACTTACCCAAGCAAGAGGTGGGACTGTCACGTATAACAACAATTATAAAGACAATATTTTAGATAAAGCATTAAACAAATTGGAAAATATTAGTGTTGAATCCCAACATATTTTAACAAATGGTCTAAGGACAAGGATCTAGTGGCAATTGCAAATGCCAAAGAGATAGAAGCGATCGTAAGTATTATCACTTTGAAACAATATTTTTTGTTAATTTGAAATTTTCTTATTTTAGTAATATGTTTAATTGAGCTCACTATTTTTTTTTAGTTGAAATATGAAAATTTGAAGAGTCAAGCAAAGGTGTTCCAAGTTCACTTGGAAACCACAAAGAACAATGTATCCACAACAATGAAGATGAAAGAAAATATTGTTTTAGTTAACAAACAAAACAATACACTAAAGTAGATAATTAAAGAGAATGGCTTCGACCCTGACATTTTTTCAAAACAAAGGCAACTTGCAGATGCTAGTTTGGTATCCCATGGAGATGTGACAAAGGAAGAACAAACAATCTTAAAGAATCTAAACAATGTTGTGAAAGATCTAATTAGTTATGGGATTATTCAAGCAAAGAGTACAGGAGGGAAAGCCATTGGGGAAAGGGGTACAAAGATGCCAGTTTTCTCTAGAAAAATTTTCATGATTGAGGGTTGAAAATTGAAACTTTAAATTTGAAAATTTGAAATACTTTATATATTGAAGTATGAAACTTGAATGTGATGGCATTTGAAAATTTGAAATACTTTATATATTTAAGTATGAAACTTGAATGTGATGGCATTTCAAAATTTTAAATACTTTATATATCAAAGTATGAAACTTGAATGTGATGGCATTTCAAAATTTGAAATACTTTATAATCTGGATTTTTTATATCTTGTTATATATTATATATAGAATTTCTAGATTGTATATGGTGTTTATGTTTGATATGAATGTGATGGCATTATGATAATGGTTAATTATTTATTTTAAGAAAATTTAGAATGTCGTATGACAAAGACATCTTAATAGAGTTAAATCTTCTTCTCTCTACTTGTAAAATTCAAACTTTGTATCAGTTTCTTCACATTTAAATTTTCTCAGAATCTTCTCTCTACTTGTAATGATGATTGCATTAGATGTGGATGATGACATTAGAATAGATATGGATGATGATGAATTGTATGTGGACATAGATCATGGAATCTGGATGATGATAATGGATAATTGTTTTAAGAAAATTTGGAATGTGGTATGACAGAGACATTTAAACCTTCTCAAAATCTTCTTCTCTCTACTTGTAATGATATGATGACATTAGAATGGATATAGATGATGATGAATGATTATAATGGATGATTTTTTTAAGAAAAATTGGAATGTGTTAGGACAAACATCTTAATACAGTAAAATTTTCTTCTCTCTACTTGTAAAATTTGAAATTTTGAACTCTTATTAGGTTTCTTCACATTTAAACCTTCTCAAAATCTTCTTCTCTCTACTTGTAATGAATCAATGATATGATGACATTAGATGTGGATGATGACATTAAAATAGATATGGATGATGATGAATTGTGTGTGGATGTAGATTTATCTTCAAGCATGATCATGGATGATGATAATGGATAATTGTTTTAAGAAAATTTGGAATGTGGTATGACAGAGACATTTAAACCTTCTCAAAATATTCTTCTCTCTACTTGTAATGATATGATGACATTAGAATGGATATAGATGATGATGAATGATTATAATGGATGATTTTTTTAAGAAAAATTGGAATGTGTTAGGACATACATCTTAATACAGTAAAATCTTCTTCTCTCTACTTGTAAAATTCAAACTTTGTATCAGTTTCTTTCATTTTAAACCTTCTCAAAATATTCTTCTCTCTACTTGTAATGAATCAATGATATGATGACATTAGATGTGGATGATGACATTAAAATAGATATGGATGATGATGAATTGTGTGTGGACGTAGATTTAGCTTCAAGCACGATCATGGATGATGATAATGGATAATTATTTTAAGAAAATTTGGAATGTGTTATGATAGAGACATTTAAACCTTCTCAAAATATTCTTCTCTCTACTTGTAATGATATGATGACATTAGAATGTATATAGATGATGATGAATGATTATAATGGATAATTGTTTTAAGAAAAATTGGAATGTGTTAGGACAAACATCTTAATATAGTAAAATCTTCTTCTCTCTACTTGTAAAATTTGAACTTTGTATTAGGTTTCTTCGCATTTAAACCTTCTCAAAATCTTTGTATTCTCTCTACTTGTAATGAATCAATGATATGATGACATTAAAATAGATATGGATGATGATGAATTGTGTGTGGACATATATTTAGCTTCAAGAATGATCATGGATGATGATAATGGATAATTTTTTAAGAAAATTTGGAATGTGTTACGACAGAGACATTTAAACCTTCTCAAAATATTATTCTCTCTACTTGTAATGATATGATGACATTAGAATGGATATATATGATGATGAATGATTATAATGGATAATTGTTTTAAGAAAAATTGGAATGTGTTAGGAAAACATCTTAATACAGTAAAATATTCTTCTCTCTACTTGTAAAATTTGAACTCTGTATCAAGTTTCTTCGCATTTAAACCTTCTCAAAATCTTCTTCTCTCTACTTGTAATGAATCAATGATATGATGACATTAGATGTGGATGATGACATTAAAATAGATATGGATGATGATGAATTGTGTGTGGACGTAGATTTAGCTTCAAGCACGATCATGGATGATGATAATGGATAATTGTTTTAAGAAAAATTTGAATGTGTTATACAGAGACATTTAAACCTTCTCAAAATCTTCTTCTCTCTACTTGTAATGATATGATGATGAATTAGAATGGATATAGATGATGATGAATGATTATAATGGATAATTGTTTTAAGAAAATTGGAATGTGTTAGGACAAACATCTTAATACAAAAAAATATTCTTCTCTCTACTTGTAAAATTTGAACTCATATCAGGTTTCTTCACATTTAAACCTTCTCAAAATCTTCTTCTCTCTACTTGTAATGAATCAATGATATGATGACATTAGATGTGGATGATGACATTAAAACAAATATGGATGATGATGAATTATGTGTGGATGTAGATTTATTTAAGTCAAGCATGATCATGGATGATGATAATGGATAATTATTTTAAGAAAATTTGGAATGTGTTATAACAGAGACATTTAAACCTTCTCAAAATCTTCTTCTCTCTACTTGTAATGATATGATGACATTATAAATGGATATAGATGATGATGATGATTATAATGGATAATTTTTTAAGAAAAATTGAATGTGTTAGACAACATCTTAATACAATAAAATATTCTTCTCTACTTGTAAAATTTGAAATCTGTATCGTGTTTCTTTGCATTTAAACCTTCTCAAAATATTCTTCTCTCTACTTGTAATGAATCAATGATATGATGACATTAGATGTGGATGATGACATTAAAATAGATATGGATGATGATGAATTGTGTGTGACATAGATTTAGCTTCAAGCACGATCATGGATGATGATGAATGGATAATTGTTTTAAGAAAATTTGGAATGTGGTACAAAAAAATTTTAAAACTTCTAAAAAATTCTTCTATCACTACTTTATAATGATATGATGAAATTAAATGATATAGATGATGATGAATGATTATAATAGATAATTATTTTAAGAAAAATTGGAATGTGTTAGGACAAACATCTTCATATAAAAAAATTTTCTTTTCTCTACTTGTAATGAATCAAATATATGATGACATTAGATGTGGATTGATGAAATTAAAATAATATGATGATGATGAATTGTGTGTGGACGTAGATTTAGCTTCAAGCATGATCATGGATGATGATAATGGATAATTGTTTTAAGAAAATTTGGAATGTGTGATTTTTACATGTAATTTGATATTCATCCCACAAAGTTCAAACACTTCATCAAAACATTTTGCAAATACAAAAATAAATTAAACATAATTGTAAAAACTCAAGAAATGTCATATGATAGGGTTTAGGCTACCTCTTGTCTTTTAGATGGCTGTGATAAAGCATATGGAAGGAAAATGAGAAATCATCCTTCGTAGCATGCTAGACAACCTTCGATTCAAGAAAAATCAACACAAAAATGGATTAGTATATAGATGGGTGAGTTTCCTGACATTGTCAGTCCCAGAAGTGAGAGCTTCCTCGATGGATGTCAACCCACATTTTTCAAGAAAAAAAGATGAAATAATGATTGAGTGGATTAAGGAAGAAACAAAAAGATTAAAGAAAATGCAAATGATAACCTGTACATGTCTGGAGAATAATGCAAGTCTGGAAGTCTGGAAGAGTATAATAGTGGAAGAATATGCATATCTGAACTCTAAAGGCATTGCAAATTAGTATTTGACAAATGCATGTAATATATTTTTAAAATAGAAAGATTAAAAAAATGCAAATGAGAACATGTGCATGTCTAGACAGTGGAAGTCTGGAAGAGTATAACAGTGGAAGAATATGCAGATCTGAACTATGAAGGCCTTGCAAATTAGTATTCGAAAATGCATGTAACAAAAAATTTTTAAAATGGAAATTGGTATTCAAAAAATCCAAAATAGTAATTATATAAATGTAAATATATATACCTGTAAACATCTTTAATGATAACAAGAGCTGAAACAAAATATGTTAAAAATCCTCCTCAATCAATATTTGCATCTGTAGAGTTACAATTGTGTTCATTGTTATGTCTAACTACAAACTATTATATTTGAATATGTTAATATGAAATTGAATAAATAAACACAAGTTAAAATGTAAGGTGACAAACAATAAAAGTAAGGTCAAGGAGATACCTATTTAAAGCTGAAACAATCCATTATCAATAGCTTCTTCAAAGTCGATGTTCTCTTTTGTAGAGTGTGACGACACACCAATTCCAGTCTCATCATCGGGAACAGTTGTACTTGTAGCTGTATAATTTACACCTCTTCTATCGGAAGGGAATTCCAATGTGCAATTTCTCTGTATCAAAAGGAAAGGTTTCCAAGGAGTAGCGAGAAACATAACACCTCATGCAACTTTCCATATTTTTATCCAACTTGTTTCTCAATTTTGATTTTATAAATGATAAAGCAATGAAAACCCTTTCATCCTCCACAGACCCCAAAATCATTTTTTGGCATAACTCATATAATCTGAAATATTCATTGATGTCTTCTTGTAAGACAATACTTTGATAGATTCCTCACCAGAGCCTTGTAATAACACCACTCTCAAAAGGTTCATCTAACTTTTATATTGGTTCCTCATTGTTGTTGCAAAATTTGTTGATTGAGACTTTAATAAATCAACATTCAAGTATACCTTTGATTTCCATACCCTTGACCTCTGAAGTCTTTGTGAAATGTTCCATTATTGTACCCATGGATTTATGGAAATGCTTTCTTACAAAGTCTGCATGAGCACCTTTAGTATTCCAAAAATTAGGATTCATCACACCCATTGCTTCAAGAATTTTATCTTTGGAGAAACGTTCTCTAATTTCTGATGATAAGGATTCTAAAATTTTTCTAAGCTTTATTCTTGTTTCAACTATAATAGAATCAAAGAGATTATGTGTCACAGGAACTTCTTCTCTTTCTGATCCTATAATAGCTTGACATTTTTGCAAAATGTGTAGTGGTATGTCCCTCCCATTAACATTGATGCAGAGGTGATCATGGATATTAAATCTCAAATAGTTATTGGGATTCTTAAGATCTAATAAATATTTCCAATTCTCAAAAATAGGTGTATCAAAACTATCTTGGGAAGTGTACAAGATATCAAGATTTTGACATACCATTTTTCTCATCCGTATAAAATCCACAATATAGATTAATCTCCCATGTGCATGCTTCATCAATGTATTGATCTCCTACAACATTGGAAGAATACCAACCAATGTAAGAAATGTCTCCAAATCAGTTAAACGGAACAACAAGTCCCTCACCTTGTCAACTTCATGATGATATTTGTGCATGAAACCAACCAACGAAGGATACTCCTCACGAACTCTGCATGCAGGTTCATACAAAGAAATCCATCTCATCTCAACATCCTTCAAAAGTTTTTTTCCATCTATAATTCCAATTGTGAATTTTATGAACTCAAGAAATCACTTTGGGTTACTTTCCATATAGGCATGAAGTTCTCTTATAAGGTCTTCTACTTTAGCAACATTTTCGTAGTTGCTTACCATTTTATACACTAAATTCATTTGTGAGCCATACAGTGAATTGCTAGCATATAAGGGGCCACTTTTTGTTTGCAATCTAACACACAACCTATTCGGTGACCCTACATGACTGATGCACCATCTTCTCCAATGCATACCAACTTCGTAGCAATTTCATAATTAGTCATTCCAACAATATCTTTCAAATGAGAAACAACTATTTTATGTAGGTTTTCGCATTACATTTTCAACCATTTTCATAACACCCAATAGATGAGGTGTCCTCATATGATTTTCTAAAGTATAAACATGGATACATACCCATGCAATGTTGTTGAATTTTTCACTTCATCAATTGAAAGAGAGATAAACTTTTCTTTTTTACATTCTCTTTCAAATCTTCCTTCTCTATCATTGAAAGGCATTTTTCCATTTCCCATGCACTACTGTCAGACCAATGAGACTTGAGGAATGTTGTGCATTCCATTATATTGATACAAAAATTTGAAATCGAGGAAATCCAAAATCGGTCTTCCTTTCTTAAGTATGTGAAATAAAGTAGAGAACTGTATGAGTTTTGCATGTAGATTTGATTGATTCATCTTACCAATTTGTGATGTGATCATTCCTCCCTTTTCCATGAGATGTCTACATTTTTTTCTACTCTGCTTCATACTTTTTATTTAACATGCATGCATTCTTTTTCATTTTTCACCTGTGTGTTTTGATTTTCTAACCATCCTCCCCATTACAGTCAAATATTGTTTTCCATAGTGTTTTTCTATAGTGTCCAACTTCAGTTGCATTTTTTTGTTGCTTTCCCAATTTCCACGTACATATTGTACATGTACATTCAGATGGGATCTCTTATGAATTAGTTGGCTGTATAGTTTGATAAATGGAAATTTGGCAACCCAATCAAACTTGTATGTCCTCCCAAGTGTCCACATATTTTTGTTCATTTTCAATGTTTTACTTTTATGAGTAGAATTTTGAGCATTACCACAATCACCTGCTTTCCTCTTTCATGAACCAAAATTTGCATTTGATTTTTGAGTTCCATTTTGCTGAGTATTTGTATGTGTGATATCTTGATGCACTCTTACTTGTACCTCAACAGAATATCTTCAAGCTCGGCATCCCAACAGGTATATCTTCAAGATCTAGCATGGTATCATCATAGGTGTCATTTGGTTGATATTGTGCAGAATGTATGTCCACCTCAATATTACCTTCCACACAGTCTATACTCTGATTCATTCCAGTGGAATCTGTGTTGGTGCTGGTGTTTGTGGTATCTCTAGTAGAACAGTTTCCAAAATACTTGAATAGGGACTTCTGAGATTTCTTAGTTACTGTTTGGGTCTTCTCATTCTTTGTGCGTGAACCTTCCATTGTTTTGAATGGCTAAGTTGAAATTTTGTTGTGCGTCAAAAGATCTAAGTCGTGCTTCAATAAAAGAGAGCATTGTGTCATTAATAGTAACATTGTCATGCATCAAAAATATCCTTTTGCTTGTTAGAGAAGGTCATGTGTCATGCATCAATAAGATAAATATTGTATGTCAACAATAGCATGTGGCATCAAAAACATAACCCCTATCACGTGTTAATTGAGTCTCCTTGTGACGCATCCACAAAAACTATTGTCATGTCATAAGAGGAAAAGTCACACATCAATAAATATTGTTGTCATCGTGCATCAAAAAGTACTATCGTGCATCAACAACCAAACTCTTATCAAACATCAGCTATATCTCTCCTTATCTCTTGTCCACAAAAAACCCTTTGTCACACATTAGCATACAATAATTGCACGAGTCAATAAATATTGTTGTCACGTCGAGGAAAAACTCTATTGTGCATTAATAAAAATACAGTCATTCATCAAAAGAAGCAAAGTGTAAGGCATCAACAACCAAACTCTTGTCACACATCAGTTGTATCTCCTTGTTACCCATCCATACAAAAACCTTTGTCACACATCATAAAATATTATTAGTCATGCATCAACAAATAACACCTGTCGCCCGATTGCAAACTACTAAACAATAAACAAATATGCATTGTGCACTTGGTGCTTAGAGTATGCAAGTTCATGGTATTTGATATACGGTAGCTCAACTAGTAGTAAGGTACTGGTGGTAGTATACTACCCGATGAATCACCTAGGTTTTTATAGGAGATGCTTTCAAATGCAGGTAAAGTCGACCCCTTAAAAAATATACTATAAATTTAGGCGAATAGGATACTTGACCGCTTTGAAAAATTACCTTTTCAAAATTTCCTAAACTGAAATTTTTGCCATATTATGAATATTCGCCAATAGTTTCAATGAATGCTCTAAATGGAGTCACGAATAAGCCTTGGAACCCCACAAGTGAATGTAAATGACACATATAACATCAACCCCACTTCGATTACCACATGCATGGTTTTTCTTCCGTTTCCTAACATGTTTTCACATTTTATTGTTTTTCCTCCTTGGTGGATGTTGACAATTTGAACAAGTAAAACTATTGCTTATATTAGATTTTAAAATATTTGGTAGTGCAAAAACATTTAAAATTATCTTTTCTCGCATAAATGAAAATACCTTTTTAAGTCTTAATATTTCCCTAGATCACATGCCATAGTAATGAAATACATATTTGATAAAAAAATAATGGAAAGCCTCCAAAATGCCAAATTTGAACTTGATATTTAAAATTTATTCGTCATTTGTACACTTAGAAAAAAATTAATAAAACATAATTTTTGATAATTCATAAAACACCCCTCAAAATCTCGTGGTTGGAAAAGATCACTTAAATATTTTAACTTGTGATGTGGGATGGCAAGTCAATCCCCAAAACAATTTTAGATAGTCATTTGACAAATCTTGTCATGCATCTATGAGCCTATTAGTCAATATTGCAGCGTTGGACAATTGCCATGAGTGAAGAATTCCATTTGTTTTTGGTTCATGGTTTTGGCACCATATCAAGAAACAAAGTACAATCACCTCATACTTCTAATATTTCTAGAGGATAATCATATTAAATATTTATTTTTATCAAATCAGCTTGGAAGCTTGGGTTATAAGGTGATTTTAGGCCCTTGATAGTTTGACAACAAGCTGAATCGGCTTGATCATGATGAGTATCTCAAGACAAGTGTCCTCCATTTGAACCCTCGTCTCTAGATATAAGTTATTTCAACTTCTTGGACCTCCTTGTAGATAAAAATAGAGGAAATTGTACTCATGGTGTGCTTGAGTTCAGAAAAATGTTTTATCGGACCAAATTTTAAGGCCATTTGGGTTAAATTGGACGTTCCTATAAACTTGCTGCAATATTAGAAAACTGTCGCAGAACCTTCTCTTAGCCAAATAACTATTATAAGGTCTATCAACATGACTACATTACCATATAGAACTCATTTATGTTTCTTTTTAGTGAAACTAGCTTGTGGGTGATATGGCGTTTTCTCTCTTCTCCCTTTTTTCACTCTCTAGCTCGATAATGAAAGGAAACCGTATTTGCGATTTTTACTCTCTTTTTTTGAACTAGAGTTGTAAATTATTTTGGATGAAATTTTTTATCTATGTGAAAAATGTTAGTCATAGGAAACCATTCCAACATCCTTTTTGTTGACCATGTTTACATTAACTTTGTAGTTTGTAGGTGGTCGAAGTAGGATTAAAATGGATGTTGGAAATCTAAATTAAATAACTATTAATGAAAATGTGTAATCGAGATGGAATTAGAATAGTCTTAAAATTTAGAAAAAGTACTTGTTGTAGTATTCAATAAAGAATACACCCTTTCATTGTGTACATGTGTTAAATAAAGTGATGGTGAAATATTACTTGTAACCTTACAATTTTACTGTATTGTAGAATAGTATATTTAACTAAACCATCTAGAATCCTCATAATTTTATATTTTGGTATTGTAGTGATCTAAAAATTGAAAAGTATTTCTATTGTAAGCATGTAAAGAAGGAGGTGGGTCATTGACAATATGAATTGTGACAGTTCCTTGAAACATTTTTACTATCGTTTAACCTTGAATAAGAAATCATGTGTTTCCAACATAACATACTTAGTGCACGTATCATATTACATATCATATTTAATAGTAATGGTTTGATAGGAAGGCTTAAGGAAATGTTTAGTGGTGAATTTTCGTAAACTCATGAATATTAGGGGTTTTGAAATTGGAAATGGCAAATTTTTAGCGATCGACTACCACCCCAGGTTTATCAAAAATTTTAGACGACGAGTTATTTGTATGGGTCGATTCACCTAGTATTTACACTTAAAAATGACCTTATGCATTTTACTTCACCATTTTCTTTAATTTTTGACAAAACAGAGATAAGGGTGTGGGCTAAGGAGGAATACTTGTAGTGACGGTTGGTTTGAAGGTCATTACATGCATTTTGACTTCTTGATCTAATGTTGACTATGAGAGCTTCCTTTTGGCTAGGAGGAACTACCTAAAATACACAACAAGACCACAAAAGAGGATTAAATAATATATGTCAGTGGGTTGCCTAACATGTGCTAGATCCAAGAAGTGTGATAGTACCTTGGTGGCGTCAACCCACTATTTTAATACAATTTAATGCAAGAACCACTAAAAGTAAATAGAATCCTACCGTAGTTGATATGATTTAGGTGTCTCGTCCAAATACAATAAGCAAATCTAACATAATAGGCTAGGATATGATTAGATATGGAAATAAGATAAACAACTAAGGTACTGGAATAGGTCAAGGTCATATTATGGGTCACTTGAATTACTTAAAAAGGGTTATTAGGATATGGTATTAGAAGGACTTCCAAATACGAGACTAATGTCATCAGTGGTATGACCGATGACGGTTTAGTAAGGACCGATGAAGGTTACTGCAGGCTTGTAATAACTCAATAGTTCATGGTTTTAGGGATTTTTCTAAGACTGGATCAGTGATAGTGAGGAGTTGGTTTAGGTCTGGGGGATGTTGGGAATATTCGAGGTGCTCAGGGGTAGATAGAGGTTATTAAAATGGGTAGGAGTGATGGGAATGATGTTGGAGAGAACCGAGATTCTAGGGCTACAAATGATCTAGCATATTACAAAGCGTGCATTAGAGGGGTTTTCCAATGTGGACATCATTTGAAGGCCATATGTGGGATTCCCATCATATAGGAAGATGGTTGAGGAGATACATGAGCTAAATTTTCTCACGATGGATAGAGGGGCACCGTGGAGGAGAGCACGAGATGATAACTGCCGAGATTAGACGGTAGTTTGGGTTGTCACAGGATGTACCTCCCTCATCTCCACAAGACAGAGGGATGATGTGGAGAGGCCTATGCCTCTACCATAGTCGAAGATGCCTATAGGGAAGGAGGATCAGGTGGTAGACCGGTGGATTGATGATGTCGGGGTTATAGATAGGCACAGAGATAGTGGTGGGCAATATAGCTATGGGTAGTACCATCGAGGCTAGGGAAGCCTTACTTATCCACTATCACAAATAAGAGGAATGCCCTATAGGGGTAGGTGACTACCCTAGTGACATAGTTGGGGATAGTGCAGGGGTAGCTGATAGGGTGAGAGGCACGGAGTTCTTTACTCTACAGGGCATAAGTAGTAGTCATACAAGCCCAGGTAGTATAGGGACAGGTACTTGCACAGGGTGGGCATGGAGATGGGGTACATATGGCCACCCTAAAGGTGTAGGTAACAAGTTTGCAAGGCTAGCTGGCCACCGTAAAGGTGCATATTGTGGCCCTTTAAGCCTGTGCAGTATAGGCTCCTACACTGGCTCGGGATAGGGTCCCATTTTACAGGCAGGGGCGGGACATGGTCCCACGGTACATGTATAGGGTCAAAGGCTGATTGCACCACCACAGAAAATACCCATGGATAGGTTTAGGGATGCCCTAGGTTAGGTGAGATATTATTAGGATCACCTAATGGATGCAGGATAAATTTCCTAACTATGCAGAGTATAGAGCAGATCGAGCCTAGAGTGAGAGGACCAGGGTATCACACTCATAGTGTAGAGATTACATGGGGCCAAAGAGCCCTGAGATAGGGTTAGGGTGAGGTCACTAGCTCATGAAGGCCAACTCTAGGTGAGGTACCAGCAAAGATTAGACCGAGGCCCATGGAGGGTCAGTGAGATGCTAGTGGGATGTTTGCGTAGGAGTAGAGGAGGAGGAGGAGACAGTGAGATAAGCATGAAGGGTATCCGGTGATTGATATTTGTGTGGAGCTCCATTTTTGTTATATACCGGCCTGCGTGACAAAGCGAGTGAGGATGTACATGAGATTTTTGATATTTTTGATCATATACCGACACTGCGTCAAAGATAGTGAGGTTGTATCGAGTGATTTGAGATATTTGTATTTATTTACATATGCATGTATACATAGAATTTCTCATGTATATAGATGATGATATTTATAATATTGATGGTGAACTTGTTTTAATTTCCATTATTATTTGTGTATGTGATGGAAACTAGGTGAATTAGGCATGATTGAGTCGATGTCTTGTAGGCATGGTTGAGTTAGGTCAATTAGGCATGTTGGAGTTAGGTCGTAGGCATGATGGATTTAGGTCGTAGGCATGATGGATTTAGGTCATAGGCATGATGGAGTCACATCATAAGCATGATCGAGTTAGGTTATAGGCATGATGGAGTCAGTTATAGGCATAATAAAGTCAAGTTATAATTGTTATTTTAATGTCCAAGTCGTTGGTAACATGGGAAATAAATGATGTTTGTATATTCATGTTATGGTTTAAGTTTCTAAATTTTTGCTATAGTGGAAATGTGAAAATGATAAATGAATGATGTGATGATGTGGTAAAAATGTTTATTAATTGTTGCTTGTTTGGTTTAATTTCCAATTGTTGATATAAAATGGAAATGAACTAAGGTAGGATGTGAATAGGGAAATGAAGGGGGAAATAGGTTAAGATTAAGAGTGTTTGAGCTAACCTCCAAGGGCCCCATGCCCTTGAAGTGCTGCCAACATAGCCCCGGTGAAAAGGGGCCTCACGTTGATGTAGTTCTCCCATAAGCTAGGGAAGAATACGAGGAATGGGTTGGTAGATCTTATGCATGATTGAATGTAGGTCATAGGCATGGTTGAGTCATTTTAAAATTTAGGTGTCGATGATTTGGACCTATATAGGATAATCAATAAGTAATGATCAAGCCGAATGAGAAGAGTTGGTAAAAGATCCACTTAATGGATAAGAACCCTAATGAGTCTACCATACCTAAGTTTGGATTATGAATGTAAGACCCTAAAGGCATAGCATAATGGACTATTTTAAAGGTGAAGAAAGTCACATGATCACGAAATGTCACATTTGTGGCAAGTCCCTTGAGCATAGAGAAAACTAGGGTGCAAAGGAAATGAAGAAAAAGTGGATGGGTGAGCATAACCTAGTGTGAGACAACATGTCTATTTGGCAAGAGACCCAAGATCAAAATAGGAAAATCCATGACGAAAAAGTTAATCTTTTTTCTTTTTGCTTTGAATTTTGTGTTTGTTTTGATAGACTAATCGATGCGAGAATTCTATGTGGGATGAGTAGATTTTATCCTTGAGGTCTTTGTGAAGTTGATCGATGTAGGAAGCTTTAAAACATTTATTATATTTTGGCAATGACTTTATATAGCTGTCCTTCAAGGGAGAAGTCTATTTATAACAACTAGATAGAGAGAAGAGATGTCCCTTTTTGAGGGAGTCATATTTTGTGGGAAGTTTGACTCAAGGAGTTGAATCCCATTGTGTTTCTTCTTCTTTTGGATGTTTTAAGTCATGGACAAGACTATAGAGGAGGATTAGGTTCTTTTTAGAAGACAAAACCATAACATGCAAAGGTTAATTATGAAAGAGGTAGTTTTGAGTGATGAACGACCATGGGATTCCATATTTTTAAAAGAGGAAAAGTATCTACGAGAATTCTGCCATGAGTAGAGTCGTGGTACTCATATTGAAGATAGGATTGAAAGGTGACATGTAATCACATCATTCTTTTTAGTTGTGGGTCCTCAAAAATGGGTAACATGGAAGATGAATGACGCTCAAGGGGCAAGCGATAAATTGATAGAAAGTGATATAGGACTTGATGTAAACAATAAAATGGTCAAAGATGTAAGGTGTTGAGAGGCTCGCATTCAGTTTTACCTTAGAGTTAAGATAAACGATAAGCACCTGATCCATATGCATGGGTAATGATATAGGGTCCAAGCCAATTAGGAGAAAATGTGCCCCATTTAATTTTGTCTTCTTTGGTTACATGTTGAATTTCCTTTAGGACAAGGTCACCACTGAAAGGTTTGATCATGGAGACATTTTTCATAGGTGTGTTTGATACATTTTTGGTAGATTTGGAGATGGTCAAGAGTATTGAGATGAATTTCATCTAATAACTCAAGTTTTGCCAAATGATCTTGGAGAAAGTCATCATCGTTGAGCATGTCTCGTAGTGAGATGAGGAGAGATGGAATTTGTACTTCAAGAGGAAAGAAGGCCTCGATATTGTAGACCCGAGAGAAAGAGGTGAGGAAACAATCAAAGTGAAAATACTAGTGCAATAAGCCCACAAAGAGAAAGGAATGTGTGAATGCCAATCCTTGCCATATTGTCAACTACTTTCATAAGAATTTTTTCAAGGTTTTATTGGTCGATTCTGCTTGCCATTGGTTTGAGGGTAATATGGTGATGAGAAACTAAGTTGGATGCCAAAAGCGTCGCATAGTTTATGTAGGGTTTTTATTAATTACTTTTCATTATCGGTGATGAGACGATGAGGAACACCAAAGTGACACATGATGTGATGGTTGATGAATTCACATATTTTATCAAATTTTGTAGAAATGAGGGGGATGGCTTCTACCCATTTAGTGTAATATGCAGTAGCAGTTACAATCCATTGATGGCATTGTGAATAATGGGGATTGATCTCATTGATAAGATCTAAACCCCATTAAGAAAAGGGCCAAAGGTATCGTTCAACCTGTAAGGCATGGCTAGGTGTGTGATGAAGATTAGCATGTTGCTAGAATTATATACAATGTTTGACATAGTCACAAGAATCTCAGTTTAGGGTTAGCCAATAATAGCCAAGGCGAAGAATGTGTTTTGTGACAGCTAAACCACTAAAGTGACCTCCGAAAATTCCATTGTTAACTTCCTTGATAGTGTAGAGAATTTTAGAACTTGTAATTCATCGTAAGAGAATAATATGGAAGCCGCACTTATAGAGGAGACCACCCATGATGACATAATGAGAGCCACTTTTAAGAAAGGCACATTTTCCATTACGAGTGAGATGAGTGGGTAGAATGGAAAGGAAAAGATAGTCTACAAACAGCTTATACCAAAGGTCACATGGGTCAAAAAGTGCAACAGTTGCGACGGAGTAGACCTCATGAGGTAGGTAAGACAAGAAATGAAACCTTTGTATTGTGACAACTATTTTAGAGTCGGAAGGTGAAGCGGGTATTTGAGAAGCAAAATAGGCCATGGTATCCATAAATTTATTGGTAGTACGTGGGGTGGTTTGAAGTTTTTAATGGTCAAAGGTGGTCAAAAGCATGTCTATGCGATGTTTATAATTTTGAAGTATCTCATTATGACACTGGTATATACCATTGACATGGTTTACGACCAGTGGGAATCACCAAAGATATTGATTGACTAAACATATAAGGCATAAGAAGCCCCGGACACCCAATACAAGTGCTTCGTATTCAACAATATTGTTTTTACAATCAAAATCAAGTTTGAAAGATAAAGACATAGGTTCACCATCAAGAGGAATGAGGATAACACCAGCCCCACCTCCATGCCAACACTTGGGGCCATCAAAGAAGAGTGCCATTTGGTAAGCGGGTTCATCTAAGGAGAGGGTAGGCGTGGATTGTCCGGGAAATAGAAGTTAGAGGGTTGATTCCCTGGAAAGGGGTGCATTTACGAGTTGGTCGAAATAGCTTGGCCCTTGATGGAATTTTTATGAATGAATTTAAGGTCGAGGTTAGAAAGAAGCATAAGAAAATGTGTGGCATGTTGATGTTGATAGGTTTTGGTGTACATGTAGTGTAGGGTGTCGATAATGGTAATAATGAATGTTTTTGGTTGAGTAGGTAATCGTGGAGTTTGGTGGTGTTGAAAACTTAGGCTAAGCGAGTTTTTGGCATGGGTGTATCTAGTTTCGTAGTCCAAAAGGGTAGGACTTATGTAATAAACCACTTTTTCTTTGTGTTTCTTGTCGCGAATAGCAAGCATTAAACCTAAAGAACAATTAGTGGAGGAAATGTATAGGTAAAAGGGTTGGTCATCCTTAGGAGAAATGAAAACTGGTGGTTGAAGGAGGTATTATATTAAGGCGCTAAAGGATTTATGGAATTCATCATCCCATTTGAATGAAATATAATTCTTGAGAAGATGATGAAATGGTTGACAACGGTCAGAAAGATGCGAGATAAAATGACGAATGGATAGCAACTTACCTTGTAGGCTTCAAAGTTGATGGACATTAGTAGGTAGAGGCATTTCTAGAATAGGCTTTACTTTAGCATGATTGACTTCTATGACATGCAAAGAAATGATGAAACCAAAGAGTTTTCCTGAAAGTAATACAGAAAAGAACTTCTTTGGTTGAAGACGAACACAATACTTGATGAGATGGTCAAAGATGAAGTTAAGGAAGGTCGGTGTTCGGCTCGATGTTTGGATTTGGCAAGAAGATCATATCTGAGAATATTCCAATATGTGATGCATGATGTCATGGAAGATGTAATTCATGGCTCGCTGATATGTGGCATCAACATTTTTAAGGCTAAAAGGCATGACTCGATAACAAAAGGTCCCCCAAGGAGTGATGAAGGCAATTTTGTGTTGATCTTCTGGAGCAAGTAATATTTGATTATAACCTGAGAAATCATCCATGAGTGATAGCATTTCATGGCTGGTGGTGAGATCAACTAGTTGGTCAATGCTTGGTAGGGGAAAATCATCTTTGGGACAAGCTAGGTTGAGGTCATGGAAGTCCATGAAAATGTAGAGTCCCCTTGTCACCTTTGTGATAGGAACGATGTTAGAAATCCATTGGGGATAGTCAATGGGTAGGATGAAGGAAATTGAGAGAAGCCGTTAAAGTTATTTTACTAGAGGAGAAATGAGAGGGTGCATTTTCCATAGCTTCTGTTTGATGGGTTTGGTATTAGGAATGGTTATGATATTATGGACCATGATATGAGGGTCAATCTGGGCATATCGGAATAGGACCGGTCAAAAGCATTTCTATGGTCCCAAAGGAAAGAGGTAAAATCTTCCTGTTTAGTAGCATCTAAAGATTGGCCTATCTTTAGAATGTGTGGGTCATCCTAAGTGTTAATGTTGATTTCAATGGTCGATTCATTCAACATGGTTTGCATCTTAGAAGGTAACGACCGGTGAATATAAGAATCTTCTCGCACCAAGGTAGGTGAGGATGGACTCATCATCCTGACATTGAATGACATTAATAGAAGGTGTATCATCATCGATCATGTCAAGATACAAGAATGGGAGAGAAGAGGGAGCCTCACCATCACATTGATAGGTCGAGGTCCTAGGGAAATTGTGTTTATGAATTTTTTTTTAGGAGAAATATATTCAGGATCTATGGACTCTGTGGGTGAAGATGGTGACCTAGTCGAATGAGGTGTTAAAGGTTTGTCTTCCTCAATGAGGTCAACACGGCCTTCTAGGGAGATGGTGTGGCAAATCCAATGCCTCTATGGTCATTGTTTATAGGTGGTATAGGAGATGATAGTATGGTGGCCTTGTTTGTAAAAACAAAAGCCAAAACCTTTCCATGTGAAATGGTGGAGGAAAGTGTGGGTGAAGCGGTGGTTAGTAAGGGATTGTAGGTCAGATGAAAATAGTCATGTTTGGGATGGAGGTTTGGGTGAATAAGTGGCAATATCAAGTCCTCTCGTATGTTAGATTAGTGTGAAGGTGGGAAGCACCATAAGGAAAAACCTCACCTATGCGGTAGTCATAGCTAGGGTGTTTGTCGGTTCCCATACTCTTGTGGAGTGAAGAATGTGTCAATATTGTATAGGTGGTACTCCCTTAGAGTGAGGCATTGAAAAACACCTTCTTAGGGATCAATAGTCGATATGTGGGTAAGCGGGGATAGACGACTTGCTAAATGATTGAGAAGTAGTTGAGTCGAGTTGTAGAGAGGTAGTGGCGCGTAGGAATAGTAGGGTTAGATGTGGGAGAGGTGGTGTCAACATTGGTGGATGGGCTTGTGGATGAAAGTGAAGTGGGGGTAGGGGTAGATGTCTTGATTGGTACAAGCACATCGTTGGCCCAAGACAACATGTTACAGTCTTGAATGGCGGCAATTCGGCAGGATAGTGTAGTTATGTCCCTCATGCTCGAATTTTACATAGCAGTGTAAAGTTGAAGGGAAATAACCCATGATGCAAATCTAGGTCAATGTCGAGCAATAGTTTATACTGGAATTTTCCCTCTAAGACATATAATAGTTTTGGGATAGTGCAAGGGCCTACATGAACACGAAGGATAATAGTGTAGTTTGTGCTCGATTTGATCATGCCCTAGTTTTCCCTTAAAATTCTTCAATCTACGGGTTTTGTCATATGTTCTATTTCCCCAAATAGATGTGTGAAAGGTTTTATTCCTTGATATGTTGTTGAAGACCCTTCTCCATGGTCGTGGATCACATTTGGGCCTTGTATCATTTCAAAATTATTTGTACTTAAAGAAAAATTCAATTTTGGGTGCAAATGGTGATTTCCCTGCATTTTACGATTTGACATGTGTGTTTTCCTCGTCAAATTATATCTCAACATATTCATCTATGTGCTCTCTTTTGATTGGATGATGCACATTGAGTCTATTTTATAACTTGTAACTTTTTGCTATGTTTGCAAAAAGATCAATTTTTCCCATGACCCATTGAGTTCCGATTGGCGGTTATATTTATAAAGGCTTAGTGAATACGTGTTCATTTTTAATTAGTTACGGCTCGGTGGGTCTTTTTGGTGAAATTTTCCACTTTGGTCACATTTGTAAAAAATACCAAATTGGCCCCAGCCCCGATAGTCTCTGATTGGCTATTCAACAAATATGAAGCGGCAGGGAAAAAGTCTTACTTTGGCCTCAAGATGGACACTGGCCATTTTCTAAGTTACAAGTGGGTCGAAAGGAACATTTTAAAGTTTTTTGTCTCTTTGTATGAGGAGAAAAAGTTATGAAATAATCTGCAACTCACTGGGGCCCACGTCAAAAGTTAGAAGCGGAGAGGGGTTATCGTGGAATTTTGAAACTTTTTGCTTTATTATGAAAAAGAGATAAGGTATAAAAGTGAAGCATGGCCCCCGCCAGAAAAAAATGAAGTCTGCATTGATTGAAAATTCAAAGTTGGGGAAGTGGGTCACTTGGAGGAAAATTGGAAAATTTTCCTTTTTGTTAAAACGGTAAAATTGTATAAACGAGCGGTGACTCCATCAAAGGCCCAGATTAAGCCACGTGTCGAGCCCGTATTTCAAAGGCAGAGGGCGGGGAAAAATGTGAAAATTACACATTTTCTCCAAAAGTCATAAAATGCAAAAGGCACCCCCAGGCCTATTTTGGCTCTAATCTTCCACGTGGACAACTCTAATTTAAAGTTGTGAAATGGCAAAATAAATAGTTATTGCGATGCATCTGGTTTTGCCGCCATTAACGTTCCATGACTTTAGGGGATGTAAATACACATCATTTTTCATGGTGAATCTGAATGATTTATTTTCATTTCTATTAGCAAAGTGCAATTGAAGTGTTGTGGAGCTCAAATTTGTGAATCTGAGGAAGTGCAAGAGTTGATATTTTGAAACAGAGTTACTCGGGCACCTGCAGAAAATGAATTGCCAGATCAACAGAGAAAATTGCAGAGGAAAGAATGAGGAGAAGGAAGCTATAGGTGCAAAGGATGAAAAACATGTTTCCAGAGGAGATGACTGGATGCCCCAGTTAAAACAATGATAATTGTTTTTTGAAATGATTCACCTTTTGAACACCTAGAAACTTTTTGTTGTAAATCTGTTAAAGATCACTTTTTGGATATCATGATCAAACACGTAACAAACAAAGGTTCCTTGAATATTATTTTTTTGGAGGGGAATCTTTAATGTAAATGATTTCTATAAAGGGTATGAGTTAGTCATGCAAATGGTCGGGTTTGAATTCTTACGAGAAAATTTGAGAAATCTCATCTTCTGAGAGACCATCCGAGAAACACATTAATCTCTTATGTTTGATCATGTCAAGTTGGTTGCAAGTGTACAACCATTGAAAATTTCTGAGATTGTTCAAGAAACCTTCCCCGCTAATGAATCTAATCAACTTCGAATTAATCTATGTTAATCTTGGGAAAATTTGTGTCTGCTTTATTTCAGAATGTCTGCAAATAGTATTTCTTGTTCCTATTAAAATCTTATATTATAATCTCTCTGAATCACACAATATATCATCCCTTTGATGGTTTAGTGGCATTTACAATTTCATTATGAGAAGATCCTTCATCTGGTAATGGAATAAACAATTTAAAATCACGTTACTCTCATTTGTTGACAAAAGTTGTTTGTAAGTCTTTGAGTGTATCTTAGATGTGATAAACTAGAGATTGATAATGTTTAATTGATCCTTTTAACTTGATTCTTCGTGTTAAATTCTTGTAGATTGTGTGAAACCATGCAAATATGGGCCTCCATTGATGCACACCTTCTGGTTAAAGGAATATTTTAGCTATTCAAGTATTCTCATCATTTAGGTTTCCAATTTTTGTGAAGGCTCTCAAATATCCGACAAAATCAAGTTTATCCCGCTTAATCTCCCACCAAAAATTATTCAAAAACAATGAATCTTACTTGAAATACCCTTGTTTTCCATGTATGTCCAAAAAAAAATTATATTGCCAAAATATTCGAAGCAATCAGGATTCCATAATGTCTTTAGTAACCTTAACCTTGTTTAGAAAATATCACCATTATTTAGAAGTGACAACTCGTGAGAGTTAAATTGTGGTGGATTGATCATATTTTCTCAAGGTTTCCTTTCAAACTTGTGCAAAGAAGGACATATTCATTCTCCTTCACTAACATAGGTTACAAAATGGGTTCTCTCACCTTTTTTGGAAGGCACAACCTAAAGTAGTGAGGATAGATCAAATCCTTTTGAAGGTGCTATCCATTTCTCCAACATCTGAGTGATAAAGATCCAAATGTGAATCACCTCCCGGGCTAGAAAATGAAATACATGATGATTTATCTATCTCTAGCTTCTTATTAAATCTATGATGATGCTCAACTTGCAAAGGAGAATCAATTTGGATACCAACACCAGATTGGCACCATTTTCAGGGATGATTTGTCAATTTTTTTGAGTTCATATCCATTTGGCCTGTCAACAACACTAGATTGGCGCCATTATCGGGATGATTTGTTGATTTGTTGCCAATTCATATCCATTTTTTCTATCAACAACACCAGTTGGCATCATTTCCAAGGATCTTCAAAGGCATTCTTATATTTGGCCCTGGTAATGTTTCTTACATGATCTAAGTGCAAATACATTGTTTAAATGTCATCATGTGTTGAGATTTGTAAGAATTGTGTGAAGTTACAAGTTCTGCATGCAATATTTCTAGTTTCTGTTGGTTTTTGCACTAATTTTACATCATCAATGTTAAATACAGGTAAAGGAAGGTCAGATCTATGAAGATTTTCATGAATTTAGTGTTGAAAGACATTTGACAAATCAATTTTAGTGCATTTTCACAACTAAGGTGAAAATCCTTAGTGGTGACTCCGTGTTGAATTAAGACAAATCAATTTTAGTGCATTTGCACAACTAAGGTGAAAATCCTTAGTGGTGACTCCGTGTTGAATTAATTTTTGATAAATGCCAGTGTCTTAACCTTTGTCAATTGAAATTTATCACTAATCTTTGCAAATATGGAAGGAAGAAGATCTTTCTTTGTTAAAGACCCTGCTAGAAGGTTGTTTCCAGAATTGGGAAAGAAAAATTCTGAAGGAAGAAGAATCTAGAAAGTTGTTGGAGATTAGAAATCAAGAAAAGAGTTATCAATTGTGGAAACTGATCAACATGTCATTGAATATTTCCATACTTCCTCAAGTTCTTCTGAATCAGGTAGTCTTTTTATAGATCGAAATTCTCCATCTGGAGAGGGGCCTTCATTTGTATTTGAAAATTTTACATCTCATTTTATCCTGTGTTTTCCAAAGCTGATAGGATATTCCAAGAAAAAGAGTTTTTAGAGAACATTCATTATGATAATTGCATTCTTGTGCCCCACAAATCCCTGACTCATCATCATTTTGTATCTCTTATAATTCACCTCCACGAAAACAACATGGCCCAACCCCACCTAGACCTCCATTTGTTGTTAATACCTTTGGAAATATAAATTTTAGAGGTATGGATGGATATCCAAAGGATGTGCCCCAAGATGTTAGAAATAGACTGCCTAAAATTCAAGGAAATAATGCTATTACTAGTGATCAACACTTAAAGATTTTTGTCAATATGATGGAAGACTTTGAGATCAAATTTGAGGATGTGTATATAAAATTGTTTATTCATACTCTAGAGGAGGATGCATGGGACTAGTATAAATATTTTCTAGACAACTCCATTGATTCATGGACAAAAATGAAGAATGCTTTTAGATTGCAGTATGGAGATAAAATCAGACCCTAGGTTTTTTTATTAGAATTTGAAAATATTAAGAAGAATTCTAATGAATATGTTCATGTTTTCAATACAAGATTCAACAAAACATTGAGAAGATTTCTTATAAACTTAAGGCCATGTGATGAATCTTGTCTGATAAATTATTCGGATGCATTTGACAAAAAGGTAGCATATTATTTAAGGGACAAAAACCCAGGAACTTTGAGGCAAGACTTTACCATGGCTTTGCAGATTGAAAACAACATTAAAGAAATTGGTAAAACTCCTAAGAGGGAAGGTATCAAGCTAATCAATCTAGAGAAGCCTCAATTAAGTAAGTATGTTGATCTGAAGAGGTTGTAAAAACTTTAGCCGAGCTATTAAAGAAATATCTTACAAGTTAGCCAAAGCAGAAAGGAATTGGACAAAGTTCCCAAGGTCAGCATAAAGCACAAGGTCAAGAAATATTTGCAAATCATCCTAGGGGTGATCATGAGATCTGATGACAAAGGAAAAGGACCCATGGGGTTAGGAAATAGACAGCCCTAAGCCCATGAAAATAGAATCGTGCCTAATCCTTTGACTGCCAAAGTTGTTGCTGTGGAAGAAGCCAATGAAATTGAGTGGTGTGATAGATGTTTCTTGCCACATGCCCCATGTGATGAAGACAAAGAAGTTGAGGAAGATGATGATGAAATTGATGATGATGTGTGCATGATGGGGTGCTCTATAAGCTCATGACAAGGAGAAACTTTGACTGAATTAATCAGTGCCAAAATTGCTGCAGATTTCTGGGATTGCATTCACCGGGTATTACCCCTTCCTCCCTCTCATACTTTTGAAATAGATATGGTACAATATTTTGAATTTCCTAATAATGATTTTGAATACTTAAGGGCATTAATGATTAAAAATTATGATGGAGGAATCCCTTATGAGGAGGATAGGTAGTTGTTAATGAATGTTGTGGTTGCCCAAGAAAAAGAATATAACACTAGGAGTAAATTTGTCAAAGGGGTAGGGCCTTAGGCCAAACCAAAAACTCCATTTCTCACCAATATCCCAAAAGAAATTCCTAAGAAAGATACATTTGGAAAAGGCCTTGTTTCCCCAAACAAAACTGGTATCCTCGCCCATTCTCGACAATGAAAAATCCTTTCTTTGTCAGATGAGTTGTCGATATTCCTCCAAATGTTGCCTTGCCCAAATATGTGCCTTATGACATTGCCCAATCTGAGACAGATCAATATTTATTTTCCAATTGTTGATCTGCTTAGGATTCCTGAGCATAAGAAAAGGGCCTTTGAGTATTTGGGATTGAAAGAAGAAAAAGATTACCCAAGGTAGAAATGTAAACAATGTTGAGACTCCTCCTACCATTGCAGAGTTGGAAAAACCCCAAGTACTAGAAGAACTAGGTGAGCCACTTGAATTATATTTGGGAACATCCTTGGTTGAGTCCCAGCTGAATGTAGATCCATTTTTCACTATGATTATTAGGGACAGACTATTACACAACTTTATGTTTTATTCTGAAGCATCATGCAATGTTATGCCTCTCAAGGTCATGAATGAATTATATATCAAAGTGATAGTAGCTTATGGGAAGTACACTTCCATGGATTCCAGAGAGGTGCTAGTGGTTGGATGTGTTAAGGGTTTGATAGTGCAACTTGCAGCCTACCCAGTAAGAACTTAAAACTAGATGTTGTTATTGTTGATTGCCCTGCCAAATGGGGAATGTTGTTATCAAGAAAATGGGCTACTAGTGTGGGTGGGAGTGTGCAAATGGATATGTCTTTTTCCACTATACCTATTGAGGGCAGCCTTGTAAAGTTGTATGGTGAAAATAAGATGCTACATCTCATTGAGGATCCCAATAATGCTTCCTATGAAGTGTTATACACTAACATTGATGCTAATAAATTTGTTGGATTTACGATGGTAAGGAGCATGAAATTGATCAATACAAGTCTCTTAAACAAGTAGGTTCTCCTTGGACTTTGTTGTTTGATGGGGCTTTCTCTAAATTTGGAAATGGTGCTGGTATTGTTCTGATATCTCCAGGCTAGGAAGAGTTTGTTTTTTCTTTTAAACTCAACTTTGAGTGCACTAACAATATTGCTAGAATATGAAGCACTATTCTTGGGTCTAAGAATTGCTTGGAAATATGGTATTAGAGACATCATTGTTAAAGGAGATTCAGAGCTAATTGTCAAGCAAGTTAGAAAACTGTATGCAACAAAAAATTAGAGAATGAAGTAGTATAAGCATGCAGTTTGGGATTTCATTTAATTGTTTAGATCCTTCAACATAATACATCACGATAGGAAGTACAATACTCTAGCAGACAAATTGGCTGTATTGGGGTCCAAATTTGAAAATTGTATTGTATCCCCCTATTGTGAGTATAATATTGAGATATTAACTAGGCCATTTGTTCCTAACAATGTTAAACACTGGAAAGTGTTCGAAGATGATGCCCAGGTGTAAAGGTTTTATAGAACCAAGGAGAATTTTCTGATCAACGTATAGATTGGGAGCCAATGGTTTGTGTGGTTGATGGAAAGGAGACTTTATTTGGAAAAGAAATCATTCAATTGAAGACTAATACTATTCCCAGAGGTTTGGTAGAACTTGAATCAAACTTTGATAATGCTGATTGCATTGTCAACAAACACATGTTAGCCTCAACGGATGTTGAAGAGCATGACCTGGGCAAATGAAGGATAAATCACGTAAGATCTGGCTAGGTAGCAATCTGAGAAAGGAAGAAAAGCATTTGTATGTATAATTGTTGAATAAATACCAAGATTGTTTATCATGGTCTTATTTTGAACTGAAAGCATATAGAGAGGATATTTTCTAGCACGAAATTGCCTTGGAAGCTTCTTCCAATCCGTTTACGTAGAAACGTAGTCTGATCAATCCACTCCTTTCCCTAAAGATGCAAAAATAATTGAAAAAGTTGAGGGATGGAGGAATCATACAGCCCACAAGGTACTCATCATGGGTTGCACACTTAGTACCTATCGTGCCAAGAAGAATGGATATATAAGGCTATGTGTGGACTTTAGAAACTTGACTAGATCATCAATGAAGGATAACTACCCTTTACTAACTATGGAAAATATGTTACAATTGGTTACTAGTTCGAATTGTTATCCACCTTTGATGGTTTTTCTCGATATAACCAGTCGTTGTGAAGGAATCAGAGCAAATCAAGACTACCTTTACCACTTCTTGGGGAACATATGTATATGTCAGAATGCCTTGTGGTCTAATGAATGTTGGAGCCACTTTCCAAAGAGCAATGGATGTATCTTTCTCTGGATATATTAATGATTTCATTGTTGTATATCAAAATGATGTGATTGTTTTCTCCAGAAAAAGGAGTGACCACCTGCAACACTTACAAAAATAATGTTAAGATGTAGGAAGTATGGTATTTCACTAAATCCCAAGAAGTGCCATTTTGGAGTTATGAAAGAAAAGTTGTTTGGACACATTGTGTCAAAGGAAGGGGTCATGATTGATCCTAAAAGGGTAGAAGCCATCAGCAAAGTCCCTATTCCAAGAACCAAGAAGGGAATTCAATCCTTTTTGGCTAGATAAATTTTATTAGGAGATTTATCTCCAAATTTGTTGAACTAACTATCCCAATCACTAACATGCTTTGAAGAAAGATCAAAGTATCAAATGGGAAGAAGCAGTTATTCAAGATTTTTCTAGGATCAAAGAAGCATTAAAGAATTCCCCTATTTTAGCAGATCCATTTTATAAGAAGGCTTTCCAAATTTTTTCTTTTTCTTCAGAAAGTAATATTGCATCTGTGTTGTTGCAGAAGGATGATGAGGGAGGTGAAAGACCAATTTTATTTTTTAGTAAGGCATTACAAGGAGATGAGCTAATGTATAGTATCATGGAGAAGTAGACATTTGCTTTGGTAAAAGCAACAAAGGTCTTTAAGCCATATATTCTGAGTTCTAAAGTCATTGCTTATGTTCCCCATGCCATGGTGAAAGATATCCTATCAGAATTGGAGGTTTCAAGCAAGAGATGATGATGGGTAAACAAATTGCAAGAGTATGATATGGACATCTAAACAACAAAATTGGTCAGAGGTTTGGGCCTGGAAAAACTTATGGTAGAGAGAAATCTGTTGACAATTGAAGTAAATGAAGTTAAAGAAGAAAGGTTGAATGTCCTTGAAAAACTGATAAATTCTGAATGGTACAAGGACATCATTTTTATCTCAAACATCTACAGTTCCCTAAACATTTGAGCAAGAATCAGAAAAGAGCACTTAAGTTAGCTTCCCAAAAATATGTCATTACTGATTTTGGGTTAGCTTGGAAGAACCCTGAGGGATTTCTCTTAAGATGCATTACTGAAGATGAAGCCCCTAAAATAATTGTTGATCTCCATGGAGGAGTTTGTGGGGGGAATTTTTCTGGAAGAGTCACAACTCATAAGATCTTAAGGGCTGGTTATTAGTGGCCAACTCTTTTCAAAGATACAACTTTGTTGGTAAGAAAATGTGAAAGTTGCCAACACTTTTCTAGAAGACTAAAGCTTCAGGCTCCCTTCCTTTACATCCTATCAATTGAAGCCCCATTTAGGAAATGGGAATGGACTTCATTGGTGAGATTTCAGATCCTTCAAGTGCTGGCCATAAGTGGATTTTAGTAGCCACTGATTACTTCACCAAGTGGGTGGAGGAAATCCCCACCAAGAAAGTAACTCACCAAATTGTCATGGATTTCATTCTAAATCATATCATTTGCAAGTTTTGAATGCCTACTAAGATAGTTTTTGATAATGCCATGAGCTTCTGGGATAAACCTTTGGTGGCCATGTGCCATGATTATGGGATTAATTTGACATATGCTTATAAGTATAATCCCCAAGGAAATGGAAAAGCAGGGTCCAACAATAAAAATTTGTTAAAGATAATTAAAGGAACTTTGGAGTTGAAGAAAAGGAAGTGGGGTGAGCAGTTGAAGTTTACTATTTGGGCTGATCGAATCACTGTTAAATGAGCTACTGGAAAAATCTCATTTGAGTTGGTGTATGGAACTCAAGCTTTGCTACCCCTTCATATGAAATTATCTTCATTTCAATTTCTTTCAAAACTAGAAGATCAAGAGGTTAGTCTGTATGATGCTCACATCAATTAGATTGTTGAGTTAGATGAAGAAATAAGGGCATCCCATCAGAGGCATGTAAAATTCAGAGAGAAATTGAAGAATTTGTTTGATAAGAAGGTGAC
Source organism: Taxus wallichiana var. yunnanensis (assembly GCA_018340775.1). Classification (NCBI taxonomy): domain Eukaryota; kingdom Viridiplantae; phylum Streptophyta; class Pinopsida; order Cupressales; family Taxaceae; genus Taxus; species Taxus wallichiana. The sequence continues at coordinate 279,284,739 of CM031240.1, forward strand.
TCCAAGAGCTTTTAGTGTGGGAGATCTTGTGCTATTGTGGGATAGTAGGCACGAGGATAAGGGAAAACATGGAAAGTTTGATGCATTGTGGATGGGCCCTTATTCAATTGACATTCGAATTGGTGAACATACCTTCTTCTTAAAAGACCTAGATGGGGAATTGCTTGAATTTCCTATTAATGGTAGGCATTTGAAACATTTCCTTGATTGATTTCTTAGAATCGAGGTATGCACCATTGTATAGTGTAAAGTCTTGGGTTTTTTGTTCTATTTTTGCGTTTTGTCGGTTTTGGTTTGCCCTGGTCCTTGGCGGCCATTTTTGTTGGTTTCTCAATTTTTTCTTGGAGGGTTGGCTTATGAATCTATTGCCCAATGGTTTATTTTTGGCACTTGGTCTACTATTTGTTCTTGTGGCACTCACTGGGAGTGCCCATCCCCGAGTCGGAGCCAATGTTGGTGCTTGAGTTGATCATGCCCTGGTTTTCCCTCAAAATTATTTAATATGTGGGCTTTGTCATATTTTCTATTTTGCCAAATGGATGCGTGAAAGTTTTTCTTCATTTGTATGTTGTTGAAGATTCTTCTCCATGGTCATGGATCACATTTGGGCCTTGTATCATTTCCAAATTGTTTGGCCTTAAAGAAAAGTTCAATTATGGGCGCAAATGGTGATTTCTCTTCATTTTATGATTTGACAGGCATGCTTTCCGTCAAATTATATCTTAGCATCTTCGATTATGTGGTCTCTTTTGATTGGATGTGGCAGCTTGTCTCTATTCTATAACTTGTAATGTTTTGCTATGTTTGTAAAAATATCAATTTGGACCAAAGGCCTCGTTGAGTTTTGATTGGCGGTCATATTTATAAAGGTAGAGTGAATTTCTCTTTTTTTCCTCGAAGGTGTATACGTGTTCATTTTTAATTGGTTGCAGCCCAATGGGTATTTTTGGTGAAATTTTCCACTTTGGTCACATTTGTAAAAATACCAAATTGGCCCCACAACCCCGATAGTCTCTGATTGGCTATTCACCAAATATGAAGCAACAGGGAAAAAGTATTACTTTGACCCCGAAGATGGACACGTGGCCGTTTTTCAAGTTACAAGTGGGTTGGTAGAACATTTTGAAGTTTTTTTCCTCTTTGTACGAGGGAGAAAAGTTATGAAATAACCCACAACTCTGTTGGGGCCCACATCAAAAGTTAGAAGTGGAGAGGCGGGTCATTGGGGAATTTTGAAACTTTTTTCTTTATTATGAAAAAGGGATAAAGTATAAAAGTGAAGCACAGCCTCGCCAGAAACAAATGAAGTCTGCATTGAAAATTCAAAGGTGGGGAAGCGGGTCACTAGAGGAAAATTGGAAATTTTTCCTTTTTGTTAAAAAGGGTAAAATTACATAAATGAGCCATGGCTCCATTAAAGGCCCAGATTAAGCCACGTGTCGAGCCCATATTTCAAAGGTGGAGGGGTGGGGTAAAATGTGAAAATTGCACATTTTCTCCAAAAGTCATAAAATGCAAAAGGCACCCCCAGGCCCGTTTCGGCTCTAATCTTCCACGTGGACAACTCTAATTTACAGTTGTGAAAGGGTAGAATCAATCAGCTTATGGCTAAATGCATTTCGCTTTTCCGCAATTAACATTCCACGACTTTAGGAGATGCAAATACGCATAATTTTTTTAATGGTGAATTTGAATGATTTCTTGTCGTTTCTATCAGCAAAGTGCAATTGAAGTGTTATGGAGCTCAAATTTAGGAATCGAGGAAGTGCAAGAGTTGATATTTTGAGATAGAGTTACTCGGCGCTACAGAAAAACAAATTTCCAGATCCAATAGAGAAAATTGCAGAGGAAAGAATGAGAATAAGGAAGCTATAGGTGCAAAGGATGAAAAACATGTTTCCAGAGGAAATTATTGGATGCCCCGCTTAAAAAATGATGGAAATATTTGAAATGATTCACCTTTTGAACACTGGAAACTTTTTGTTGTAAATCAAAGATCACTTTCTCGAAATCATGATCAAACATGTAACAAACAAAGGTTCCTCAAATATTCTTTTTGGGGGAATCTTTAATGTAAATGATTGCTATAAAGGGAATGAGTTAGTCATGTAAATGGTTGGGGGTTGAATTCTTACGAGAAAATTTGAGAAATCCCATCTTCCTGAGACCATCTGAGAAACTTGTTAATCTCTTATGTTTTAGATTTGATCATGTCAATTTGGTTGCAAGTGTACAACCATTGACAAGATCTAAGATTGTTCAAGAAACCTTCCCCTACTGACGAATCTAATCAAATTCGAATTAATCTATGTTAATCTTGGGAAAATTTGTGTCTGCTTTATTTTAGAATGTCTACAAATAGTATTTCTTGTTCCTATTGCAATCTTATATTATAATCTCTCTGAATCACACAAGATCTCATCCCTTTGATGGTTTAGTGGCATTTGCAATTTCATTATGAGAAGATCCTTCATCTGGTAATGGAATAAACAATTAAAATCACTTTACTTTGATTTGTTGGCAGAGTTTGTTTGCAAGTCTTTGAGTGTATCTTAGACGTGATGAACCAGAGATTGATAATGTTTAATTGAGCCTTTTAACTTAAGCCTTCATGTTAAATTCTTGGAGATTGTGTGAAACCATACAAATCTGGGCCTCCATTGATGCACACCTTTTGGTTAAAGGAATATTTTAGCTATTCTGAAGCATTTTTTCATTTAGTTTTCCAATTGTTGTGAAGGTTCTCAAAGATCTAGAAAAATCAAGTTTATCCTACTTAATCTCCCACCAAACATTATTAGAAAACAATCAATCCTGCCTGAACTATCCCCCTATATTTTCACAAGTTAATAAATTCTCTCGCCAAAATATGCGAAATGATCGAGGATTCCATAATGTTTTTAGTAACCTTAACCTTGTTTAGAATATATCACCATTATTTAGAAGTGACAACTTGTGAGAGTTAAATTGTGGTGCATTGATCATATTTTCTCAAGGTTTCCTTTCAAATTTGTGCAAATAAGGATATATTCATTCTCCTTCACTAACAGAGGTTACAAAATGGGTCCTCTCACCTTTGTTGAAAGGCACAACCTAAAGTAGTGAGGATAGATCAAATCCTTTTGAAGGTGCTATCCATTTCTCCAACATTTGAGTGACAAAGAGCCAACTGAATCACCTCCTTGCTACAAAATGACATACATGATGATTTATCTGTCTCTAGGCTTCTTGTTAAATTTGTGATGATGCTCAACTTGCAAAGGAGAATCAATTTGGATACCAACAAGTGCCAAGGGTGGAGGTGATGGTGTCATTCAAGGAGCATAGCATAACTTTGTTATTATGCATACGATTAGAAGGAATACACATTTGATTGTATGTGTCGAGGAGATGTTGTTAATGCTAGCAACACCATCAATCATGACATGTCATATCCATATGTTATCGATATAAATGGAAATTAATAGGGCGGATCGGGGTCATCGACTTGAGAGGTACAATTTCCTCATCGAGAAAGCTAAGGGCGGCGACATGAGGGAGTGGTCGTGGGGGTAGAAGGAGGAGCTGATTTGGTTATCAAGGCCACATGGTGAGGGGTGATAATCGATGCTACTAATGTGGGGTCATTGTGTAGAACTTAAATGGATTGAAAAACCTTGATAAGGGCTTGTCTGTGGGATTTAGAAGTCTGGACGAGATCATACAAAGACATCTTTAGAGGAGGCTTATGTCATTTTTTTATTATTGTGCGATGGGTGATCCTATTAGAGATAGGGTATGTAGGTCGTGGATGGTGATTTTGGGAGTAGGTGTAGATGGTATATAGGGTATAAGGTTGGTTGATGGGATATTTATTTTTATTTTCCTTTATCTTTTTGAGCGCGAGTAACAACGTTAACCATGTTAATATGAGGGAGGTGGATGAAGAGGGTATGTCATGAAAGGTATAACAACATGAGGGGTAAAATCCTAGTTTTTGATAAGATTCTTGTGAAATGAGTAGGGCACATTGACATTACGGTGGTGGTTTGGCCAACTCTCTTATATAGACCATGTTGATCTCGAATTTCGAGAGATACTGGTCACCGAATGGGTAAAGGATGATGATGTATGGTAACAGGTGACAGTGGAGCATGGTCCTCATCAAGAAGGTTATCATCATCAAAATTTTGTTTAGGAGGAAAAATTTGAAGAAGAATGGTCTTCAGAGCCTTACAATTTTTAACATCATGTCCTGGCACACGATGATAGGCACAAATCTTGGTTTCATCAAACCCTTTTGGTTTGGGTTTGAGAGGATCATAAGGTTGAAGCAGTGGTAATGTGATGATGGAAGTCTCTAAGAGATTGGTTAAAATGTTAGCGTAGGACCTTGCTAATGGATCGCAATGGGAGGTGAGTGTGGGTTTGGGTACAGTTTGGCTGATTGTGAAGGAAGAGGCTTTATAGGAGGGGGAATGGGTTGGTCTACTAGTTTGGTATGTGGAGTGGTCTTAGGTCTTGCTAGTCATCTATTTGGGTAAATGTGGGGTATAATAGCTAGTAATGGAAGGTTTGGTGGTTTGACTATCTTATTGGAGGGTAGCGTATCCTAAGATTTGAGTTGCACCTTCGGGGTAAAGGTGACACAGAGTACAAGATGAAGAAGGAAAAATAGATGGTGGAAGAGGACGGGTTACCCATGGGGGGAAACAAAGTTACGGTGGAGGTGGTTGGTAGATTTGAGGTAGGTGGCATTGATTTGAGTTACCAACCCATACCTCCATCATGAAAGGTATAAGCAAGGTCGGGGTTACAGAATCGATGGAGGTATAGGTGGCACGAAATGCATGGGTGAGGGTGAGGAAGTTTGGTTTTTGGGTGAATGAGGTGTAACAAAGGCTCGTGATGGATTAGCAAGTTGTTTAGCTTTTGACTAGCCTAGGCTATGACATTGTTTGTTCAAGGTTGATGCATGAGGCCCTAGGATGGATGGAAGGGGGGAGGGTGAAAAGGGTGTAGTAGGCAAGCCCAGTGTATGCGACCTAGAGGGTTGGGTTTTATTTTTAGGCTAGAGGATAATGCTGCTGTGGACTTTGGAAGATGTGGTTAAGTCTAATATGATAGGTGGGTGAGTAAGGCTTGATGTCATCATAACACCCAAAGTACTGATGAATCTAGATATGGGTGCTTGGGATAAGTGTGGGTAGGTTTTTAGGTTTGGTAATAGTTGTAGTAATGGGTACAAGTTTAGATGGAGGTAGGGATGATGAAGAGGAAGCAATTTTAATCGGCATGGTTAGTGTATTTTTGTTTTTGAAAATACCTTTGGGTAGATCATGGAAGTATCTTCAGAAACATTTACATTTGGGTCAAAATGGGGAGCCGAAGACATCCCTAAAGCATGGAATGATCAACGTAATCCAAACGATCAACCAACCATGAAAATGGGACTATTGAAGAAGAGGATGGAATGGGTTGGGTGGAAATCCCTATAAAATATGTCTGTGAGACCAGGAATTTTCTCGGCCTCTCGATTTTATAGGTAAGAGAGTAGAGTTCATGTCAATAGGGTCCTGGGATGCTAGGGGAGAACTATGCCCGATAGGAAGTGACATGTCTGAAGAATCTCCCATGGGTAGGAGAGATAATAGGTTGAGTGAGCTAGAATTCTCTCTCAGTGAAGGAGAAGGTGATGATGATTCTCTTATGGATGGGAGAATAACAAGTGTTGACGGTTTAAAAGTATAGGAAGTAGACAATGACACAAAATTGGTAGAAATTTTGGGTTCCTCTGTGAGAGAAAGGGGAGAAGAGGGGGGTTCCTCTGTGGGTGGAGGAGTAGAAGAGGTATGATCCTTTGTGGGTGGAGGAGCTCATGCCAAGATTTCCTTAATAGATGAACTAGATAGGTTTTAAGGAATTGTTGGCATGATATAAAAAAAGTGAACCTCACGGACGTTGTTGTTCTGGATGAAGGTTAGATACTTTGATTCGACGATGGTTTATGATTAGGAATGGATTTTTGAAAATGTGCAAATTATGATTTGCTGCACGTTGGGTTGTCTACAAAAAGGTATCCATTGTCTATCATCTCTTGAACAATGTTTTAAAAAGTTATACAGTTACCATCACTATGTCCTTTAACACGATGATAATTACAGTAGTCGTGTTCTTTATACCACATGCGTATAGGATGAGTGGGATCAAAACCTATATGAGGTTTTATGGGAGGAAGTGTAATGGCTCCAGATTTAAGAAGTTTGTCCAATATCAAAGAATAGGTCTCTCCGATTGAATTGTACTTCCATTTCTCCCGCCGAAGATGAAAAAGCCCGACAAGAGAAAGATTGGAAGAAGGTTGAGCCTGATTACAAGGATGAGGTGGACCTGCCTTGAGGACTACCACATTGGTAGATCATTTGGGATTTGAATAGTTATTTTGGGGTTTTGAAGATGAAGAATAATTTTTTGATTTGAATGGGGTGTTCTTGTTACGTAAATGGAAATTATTTTCTTCAATGACATTAATTTCCATTTTTTGGGCCATGGTGAGTACTTCATCAAAGGTTCGGAAGATTTGGACTTGTAGAGTTGGTGAGATATGTTTGGCATGTAAGCTCTAGTGAATGCAGTTGATATGTTAAGTCCGAGGTAGTTAGAACATAAATTGGTTAATAAGACTCTGCCATCGAGTAATGAAATTTGTGATAGATTCATCTTCGTACTATTGGGTTGATAGAGATCGGTCATGGCGAATTTCTTGGTAACATTGATTGAAAAATGATCTAGGAAAGCTTGGGATACTTGATTAAAGGAATAGATAGAATGTCGAGGTAGTCCACTTTGTACCAATCCATCTTGGTCCTGTTAGGGACAATGGGAAAGTTTGTAGGAACAAAGCGTCATCGTGGGTGATTAAGTAACACCCATGTTTGAATGACCCTAAGTGTTGCTATGAGTCTTCTTTACTATTGAAGCAATCAAATTTAGGCATTTTGTAATGCACTAGGTAAGGATGAATGGGAATAGATGTATGGATATGCTCATTACATATTTCATCATATGTTAAATAATTATGGGAGAAAAAAATAGATGCTTCTAAGTTTTGTATCTTCTCCATCATCATTTTAATGAGGTCGTTAGTAGGTTAGGATGAATGATTGCCACCGTAGAAAAAGAGGGTTGATACTTGAATGCATGAGGTGGGTGGTATGCTAGTGTATGGTGACACCGAGTATGAGGAATTATTACAGGGAGGAATAGATGTAGGTGGAACATAGCTAGCATAAGTAATAGATGAGGTCGGGGTTGTTGGTAAATACGCCATCACCAATCCGACACTATGATAATTCTTCACCGGGAACTCCTCATGCTATGATTATTTACTAATGCATAGCCTTTAGGTTGGTGGATGTAATCTGAAACAAAACAACAAACGTAACACAAGAATACCATCGACTATGATAAGACAGAATGATGACAAATCTGAAATATCAAAGTAAATTATAATATTAATATGAAATTGTTACAATCTCACCCATGAGGTACTTTAAGTGTTATTGACTTCACTTACCTTCCACCAATACTATAGAAGAAACTTTACAATTACACCTCTTAATGGCTTCTTCAACACACCTTTAAACTGATGGCTTCCTTTACACACTTCATACAATATTTCTCACTACTTCTTTCTATGCTAAATGAGGGGGGTGGCCTCTTTATTTATAGAACTTCCAGGCTTATCCATCTTATCTCTAAGATAGGATAAGAAATCCACTCTGACGAATCATATTCCATACCTTAACTCTTATCTGTACATGTAAGCTTATCTTTTAAGATAAGATAAACCTTATCATTTCACATGGGTTCCACATTTTTAGACTTTTTACAAATAAAATACACAAAATATTTATGACCTCACTCCTTGTCCTTATTACCAATATAATATTTATAATTCCTAATCATGTAGACCCTACTTCTCTACTTATCCCAACTTTGACATTTTAACATTACCGGACCACTTACGACAAATATTTACTTTTTACAACATTCCTATTGTACTTTGACTGTTACCGTACTCTACATTATTGGCGGCACCGTATTGATGGTGCCGTTATCTTCTATCAGATGCTACTACTAATTACACTTAACAACATCCTATTACTAATACATACATTAATGAAATAGAAATTACGAAGGAAAATTTTAGTGTCGACATCTTCCCCCTTCCTAGCTTCTACTCCGTCCTCGGAGTAGACTATTCTGGTGCTTGGAAAATCTTCAACTTGTCGTGGTTGACCCATTTCATAATGGGAGTGCCATCCAATTCCTCCAGTCGGTATGTACCATTTTCATGCACAACTGCTATTTTGTAGGGGCCCATCCATTTTGGAAGAAATTTTCTCTGTCTTCTTTTTTTGTATCTGGAATCATATACTAGAACCAATTCATTCACATGAAATGGAGACCAACAGATCTTTTGATCAAAGTATTCCTTCTGCTTCATTTTCTTCTTATGGCTTGTATCCTTTACTATTTCCCTCATTTCCTCTAGCAAATGAAGATGTACCAACCTTTCTTTTACTGAATCACTTTCATCCATCCTTTCATTTTTCATAACTCTCACAGTGGGAATATCAAACTCAATAGGAAGAACTTGATCAATGCCATAGGCCAACTGAAATGGGGAGTATCCTGTTGCTGACTTTGATGTTGCCCTATATGCCCACAATGCTGCATGAATCCTTTTATCCCACTTATGTACCTGCAAGGCTGCATCTTTTGCTAGAATTTGACACAACACAAAATTTGTTCTGCTCCACTGTCCATTTGTGCTTGGCTTGTATGTTGTTGCCTTCCTGTGCTTAATAGAAAATTTATTGACTAGGGCTTCTACTACCTCATTAATGAAGTTGATTCCTTGATTTGTTACAATTTCTAATGGACAACCAAATTTGGTGACAATGCGTTCATATATGAACCTTGCCACCTCATCCATGGAAGTCAAGTTTTTCAATGGCCTAGCTTCAACCCACTTGGTTAAATAATCTATGACAACTACAATATACTTATTTTGGCATGAGGTAGTTGGAAGTGGAACTACAATGTCTATTCCCCACTTTTCAAAGGGACCAAGTGGAAGAATAGGACATAATGGAGCTGATGAAGTCTTACGGTTACCATGTGTTTGAAAAATATCACATGTCTTAAAATAATTATAACAATCTTTAAAAAGAGTGGGCCGTGATAACTCCGCATCCAAGATCCTTCTTGCTTGTAAGTTGTCCAGAAGAAGTGCCCTCCACATGTACCATTGTGGAATTCTTCTAGCAGCCCTTCCCTTGATCACGTCCAACCCTCTTGTACTATCCATCGTGTCCTATTCGAAATAATACTCCATGCAGAATAGAATATGGACGACTAGCTTGAGTAATCTTTCTCTTAGTCTTTGCATTGGCACCATCAGAAACTTAAATTCATTTAGATAATTCCAAATATCTATGTATTCACTAGGGATTGTGTCAAGGGATAACAATTCTGCATCGGGGAAATCATCATCATCACAAGATGATCCTAAACCATCATAGGCTCGAGAGAGTGCATCTGCATTGACATGCTTCTTTCCGGGCCTATCTATAATATCAAATTCAAATTCTTGTAGCAAAATTATCCATCTTGCTATCCTCTCTGATGGGTTAGGCTTATTGACAATATATTTTAGAGCCTGATGATCTGTTACAACTATAAATTTCTACCCTAGCAAGTAATATCTAAACTTCTTTACAACAAAAATGATAGCTAGAGCCTCTTTTTTAGTCTATTATAATTTACCTCAAAGACTTGCTCATTTTTCTGCTCCCAAAGTAAATTGAATGGTCATTCCCATTTTCATCCTTTTGGCTCAAATTACTTCCTGGTGCTGCATTTGAGGCATCAGTGTACACAATGAATGGCTTGCTCCAATCTGGATTCTTTAAAATAGGTGAAGACACCAGGGCTTCCTTCGTGGCTTCCTTCTTCAAGAATCGGGTTAGTGGCTATGCAATCTTTGAGAAATTCTTGATGAACCTTCTATAGTAACCCACATGGCCTAAAAATGATCTCAACTTATTTCTATTCATAAGAAATGGTAAATCTTTGATTTTGAAACTTTATCGGGATAAGTACTAATACCATCTTTGGATACAACATGCCCTAACAAAACACCTTTAGAACATCCAAAGACACACTTTGTAGGGTTTAGTGAGGCTTGTGCTTCGTCTAACCTTTGAAATGTTGTATCCATCTAGTGCAGTGGTCTACCTTGCTCCCATAGATGCAAAAATCATCCGTAAATACTCGATGAAGGTCCTAATGTAGGGTTCGAACACCCTATTCATCAAATGCTAGAATGTTGCTGGAGCATTACACAACCCAAAAGGCATAACTCTATGAGAAAACGTTCCCAAGGAGTGGTGAACGTGGTCTTGGCTGATCTTTCTCTCGCTATACGAACTTGGTTGTAGCAGCCGCTATATCCATCAACAAAACTATAACACTCCTGGCCAGCTACTTCGTCCAAGATCTGATCTGAAAATGGAAGAGGGTAATGATCCTTCTTTGTTGCCTTATTGAGCTTCCTGTAATCAACACAAATGCGTAGCTTCCCATTCTTTTTTATTGAGATCACAATGGGAGAAACCCATTCTAAATTCTCCATAGCAAATATGAATCCTGCATCAAGCAACTTATCTATTTCTTCTTTTACAGTCTTGGAAAAATTAGGATTCATTCTATATGGCATTTGCTTTATGGGCTTAGCACCATCTACCAGCTCAATAGAATGTTCTACCCAACTTACTTGACGGAGTTCCTTGTAATCAAAAGTGAATATGTGTATGTACCTTGAAAGAGCTAGAGGTAGGATTCCTTCCCACTCTCCATCACAAAGATCACCAATATTTATTTGTTGGAGACGATCATCAACTTCTTCTTGAGATAATTTTATGGGGTCATGAGTTGGTGTGACTGAAGGATATCCATGACTCAAACATCAGCCTCACTTTCTTCATCTTCGGTGTCCACTTCACTTGGTACTAGAGTAATCGAGGATGTCCAATCATCGGTTTCATCACTTGAATCCACAGTGTTCTACCTTATGATGTCGAGGGATCATGTTTATCTTCACCCTCTCTCTACCACGTCCAAGTGTCATGAAACCTTCATTCAAGTAGCTTCTTGCATGAACTCTCCTTAGCCATGGTCTTCCCAATAGCATTGGGTACACAACAGATACCATTTTTCATCACCCGAAAGTCTACCACACATACAACACCCATAATGATTATTGCCACATTTGAAACTACACCTTCTCGGTTTAGTTTTTCCTTATTTAATGACCTTAACATAAGTGTTGAAGGGAGATCAATTTTAAACCCAACATATTCATTACGAGACTCGGTCATTACAATGAATCGTAGCACCTCCATCAACTAAGACATCATGAATTGAAATACCATTACATAATACCTCAGCTTGTGGAGCATAGGGATCCGCCTCTGCCTCCAAAATAGGGACCTCAACCTCCTTCCTTCGTCGAGCATTGAGTCCACTTCGCAACTCCCGCCTCTTCTTAGAAGACATAGCCAAGAGTTGACCATATGTAATATTTGCAGGCCTTTTGGACAGATCTTCCAAGATGGAGTATGGTCCTTGCCCCTGTGAAATCAGAAAATCCTGCACACCCAACTTTCTTCTCCTATGTTTCTTACTAGTTTCTCCTTTCATCTTCTTAGGATCATTTCCATCTTGATTATCTTTTTCTTTCTTTCTTTTTGTTACAAACACATCTACTTCATTATTTCTTCTCTTATCTACTACATCAAAAGAATTCACAGGTGCTTTTCCTTTATCATTATCTCCTTTACCAGATGTAGAAGCTCTATCTAGACAATTATACTTATAATGACCCTTTTTATAACAACCATAACATACAACTTCAGAAATATTTCTTTTTGGACCTCTATCTCCTCCCTGAGAACTAAATTTTTTTCCTTGAAGAAGATTAATAGTTAACTGACCCATATTTTTGAGCAGATCTTCATACTCAGTAGATGTACTAGGAGAAAGATTTGTGCTCACCGAGAGTGGTTGTGGATTCTGGAGCAAAGGTGCTGGTGTAGGTTCTACTTTAGCAACAATTTCTTTGGGCTCCTCTTCCATGCTTTCTTCTTGCCTTCTTGCAATCTCCTTTGCTTGTTCAATGGTAGTTGGGCGGTCATACTTCACTCGTTGTCTGATCTCTGGCTTCATCCCAAGAATGAAGTGCTTACATAGGAGATTATCCACGCCATTCATCAACCCATCCGCTAATCCTTCCTTCCGATCTCGGGCGTCCAAGATTCCTCCTTAGCTCTAGAACACGAGCATGATAATCCCTTATCTTCTCCTTCTCTCCTTGGGTTAGCTTTGTGATATCGATCATGAGATCTGCATATCTCTGTTGTTCACCAAATTCTTCAAGAAAACTTTCAGTTAATAAATCCCATGAGTTTTTCACATTATCACCTAGTGTTTCAAACCACCTAAGGGTGAAGCATCCAAAAAGGTAGGAAAAATTCAGTCCATTGTTCCCTTCTTATAAGGCCATTACAAATACAAGATTATTTAAACTCTTGAATGAAAGAGGAAGCATCTTCATTAGATTGGGCTAAAAAAGCAGAATCTTCCCCATTTTCAAAAGTAACCACGGTGAAATACCAACCAAAAAGTACAATCAATAAGACTTATGTGCACCAATAATTAAAATCACTTTAATAGAAAATATAAATGACCACGGTAAACTATGGTAAAACTTGACTTACTTGTGGTAAAAATGACTTTACTTGTGGTAAACACTATTCACGATAAAAAGTGAAGTTATCATGCGGTAAATACTATTCACGGTAAAAAGTGACTTTACTTGTGGTAAATACTATTCACAAAAAAATGACTTTACCATGGTAATTACTATTCATGATAAAAATGACTTTACCATGGTAACTACTATTCACGGTAAAAATGACTTTACCATGGTAACTACTATGCACAAAAAAAAGGTTACCTTCCAATTGATTTTTGACTAAGTGGGAATATCTCTCCGCATAATCCACCAACGAGGAATGCTCCGCAATGGAACCAAAATTTCATCACCAATCCGACACTATGATAATTCTTCACCGGAACTCCTCGTGCTATGATTATTTACTAATGCACAGCCTTTAGTTTGGTGGATGTAATCTAGAAACAAAAAAACAAACGTAACACAAGAATACCATCGACTATGATAAGACGGAATGATGACAAATCTGAAATATCAAAGTAAATTATAATATTAACATGAAATTGTTACAATCTCACCCATGAGGTACTTCAAGTGTTATTGACTTCACTTGCCTTCCACCAATACTATGGAAGAAACTTTACAATTACACCTCTTAATGGCTTCTTCAACACACCTTTAAACTGATGGCTTCCTTTACACACTTCATACAATATTTCTCACTACTTCTTTCTATGCTAAATGAGGGGGTGGCCTCTTTATTTATAGAACTTCCAGGCTTATCCATCTTATCTCTAAGATAGGATAAGAAATCCACTCTGACAAATCATATCCCATACCTTAACTCTTATCTCGTACATGTAAGCTTATCTTTTAAGATAAGATAAACCTTATCATTTCACATGGGTTCCACATTTTTAGAATTTTTACAAATAAAATACACAAAATATTAATGACCTCACTCCTTGTCCTTATTACCAATATAATATTTCTAATTCCTAATCATGTGGACCCTACTTCTCTACTTATCCCAACTTTGACATTTTAACATTACCGGATCACTTACGACAAATATTTACTTTTACAACATTCCTATCGTACTTTGACTCATTACCATACATACTCTACATTATTGGTGGCACCATCGACGATGCCATTATCTTCTATCGATGCTACTACTAATTACACTTAACAACATCCTATTCCTAATACATACATTAATGAAATAGAAATTACGGATGGAAATTTTAGTGTCGACGACGTGTAAGTGGGTGGGGTAGTCATAATGAGTCTAGTGGTGATTGTGAATAAGGATTGTGGGATAGAAAGGACAAGGTTTTGAATATGGGTGTAAGTTCTTTGTGGCAGACCGGAGATGGTTACGATACAATGGGTATATGTGAAGTGGAAGGTGTAGATGGAGCTATAATTATAGAGGCTATTGGAGGGACAATCAATGTCACATGCACAATCGATGAAGTAGATGCTGCAGCTTATAATGGTCATGTGGGATTTAGCTAAGATACCACATGTGATAAAGTGGATGACAGTGGCGTTAAACTAGTACTAGCTGATGTAGAAGTGGGGGCTAGAGCAGGGGATAGATACAGAATTTTGTATATTAACTATCATGAGGAATCTAGGGTGGAATAATGAGCAAGGTAGTACTAGAGGGTAGTGGGATTACGGTCGAGGAGTCTCAAAACTCCTCATCGCTGGTAGTGATGAAGATAAGTTGAGTCGATTCATAGGTGACAGAATGGACGGCGGTGATGACCTAAGTGGGAGTGGCTGACGGCTAGCGTGAAACATGAGGGTGTTAGTTTGGATGCGAGTCAACACCATGTGAATCAATGTAAATTAGGTGAATTGTACTCTGTAAATGACACAGGGACAATAGAGATGGGAAAAAATAGATTTCGAGAGGAAAATTGGGTAAATATTTTGATAAAAAGCAAAACAGGGTGACCGATTCTCGGTTGTAAGAGCCAATGTTGGTTAAGGTGTGACCAATGCCAATCCACAAGATGACCGATGAAAATTACTGTGAAGAATAATAGTTTTAGAAAATAAAGTAGAAACTGGTGACTGTTAGATAGGAGACTATATTGGAGGACTATGATTAGAATACAAAGAGTATGGTGACACATAAAAACTTTTAGACAGAAAAGAAGGTGAGATGAGATTTCTCTGGGTAAACTGACCAACAAAACAAGGAACCGATTCAAATTAGTTAAACCGATGCCATTTAGATGTAAACCAACAATTACTGCAGGATCGATGCATTACTATGAAATATGAAGAATAAATAAAAATGAGGTTTTGTGAATTTAGATTGTATGAAGAATCAACCCAGAATCCTGAGTATGATAGGATGAGGCCCTGACACACTCATAGAAAGTCATAATACTCCAACTATGATGGCAGAGTGTGAAAGGAAAAAGAAAGATGAAGAAAATGTATCCTCTCACCTCAAAACACAAGTCAAGCACAAAGCTATGAAAACATGCAATCCTAAAAGTAAATTTTATATTTGTTGTAGCTTATGGTATTTATGACTGACATGTGAATTCGAATAGAGTTTTTGGTTGGGAAGGCATCCTACGAAAAAGGAAATCTAAAGGGTGAGGTTTCAAGTTATGTTATGGTGGGGGCAGTCCTTCCTCTGATGGGGTACTGGATAGAGATAACCAGCTGGGGATTACCTATCAATCCTCTAATCGTGTGATCATTGACAGGTGTTCCCAGGTAAGATGTCATTTAAGGTGTGTATATTCAAATTTTTATGTTGTTTGGCAGAGAGAGAGAGAGAGAGAGAGAGAGAGAGAGAGAGAGAGAGAGAGAGAGAGAGAGAGAGAGAGAGAGTTCTTTCTATGGTTCAATTGTGTCAAGCATCACCGGGCATGAATTCCAACTATAGGTTGCCCTCATTTTTAATGTGAGCTATAATACACAAAATCAGAATGTAATGCAAGTGTTTTAAACTAAAATTGAAATATGATATTTGATGTAGCAAATGATGAACAGGAAGAGGGATGCTTTTTCACTAATGCAATGTAAGAAATAAGAAGTGGTTCATTTTAAGCCCCAAATGAAAAATGTCATTTAGACAATTAGAAGAAAGGAATATTACCAGGGAGAAGATTAAATGTGTAATTTTTGAAATGAAAGAAACACACAAAAATTTTTCCCTATATGAAGAAAATGCAATGAACCCAAGAGAGGGTCCCACCGAGCGTGCCAAAATGTTTCACTGTTTTCTTTAAGTTTTTGACAAAAGAAATAGGGGTGTGGGCCAAGAAGGAATACCTGTAGTGACGGTAGATTTGAAGGTTGCTTTGCATGCATTCTCGACTTCTTGATCCAATGCTGAATGTGAGAGCTTCCTTTTGGCTAGGAGGAACTACCTGTAATATACAACAAGACTAAAAAAGAGCATTAAATAATATATGTCAGTGGGCTGCCTAGCATGTGCTAGATCCAAGAAGTGTGATACTTCCTTGGTAGTAGTCAACCCACTTGGTTTAATAAAATTTAATTCAATAAACAATGTAACTAAATAGAATACTACCGTAGTGGATATGATTTAGGTATCTCATCCAAATACAATAAGCAAATCTAACATAACAAGCTAGGCTATGGTCAATTTCCGAAATAAGGTAAACAACCGAGGTAATCTTTGGAATAGGTTAGGGTCAGATTCTGGGTCACTTGAATCACTTAAAAAGGGTTATTGGGATCTGGTATTAGCAGGACTACCAAATACAGAGACCGACGTCGGTCTGGTATGACCAACGATGATTTAGTAAGGACCGACGATGGTTATTGCGGGCTAGTAATAACTCAATAGTTCATGGTTTTGGGGATTTTTCTGAGACTGGATCAGTGATGGTGAGGAGTTGGTTTAGGTTTTGGGGGATGTTGGGAATATTTAGAGGTGCTCAAGGGTAGACAAAGGTGATTAAAATGGGTAGGAGCGATGGGAATGGTCAGGTTCACAAGAAGGCAATAGTGGTAGGGTGAAAATATAACTAATGATTGATAAAAAAGGTGAAGAAATTTATAAAATGAATGGAAATGAAGTGGTGCAAGTTAGAGACACATGTACTATTGTCCAAGTTCAATGGCTGGGTGGTGGTGATGGCTGATCAGTGAAATGGAGACCAATGTCATGGAAGTGCTTCCCGAGTGCTCCTGTGAATGCAAAACCTCATGATCAATGGTTGTGTTGGTTATGGCTTCTTGGATGTATGAAAGAGCTCTAGTTCTTGCTTGCATTCAAATCTCCTTTTCTCTCAAAAAACTCAATAATGTGTGTAAACTCTCAAACAATGTTACCAAAAAGGTTATATGGTAACCGACGATGGTTTAGGGTTACCGACATCGGTTTCGGGTTCACCGACGTCGGTTAAGGTAGGATATCCTATGTTTCCTAAAATAGTAGATCTTGGCTATCCTCTCCTAGCTTTTTCTCATTTGTGTTGGGTCTAAATGGAATGTTGTGCTTAGATACGCAGGAAAGTGGTTAGAGGGAGAATAAACATGTGCTTTTAGGGTTATACTAAGTCTTAGTTCATTAAGGTAAGTAGGGCTAAGTCTTAGTTAGTTATGGAAGCATGCTATGAATATGTCTATGGTGAGGTGTCTAGGTGAGGTGGTGGGGTGAGGTGGAAATTGGTTTTAATTGAGGTAATTAAATAATGAATGAAGTGAGGATGAGTATTAATTTAATTGTAAATAATTAAATTAATATTAATGTGGGGTATAAGGGTCATGGTTAGGTGAATGTGTTTAAGTTGGTTAGTCGAAAGGGGCCAAGGGGAGTGTGACCCAATTTTGGTTTCTACACATTTATTTCACTTATGATTTGAATCATGCAATACTCATATTCGCGAGGTATAATACTATACATATAGCCAAAGTATAATACATATACGACCATCTAAACTATTTTGTAATCTACGACTGTCATCCCGCTTCTATAATTTTCAAATCTAACCTAAACTGTCCAACATCTACCATCCAAATTTCTTCATCCATCCTATGCCATCCAACGTCAATCATGTCAACCTTTTTCATCTAATAGGTGCCATCCAAACTCTACCGTCTAAGCTCAATCTATCCAACCTTATCCATCCAATTGGTGTCATCCAACCTCTCTTGTCCAACCTCAATCCATCTAACCTCTACAACCTTTGTGTATCCAAATCCAATATTTCTAACTCCAATCCATCCCATCCTTGTTCATATAACCCCTATGTTATCCCACCCTTGTTCATCCAACCCCTAGCCCATCATACCCTTTTCATCCAACCCCTAGCCCATCTTGCCCCTATCGTGTGACTGTTTATCTCCCAACCCTCTACCAGAAGGATTGTAGTGTCCAACCCTATAGATGTGTGCCAACATTTAATATCTGTGACATATCCATGGATTCTAGAAAATAGGGTAAGAAGGTAACTACCAGTTCAAAAAAGAGTAACACGCGGTTTGTTTGGCTATTTTGTCTAGTCATAAAAATAAATTAGTGTTGGGATCTATAGAAAATATAGGTATGTACTATCTACTAATTTACATAATTTTATTATTATATTTTCCATACTGTATGTTTCTTGTACTCCTCTTTATTAAATTGCAAGTATTTACTCTTCACACTTTTTTTTAGCTATAGTCATCATATAAATAATTAATACTATATTTCTGTAACACTTTTATATGTAGACATTTCTCAAACACATTCAAAAACTAATATTTTTGAGATGATCCTATTGATGAAAACATTCATTCCCTTGATGACATTGAACTAGGAGAAGACACATCAAATTCTCATCCAACACCAACCTCGGAGGAAGCTTCTACTCCAATATTTTTTTCCAGAAAAAGGATACATGACGATTAGGATATTCCCAATGAGAACATACTTATAGAAAACCTAGAGGCACAAGTTGAAGAAAGTAATAAAAAATTTGTGAGAAGAAAGAGGACTAACTGGACAATAGGAAGGAATTTCAGGTTTGACTGGGCAACTAAATATCCTTTTATTGAACTTGTGGAGCCAAAAATGGTAACGATATTCCAACTCAATGTCGATGTAAAATATGTAGTTGGAAACAAGGGAAAGATCATATAATGCAACTCAAATTAGACACCATTGAAAAACACTATGGGAAAATATATATTTCACAAAAGTAGAAGGATGGGCACATAGTAAGATCTCATAAATGGAAAAATTCAAAAGACTAGCATGTAAAGTACGCAGAAGAGTATGAAAAAGAACAAAAAATGTTTGAAAAATATAAATGAAAAAGGTGGCACAATTGCAACAAAATTAGGAAAAGCTATGCAAACTGAAATGCTTTCCAAAAGTATTCAATTTGCTATAGTATTCCATATATTGAAAAAGGGAAGACCCATTTCATATTTCTCAGATAATAAAATTTTGTATCAAGTTATTGGCTTATAGAATGTTCCAAAATCACATTGGTTAGATAACAATGGTTAGGAAATTAAAAAATGTCTTGCTCTAGTGGAAAATGAGGATTTGAAAGAGGCTATTAAAAATGTAAAGTTTATTTCACTTTCAATTGATGAGGTCACAATGGTGGACAATAATTCATGGGTTTGTATTCATGTCTATACTTTTGCAAATGAAGTAATAAATCCCCATCTCTTAGCTATTCATAAAATGAGTGAAAATTGCAATTCTAAAAACCTTTACAAATTGGTGGTGTCAATTTTGAAGGATATAATAGGTATGGATGATTTTTCCATTACCAAGAAGTTTTTCTGTGAAGGAAATGACGATGAAGTAGTATTGCGGGGGCTAGAAATGGTCTCTACATCAGACTACAAACAAAAATTTCATAGCATATGATTGAAATTCATTTCATGGATCATAGAATGAATGTGGCATGTAAAATTGTGAGCACATTTAAAAGCGTTGCCAAAGTGGAGGAGCTCATCCATGACTTGCATTCATATTATTCAAGTAGTCAAAGAATATTTTTAGAATTTCAAAAATTTACAATTTGATTGATAGATGGGAAAAATATTCTAAAAGATGTAGATACTAGATGGATTTCCATGTATGAGCCTGCTTGTAGAATATTTTAAGAATATCCTTTATTGACAGTTTTATGTATAAATACCACCTGGGGAAGTAGATAAATCTAAATATTTCTGTTACCATTTGATAGATATTAAAACTTTACTTACATTATGTGGTATTTTTCCAATGTTGAATGAGCTCATTGTGACGAAGAATGCATAAGACTGTTATATCTACATTATTGAATTCATAAAAATGAGAAAACATGTATGCATGAGTATAGATAATTTATATTTGTCGATGAAAGTTTTGAGGACCTATTTTTGAAAGATGGAATACATTAACCAACCTTAAGAATCCAAGTTGCTACTTAAAATTTAATATAAATGATCATTTGTGTATAACAATTCATGGGAAAGAGATACCACTTCACACTTTTCAGAGAAGAGAAGATTTGGTTGGATCAGAGTTGGAAGAAGTAAGAGTGACACATAATTTATATGAAACAATATTATGTGACACATGAAATAAATTGAAAAATATTTGATAGATATTGAAACTTTACTTACATTATGTGGTATTTTTCCAATGTTGAATGAGCTCTGTTGTGACAAAGAATGCATAAGACTGTTATATCTACATTATTGAATTCATACAACTGAGAAAACATGTATGCATGAGTCTAGATAATTTATATTTGTCAGATGGAAGTTTTGAGGACCTATTTTTGAAAGATGGAATACATTAACCAACCTTAAGAATCCAAGTTGCTACTTAAAATTTAATATAAATGATCATTTGTGTATAACAATTCATGGGAAAGAGATACCACTTCACACTTTTCAGAGAAGAGAAGATTTGGTTGGATCATATTTGGAAGAAGTAAGAGTGACAAATAATTTATATGAAACAATATTATGTGACACATGAAATAAATTGAAAAATATTTATCTTTGGAGATCCATGAACGATTTAAAAAGATAAATTACTTGAAGCAATGGGAGTTGTCAATCCACTATTTTGGAATATAATTGGTGGCATTACTGAAACATCCATCAGTAATTTATTTATAAAATACATGAATAGTCTAATGGAACATTTTTGTAAGCATGAAGAGATAAACGGTGTTGTAGTTGAAGGTATTTTGTAAAATAAGTTATTGAGTTCTCAGTCACAACATTTTTCCATTACTATGCTAGAGCAATTTCATTTTCTAGATGAGCCAACAGAAAAATGGTTCCATTAAAAGGCTTTGGAAGAAGCTTTATTCAAGAAGTATTTTGTGAGATGATTTCAATGAGTATTTTTAACTATATGAACTATGTCAAACTATGATCCTAGGATCTATTGAAGATGAGAGAGTATTTAGTGCATTATCCTTCATAAAATCAAAAGTTCGTAACAAATTGGATAGAAATTTAGAAAGTTTTCTGAGATTGTATGTATCCAGTTATTTTGTGGAAACTTTTCCTTATGAGAGAGAACTTGCATTATGGAATTCACTCATAGAAAGAAGAGGAGTAGGTAACATTGTGACTGATGCGGGGATCCAAACATATCCACTAAACATGCTTCCAATTCAAGTAGAATTCAAGGACACTTATGAAGAATGGGTTACTCTAGTGTTGTTTCAATTGCTAGAGTCCTAATTTCTTGTCTACATTCTTGACACTATTGAAAAAATGATTTGATTATTTATATATTTCATATCAATTAAGTATCAACTAGTCTTACTAGACTATATGTTGTTTTACTTGTAAAAAATTCATTTTTTATATTTTGTTTTATTATTTTAATAAGGATAGTGATTTATTTAGATCCATCTTTGTGTGATTAATATTTTATCTCTGCATGAAACATATTACCTTTCTCGTAATAAAAAAACACACACAAAAATATAAAACCATTCTTTACAACTCCAAATAGTAACATAAAAAACATTCACAAGAAAATAAAAATCCGAATACAAGAGTGCATATTAAATTGTTCAAAACTTTCAAAAAATGTGTCACAATTGTAAATAGAGTTTCAATTCACAATTAAACTTGTATACATACTAACAAGAGGTGGATTACTTTATGAAGACATGTTTTCATAAAGCATTGTTGGCCAATACAATTACAAAATTTGGGTTATCAATTTCTTCTCAAAGCTTTGAGATATTTTTTTCATATAAGAACACATTATGAGGGAATCCTCTTCTTTACCTATGATTCTAAGTCATAGTTTTCCTTACATCTACCACATGGAATAAAAAAAGTAAAAATTGATTGGCTAATATCTTGTAATTCGTGCACTAGTGTCGAATTGTGAAAACACACTGTCACATGGGGAAAATTATTTTCTTTTCAATTTTGTGTTGTAGGGGAAGCTTTAACTTCTTGGATTAGAGGTGTAGTTTTCTCAATTTGTATACTTCTTTACGTGAAAACCCCGATACCTACAAATCCTATGCAACACTATTGATATTTTAAGAATATTTTGCTCCTCCATAAAATCTCCCGATGAAAATATTGATGGATCTGCATCTATATTTTCTTTCAAGAAGATTTCTAGGTCCATCTTATGATCCTTGATTATTTCTTAATCTACTATTTTGTTTATTTAATCAAATTTTTTTCTTTCAACTGTATTAATGCATTCAAGATTTTTCGGGCATTCTTCAAATGTGCATCAAATACAACTACTTTTTTCTTTAAATTTTCATATTTTCTTAAAAACAGAGATGTATTCGATAATTTATAAATAATTTATTGTAATACTCATAATTTCACAAAATTTCATGTGTGAAAAATGACTTACCATAACTTTTTATTTTTCTATATTTACAATTAAAACATTATTTTTGTCTCTATCCCATTTGTTATAGTACGCTTGGGATTCAACATTAATATTATCTAACTGGTTTAACATAATATTTAAAAATACATCATTCAAATCATTACTATATACAATATTGTACCAGACTGAGCTTTATTTAGCAAAATGTCAAGCCTTGTTGGTTGGCTCTCTACAAAAGTGAAAAATGAATGCCTTTGAGCATGATTATGGTAACGGGTATTTATTTATTTGATCAAAAATTTGGCCCTATACTCCCAAGTGTGCACTAATTCCACATTTGAAACAAACACTTCATAAGTTGTGTGAACCCCATACATCTAATACCAGATTTCCAATGGTAAAATCTATCTTTTGATCATCCGTGAGTGGAATTTGACTTGGTGGAGGAGGGGAATCTTTGATTTCATAGATATTTTGTTACACTTGTGGTTGAAAAGGGGAGTACTTTGTATCATATCACATGGGTATACAAATAGTTACCCATCTTGGTGTCGCACTATCAAATCCCAAAACTCATTGTCAGAGGTCGATCTCGGTTCAAAATCTAGGTACCAATTGCACTCAAGATACCACCTAGTGAAAAAATTAGAAATTCTAAGGTTGCAGGGTGAAATTTTCCTACAAAGTCAATAGGAAATGTAATATTATTCCCTATAAATTTTATTTTTATTTGTACCGTATTTCATGCGTGGTACCGGAGGTGTGTTTGCAATCAGCTATAGTAATCTATTAACTACAAGAAGAAAAGTATTACAAAATTAAACATTATACCCTTATAAATACTATATAAAATATTTACAATTAAATAATAAATTACCTGGCATGGTCGGAGATGTGACCATATGAATTTGTGACTGAGACTGAGTTTGATCTACACCATCAAACTTGGAAGTTTTGTAAATAAAAAAATGTACAAATGTTAAAACACTTCATCACTTAGAGAATAGATTAGATAACTTGTAAGAAGTTCATGATAGTAGCTTTGTTATAAATAATAATATAAATAAATTTAAAAAATTGTGGAGGGAAAGGTGGTGGTAGAGGTATCTCATTGGAGCTCAAATGTGCACCCATCCTAGATCACAAGAATCGGGGATTGAGACAACATGGGACCTGTCTCCAAGTTGTGGAACTCAAACTGAGATAGACCTCCTGGAGAAGGGTGACTTCTTCTACTTACCTCTCTTGCTAAAAATAATCATAGAAATTTAAATAAAACTATCTAATCCTATTCTAACTTTCCAAGGGACCAGGGTGAGAAAGAGATGCTTAAATAGAAATCCTAATCTACAGAGGTGATAACACTAGAAAATAAGGGGATGAGTACATTTAGATAAGGGGAAAGGAAAAGTAATGATAATGAAGAGAACTGGATATGAGACATAGATCAAAATCACTCCTAGAATCCACTTTCATGATACATAGTAGACATAGATTCAGAAATGAAACATACAACACACCTACGAATGAAATAAAAGTAAGGAGTGAAATAAAATAAGAACAAGGGAAAAATGAGCCACAAGATTAAATTTTATTGCCTGAAATTACACACAGACTATTACAATCATGAGAGGAAGATGCGAGCATTCATTGAATCAAGATCAAAGACATGTAGCCCTTAGGACATACATGCAACACAAGAGAGAAGCCTTATATTACAAGATTCCCAAATCCTAAGAGTATCCAACATTAAAACAAAGCATTTCTTTACAATATATAGAAAAATTGTGGAAGGGAGAAAAAAGAAACTAGAGGGAAACTAGAACTTCTCAACCAATCCCAACCACCTTCATTAATTTATTTTAGGGAATAGGGCACCACTTTGTTTATTCACTATTATACGACTTCTTTAAATGAGTGCCCATACTACATTTAATGCCTAGAACTGCACTTTTGTGTGTTGGAGAAGTTTCCTTGACTCTTTCTCATTTGCCTCAATTTGACTCATGAAATCAAATTTGATCGCATAGAGAACAAAAAAATCTTATTAAAATTGAAAAGATTTGATAAATGAACCAAAGATCAGTCAATTTCTAATTTCTATGAAAAATAATCATTTAAGTGTACTATGTGGCTTATCTATTCAATCTTGTGTGGCTATTTGACATCCGCATATCATTCCTTTGTATTGTGGCACCCTAGGTCTACATGGATTTTGAAAACCTTCCACTACTTTCCCTAATGATGTGACTTACTTCCCTATGATCTCGTGCCCCACCTTTCACCGTCGCCTTAGCTCGTGGAACTATTTATAATGTAACGCGTCTTTGAATAACCACCCACAAAGTATTTTCTTCATTCTACCGATCTTTCTTCTTACCGTGGTTCTACATAGATCCTCCACAATAATGTTCCTCCATCCATGACATGCTCAAATCCTCCATGTTTTCTTTAAATTTTCCTTTGAATATCTGCCAATTCTAATCACTTGTGCAAGTTTCTCAAATTTTGCAAGGGATGCAAAATTGGTAAATTTTTTTGCAAATTACGGGGTTATTTGCCTACTAGATGGATGATCAGTAGCCTTAGGCATCCATTGGGCATGGAGTCAGCTGATTGATTTAGTTTCTCTGCATTTGACTCCTTCACTTGATGGCAACTGATCATTAATGCTTTGGACTTCATTTTACAACAACATCCTCTAGAAAACATGGAACTTGTGTAAAAGATCCCCAAGCAACAAAACATGTGCAAAGCACTTAGGGAAAAGAAACCTAAAATACCAATAGGACAATGTGTTGAAAGAACTTAGAGGAATTAGAAATATAATCTACTATGTACAAGATACATGAAACTCTTAATGAGAGGGTTTGAGATAAATCCCATATACTGGGATTTGAAATGCATTCCCATCAAGATCAGATAACTCAAAAGAATTAGCTGCCTTATAAGTAGTAATAATGTATGGTCCACTCCAAATAACATAAAATTTGGAGTTTCTTCTTGGTTTAGCTCGATCCATGTCCCATTTCAAGACCAGATCTTTGACCTTGAATATTTGAGGCCTAGATTTTCTATCAAACTACTATTTTTTTGAATTTTGATGTTGCTCCATCCTTACCATGGTGGCATTTCTATTTTCCTCAAGTTCCACTAGTTCCATCATTCTGATTTCACTTTGATCCACACCTTAAAATTCCAGTTATTGTGCTAATTTGAGTGAATGTAACTCAAGTGATAAAAGAAGCCTAACTTCTTTTCCATATACCAGTTTGTAGGGAGAAGTTCCAATTGCCTTCTTCGTTTTTATCATGTCCACCCAAAGAGAATCTTTCAATTTTGTATGCCACTGCCTTTGATTCACATCCATGGTTATCTTCATGATTCTAATTAGATTTTTTAATATATTCCACTAAACCATTCTCTTGGGGAAATAATTGGAGGAAGTCTTGAGATAAATCCCAAGTTGAAGAGCCCAATAAAAAATTATTGACCCAAGAATGCTTTAGCATTATAAAAAATAATGGTTTTGGGTATGCCAAACCTTGTAACAATTTCTTCAAGAAATTCCAAGATTGATGATTCAATAGCTTCCTTAAATGACGCGGATTCAATCCACCTTGTGAAGTAATTTGTTGCTGTGAGAACCCATTTGTGACCTACACTAGATGAAAGATTGACCATCCTAATGAAGTCAAGACCCCATTGTGTGAATAATTGATCTTCCTAAATTGGATGAAGAGGTAAGGCTAATGACATTCTTTTCCGGTAAAGAGAGCACACTCCTTACATTTCCTAACCCACTTGTGAGCATCCGAGAACAACACAGCGAATTAACTTTGCTCTCATAATCTTCATGGCTATAGATTTAGTAGAAAAATTTCCACCGAGAAACCATCATGAAACTTAGCAAGGATCCTATTACATTGTTTTCCTTCAATGCATTTGAGCAATATGCCATCAATGTTCCTTTTACATAATACGCCATCAACCAACGAGATGTGGAAAAGACTGCAACCTTAAATTCTACCTCTTTTCTTTACTCGGACTAGGAGGATATATACCATAGGAGAGGAATATTATCATTATCTTTATCCAGCTATCCATGGCTATGTATTAATTCTTCTCATGTTCTGTGTGACTCTTCTTTTCTAGAATAAAGTAGTCTCTAGGTCATTCTCATGTGCACCTCAGGTCAATTGTCTGCAGAGAGAATAACCTCTTACCAACTTTGTGGCCTCAATGGTCACATCATATTCCATTATTTTATTTACCCATCTAGCTCATTTCTCACTAATATATTTTCCCATAATGAAATATTTGATGCTTGGATGAGATACCAAAAGCTTTACGCCACTAGCTATAATCATGATTTTAAATTTCTTCAAGGCACGCATGATAAAGAACAATTTATTCTCAATATGGTTGTAATTAAGCTCATAATCCTTCAAGGCTTGGCTAAATAAGGCTATTGGTTTCTCCAAGTATTGATCATTTGGTTGGGTTAAAACTACATCAATTCGAGAATCAGATCCATACACATATAGGATAAAATATTTAGAGTAACTGGATTAATTAGTGAAGGATCCTAGGTTATTTCTTGTTTGATATTTTCAAATCTTTCCTTCCCCTCCGAGGTCCATTTGAAAGCTAAATCTTTTCTAAGCATAAGTGTGAGTGGCTTTACTAGATCCATGAAGCTAGGTATAATGTTCCTAACAAAGTTAACCTTTCCAAGGAAAGACTGCAAATATTTCTTGTGAGTTGGCAAGGAAAGAGCAAGGATGGATTAGTCTCTTTATAGATCAATGGAAATGCCTTCTTTAGAAACAATGTGCCCCAAAATATTACCTCTAGGGATTGTAAAATTACATTTCTTGGGGTTAAGAGACACCCCAAACTCTCTACATCTTTTATATACCTTCTCAAGATGAATATTATGATCTTTGTTATGCTTTGAGAAAACAATGATATCATTAAGATATACAAGGATAAATTGATTAATATATCCTTTGAAGGTAATATCCATTGCTCTTTGGAAGGTGGAACCTACATTTGATAAACCAAAAGGAATTTTTTGATGTGCATACATTCCCCATTTGGTGGTGAGCGTAGTCTTGTATTGATATTTCGCTTCACTTTTATTTGATTGAAGCCCGAATATCCATCAAAGATTGAAAATCTCTCAGATCCAACCACCGTCTCGCATAATCTGTCTATTGAAGGAAAAAGATAGTGATCCTTGAGAGAGGCCTTGTTTAGGTCCCTAAAGTCTACACAGAGCTTGATTTTACAATTATTCTTTCTGACTGGAACCATGTTCGCCACCTAAGTGGATTACTTAAAGGGAAAAATAATCTTAGCCTCAATGAGTTTAGATAATTTTTTTCTCATGAGGGGCTCTATCTTGGGGTTTACCAACCTTTGTTTTTTTCTAACTAGTTTGATGCTGGGATCAAGATCAATAGAATGTTGAGATACAATTGTATTGAACTCTTTTAAGTATTCATAGCCTCATGAGAACACATCAGTTAATTTTTGACATAAGAAAACAAAAAAATTATTTTCGTGTTCATCACATACCTTTCAAAGTAAAATTTCATTTCCTTGGGAAATTGCAAGAGGTTGATAGTCTTCTTGTTCTATCGCCATTCTCTTTTTGTACCTTTGAACTCATCATTTGGATTGAAAATATGTTCTAGAGTGACCAATCCTTTTGGAAATTTATTTATTTTGAGATGAATAATCTGATCACCATAGACGTCCTGCAAATCAAACTACATTTTTGAAGAAAATTCAGCCTCATTTTGTATGAATTAGATGATTTGTTCATCACTATCAAAGAATTTCCAACTAGTTACATCATCGGTATGGATGGCCTAACAACTATCTTGATATATTGCATCTTACCTTTAACCGTGTCTTCTCGTAGGTAAAAACTAAGATCCCGAGAGCTACTTTGTTTGATTTGATTCATTTTTCAGCTTCCACAATACAACTGTAGGTTGAGAGCATCAAAATCTCCAACATGTCCCAAAATTTATGTTTTTAGGCCTTAAAAACTTGTTATTTGTAGCACATATGACATGGAATTGATTATGAATATCTCAAGATTCTGCAAATATTTACAACTTCTTGATATTTATTTTTCCATAATCAGTAAAGCCATGTACTAATGCCTCATATTCCACCACATTATTGGAACAAGAAAATTACAATCTGGGTGAAGAAGAACATATCTTACTTTGGAGAAATAAGAACAACACCTGCCCCGAATCCATTTCTACTTCTATAACCATCAAAATACATCTACCATAAGCCAAAGACCAACTCCTTGTCTTCTTTGAATATCACGGGCATAACAAATTCTTCTTCCATGACACAATAGGTGTTGAGACCAGTTTCAAATATTTTAAGTTCTTCATCATAAGGATAAAACACATAGGCTAAATTAGGAATGTGAGGAGAAATAGGCTATTCATAAGAGACTAAGCCTGTTTTTAATTTCTTCTTGAGTTAGACAATTTGATTTGATGGGAGTGAGGTTAAATGACTCTATGGGATAGGAAAAGATAGGATCATCATGGATTATGAATCTTGTGCCATATATGGTTCTTAAAAGCATGTGAGTCCAATATGAAGACATATAACCACTTACCTTAGAAGTAAAATCTCTAGATAGACAAATGGAAAACATGGGAGGAAGATTAATGACTGAAATATCATGGGTTATTGTGAGACTTTGGAAAGCATGGAGGGTTAACTCAAGGTTTTTAAGGATATTTATAATTAACCCATCAAGTTGTAAAACTCCCTAGACACCAGATTATGTTTGAGACCTAGGATATCAACAATTTTCTTAGGCATTATAGATGTAATAGCCCCTAAATCAATCATATAGTTATGAGCTAGGTATTTACCCACAATTATAGACATGCAAAAGGGTGGGGTATTAATGGTTTTACTTACTTTATCTCCAGTTTCTTGATAGAAATGAACCACGGAATGATATTTGTGAGATATTAGATCCACCGATGCGAGTTTCTTGAGGGTGTCACAAAGAAGATATCACTAAGATGGAATGAGAATCACATCCCACATTGAGATGCTGACATTAGTCTTCTTCATTTGCTCAACTATGTTGAATGGGAGACCCATGTATTTTTGCATCTATGACATACTAATTTCTTTCTTTTATTACGACATTTTTGATCAACAACCTCCTGTTCGTAAGAAATTTTATCTGGAACTCTAGGCTACATTGACACATTTTCTACTTCATTCCACGACTTCTTGTGCCCTTTTGTTTCTACTTCTTCAGTTTGTAGCTTTTCTTTAATCCCTCCAATATCTTTTCCTTTCCCTCCGGCATTTCTCGATCCACGGAGAGTTACAACCCAACCTTCCAAAATTTTTTTCTTGTTCTGCGTGTTATCAAAAAAACTCATCCGAGGTCTACCAAATCCGTCGATTCTTGATTGAGTGCATAAAAATCCTCAAATCCAAAAAACATAAGGTTGACATCAACGAAATCTGTTGACCTTCATTCTCAAAGATTGGGTACTTATAAAAGTGGCTCCTATTGATTGGAAGAACCTTAGATCATGTATGTTTGTAGATGCATTTGACTTTTGCAACCATGTTGATCATGTAGAAAATTACATGGAAAACATCATTCTGTCTCCTATGCCATATTATTTTGTCTTTGGAACTAATGTACAACTTGAACTTGGAGAAAGGAATGCTTGTGGAGAAGTAAGGTTTACCAATAGAAGAGGAGCACTTTGAATTTTCCATCTATTGTTTTGTTGGTTCTGTGTGTATCTCTAAGTTGATTGCTGGTTTCTATATGGTTGATATCCCTAATTTGAAGATTTCCCTTGATTTTGATAATTTCTATATGATTGGGCTTGATGTTTTTCTAGGGATATAACTTTTTGTCAAGTTTCTAATCAGAGATTTCATTTCCTCATCTTCCTTTTGTTGTGCGGGGTTTCGTGATGTGGAAGAAATGGGTTGCATGTTTGGTTGGAGAATAGGAGAAATGGAAGGCTGCACAACTTGTGTAAATTCAAATAATAATGGCATAGGTGGCCTAGGAGCTAATTTTCCATCTTGAATTAACCATTTTCAGCCCTAATGGCCAATGCATAAGTTGTAGGTAAGTTTATACTCCATTGATTGTATCATAAAAACAATATTAGAGTTAATATATTTTAGAAAGTAAAGAAAGGAACCTTTTCTTTGCGGGTCTCACAAGAAATGGAATTCTATCCCAAGTTATCTCGGAATTCGAAGTTAATCTTCCATTTGTTCATTAGGTGCTCTCTTGATTGTAGTCAACTTCTCTAAAAGAGACAAGTTATCAGCTCTTTCCCCAAATTGATTGTACAAGGCTATGCACAAACCATTCCAATTTTTGATTGAGCCCGTGGTGAGGCTCCTAAACCATTGCAGAGCTTTTCCTTTTAGAGATGAAGCCAAAATTTTTACTACCACATCCATTTCAGTAATTTCATGGATATCACAGACATTTGCAATGTCTTGAATGTGGTCAACTAGAGTAGTGTGATTTTCTCTAGTAAAATATGGAATATTCTTTAACGCCCTATTAGGATAGGATTTTGGGAATTCAAGGAAAACAAGATCTTTGCATGTGAAGTTTACAAATGGATTTTGAGGTGGTAGCTATTGTTGATGATCCATTTTGATGGGTTTGAGAACTCTAGTGGACTGCAAGAAGGGTCTACTAGGTGGAGGTGTGGAGAGAGTTTGATTTGGAGGAGATGGAGATCTTTGAATCTGTCTTCCTCTTCTCTGTTTTCCTGGAGATAACTGTAAATACTCAAATATGCCTTCTTGTCTTGTTCTAGACCTTGTTTGGATCCTTCTCATGAATTAGGGACATGTTTGGATCACCAATACTGCTGAAACTAGTTGATATTCTGAATGGAGTCACCAAATGTGTTACTGAGCCTCCAAAGCTTAGATTTTCATCAAGATACACACCAAAACTTGATAAAAATGGAAATATTGATTTCAAATGTCCCACCAGGATGCCAAAACTGTTGGAGCTCAAATGTGCACCCATCCCAAATCACAAGAATTTGGGGTTTGAGACAACATGGGACTGTCTCCAAGTTGTGGGACTCAAACTGAGACAAAACTCGGAGAATACCGACTTCCTCTATTTACCTCTAATGCTAAAACTACTCCTAAAAATTGAAATGCAACTATCGAATCCTACTCTAAATTTCCAAGGGATGAAGGTGAGAAAGAGATGCACAAATAGAAATCCTAAAATACAAATGCGATAACACCGAGAAAATAAGGGGATGAATACATTTAGATAAGGGGAAAGGGAAAGCAATGATAATGAAGAGGACTGGATATGAGACTGATCAAAATAATTCCTATAATCCACTTTCATGATACACAATAGACAAATATTTAGAAATGACACATACAACACACTTGTAAATGAAAGAAAGGAAAGGAGTGCAATAAAATAATAATAAGGGAAAAATGAGCCACAAGATTAAATTTTATTTCTGAAATTGTGCATGTTATTACAATCGTGAGAGGAAGATGCTAGAATTCACTGAATCAAGATCCAAGGCATGCGACCCTTAGGACATACACGTAGCACAAGAGAGAAGCCTTATATTACAAGATGCCCAAATTTTAAGAGTATCCAACATTAAAACAAGGCATCACTTTACAATATATAGAAAAATCGTGGAAGGGAGAAAGATAAGAAATTAGAGGGAAATTCAAATTCCTCAACCAATCCCAACCACCTTCATTAATTTCTCTTAGGGAACATGATACCACTCTTATTTATCCTTATTACACATTCTTCAAATGATTTCCCATCTTTGCATTTAATATCGGTGGTTGTCTTTCTGGAACTACACTTTTTGTGTGCTTGAGAAGTTTCCTTTACTCTTGCTCATTTGCATCAATTTGACTCATGAAATCAGATTTGATTGCATAGAGAACAAAAAAATATTATTGAAATTACAAAGATTTGATAAGCTGAGCGAGAGATCGATCGATTTCTAATTTCCATGAAGAACCATCATTTTAATTTAATACACTTTGCTTCTTCATTTAGTCTTGCACACTATTTGATACTCGTGGATTGTTTCTTTGTATCGCGACACCCTAGGTCCATGCGGATTTTGAAATTTTTGTGGATTTCCCTAATGATGTGAATTCATTCCTTGTGACCCATGGCCCACCTTTCATTTTTGTCTTAGCCTACGTCAATATTTATAGTAACACAACTTTGAATATCCACATGCGGAATCTTTTCTTCATTCTCGTTGAACTTTCTTCTTGTTGTGGTTCTACGTAGATCTTCGGTGGTAATGTTCCTCTATCCACAACATGCTCAAAGCCTATGTAGTTTCTTCAAAATTTCCTATGAATATCTGCCAAGTCTAATCACTTGTGCAAGTTGCTTGAATTTTTCAAGGGATGCAAAATTGGGTGACAATATCGACCCTAGGTATTTTTTCTATCGAGTAAATTGAATCGGGCGATTTCACCAATCCATATCGAAATCACTAGAGGCCTCTAGAGGTTATTTACCATGAGAAATAGTCTACTTATGAGATATTAAAGCTAAAATTACTCTTTGTAGAATATATATTACCATTATTATTGCATTAATTTTTTTGTTATAATGTTAAAAAGAATTGTTACATGTTGTTCTTTAACTGAAAGACCTATCGATAACAATTTTTCATTTATTGTAGTCAAAATTTATCCATTCTATAATTGGTGGAAAGATTCTTGATAGAAATATTGGTACAAGAAAATACAATATTTAATTATTTATCGATGCATTGATATCTTGACAAGGGGATTGCTAACATTTTTTTAATTCGATTAGACAAATACGTGCACCAATTGTATTTTTTCCCTACCAGGCGTCCGCAAATGTATATTGAACTTCCCAAAGTAGAAGTAGATAGTTTGTACAAGAACATATAATATTTAATTATTTATCGATGCATTGATACGATAAGGGGATTGCTAACATCTGTTTTAATTTGATTAGACAGGATATGTGCACCAATTGTATTGTTTCCTACCAGATTAATACTGCGAATGTATATTGAACTTCCCAAAGTAGAATGTCACAGATCTACCCTACAACACAATCATGGATTAAAATATTGATATCATTGAAAGAAATAAATTATGTGTAACACATTGTATAAAAACGTATATTTTAGAATGATTAACTACAACTAGAACAATATACAAGAAAACTTAGATGTTTGGGTATTTACCTCGATATTAAGAAAGAAAATAATTTATTTTTTTAGATTATCATCAACATGTACATTGTAATGATACTCTATTTTTTTTTTTCTGGATCAATTAAGATAACCTTTGTAGTCACGGCCATATGATCTTGAAATGGTAAACTAGTTAATCGATGGATGTCTACGGGATCTATGCCAAATGAAAATGTACGATCCATGAGGGGGACAATTTTTTTTTATCTACCACATTATAAGAATTAATCAGGTAATCGAGGATGGGTGTATGTAGATCGAATTAGAGCATGTTGATAAGCTTGGTGAAATTTTCTTTGTGAATCCAATCCTTAGGTATGTCCTTCGCCATTAATTACGTCAGTAATTTGAGGGCACATGAGATTTTTGTACTAGAATTTAGAGGTAGGAGTAACTATGGAACTAGCCATTGTTGAAATATTTGGAAATTGGTGTAAAGCTACATGAGAGGGAGGGGTAAGACTGAAGATGCATGTTTTTACTTAGAAAACCGAGTCATAATGTTGTAGATTTGTAAAATTTTATGACAAAAATTAAATAAATGAGCTTCGTAGGGATACATATAGGACTCGGAGTTCACAACAAGGACACTGCAAGAAATGATAGGTAGAGAGTTTTAGGAAACACGTGTGCTGGAGATGGGTGATTAATTAGGAGAGATGTTTGTGTATTTTTGAAGATACTACCAACTAAGAGACGTCTGTCATGAGACAAACATGATTTGATGGCCATCTCTTCTCTATTAGATGAATATCTAATCAATAAAGCTGATTGCCTAATAGAGAAGAGATGACTTCCCAATTGAGTATATCCATAGTGAAGAGATGGCCATACAACCTAGTCCCTCCGATAGAAAAGAGATGACCTACTAACCAATCCATTTGATGGATACAATATGATCATCCAATGCATTCTATCTAATAAAGATGAGGTGACTATCCAACATGGTCCGTCTAATAATAGTAAATGATTTTACAACCTAGAAAGTCTAAGTCCATCTAATAATAAATAAACAATTGTCTAACCTAAGTTGTCCAACCTAGGTCAATGTCTAATGATAGATAGATGACCTGCCTAACCTAGGCCGTCTAATGATAGATGGATGGTTGTCTAACACCCGTCTAACTTACAAAAATCACAAAACACTATGGCCTACAAAATCTCATTTGTTGTGAATCATTTGTTTTGTATTTTCTTCATTTTTTCAGAAGTCCATTTCGGATATTTGCCACCCATTCTATAATAATTGTGTAGAGGGGTATTAAAATGAACCTTGGGAAGGCTAATATTTAATTGATAGATGTTGCAATGACATTCAATATAAATTTTTCATGGTGGTATTATAATGCACTCAAAATAGCTATGGTCAACCCTTCCTTTTTCAAAGTTAAAACATGTTGCCTCAAGATTAGTTGAACATCTTGGTTGTACACTAGAAAAATAATTTGAAATAGGAAAATTGGTTATTCTATTGAATGGTGTTATAAATCAATTTAAATGTAAGTGTGCGGGGTTATCTTAATTTTCAAATAAAAATATTCCCTACCCATCATGACCATGAAAAATCCCAACCCTCAAAAAATAGACACTTTCAACCACCGGGAAAGATAGTAGCGGGTTATAGGTGTGGTGAGAAAAAACGTGAATAGTCATATAAATATCACCACAAGAAATAATGGGTGAAGAGTTAATCTTAAGAGCCTTTGGTATATTTAAATAGTTAATATCAAACTTCCGTTAGGT
The DNA here is from genome assembly GCA_018340775.1 of Taxus wallichiana var. yunnanensis. Lineage (NCBI taxonomy): Eukaryota > Viridiplantae > Streptophyta > Pinopsida > Cupressales > Taxaceae > Taxus > Taxus wallichiana. Next base: position 279,320,404 of record CM031240.1, read on the forward strand.
GTAAAATTTTCATGAGGTTAGAATACCATTCATGCCCCTATTCTTACCATGGAGGGTCATGTTCCTTTTGAGTCTAGATGGATTAGTCTCAAGACCACTTAATAAGATTTCATTGAATGAAAACTCAATGTATATTTCAACCACTTGGAATGGTTCCCTAGGGAAACCTTAGATCACTATATGTGGATTTAATTTGTCTCTTGTAATATGTCTTCTAATACTTAGGTGTTTAGATATTAATGAAACAAACTTATTGTGTGGGACTATGCCCTTTGGAGCTCCTAAATCTCTAAACAGAAACTAAAGATTCATCACTTTGTATTTGTCTTTTAAAAAAATGTTCATGGGTGAGTTAAGTACACAATATAAAGGTAGAAAGAATACAAGTTAAAGAAAATAACCTTGGAAATGTATGGTCTCTTAGAACATAGGCACCCCAAATGTTATCTAGTGAATACAATGCAAACATTATTATAATACGATTAAAAAAATGGAAATTAATCTTGATGAGATACAAAATCTCATTTGTTGTGAATCATTTTTTTGGATTTTCTTCATTTTTTCAGAAGTCCATTTCGGATATTCGCCACCCATTCTATAATAATTGTGTAGAGGGTATTAAAATGAACCTTGGGAAGGCTAATATTTAATTGATAGATGTTGCAGATGACATTGATATAAATTTTTCATGGTGGTACTATAATGCACTCAAAATAGCTATGGTCAACCCTTCCTCTTTCAAATTTAAAACATGTTGCCTCAAGATTAGTTGAACATCTTGGTTGTACACTAGACAAATAATTTGAAATAGGGAAATTGGTTATTCTATTGAGTGGTGTTATAAATCAATTTAAATGTAAGCGTGCATCGTTATCTTAATTTTCAAATAAAAATATTCCATACCCATCATGACCATGAAAAAATCCCAACCCTCACAAAATAGACCACTTTCAACCACGGAGAAAGATAGTGGCGGGTTATAGGTGTTGTGAGAAAAAACGTGAATAGTCATATAAATTTCACCACAAGAAATAATGGGTGAAGAGTTAATCCTAAGGGCCTTTGGTATATTTAAATAGTTAATATCAAACTTCCGTTAGGTGTAAAATTTTCATGAGGTTAGAATACCATTCATGCCCCTATTCTTACCATGGAGGGTCATGTTCCTTTTGAGTCTAGATGAATTAGTCTCAAGACCAGTTAATAAGATTTCAGTGAATGAAAACTCAATGTATATTTCCTACCACTTGGAATGGTTCCCTAGGGAAACCTTACATCACTATATGTGGATTTTATTTCTCTCTTGTAATATGTCTTCTAATACTTAGGTGGTCAAATATTAATGAAACAAAATTATTGTGTGGGACTATGCCCTTTGGAGCTCCTAAATCTCTAAATGGGAAACTAAAGATTCATCACTTTGTATTTGTCTTTTAAAAAATGTTAATGGGTGACTTAACTACACAATGTAAAGGTAGAAATAATACAAGTTAAAGAGAATAACCTTGGAAATGTATGGTCTCTTAGAACATAGGCACCCCAAATGTTATCTAGTGAATACAATGCAAACATTATTATAATACGATTAAAAAAATGGAAATTAATCTTGATGAGCTACAAAATCTCATTTGTTGTGAATCATTTTTTTTTGGATTTTCTTCATTTTTGCAGAAGTCCATTTCGGATATTCGCCACCCATTCTATAATAATTGTGTAGAGGGGTATTAAAATGAACCTTGGGGAAGGCTAATATTTAATTGATAGATGTTGCAATGACATTCATATAAATTTTTCATGGTGGTATTATAATGCACTCAAAATAGCTATGGTCAACCCTTCCTCTTTCAAATTTAAAACATGTTGCCTCAAGATTAGTTGAACATCTTGGTTGTACACTAGACAAATAATTTGAAATAGGGAAATTGGTTATTCTATTGAGTGGTGTTATAAATCAATTTAAATGTAAGCGTACATCGTTATCTTAATTTTCAAATAAAAATATTCCATACCCATCATGACCATGAAAAAATCCCAACCCTCACAAAATAGACCACTTTCAACCCCGGAGAAAGATAGTAGCGGGTTATAGGTGTGGTGAGAAAAAATGTGAATAGTCATATAAATATCACCACAAGAAATAATGGGTGAAGAGTTAATCCTAAGGGCCTTTGGTATATTTAAATAGTTAATATCAAACTTCCGTTAGGTGTAAAATTTTCATGAGGTTAGAATACCATTCATGCCCCTATTCTTACCATGGAGGGTCATGTTCCTTTTGAGTCTAGATGGATTATTCTCAAGACCACTTAATAAGATTTCATTGAATGAAAACTCAATGTATATTTCCAACCACTTGGAATGGTTCCCTACGGAAACCTTAGATCACTATATGTGGATTTAATTTCTCTCTTGTAATATGTCTTCTAATACTAAGGTGTTCAGATATTAATGAAACAAAATTATTGTGTGGGACTATGCCCTTTGGAGCTCCTAAATCTCTAAATGGGAAACTAAAGATTCATCACTTTGTATTTGTCTTTTGAAAAAACGTTAATGGGTGAGTTAAGTACACAATATAAAGGTAGAAAGAATACAAGTTAAAGAGAATAACCTTGGAAATGTATGGTCTCTTAGAACATAGGCACCCCAAATGTTATCTAGTGAATACAATACAAACATTATTATAATACGATTAAAAAAATGGAAATTAATCTTGATGAGTTACCGAAAGATGAGGATATTTGTATATTATAAATGAAAATGGATGGTTTGATGATTGTTATAAGTGGGACAGCATGGCGTGTTAACATAATGAAATCTAATGTAAAATCTAAATCTTGGGACCTATATGAATGATTGTTAAGAACTCAATTTTTCCTTATTATAGTCCTTTTTACTTGTATTAGAATATGCTTGTATAAGTGATTTTTGTTGAAAATTTCACCTCATTTGTGGAGCACGAATGTGCTCATGTGGATTGGTTATCATTAACCCTTGTAATTTACTAAATCTATTACAAGAATAACATGTTATTCATTTTATATGTGCATAGTTATCATTGGAATACCTTATCTCCCTCTTTTTTATTTTTGAATTCATTTCCTTTATTTTAGTCCAATGAGTGTATGTAATGCATAGGGGCTAGAAGAACTTTCTCAATTGGGGAATATGACTAATGGGTCTAAATGTGACCTTAGTGGCAAATGGTTGTAGATACCTAGTATGTGTACCATCATAAATTAATTTTTATGCACACTTGGGAGGGATAAAATAGGGTAAAGTTTTTAAGGCTGCAATGAATTTTATGTGACGATGACACCTCAAGGATTAAGGGATGATAATTTCACACTCCTAAGTAGTGAGTTAGGTCTCCTTCTCAATGTTTGAGGAATAAATCTCCTTTAAAATTTATGTGAACTGTGTTTTCACACACCTCAAACAATTGAGACATGCACATATGTTTATACATGATTTTTTCTTCGTTAATAGTGCTGGGGAATGAATTATACTTTTATGTGAGACATGTAATGAGAAACCAAGATTTTTATTACCCCAAGAGGACTTCGTATATGAATCCTTGTGGTATATAATCCATCCTTTCTTCAACATTTTCACATGTGTTAGGATTGTGTGAAGGATATATTACGAGGGATTATTTTGGTTTCTTTGTGGTATTGGTGGAAGTTTTCCTACTTAGTGTAGGTATAATGTGTATTCTGGATCACGTCGTATTGGCTTATAGAGTTGGACCCAATAGTTGAGTTGTGAATCAAATTTGACTTTCTATTTTGAAATGGGTAACATGAACAAATTATGGAATGTAATATTGTTAGGAATAATCTTATGATTAGTGCTCAAATTATTATTTGTAAGGGTTAAATGTAATATTCATATATTACATTAGTGATTTTGTGTGATATTAGTATATTATTAATAACGAGTTAATAGAACTCATATTAATAATATAGTGTGTGAGTATAAATAAATGTAAGTGAGTTGTAATAAATAAATCATATAGATTATTATAATAGTGAGTTATGAGAACAACTCACGTAGATAATTGTGTGTGGAGATATTGGTGGGATATGCGAGAGAATAGCGGTGAGTGATCACGGGATATATTCTCTAAAAGAGATTAGTGGGATGATATTTGTAAGCCTTATCTCCTTTTTATTAGGAAATATAAAGGTTATATATGTAATCTCTTTGTAAGGACCATGCAATTGTTCCAGATATATTGAATCAATAATATAGTGTGTTTATTATATTTATGTTTTGCAACATTCTTTCATGTTTTTATTTTCATTGTTCTATTATTTCATGTAATTTTCATTATTATAGATTAAGTAAGTTCTTAATTTTATATCATATGGTATCATAGTAGGTTAGGACTAGCTATGAGAGTCATTGCACGATAAAACCGTGGCCTCTAGGATGTAAATCGAGAATTTTGGAGCTTAGTCATTATTTTTCATTTATGGAGTCATAACATAGGGTTTGTCTTCATCTCTTCCTGATTTCCATCGACTCATCCTGATCACTATTGAATCTTCCTAATCACCATCGACTCTATCGACCATCGTTGATTATTCCGCTTTAATCACCACTTCATCATTCTCGATCCAATCACCGAGAGATTTTGCTCTAATTTCCATAATTTCTACGATCACCGATGATTATGTCTACGGATTGACATAGACCCATTGGATCACCATAAATTAGTTTTCCAATTTCAAATGATTCTCTTTAGTTCCCATGATCACCTTTTTTTAAAATAATAGTGTTATTTTCTGTGAATTCTCAATAACTTTTTCTATCTTTCCAAGTTCATATTCTGGGAGGATTTTCAAACTAATCTTCAATTAAAAATTTTCTGAGTAACCAAAGAATCATCACATGGAGGAAGGATGAAAAGGAGGAAGGAGGATAATTATTGACCTATTTCAGTTTATGAAGCAATGAGGCCACACAATGATTTTGTGGCATTTTATTTTTGTTGTGTGTTTTAATTTTTTACTTTATGCAAATAAGAATAGATGGATCATACATGTTCAAGTATTGTAATGTGTGAGAAATTTCTTATATTTTCCCTTGAATGTAAGAAGATGATGTGAACTAAATATGTATGTTGTTATGAAATGGTTGTTGGTTCCATTAGAAAACCTTCTTGTGAGTTGTTGGTTCTCTTAGAAAACCTTCTATGGTTGTTGGTTCCATTAAAAAACCTTCTTGGGATTTTGTTCTCTTAGAAAACCTTTATAGGGTGGTTGTTGGTTCCACTAGAAAACCTTCTACAGAGTGGTTGTTGGTTCCACTAGAAAACCTTCATTTTGTGGTTGGTGGTTAGCCAATTTGTAAAACCATATATAAAACATGAGCAAGTACCGAATAAAGTTTTTCCATATTCACACTAGGGGGTGGGGGAATGTTAAGAATAATCCTATGAGTAGTTCTCACATTATAATTTGTAAGAGTTAGATGTAATATTCATATATTACATCGGTGACTTTGTGTGATATTAGTATATTACTAATAGTGAGTTAATATAACTCATATTGATAATATAGTGTGTGAGTATAAATAAATGTAACTCGAGTTATAATAAATAACTCATATAGATTATTGTAATAGTGAGTTGTGAGAACAAGTCACATAGATAATTGTATGTAGAGATATTTGTGGGATATGTGAGATAATAGTGGTGAGAAATCATAGGAGAGATTAGTGGGATGATATTTGTAAGCCTCATCTCCTTGTTTATAGGAAATGGAAAGGATATATATGTAATATCTTTCTAAGCACCATGTAATTGATCCAAAATATTGAATCAATAATATAGTGTGTTTGTTATATTTTATATTCTATAACATTGTTTCATGTTTGTATCTTCATTGGTATATTATTTCATGTAGTTGTCAATATTCTAGATTAAGTAAGCTCTCAATTTCATAGCAAATACATGATCAAACCATAGAGAAAAATAAACCTCCTTTGTTATGTGGTATTGAGAGCCATGATGGATGTAACTGTGTTTCCACAAGGATATTACTCCTGAACTAATAACATGTGATGCATACAAAATTATGATGGTAAACCTTGGGTACATTGATTTATTACAAAGGAAAGTGTTAGTGTTATTTGTGTCTGGTGAGTTGGGCTAGTGTCTTTAGTGTTTCTCCTATTAATGATCTAAATATTTTTTTTTTCTAGTTTTTAGTTACATTTTGTGTGGTAAAATAGTGGGCATTAGAGTTGATATTAGAGAGGAGGTTAAAATACTTGAACCTCTGGGATAAATTGTTAATGAATTTTGTGTAATTGTTGTGTGCTACACATAACATGAGAGTTATGTCGGATCTGGTTGGTGTGTCACGTGAAATTATTTTGGTGTTCTTTGGTCCACTTATGGTACTAGGTATGTACCTCATAGTGAGAATGTCCTATAGTGGCTCCCTAATTCCTTGTTGTAGATTTGTATTGTGATAAAAACTATAGATGTCTTGATTATATAGTATATTGATTTCTTAGTGCTACATTTGGGTAGTAGTGTTATGGGTGATGATTCAAGATAGATATGGAGGTTAGCAGGCATTTTCTTAATTTCTCTTGAGTTTTATATTATCAGTGGTTATGATATTTGAGTATGGAATTTTGCGGTGGAAACAATTATTGGTAGTTTCGGTGATTTAGAGACTTATTTCCACATGGGAGAGCAGAGATCATGACATATATCTTATTGGATCTATATTTTTGTATATACCGAGATGCACACTCCATGATTAGTACCTCTACAGGAATCCCACAAAAGGATGTGTAGTAATTGTGATGTATATTTCTCATATGTGTTTTATTCATAAAATTGCATTTTGTTTTTAGAACCAACTTTTTATTTAATTGGTTTATTATAAATATTTGAGGCTCTTCTTGCTATTTTTGGATTTATTATGAGATTTTCATGGTTTCAATGTGGATACTTATCTATTTCTCTTTAACTACTAAGATTTCATGGATTTGATCTCTTTTGGTTACTTGAAGCATTATTTTTATGTTTATTTGGGGGCCACTTGGCTATATTGACATCAAGGATGTTATGTGGATTTCTACATGCCTATTGGTGATCTAGTTATATCTTGTTTGTATTATGTTCTCTTGTTGTAAGGGGTATGCCCAAGGTGTCATGACTACATGCTTCAGGTTAAAAGACATGCCCTTAGTTTTTAGGTGACGAGACTCTATACATCTAGGACCATGGAGTGACCCGACCTCACTTTGATACTAGACACTTAGTCCTCCTTTGGTGGAGTGACACTAGTGATATTTGGTCCTCCTTTGGTGGAGAGACATACTTGATTTTGAGTCCTCTTTGGTTGAGAGACTCCTATGATTTATTTGGTCCTCTTTAGTTGAGAGAACCTCGTAATACATTATTAACTTTAGTGGATTTTATTTGATGTTATCTGTATGGATTAGTGGATTGGCTTGTATGTTATGCAATATGGATAATTAGATTGACCTTTATTTTATTTAGTATTGGTCAGTGGATTGGGCAATGATTTTTGTCTCTCCTTATTTTATATGATGGTATTCTTCATCATTGAGATGGATATGGTGATCAAGTCATATTGTATGTATTATGTGTGGAATGGTTCACTATTTTATAGTTATAGTTTACTGGAGTGTAGTGTACTTTGGGGTATGCAGAGAATACACGAAAAACATATAGATGGGATCGTTGATATTTTCTTAGTTCTATTTTCTCCTCGAGGAGAGGATGAGATACTTGAACTACATATATGTTAACGAGATATTACTATACTTTGATTTAATGGGCACGATATCTAGAAAGATATCTTAGGTACCCCACTATAGATACATTTTGGTTATTTCCTACTATGGAGGTGATTTTTGTCATACCCGGTTGTTATGTGTTATGTTTACCATGTTATAAACATGTTTATATGGATAATATTTATAGGACTTGTGTTTTGGATGGTCTATTATGTTTCCTCCTTGTTATGAGGGTGTATTCCTAGTTAGAATTTTTTTGTTATGGTGAAATGGTTGTCGATGTAGAATCACAAGTATTTAATGTTTTTTTCTACCTTGGTGAGGTGAGTTCTTAGTATACACCATTCCTAGTGGGTGAATTTTCATGTTATTATTGATTCAAATGTGAAGTGTCAAGTGTTTATATTATAGGTGTTCGGTGACCTTGTGATGTATTACCTTTTTGGGAACCCTATGAAAACAATGAGAATGAATGGTTGAACTTTGAAAATTATTAAGAGACATCAAATAAACTGATTTGTACTTATGCGAAAACACTACAAAACTAGTTTGGGTAAGATTATGAAAATTATCTAGAATTTAGTAAAGTGAAGGGAAATACAAATATTTACGAAAATAGAGAGATTGAGATAAGTTTCTTGATGTGTTTGTTTCCTTTGAACGTGCATAAACACAAGAATATTATTAGATAATTATTACCACTTGATGTTGGTTCCTTGAACTCTTATATTATCCTGGTTTTCATGTGGTTGTGTCACATCGAGGACAATGCTCTTATAAGAGGAGGGAGATGTGGCACCACATCCAATTGCTCTGGATAGCAAGATTTTTACGGCCACCAACTTGTTAGAAATGTCATTGTGGGTGTCAAGTTTTGAATAAAAGAATCTATCATCGTAAACTATGGTATTTTATTATTAATAAAAAAGTATAAATTGTTTGCATGGTATCATCCATATTTTTCAGTTTCTAGTTGGGATTTGATGTGGTATTTGAGTAACGGTAGATTAGTAATTGGGGTGGTTGTTATAAGTTCCCTAAATTTCAGTTGTATCACATTTGATCCCTTCGATAGATCATTATGTCGACCCCATCCTATAAAATGGATTAACCATTTCTCATTTCCCAACTTCGAGATAGTTACAATGATGATAATATTAGACGATCTTAAAATAAACAAATAAATAAAAATGATATTTTAAAAATAAGTATAATTCAATAATTAAAAAAAAAAGGTGCATGTGATTTTTTTGACTAAATGTAAAATTGAAGATGTGTCGTGGGGGTGTCTGAGCTACCTGAAAAAGTGCATTGAAGAAATGCAAACGGCTGGGTTGCTGGCTTGCACAATCTGACTGAGGAAAACACCATGGAAAACCCCAATAAAAATTAAATTTTGGGAGAATAAAAATAATGCACAGCTCTGACCAAAAAAATTAAGGAATGTGATCTTATTTTGTTTATTATTTTATTTGAAAAGATGTTCGTTTTGACTTCAACATGGTAATACGGGCTTAAAGGAAGATTTATGATTTAGCTTCTTATAGCATCTTCAGCTATGTGGGGAACCGAGGAACCTTGAAGTGTAAAGATGGCACCGAGATGCCTAATGTAACTTTTCCGAATGTCTCTAGGCTATGAAAATAAGATATTTTGCATCAGATTATGGACAACCATCAAAGAATAATGTAAAATGTTTCTCCAGTTGCATGAAGGGATAATACTGTAGGACACGTGTAGGTTTTAGAGAGGAGATTTTTTTTTTATCAACTCTGGAATGTGGCAAGATAGGAGATTTGGGAACAGGATTTGACTCCTGTTGGTTGTTTTTTCTTTTTTTGTCTAATTGTTGGCAAAACACAAATGATAGGGGCAAAACCAAATCTCCCTATGCCAAAACTCCTCCACGCACCTGTTATAAAATGGGAATGTTTTGACAAGAAGTAGATGCATCTTCTACAACGTAGTTGAAAGGGGATTTAATTCATTTCTAGTTACTCTCTGGTAGCTTTGTGTGAGGATGGATAGTAGGTAGGGAGACATTTCAACCAAGAGCCACAAGAAAACATGGTCCGAAGGAACTTGTAGCTAACCGTGTAAGATTCAGTTTTCTTATTTTAGCAAGGGAAAAACTGTGTAGGGTTGTGTACAGGGTGTGTGCACCCATCAAAAATAGAGGATAGAGAATATTATCTCACATTTTAGTTACAATGGTTACATGATATGCAAATATTAGTTTACTGAAAAACTGTTTGGTAATGTTCCTAAAAGAAATGTGGTCTCAGAGAATATCACCTTACCATGGAAGATTCATTTCTATTTTATTCTAGTGGGTAAATATGTGTATGTATATGGAGGAATCTCAAGACTATATTATCAATATACCATTTAAACATGTGGCGGTTGCATGGATTTGTATGGCGAGATTGATAGTTTGACAGTGTGGGTTATCTTGAGGAAACTCTAAAACTTTTTCATTAACAACTTAGTTAAATCTGTGATGGTTGTGTGGATATGTTTGTTGGTGCATGTAGAGGAACAAAGGTGACTATGTGGAGGCATGCTTAAAGCATGTGAATTGTTGGATAAAATTCTCCAGAGGATTGCAATCACATAGGATGTGATAGTTACAAGACACACACTAGATGGAGTCACGAATAAGCCTTGGAACCCCACAAGTGAATGCAACTGACACGTGTAACATCAACCCCACTTTGGTTACTACATGCGTGGTTTTTATTCCTTTATCTTACATGTTTTCACATTTAATTTTTTTCCTCCTTGGTGGATGTTGAAAATTTGAACAAGTAAAAGTATTGCTTATATTATATTTTTAAATATTTGGTAGTGCAAAAACATTTTAAATTGTCTTTTGCTGCACAAATGAAAAGACCATTTTGAGTCTTAATCTTGCCCCAAATCGCATCCCACAAAAAAAGATCCCTTAAATATGTTAACTAGTGATGTGAGAAGCCATATCAACCCCTAGAATGATTTTAGATAGTCATTTGACAATTTTTCCCGCACATCTAGGATCCTGCTAGTCAATATCACAAAGTGTTGAACAAGCTGCAACGAGGTAAGAATTACATTTGGTTTTGGCTCACGGTTTTGGCACCGTATCAAGAAAATAAGTTCCATCACCTCATAGTTCTAGTATTTCTAGGGGTAAATCATAGTCAAACTTTAGTTTTAATAAAATCATCTTGGAAGCTTGTGTTGTTAGGGGGTTTTGTAGGCCCCGAGTCATTCGACGACAAAGTGAATTAGCTCGATCACGAAGAGTAGCTCCAAAAAAGTGGTCACAATTTAAACCTTGGTCACCAAATCTAAGTTCCATCAACTTGTTGAACCTCCTTGTAAATTAAAAAATAGAGGAAACTTTACTCATTGTGTGTTTGAGTTCGGAAAAATGGTTTTTTTAGATCCATTTTCGAGGCCATTTGGGCTAAATTAGACTTTCCTATAAACTTGCTGCAATATTAGAAAAGTATTGTTGAACCTTCTCTTAGCCGAATAACTACTTTAAGCTTTATAAACCCTATATAACTCATTTATGTTTCTTGATGGTCAAACTAGCTTGTGGATATATATGGTGTTTTTCTTTCTTCTCCCTTTTTTTCTCTCTCTAACTTGATAATGAAAGGAAACTACATTTATGATTTTTACTCTCTTTTGTTTTGAACTATTTTTATAAACTCTTTTGGCTGGAAAATATTTATCGATGTGAAAAATGTTAGTCATAGGGGAAACCATGTCAGCGTCCTTTTTGCTGACCATGTTTACACTAACTTGGCAATTCAGGTAGCGTAAGTAGGATTAAAATGGATGTTGGAAATCTAAATTTAATGTTTATTATTGAAAATGTGTAATCAAGATGGAATTATAATAGTCTTCAAATTTAGCAATAGTACTTGTTGTATTATTAAAGAAAGAAGAGCTCCTTCATTTCATACATGTGTTAAATAAAGTGATGGTGAAATGTTACTTGTAACCTTACAATTCAACTATATTGTAGAATAGTGTATTTAGCTAACTATGTTGAATCCTCATAATTTTGTATATTGGTATGGTAGTGAGCTAAAACTTGAAAAGTCTTTCTACGTCAAAAGCATGTAAAGAAGGATGTTGGTCATTAAAAGTATGAATTGTGATGGTTCCTTGACAATTTTTACTCACTTTTCTACCTTGAATAAGAAATCATGTGTCTCCAACATAACATAGTGCACTTATGATCTTGTATAGAATTTTTAATAGTAATTGGTAGATACGAAGGATAATATTTAATTGATATATGCTATAATGAAATTCAATATGTAGTTTTCTTGGTTGTCTTAAAATGTATTCAAATCGTGGTTCCTTGATAAAATAGCTATGGTCAACCCTTCGTCTTTCCAAGGTAAAATATGCTTCTTCTAGATTAGTTGGATATCTTGGTTGTACATGAGATAGAAAATTTGAAATAGGGAAATTGGTTATTTCACTGAATGGTGTTATAACTCCATTTGAATATAAGTGCACATGATTATCTTAATTCTCACTTTTAAAAAATCATTCCATACCCATCATGGCCATAAAAAAATCTCAACCTTCAAAAAATAGACCAATTTTAACCTTGGAAAGATAGTAGTGGGTTATAGGTATGGTGAGAAAAAAATTCAATAGCCATATAAATTTCACCACAAGAAACAATGGGTGAAGAGTTAATCCTAAGGGCCTTTTGTCTCTTCAAATAATTAATAAAGGATATCCATTAGGTTTGAAACTTTCATGAGGTTAGAATACATTTATGCCCTTATGCTTACCATGAAGGGTCATTTTCATTTTGAATCTAGATGGATTAGTCTCAAGACCACTTAATAAGATTCCAGTGAATTGAAACACGACGTATATTTCCTACCACTTAGAATGGTACCTTAGGGAAACCTTAGATAGCTATATGTGGATTTCATTTCTCTCTTGTAATATGTCTTCTAATACTTGTGGTAAAATATTAATGAAAAAAACTTCTTGTGTGGGACTATGCCCTTTAGAGCTCCTAAATCTCTAAATGGGAAACTAAAACTTCATCACTTTGCATTTGTCTTTTAAAAAATGTTAATGGGTGACTTAACTACACAATGTAAAGGTAGAAAGAATACAAGTTAAAGAGAATAACCTTGAAATGTATGGTATCTTAGAACATAAGCACCCCAAATTTTATCTAGTGAATAAAATGCAAACATGATTGTAATACGAATAAAAGTAAAGGAAATTACTCTTGATGAGCTAACGCAAAGATGAGGAAACTCGTAAATTGTAAATGATAATGGATGGTTTGATGATTGTTATAAGTGGGACAACATGGTGTGTTAACACAATGAAATCTAATGAAAAATCTAAATCTTGAGACCTATATGAATGATTGTTAAGAACTCAATCTTTACTTCTTGTAGTCCCTTTTTACTTGTATTAGAATACGTTTGTATTAGTGATTTTGGTTGACAAGGTCACCTCGTTCGTGGAATGAATGTGATCATGAGGCTTCACTATCATTAACCCAAGTTATTTAGAAATTCTATTAGAAGAATACAATTTTTTTCATTTTATAGGTGCATAGTTATGCTTGGAATACCTTATCTCCCTCTTTTTTAGTTCACACTTATTGCCTTCACATTAGTCGAACGAATGCATGTAATGCATAAGGGCTAGAGGAACTTGCTAAATTGGGGAATATAACTAATTTTGGAATCAAAATGGACTAAGAGAGGGGTGATTCAATCCTGCAAATTTATTATTTCATTTACCATTAATTTCACCATCCATTAACATCCATATACATTCAATAAGAGCTTATTAGGTGTGCACAATACATTCAAATAACCATAACACATGAGAAAGAACACATAAAAAGAAGAAGTAAGTGGAAACCCTCACGGAGAAGAAAAATCACTAAAAATATGCTTATATTACTCAAAGAAAAGAGATTTATCGAAGCACCAACTTCACAAGTAACACAAAACCCCAGATTTAGTATAGCACCAAGCCTACAAGGAGTACCAACCCTTAATTTAATGATGAACCCACTCCAAAATGAACCTACAACCCTATAAGATGATCAAGAACCATATAAACCATATTTAGATGAATATATTTGATTATTATGTCTTTCACAACTAATGGAGATCACAAATTCAGCTCACACTTCTTTAAAACCTCTTCAAACCTTCATTCCTTCAACTCGTTCTAATCTTCTCCTTCCATGGACTGATTTGGATTCAAACCTTTGCATTCAAGCTATCTAACATTCCTCATATTTCTTCTCACATATTCAGCTTTGATTTCATGCCCTTGAACAAATGTCACACTCTCATGTAGGTCACATTTCCCCTCTAGTTTAACTAGTTAGAAAATGAATTAGCACAAACATTTAATACCCTTCTCAACTCAAAAACATAAGATAGATCAGTCTAGATCAATTATAATGACCCACAAAACATTAAAAATTATCAATAAATTCATAGCAACACTTATAATGGACCCATGTAGGTCAGTCATGCTCAAACACACCAAACAATCTCAAAAATAGCTCAAAACCCCATCACCTAGATCACCAAAGACCACAAACATCATCACCATGATTATTCAAGATCCCAAATTATTCACACATGTAAAATATGACATAACAATGTCATCTATCATCATACATTATCTTACACCAATCAAATTCTTCATAATACTGCTAAGAAGGCTCATATCCTTCTCAAAACATCTATTTCAAGAACCAGGTCTTCACCTATCATTCTCTAGATCACCCAAACAAATCTCACCTAATCCATGTACCTACTAATGATAAATCCATTGACATCTAGATAACATCCATGCTTGTTAAATCTCATAAAACATCCATACATGCAAACCACACCAACTTTCCTATTCATCAAACTAAATTGCCTAGAAAGACGTTTTGGAAACTCAACTTGGTTTGCACCCATGATGTCACTTTCAATGCCTACATATGACTTCACCAAGAAAAAAATTCATCCCTATTCACTCTCCAATAAATATCAAGAATCAAGCAATCCAAAACATGCTACTTCTACCTCAATCTAATATCCAAATCAATGATGTCATAAAAGTAATTAACCTTCTTCATCACAAATCAAGCTAGATGACCTATAAAATCTAATCACTTCAAGTTGGAAATTACACTCTTAAGAACCCTATTTTGGTATAACATTCATAACTTGCAAAATTCTCACTATGGCAAGCCGAAACGTTTCCCACAGATATAAACACACCCGATAACATTTTCAATGCTCGGCGTGTCGTAAATATCTCTAAATTTTCTCAACCACCATGACTTGCATGACTATGCCATAGGGGTTGCAAGTTTTAGGCCATAAAAAAATAAACTACCACTATAACCAAAATTGAAACCTCTAAAAATACATATACATGATTAAAATAACATAACATACCTCCATGAGTGACCTCAAGAGCTCATACACACCTGCAAGTAATTATCATGCCTTATTAGGCCTCCAAACACTAGGATTAGGCTTAGTTTAGACCTACTCCATCTAGAAAATCCTCATGAATCTACTTCCAATTTCTTCAAAAGGACGTAACACAGTTGAGATAACATGTCTCAAACTTTTGCATGATACCATGAGCTCATATACATCCGGACCTCACTCTCATGCTCCATTTGTCCTCCAAGCACCTAGACTAGGTCTAGATGAGCACCTTAAAATGAGTCCACAACCTATACCAGTAATATGAAGGCCATGTGAGTGCCTCAACACTCCCCAATCATGCTCTACATACTTCTACCATGTTCCTCAATTCATCATGTAGATTTACCCATCATACACTATCACCTAGGCTAGATAGGTCACCCGATAAGACCAACTAGGCCATGCCATTCTCACTGTGTCCACTCATGACATCATGAATAAACCTGAATTTCCATGTCATCATCATGCTAATAATCAGCTCACATTCCTAGATCATCCTCTTTTTCATTTATGATCTTGTACATTAATGACAACACACAAACACACACATGCCAACAATCTCCCCTTTTGTCATTGATGGAAAACCACTTAGTCTTATCCCCCTTTTTACTTTAATGAAAAAGCATACATGTACATGCATGATATTCATCTTCCTTCAAATATTTTGGAGTCCTTATTGGATGGAAACATCATAAAATTATTCATACTAGCATACAAACCTGTCATACCTTCACAAACTTATGTTTTTGACCACTTTCTCATCATGGAAGCATTGTAGCATACCTGGAAGATATATACAAGGCAATCATACATGAAAAAAATTATGATTTTGAGGTTAAAAATCATTCCTTTCCCTATTCAAACCACTCTTTAGTTGAAAACATCATCAAAATACCCATCTCTACCATGTACTAGTTGATAACCACTTATTAGGGCTGAGATCCCTAAACCAAGTTTTTACAGCAATTTAGACCACCTTTTTGCGAACCATGGAATCCCATTCACAACATGAAATACAAAATTAAAGCTACCCCTAGGTAATACCATCCTTATCTAATTGAAAATTAAAAAATACAGACTTGCATACCTTGCATTTATGCCATGGAGAAGGATCAAACATGCCATCACATTTCTGAAACACTTTTTCATGACATCACAACCGATTAATTTCATGAAAAGATCCCCCTCTTTGTATACCTGTAACACTTCAATAACTCTTCCATACAAGTCTTCTTGACATCTTATACACATTTTGAGGGTCAAAAATAGCTCCCCTTACTCTAAGAATTATTCTCAAACATGTAACCCATTGTTGCTCAATTTCACAGTCTACAATACCTTGACATGATATAATGTCCACTCACTATGAAAGAAATTAGTCAAAGTAGCTCTCCATTATTGCTACTTTCATATTTCTTTGGATTTAGAGTATACAAAATCCCCCTCAAAATATGCCAACATACTAAAGCACCCTGATTCTTCATGCACAACCTATAATACTACATTCATGTCTTTTGAACACTGTAGCTACTTCATGAACAAACTTAGAAAGCATACCTTAGATATATGACTCAACACCATATTTATAGTCCTTTATCAAGCCTTATTATTCATTTTAGCTTTTCAAAACACATTATTCATCCTATATTCTTTCTCAAGACACTACTGCTGGCCTTAATGTGTCTCTATTCCATTTTTGTTGTGGTTGTGATGCATTACTACTATTTTTGTGTATATAAAAACCAAACTAACTTCACACTTCTTCATATTGTCTCCATGAAGTATACACACACTTTTACATACCTCACTTATGAATCAAGGATAATGATACAAGTCTTAGTATAATTTTACTTATAAGCATGCATGAAAGATTCATTTATCCTTATCTTTGATGGTCTTGATATCTTCACATCATTCCTTAAAATTATTAAAGCACTCCTATAGTAGCAAATCCAAACCATTTAAACTCTTTGAATCTTCAGAGACCTATATATGATTTGTACACCTCCATGCTTATTCTGAGATGCATAACTACTCTTAGGGACCTTATAAGAATGACTCAAATAAAAATAATTAAGTAAAATCAACCAACTCTGTTAACAGAGATACAACTCTTCTTGTGTCTTTTACATACCTATATATAGTTCATACTATTTCCTTGAACTACACACATGTAATACTTCATATTAGCACCATGACTACACCTCAAAAATCCTTAAGACAGACAATTGTGCTAGGGACTTCAAAACATACACATTTTACCATCATGACAGTTCACATATCCTTACTCATGGCTTAGATATTGTTGAAAAGACATTTATAAACTGATCAAGACTCTTAACATGACTCTTATGATCACTAAACACACCCATTGACCAAAACGCCATAGTCTATGACAATATTCTTTAGAACAAGACAACGAATTTCCATAACAACAAGACTAAACCCATTTCTAGTTTGATTAAGACCAAAGTTACTTATGCAAACCAAACAAAACTTATTATGCTTTAATCATATAGAATGATGGATCCATGAAGCCTAATGGAGGCATCAAAGCTCTTGAATGAATCTAACACAAAAATCATCCAAGTCCTCATGGGAGAGGACACCAATATCTTGCATTAATTTATTTAGCTTCGGACCTTTGACTCATTATCGAAAATATTTATTTTTGAGTATTTGTCCCATCTGCTAAACTTATCATCATGGCTAGGCCTGATTTATTCCTTCCTCTTATATATATCTTTCCTCCATCTACAATATCTTGAAATATGACCAACCTTGTTGCATTTGAAGCAAGTAATAAGAATCCTACCTTGAGAAACTCCATCTCTCCAACTCTATCTAGGAGGACTCAGATTGCAAACCTTAACAATATGGCCAACTTGATTGCAGTTAAAGTATACAACATTATTCATGCCTTCATTTTTCCATCTTTATTTTGGTGATTCATGTTGATGATTCTTGCTATGTGAGAAAATTCACTGCAATTAAAAGATACAAACTTACCCTTACCTATAACATCTTCATTTTCAAAAATTTGATTTGAAGGTTCATATAGACAATACCTTACAACATGACCTTTTTCATGAAAATTGTAGCATGTCACATTCTTTTCTTTCTCACTCCTACTATATCTCCATGGATGTTCATCCTTGATAAACCTTTTGCATTCCTTAGCCCTATGCCTAAAACCATTGCAAGTGAAACAATAACCATTGAATGACCTTTCATACCTTGAGGCATTGGGTTGCCTAATAGATTTTGTCTTCACATTATTCTCAATCTGATCGTTGTTTGAACTGATAAGATTATTTCTTGAAACAACATCATTTTTACGATATCCTTACCTTTGAGACACTCCTTTTCTTTGATAACTTCTTAATGATCTTTTACATCAATTAATTATCACTTGAATGTCTTTGGATGCTTAATAGGTCTATAGACACCTAAAATCTACCTACTTAGTTTTAATACTAAATTTGTACTAATTTTCATCTTTCCCATCATTTTTTCTTTATAATTAGTGATTTATCACTAATGATCTAAAATTACCCTTCATCTTGGTAAATTAATGATTTTTTAAAATTAACTAGCTTTCCCTTCATTCTAGATGCCAATTAACGACACTTCGTTAGTTATAATCCTCTTTTAATTAACTATCATTAGTTAATTAAGCCTTTTTAATCTTCTATTTAATCAATAAACCTTCTTATTGGTTAAATCCCCTTTCAAACCCTTAAAATTATATCAATTTCCATTAAATCTCCTCCAAATAGCTTCTTAAGATTATTTTGTCCATTTAATTAATCCTAGTTGATTAATTAAATCATCTCCAACTCCCACGACTTACTAATTATAATCATGTTGTTGCTCTTGCTAATCCATTAAGTTATTTTATCCCACATTCATTAGGATAGTAGTTTCTCCAATTTGCAATGTTATATAAAGAATGTCCCCTACCTTCTAAGGTTACACTAGTATTTTACTATTACACTATATGCACATGATAATAACATTCTCCACCATTGAAGAATCTTATTGAGATTGCACCCATTATTCTCATTTTTGAGTAGTAAAGGAAGATCAAACATGGCCATTAAGCCATTTTGGTGAGATTATTTCCTCATTTTGGCATTCATTTTATTGCTTATGATGAATATAGGTTCATACTAAGAGTAATCATACACATACAAAGCACATCTAAATTCCAAAGAGATTTATTTTCATTTGATGTTTTAATGTTGGATGCATGTAAATTAGTTTTCCTTTTTAGATTTATCTTGATGTTTATGTTAGATTAGCTTTCTTATTGACACTTCTTGGTGTTAGTTTCTATTAATTAACTTAGCTATTTCAACATGTATACAAGGTCATCTAAGTTACTTGTACTCTTTTCAAAATTTTGAAACATTATCAGTTTTCTTGAAGCTAGGTCAAGTTATGATTGTAAAGTCTTCATGGCCATTTCAAAATTGATGCACTCATCCTCTTTATTATTAAGACTAGCAGTAAGAAATCCAATCTGATTTTTCAGCTGAGTACACTCCTTATTTTTGTCTTCAAGATCCTTAAGGATTACCTTTAGTCTTTACTTCATTCCTTTTCTACTATTGGCCTTATCAAGTTCACTATTGTTGGATGGGCTGATATCTTCATACAAATATTCAAAATTTTCCCATAGTTCCCTGGCTAAAACAAAATCTACAACTATATTGCTCACACATTCTACCAAGGAACCAAAGATGATATCCTTGGAAATTTCTTCCATGGGGTCTAAAAATTAATATCTCCAACACCAACTTCATAACCAAGTGAACTTAGATATACCTTCATTCTAAGTTTCCATATGGCATAGTTAGTTCCATTGAAATTAGGACCATCATATAGTAAACACTTTTTCCCATTTTGATAACGTAAACCTATGCTCCAAGAGAATCTCCTTTCAAGTGATCAAAATTCTCCAAAAGGACCTACTCTGATACCAATTGTTGGAAGCACAATGGAATGAGAGGTTGGAAGGGGGTGAATCATTAATGCAAATTTCTTATTTCATTTACCATCAATTACAACATCCATTAACACCCATACATTCATATACATTTAATAAGATCTTATTAGGTGCGCAAAAAATCCATTCAAATAACCATAACACATGAGATGGAACACATATACAAAAGATGTAAGTGGTAAAACCTCATGCATAAGAAAAAACACTATAAATCTTCTTATATTAATCAAATAAAATATATTAAGTGAAGAAAAAACTTCACAAGGATCAAAAACCATAGTTTGGTAGAACACCAACCCTACAAGGAACACCAAACCCTAATTTAGTGAAACACCCACTAGAAAAGGAGGATACAAACCCTAAGATGATCAAGAACCAAATAAAACACATTTAGATGAATATCTATGAGTATCATATTTTCCACAACTGATGGAGATAAAAAATCATCTCACACTTCTTCAAAACCTCTTCAAACCCTCATTCCTTAAACTCACGCAAATCTTCTCCTTCCATGGACTGATTTGGATTCAAACATCTGAATTAAAGCTCTATAACCTTCCTCATATTTTTCACACATCTACATCTCTAATTTCATTCCATTTAATAGCTTTCACCATCTCATGTAGTTAGCATTTTTTCTTCTAGTTCAAAAATGAACTAAAATAAGTACTTTATACCCTTGTCAACTCAAAAACATAATATAGGTTAGTATATATCAATTATATAGACCCAAAAACATTAAAAAATAATAATAAATTCATAACAACAATTACAATGTACCCATGTAGGTAATCCATGCTCAAACACACTAAACAAGCTAAAAAATAGATCAAAACCCCATCACTTGGCTCACCAAAGACCATAAACATTATCACCATGATTATTAAAGCTCCTAAATTCCAAAAATATGTCAAATATTACATAAAAAAATCATCCATGGTCATAAATTATCTTGGACCAATCAAATTCTTCATAACACTACCAAGAAGGCTCATATCCTTCTCAAAACTTTTTTCTAACAACTAGTCTTCACCTATCATGCTCTAGATCACCAAAAACAATCTCAAATATGGAATGTAACCAATAAATTGAAATAATTTGAATTTTAGATCACATACATTATTGTTAGATCTTGTGAAACATCCATACATGTAAACTACACAAACTTTCCTCTTCCTTAAACTAAGCTTCCCAAAAAGTAGTTTTGGAAACTCATCTTGTGTGTACCATTTCTGTCACTTTAAAGATGTAAAAAACTCCTTAAATAGGAATAAAATTCATCCATATTCACTCTACAACTAATATAAATCATAAAAAAATCCAAAACATGGGACTTATACCTCAATCTTATAGCCAAATCAATCCTTTCTGAAAAAAAAACAACCTTCTTCTTCACAAACTTGAGCTAGATGACATATCAAATATAATAACCATGAAAAAAGACATAAAACATTGAAAATATATCTGAATTTTATTCCCATAACAACTTGCATTTCTTTCTAAATCCAATTGGAAGGCCTTCATCTAAGTCTGTCTCCAAAACCACTCCAAAATTGCCCTTTTAGCCCCAAAAACCATTCAACATATTTTGACTAGTGTAGGTCATCAAAGAACCTCAAAAATCTCTAAAATCAATTCAAAATTTATCATAGAGCCCATACATCTCAAAAATTAAATTATTCATATGGTCTAATGGAAAACTTAAGAGTAAAAATTTCTTTCCCGGAAACAAGAAAATATGGGTGGGTTCCACTAACTATAATGATCTCAAAGCACCACATAAGAAATATGAGAGAGTTATCGACATCATAAAATCATCAAATTTTATGATCCAATCCATTCTAGGCTCATACAATCATGATTTCTACCATCACTAGTGAACGAGGGTTTCAAAGCCATAAAAGTGACTTACCTTCTTAAGGATCATTCATAAATGTTTGGGCCTCATTTGAACTAATTAAAAATTTGAGATCTTCTTAACTACATGCCCGAACATACCTGAAAGGAATATATTCCCATGAAAACCTTATGCATTCCAACCATGAATATTTCTCTCTCCGAGTTGGAAAATGCACTCTTAAGAACCCTGTTTTGGTCTAACCTTCATAACTTGTAAAATTCTCATCATGGAAATCTAATTTTTTCCAAAAACATCCTAACACACCCCACTAACATCTCCAATTCTAACTAATTCATAAATATCTCTGCATCTTCTTAACTAGCATAACTTTCATAAGTAGGCCATAAAGTTTACATGTTTTCAGCCATAACAAATTGAATGTACCACCATAAAAAAATTTAAAATTTGCAAAATTCCTCTACATTATGAAAAAACATAAAATACCTCCACGAGCGACCTTAGGATCTCATAAACACCCGAAATTAATTATCATGCCTTATTACGCATCCAAACTCTAGGATTAGGCCTAATTTAGCCTTACACCATGTACAAAATCATCATCAATCCTCTTCCAAGATCTCCAAAAGGACCTAACACAGTTAAGATAATATGTATCACAATTTTTTATTTTCCCATGAGCTCATATACCTTTGCACTTCACTCCCATGCTCTATTTGGCCTCCAAGCACCTAGACTAGATCTAGATGAGCACCTGAAACTGAGTCCACAATCTATACCAACACTCTGAATCTCATGTGAGTGCCTCAAAACTCCCCAATTATTATCTCCATACCTCTACTATGCTCCTCAAGTCCTCATGCAGCTCTATCCATCATACACTATTACCTAGGCTAACTAGGTCACTTGATTAGACTTACTAGGCCAAGCCATTCTCACTGCATCCACTCATGCCATCATGAATCAACCTGAATGTCCATATCATCATCATGCTGAGAATCCTCTCACATTTATATATCATCCTCTTTTTCATTAATGAGCTTGTACATCAATGAAAACATACAAACTCACACATGTCAACAACTAATGGGTCTAACTGTGACCATAGTGGAAAATGCTTGCACATACCTATTATTTATATCATCATAAATGAATTGTTATGGCATGCTTGGGAGGGATAAAACAAGGTAAATTTTGTAAGGTTTCAATGAATATTGGGTGATGATGACACCTCAAGGATTAATGGATAGTACTTTCATACTCCTAAGTAGCAAGTTAAGCCTCCTTATCAATAGTTTGTGGAATAAATCTCCTTTAAAATTTATGTGAACCATGTTATTGCACACCTCAAATAGTTCAGAAATGCACATATGTTGTTATATGATTTTTCTTCATTCACTTCAATAGGGAATGACTTAGAATTTTATGTTAGAAAGGTAGCATAAACCAAGTTTAGTCTTACCATTAGAGGAGTTACTATATGAATCCTTGTGGTTTATAAGTGAACCTCTCTTCAACCTTTGCACATGTGTTATGCTTGTGTGAATTATCTCTTATGGAAGATTGTTTTGGTTTATTCATGGAATTGGTGGAATTTTTCCTACTTAGTGTAGGTACAGTGTGCATTCTGGGTCATGTCAGATTGGCTTATAGATTTGGACCCGACCTTTGTGTTGTGAATCAAATTTGACTTTCTAATTTGAAAGGGGCAACATGAAAAATTTATGAAATGCAATACATTATAAAAACCTATATAAAAATGAACCTCATATATTGTGTGGTATTGAGATATATGATGGATGTAACCTTGTTTCCACAAGGATATAAATCCTAAAATAATAACATGTGATGCATACAAAATTATGATGGTAAAATTTTGGTACATTGATTTATTACAAAGGAAAGTGTTAGTGTTATTTATTTTTGGTGAGTTGGGCTAGTGTCTTTAGTTTTTCTTGTATTAATGATCTCTATTTTGTTTTGCCATTTTTTCGGTTACATTTTATGTTGTAAAATAGTAGGAATTATAAGTAGGATCATAATACTCAACATGAGATGAAAAGTTTGACTCAACTTTAATGGTAAATCTTGTACCATATCTAATTTTCAAGAGGATGTGAGACCAATCAAGATACAAATATCCACCCACCTTGGTTGTAAAATATTTTGATAAAAAAATAGGAAACAAATAATACAATTTAGTAAATGAGATATCTTTGGTTATGGTCAAGGTTGGAAAATCATGGGGGTTAACTAAAGATCTTTGGTCACTCTTAAAATGTTTACGATTGAGCCATCAAGTTGCAGTAAACCTTTAGAAACTAGATTGTACTCAATGCCCAAAACACCTATCATTTTCTTGGGAATTTATGGAGGTGCTAGCACCCAATTCGATCATGAAATTATGCACTAGTTGGTTTCCTACAACTAGAGACATGTAAAAGGGTGGAGGATCATTACCCTTGAGTTCTTTTTCCTCCCATGGCTAGAATATGCAAGTTGTGGAATTTAATTTTTCATAGCTAGTTTAGATTGGGGAAGTTATTTCAAGGCTTCTTGTAGAAGATCCCTCTTAGATAGAACAGATAAGCAATCCCAAATTGTCGCATTTATATTTTTCATATTTCATCTATTCAACAATGTTGAAGGGGATATCTACATATTTTTTCATCATAGGTGTGACATTCTCTTTTATTGTTTTTATACCTACGGAAGTTCTTTCATTGGAATATTTTCTATTTTCTATGGGTTTTCTTCCACAACCACAGGGCCAATAGATGAAGCCATATATCGAGAATAAGTCTATGGATTGTTTGTAATTCAAATGGGTACTTTGTAATGAAGGGTATGCTTTAGTCATTTGAATATTCATCTTGTTTGACCTTGCAAGATCTCGCCACATGAAGCTATGACATAGTCAAGTTATATATGGCTTGGTTAACTACATAGAAATCGTCGACACAAAAATTAAATTTAGACCATGGGTGGCCTCTTGTGCTTCCTCAAAATAAGTATTTGGGGTTCTCATAATTGGTTTATGATGATATGAGGAACCATACACCATGAGAGCCTTTTCCTTCATAGAATTTATCCCATTTAAAAACGAATATTGATTATAATTTTGATCATATGGGTAACACCATTCACTTCCTTGACCTACTATGTTTTGGATTGGGATACTAAATTTTCTCAAGAGAGGAGAAGGTGTAGGTCATAAAGGTAGAAATGATTGCGATTAATTAAAAATGTAATATAGGAACTAGTTAATCTAAGCTATGAACAATCAGTAACTAAAGTAAATAAATGTAGTAAATTACCTAAGCAACTAAACAAATGTAAATAAAAATGGTAATATGCAAGAGAGAAGAGGAAATAACTCAAATGAATAATAGATGCTCGTGGGACTATATAGAAGAGGTGATTAGAAAACTAGGAAGCAGGACAGAATGTGCAGGGAGCCCCTGAAATTGTTAGATATGAGCAATATGGTTGGATTGGGGTGCTCAGTAAAGGGAATGGGGAACCTAATAGTGTTACGGTATGCAAACTGGGTACCCTAGTATATACAAAATCTCCAATAATAGTTTTCACAAGTTCGGCAGATGGTATGAAAACCTCACTTTGTGTTTCGCATCAAGTTCGTTGTCTTTTGCTTTAGATGTCACCGTTGTTCCAAGATGAATAAAATACCTGCAAAACCCCGAGACAAACATCAATCCATAAAAAATAAAAATGCATATGAAATGGTTAGACTGACCACATGACCCCGATTGCCACAATGGTGGCATTACTAATCGAGAACTGCACTAGATTTCATACGCAAATGTAGTTCTTCGTGTGTTAGTGTGTGTGAAACATGCCCTATGTTGCTCTTGGTCCAGTCACACTTTTTGATGTAGTGAGTTAACTATGTGTATAAAATGTAATATAGTGGTGAATAGAATATAATAGAATCATCCCCCTATGTTGTGTGTGATTTAATTGTCCTAGCCTTATGCATTGTGATGGAGCTATGTGGATGTAAATGATCTCTAATGCAATAGATGGATCCAACTCTAGGTCGATGATAGTAGTTATAGTTCTTGGTCCCTCACTTTGGTCTCATAGCTTTATATTTATAAGGTTCTCTTGATCTAATTTTTTAATTAACCC
This sequence comes from Taxus wallichiana var. yunnanensis, assembly GCA_018340775.1. Classification (NCBI taxonomy): domain Eukaryota; kingdom Viridiplantae; phylum Streptophyta; class Pinopsida; order Cupressales; family Taxaceae; genus Taxus; species Taxus wallichiana. The sequence continues at coordinate 279,346,712 of CM031240.1, forward strand.
TGAAATGGCTAACCACTAAAAATATAGAGACTGCAAACAACTAGAAAGAGCCCAAAAAGTGGCGGGAAAGTTCATAAAGGATCGAGGCACCCATGGTGGGACTAGGGCAGCCATGGGCACCCCAATACTAGCTTGGGCACCCTAGTCAAGGCTAAAATAACACAAAAGTGATAAAACAAACTGGGCATATGTGTGGTATAGGTCAGGAATGAAGAAGTTAAATAAATGAAGATGGCTAAAAGATGGGGTTGAATAGTACTTTCTTCACCGAAAAATCCTCTAAATAGTAGTATGAGACCGAGACTAAATATTGTCTAAAGTGCAAGATTTTTGTCTACTGACTTAACGGTACAAGCTATAATTTACAACTTGAAATATTCTTTCTTGATAAATATACCCATATATTTGGTTTGATACTAAGATCCTTGTAAATGATATCCTTGATTGAATGCTTCATTATAATATTTCCTTTGATTAAAACTATATAGTTTCTATGTGTATGTGTTTTTTCCTCTTTGCAGAGATAATTTAATTAGACATATTTCTGATTTAAGTACTTGATACTATAAATTTCATCTTTATTATGGATGAATAAGATGTAGAGGCAGATTATGTGGCATGTCATTGTGGGCTAGAAGAAATAGAGGGTTGGGTATTATGAGGGAGTCAAAGACAATGTGTATAGGCAATCTAGGAGCTAAATTTCCAGCTTTAATTAAACAATTTTCAGCTCTAATGGCTATTTCATATGCATTAAGTAATTGAATAAAACCCATTAAGTGTATCATTACATCTATGTCGAAATTCAAATATTTTTAAAAATATTGGAAAACACCAAGTACATCTGAGTTGGTCTCAATAGAATTGTAATCCTACACCAAGTCTTCTAAAATTTGATAATAAAATCAACCATGTGTTCATTGGGGCCCCTCTTAATGGTTAGTTTTTTTAATAAAGATGTGTTATTTTATTTCTCATCAAACTCGCTTACAAAGGAATGTTCCAAGATCATCCAATGTATGAATATAAGTAGGCCTCATTATCTTATACCATTGAGGTTCTTTTCCTTTTAGAAGAAGCAAGAAGCCTAAATGCAACATCATCTTCATGTCTGAATACAATGAATTGAGCATACATTTGCAACATCATGGATATGATCTATAGGGGTTGTAAGGTTTACCCTAGTGAATAAAGGAGTACTTTTCAAAGTAGACACTTGTATATCATGTTGGGAATTTAGATATAAGATACTTCCATGATTAAAACATACAAAAGAGATATTTCACTTATGCACCAGAAAGGAATATTCCTTAAGTTTCTAATGGAGAAAGTGGAGGTTTTACCAAGAGGAGAAGTGGAAAGAATTCTATTCTAAGGTGATGGAGATATTTTAAATGATATTTCTCATCTTCCACTTCTTCTTCTTCTTCTTGGTGAGAGTTGCAAATAATCAAAACATTCACCTACATATACACATTTCCATGTTTGTACTCTTCTCATGAAAGTGAGTACTAAAATTCTTGAAATTGTAAAAACTAAAATTGGGAGTTTCTATATGTGTAAAATATTCCTCAAAAGGCTAAAATACACTAAGATACACACCAATCTTAGGGAAATAATATCGAAAGTGAAATTTTAAAATTGAAACTCATCCCATTGGGTGGGCCAAAATTGTTGTCACTAGAATTTTCACCTCCGATGAATGACATTTAGTATTCTAGTGCAAACATTGAGATACCTCCAAGGTTTTGTCTAATGGATCCTTTAGATGCCAATATTTGGATAATTTCAGCTTCCTTCTACTCTAGATCATTAACTAATATAACCAACACTAAACTACAAATATCGAGACACAGACCTAAGAATTCAAAAGGACCAAGGTGTGAGAGAGGTATAAAATGTTGAAAAACAAATGGAGGTGATGCACCAAACCAGAAAAGGATCGATTCAATCTCTAAAAGACAAATATATAATTATACGAGAAAATATTTAATAAAATACACATAACTTTGTAATAGATAAATGGAATAAAATTGAAACCCATATAAGGATAAAAATTATCACATTAAACACAAAAATATATAATGTAAAGGAATCACATTTACATTAATATCAAGAACTGTTCCAATAATAGATATAGACTTGAGGTGCGGAATCTTCACAACGGAAGTTATCGAGGTAGCAAGAATTTTTTTAGTGAGCACCAAAGTGCCCAACTTTAAACTAGTAGAAAAATAAATGTGTTTATGTGCCAAAACACCTTACATTTATAGGAATTATGAGAGAGAGAATTTTTTATCATCTACAATCCACCATCACTAAGTACCAATCACCCTAAATTTCACCACTAGGTATGTGCGTCGAGTTATTGTATGTATTTGACTTTCGAAGCCCGGTGTGGGTACCACTGATCTTGATGTATTTCATTAGATCACCAAGTACATACTTGTTTAAATTTTGGTCATTGGGGTGGTTGAGTTTCTAGTTCAAGTTAGGTCCAGCTTTGTTTCTAATCTCTTCCAAGATCCACGAGCAACACTCAAAATCCACAATGCATTATACCATCCAAAACCTTTTTTTCTTCATCCCAAAGCTTTCATTTTGTTTTGTGGGATTCATTGAGGATTTTGAATTTATGCGGCCTTTACTACACACTTAAATTTTTTTCTTCACATGTTGTAGTGTTCCACTTATTTACATGACATATTTTCTTACTCTGCATAATGCCTCTTTGGTCCATGGATTTTTAAATCCATGGAACACTACACATGAGAATGAGTGGAATATATATTTCTTGTTCTATGGCTTCTAACCTTAGTCACATTGATAATTACTTGTTTCTTCCTCATGGTATCTTTAAAAAAAAATCTTATATTATGGATTCTCCTAAGAAGATTACATGATTTGTTACATGGATTTAGCCAACTATGTATAATTCTGCATATTTTCTAAGCCCGCGTAACACTATATTTTCCATTTTGTAAATAACGAATCTTTTCACTAATGCCACATAGTACTAATCCTATGACTTCTTTGTTCCACGGGTTTTAAAATCTATGAAACACTATGTCTTCAACTTCTTCTTTCCACATGTATTCAATCCAGAGCCTCCTAAGTGTGATATTGAGATAATTTTTTCAAAATAGCATGGGGTGCTATTTTTGATAGCAGTTCTCTACCCATAAAAAATATGTATCTATGTATTATTTTACTTGTTCTTGTGTTGTTTAAATCTATACCTTTATTAGCTTATCATATATTAACTCATTTATAATAGATCTACAATATCCTAGTAATGTGTTATGACCTTAACCTATATCATGTATAAGGATATGTGTGGGATAACTTATGTCTTATATAAAATTTAAGTTTATATTCATTATATTTTCATTAAGGTGGACCTAATAAGGATGAAGAGGCATGACCCTACATAATGTACTTATATATAGATGAATAAATATCTCCTATATGTGTTGCACTATGGGATATTGTATTATTATAATATTGGGAGGTTTCACCCTTAGTGTGGCTTAATTATATGTTTAATATTATGTTATTACTCCATTTATACATAATAAGTTCCATTACAATTGGAACTATAGAATTTATTTAAGAAAAAATGTGGGAAAAATCCAAGTTTTAGAGTGTCACCCATATCTTGAACATAAATAAATTTCATTATGTGATTAATTTGCATATGCTACTAAATCATACCATTTTAATTTCATATTTTTATTATCTATTTTGCAAGAGTTATTGTTGTTTTATTTGTTTTCATAGATTTGCTACAAAGGCAACAAATTTAGGATTTTATCTAATTCACATAAATATATGAAAATATCTCGAATATTTGTTATGGGTTTGTTCTTTAAAGTTTCTAATTCAAGGTGAATCAAATAGATTCCACCGCACCATGCTCTAATATACCAAGGTCAAAAACTAGAGGATGGGGAAAAAATCAAGGATATGGAAAAAATTTAGGATGTGTAAATTTTTTAAAAACCATATAAAAATCCTTACAAAGATTAAACAAAATCTAATTTAGAACTAGACCCGGGAATTTAAACACGGTGCCTCCTCTCTGTTAGATCATAATGTATTCCAACTTGAGTATATTGTTCACAATTTATAGGCTTATATGATAAAAATAAATCACCAATTGAATGAGCTTGAGCATTGGCTCAATCAAATATTAAATTTTCAAATGAGGTTGCACATTCATCACATGTATCTAATGGCTAAGGTAACCAACTCATGGTTGAAGATGATAATGTGGAAGATTCCACGATGGGAATGCTAACTATGAATCGAGATGAGCATAACAAAAACATTAAAAATAACAATTATACCAATATTAGTTTCAAGTCAGGTGGGATTAATCACCAACATTTGCAAAATAAAGAAAATTAAATTATGTAATCTAAATAAATGGTTGATGGTTAACATAGGAGGGAGAAAACTTATATGTGTAGACACTCATTTTGGTAATTCATGACCTGTAACAACAAAAATTATACAACAATCTTGCATTATCCCACAATTGCATAATTTCTCTAATCAAATTATCCCTTGCTATATCTCACTCATCCTTACCTACAAACATAACCTAGTATTTCGCATGCTGGTCATATTACTCCATCAAATCGGGTTATACTCACAATGAAAATCCAATTACTAGATCATTCCCACATGCATATGGAACCATAACGCCTAAAATGGGCCATAACATGCATACGTTGTGGACCCACCTAGCGTTTTTGGTCACTTTCCTTGTAATGGTAAATTTCTTTATTTCAAGATCTTTGGTATACTTCAAGTTGGCATTTTCTAAGTTTTGAACATCATTAATGCATATATGAGCAAGTTATTTGTATTCCATTGAGGAGGGAACTCTATCTACCCGACTCCTAACATTCGAATGAGAAAAAACTAAGATATACCAAAAGAGAAGATACTTTAAGACTACCCTAAGCTCCACATACTTTGTTTACTCATTCTATGATAGTAATCCATTTAGATCTACTAATAGAAAATGAAATTTATCACAATCAAGTCCATCTAGAGAAAGTATGAAGTACAACCCCGTTATTTTAAGATCATGGTTATTGGGTTGGTTACTTACATTCTAGATATCATATGCTAGGTGAGAACAATGTGTGGCTTGAAATATCTTCATAGTAGTGGCAATGTAAGTGGTGTACGGGGTTCCCACAAACCACCTAAAATTTGTTTTGTAGTACTCTCTCATCATCTAGGATTTTGAATATTAGATCGGTTACATAGTGAGAATCACATAGTATTGGAGGCATAGCCACATTAAATGTTAGGTGTACCTAGGAAATAATTGGGCCTGATGTCCATCTCACAATTTTACTTAATAATTATTTCCCATTAAATAAATAAATAAAATCTACTTACATTCTCATGTTTTAAAATTTGCATTAGGATCATAATAAATTAAAAAATAGAGCTAATGTCATACAAAAATAAATAAGAATCCTATAAAATTATTACATAATGAAGAAAAATATTCCATGAATGGAGAGGTTTAATCTCACGAGGTTCTCGAGAATGTAATAGATATAAATTTGTGTAAAATATTTCTTAGGAGTCCAATTTACTAATATCAAAAGATGATGGGACTCAAACCTGAAAAAATTAACTTTTTCATAAACAAATAAAAATGGTTATGTAGCTCCCATGGTTTTGTGAAAATTGTTACATAGACTATGACCACCAATTTATCCATAAAAAATAATAGACATTTTCCCAAAAAATATGAATACAAAATTAAATACCTCTTTCCCTCAATTATATTCAACTCTACTAGTTATACCATTGACATTATAGGTAATACATGAAAATTTTCTTTAAAATAATTACACACCTCCATTATATATAGCTAAATTGGAGAATGGGTAATAATAAAAATAAAATCATATGGTATCATAAATATGCGATATTATTTTTAGGTCCGAAATCATACAATATTATATTTTTGTGTATGAATGAAATATATGTTACTATATAATAATATAAATAAATGGGTAAATAAATATTGAATATTTAAGTAAATCATTTTAATTGTATGTTTTAAAAATAATGAACATCAAGGGAAATATTCAGATTCAAGAGCCCTCTAAGTGTTGGTGCCCATGACAACTACCTAGTTTGCTTAGGTGAATCCCCTTGTTTGGAGGTCTAGATTCTAAATAAGAATATAACACGAAGAAATAAACAAACAAAAAACAACATAGAAGATTAAATTAAATAGGTAAAAGGGTGTACAAAAAGGGACATAACAAGGGTACCCTTTGGGCCATAACATATGTTGTAGTCTAAGCAACTATTCGAACACGAGTTTAAGAGGCAAAGATTAGTTGGATAATTTTCAACCATTTCCAATCATCAAACTAATAAAGATCAACACAAGAAACCAAATATCAACCAAGTCCTCTTATTCTTCTCATTTTTATTAATATGTTTCATTTATCTATCATTATCTATTTTATTTCATGTAATATCCTAATACTTTTTTACTAGCTTTGTAAACAAGATGATTTGGATAATATTCAATTAATTAATATTCCCTAAAGAATAAAAACATAAGGTTCAATCTTTTGGTGAAGCAAAAATTTATCTATCGCTCATCGATATATATTCTCCTCTCATTCCTCTATCTCCTAGTGTTTTTAATGAATTTTTATTCTTTCACATCATGGCTGAGGCTCCTCCATTTTATATCCAAACCAAACTTCATAATTCATTGATAAAATTTATTCTTCTCAATAATGGATTTAACCTTAACCTATGCAACATTTCCTTTTACTTCACAAAGGTCTTTTTACTAATGACCTAAATCCCTCTACCCTTTGTATCCATAGTTCTAACAATATCCCTCACAAATAACTTGGTTTTATTACTATTCCAATCACTATTTTCTACAAAACAATTGATAATTTTGTTATGTAATCCTTGGTGACCCTCCCCATAATGTTCTCCTCGGGTGTCCTTGGTTACATGCTACATGCATAATCTTAGTACTTGATAGGTTATAAACTTATCATCAATTCTCTAATCCTATCTTAAATTAATATATTATACAGGGATATCCTTGATTCATATCCTCTTAACTGGGATATCCATTGTTCCTCTCGAAATAATATTTTAAATAGTTGTGCACAATTTTTGGTTTCCCATGATACATGTGTTCATTCACTTCCGCCTCTAAATGATATTATATCTACTCATACATAAAATGTTATTGAAAATAATGCTATTGTTCCTTCTCTCTCTTTAAAACATGATGAACTAGATATTTATACAAACAATGTATGTATTACTAGTACTTTTTTACCACTGGTCATCACCTTTACTAATGCAAATTTCTATGATTTTTATACATATTCTAGACTTCACATTCTTACAAAGATTACTAATAAATCTCTCAAAAATGTAATGATTAATCCAAATTTTAAGCACATCGCATCTTCCCTTCCCCTCTTAGATTCTATTGGATTTCCATTATATCCCCAATTAAGCGTAAGTCATCTACCTCATATGGGAATATAACTCTTCCCGTCACAGTTGGACCTCTCACTATCAACATGCCATTTGTTGTAACATCAAAAGTGAAGCATTATGATATGGTATTAGGTATTTCTTGGCTCCAATCCATTAGGGATGTTCCAACTATTTTGCACCAATGTGTCAAATTCATACGTGAGCATTAGGTCATCGGTATTGAAAGTATCCCACCTAGAGCCCAATTTATGTATTGCTCCTCAAGCTTCACACATCCCTACAACTAGTGTAACATCCACTCTATTTATCATTATCCCTAATACACCTACAACTGCAGTCATTCCTATAGCTATTAATAATAGCCTTGTGATATTTCCCACTCTCCTTGTACCAATACCACACATTCATTACCGAGAACTTTCTCACATAGGTTTCCTAGAGTTTTTATTCCCATCCCTCACTCTCAACGTATATATAGGTTTCATAGCCATTTACAAAGAATTATCCAATCACACATAGTTCGTGGTACACATAATGCATCTAGGAATTCTCATAGGTCTATTTCACTTTCTCAAAAACACAACTCCTTAAGACACAAATTTCCCACACACACATTCATGCACCCAGGTTTCACATGATATTACTCCTTTGATTCATGATCACACGATTCCTTCATTTCCATGGTAGAAATGGGGCCTTTACTCAACATATGGATCCATTTAATATACCATACTCTCCTCGCCCATGGGGAATCTAATCCCTCTCACTTATCAAAGACACACTCTATTTATAGATTATACTTGACTATTGAGGAGAAGCTACACACAAAAACTTAAATTTACACACAGACACACACACGAGTAGGGAAACAATGCTTTCACACATATGGCTACATTATTTCTACTCATTAAAAGTATAAATTTATATAAATATTTGTTATCTGGTGGAATTCTTGGATCACCCTTCCTTCTATTGAGAGAATAAATTTTCCTCTATGCCCTCGGGTGCCTGCCTAAGGCCAAAAACATTCATATGTCCTAAAATCTAATAAAACATTCAAATATATATGTAACATCTAAAAATATTTTTATTAATATTTTTTATTTGTTTCATGTTGTATGCTTATATTATTCATGTTGCACTTTACTTCTCATGTTTTCTTTATACATCGTATGTTATATGATTTTTCTATACACGTACACATTCACATGGTAAATTGAGTTGGATGTAGGCTACACACAAATAATTACATAGTGCATAATGCTTGACACTAGTCTCTAATAGTTCTTTTGTAGCTATTATTCCAGTGTTTACTATTTTAATTTCTCGTACCTCATTCTCTTAGTACTTACATCATGTCATAATAATTATTAATCTAACATGTTAACGGTTACTTCATGTGTAGTTTATTTTCTATAGGTCATTTCCAAATTGAGATCATCTTAATTCTATTGCTTTTTTATTGCTTTCCATGTTTTCTCTATACTTTCACTTGTTTTAAGGATATGCCCTATGAAATTATTTGATTGATTACTTTCCTTGATTTCCTTGAGTGTCTTAAAATTCTGAGTGGTTTCCCATGTATGCGAGAATCTTGTTTTCCATATTGTTCTATTTGTGTTCCCTTTCGTGTTTTTTTCTTATATTTACTATGTTATTTCTCTATTTACTTTCTACTAACACATTGTTAGTTTTTCTACTATATTGATATGTATGTACCATGGTATACACCATGCATAATCCATATTACCCCTGTAGGAATCCTAGAACAAATGTGGACATCATCTACATTTCCTCTTCTTTGGGCCATGCTCACATTTCTCCATCTCCAGTTTCCCAAACAAGGGGGATACCATAAGATGATATCTCACCCTCACAGTAGTAAAAAACCAAGAAATATAATTAGAAGTAAATAATAAATCACTTTAAATGTACATAAAATGAATTAGAAACCACTCGGGCACCAAACAGAAATGAGCACATGGTTTAGATGCTATGGCCCATTCTATAAAATTTCATGTTGGGGAAGACACAATAATTTTTATGCACTTGGAATAGTTTATTAGGGACATTTACAAGCTATTTAGTTATTTTCAATGAAAATATACATGAAATAGTTTATAACCAATGGTAAATACAAGTTATCATTACATAGGTACATTGTGTCATCATTTGTAAATAAATTAGGTTTGTGTTCATCTGCAGTGACACTTATTCGTCGAGTCTTAGGAAGTGTTAAGGTGACTATTACCCTTATAGGATTGAGTTTTTATTGCTCATAAATTAATGGAGGAATATGAAGCAATTAGAATTCTCTTGTTTTCATGTGTTTTTGTAAGGGAAAAATTCAATGTTTAAACATGACAACTTAACCCTAGTGTCAATATTTTGCTTGTAAACCCGTCATAAACATCCTTCCAGATTAGTCTTCCCTCTATTTCATACCTATCCTAACCTTCTAGTCCCTAATATGTGTTGCATATAATTTCCCCATTGTTTGAAATGTTGAAACAAGGTGACTCATTCCATTCAGTGTAGTGCTTCTAAAGGTGGATTCTTTAGTAGGCCTATAAAGGTTATTTTTGGCCTTTCTAGGACATGTTTGTATCTTGTGGGATTGAGTTGAAGGATCAAATTTCTAGAGAAGTTTTTTTAGGAGATAAAACATTTTTCATCTGATTTTGGAAGGTTTATTAAATTTTTAAAGGTTTTGGAACAAGAATAGTGAAAGCGGGTTTTGGAGGCTTAAGGAGCTTGCGAATAAAAATGATACTTGAACTTCAACGAAATATTCCAAGAGCTCCAAAATGATTTAAGAGAAAAAAATATATCATTGGAAATCTTGAAGAGTCCTATACATGATGGAATTTTCACATTCTTCACAAGACCCAAGTGCTTCTCACAAGAAATATCAATTTCAGACTCACCTTGTGGTCTGAATGAAAAAGAAGCATTTTTGAAGGAGTAAAACTTAGGTCTTAAAAAATATCCCATTGATCTTGAAATGGTTTTGGGAATCAAATTGATATAATTTTTTATTAGCAAGATCTCCTAGGGCTCTAGGAAAAGTTAATTCATGTTTTGGGAGTTAGTCAATTTCACAGTTGGATGGGTGGCACATTCCTATGTCCCGAATGTCCACACTATCCTGGCTGTTCAAACTATCTTGAATGTCCCAATTGTACCAACTATCCAAGATAACAGGGATAGTAAGTACAAAAATGCAGCCCACCCTCCAATTGTATCCCTTAGACCCTCATGTGTTAAATGGTCATTCATCCAAATTTGGCTAAGTATTTTCTCCTCAACCCTTTTGCACATTTAGTTATCCCAACTGTTCCAATTATTGTAGAAACTCAGGATAGTTTGGACGATAAAATTTTCCTCACCCTTTAGCCCTCTCATGGTTCACCATGAAACCTGGATTCAACCCCCAAGAGCTAAAAATGGATTTCTCATTATTCCCCCCTCGTGCAGTAAAAACATGCCAAGTGTTAAGATCACATGAAGGTGAATTTCAGTATAAAAATTTTCCTTTAGATAGTGGGGATAGTGGGAACAATTTTTTTTCCCAACTCCCATTCTTTGCAAACCAAAAAATAATCTAACGGTTTTACCTTCCTGCTTCTTGGTTTTTCCTCTCCTGTGAACCCAAAGCGCTGCTGGAAGTTGTAATAACTCAAAATAATTCCTACCTACCTCATTTAGATCAAACCTCCACTATTTTTTACAACAAAATATAAGAACCTGAAAATTCATGAGTAACCTTGTCAAATTTCTCTGGGAGCATTCTTGGTTACAAGAATGAAGATTTTTCACTATCGACGAACAAAGAAATTGATCGTACTAAGGGTTTGAGCTAAGTTCTCTTCTCCAAAGAATCTATGTTACAAAATAATCTGATGGAATCAATAAATGGCTGAAATTTCAGATTTTGGATTGAAAACATAACTTTATAAATTTTCTTTTTGATTTCCAAATATTTTGAGGAGAGAAACACAATGAAATTTGGAGCACAAGATTGTGACGAAGAGCCGAATTTAAAAAAATGTGTTTGTCACAAAATGATGTCATTTTTTTCAAATAATAAAGATAAGAGATGACATGCTCCTTCACATGCTAAAAATAGTAAGTCCCTCAATTTACAAGCTCTGATCACCCAAAACACTTAGAAACAATGCGAACGGGAGACAGGGTAAAATTGTCAATTTTCCCAAAATAGCAAGTCTAAAAAAACACATGCTAAAAATAGAAAGTGGATAAAAATGGGAAAGAATAATCAATGGAGGAAAAATTGAATGTGGAAGAAGGTTCAGAAGGTCATATTTGAGCAAAACATGTGATATGTCCCAAAATAGTAGGTCCTAGGTCTTACTTGCTAAAAATAAAAAGTCTTCGTTTTGGAGGCAAAAAGTTACAAATGGATCCATTTTCACTCATATTTTATGCTTTTTGAAATCTTCATAGGGTTATAGGATTATCTCATAACTAAAATAAATAAATCAAACCTCCATAAGATTCTTAGATGCATATTTTGGGTCACAATTATTCTCATAAGCTTGGTGAAGCATAATAGAGGAAAGTATGGATCACTAAGAAAATGGAAAAAGATTAAACTTAGGTGAAAAGGAATCCATTGATTCATCATAATATTTCATCATATCTCATTGATCAAGTTGGATCCATCACCATCTCTAAGTGAGCTGGTTGAAGTGAGCTCACTGACCTGAGTGAGTTGAGTTGGGTGAGCTCGGTAAGTCGATGAGTTGGGTGGGTTGAAGTGAGTTGGTTGAGTTGAGTTGAGATTGGTGGGATAAGAGAGTTGGGTGAGTTTATTAATTCAAATGAACTAGGAAATATATCATCCATCTTCCATCGGATTCCACCTCAGGAGGTCTTGCAATATTGTTTATCCACACTCATTTGGTTGTCAAGGTGTATATTCATTGGGCAAAATGAGGAGATTGTGATCATCATGTCTCGATCATAAATTTATACATTAGAGGATATTTTTCAATGGATTAGTTATTTCCTTTCACTTTCCTCTTCTCTCTCTTTTTTTTAATTCTTCATTGCACACAATGAATTTATTTCTACCTATTCACTTAAGTGACAATATTTGGAATTTGTAAAATTATTCTCTCAAAATTATAAGAGATATACTAATTTTTTCTCTTCTATGGGAAATTGAAAGGTCGCAGTGCAATAGGATCATGAAGAGTCATGTGGGGAAGATGAAACAAAAATTCATAAGGGTATAAATTAGGATGGCTTGTCCGTTCCAAAGGATCCTAGATTTTGAAGATTTCTAATTTGTAGCAACTTTGAATTATGGTTTGGATGTTGATGAGGCTAAAATATGTCTCATCAATGTGCAATGAATACTCTCATCTTGTTTCCTTTTTAATCAAGTTTGACTACATTTTATAACTTTTGTTTGATCTAATATAAGTTTAGGATGTAATTGTCCATCTTTTTTTTGATTTAGTTCAAATATCTAAAAACTCTATAATTCCTAACAAATGGTGTGGAAATTCAGTTTTGGAATAAACAGGTCATACTTGGTAAGGATAAGCGAATTATGGAGTGACCAACATATTTTTGAGAAAATTGGATAAATATGGCTTAGCTCCAAAACTCTAGAAATTAGTTCTGGAAGATTCCCCTTTAGTTCCGGAACTTCTCCAAAGTTCTAGAATCAATGGAATCCTCTTAGTCTATTGAAATTTGATTATGGAGAAAAGAATTTGCCTTCCAAGAAAACATATACCAATAATTTTCCAGTTCTTCATACTCCAAATACACATGTATAAGACCAATACATGTATATTCAACTATTTTCTCAATTTCATAGCTACTTTGGGCACTATTTGGTTTACTAGGATTTGTAGACGTAAGGATAGTTGTCTATCACTCATTATTGTAAATGCATCTTTCAATGGGAAAAGTATGTATATATATATATATATATATATATATATATATATATATATATATATATATATATATATATATATATATTGAAGGTAGATAAAATATCTTTGTTACTTCTACAAGACTTAATATTTCAATAATAATAATATCCATCTAATTTTGAGAGGAACAAATTGTGTTAACTTCTGATTCAAGGTGGATTGAAGGCCCACTCCTCCAAGGAAAATGATCTTTTCTTTCATTGGTATTTTTCCTTTCAAGTAATTTGTATACTTTTATTATTTAACATTTTTTAGAACTTTTGATTCAACAAGTAAGTTATGTTATATGGTGTTATTTTTGTCCCTACAGGTGTTGTAGTTTACATTATTATCTCCTTAGAAAGAAATTTAAACAATATTTACAAGGTGTGTTTATTTCGTAGTTTGTTTAATTCTGCAAGGCGTGTTCATTTCAGCAATGTGTGTTTTGTTCAATAAGTTTCTTATAGTTTAGGTTCCATAAGGCTTTGGCCAAAAGATCTTAAAACACTATAAAACCCTCGAGAGAAAAATAAAAAAATAATAGTAACTACAATCAATTACTAGTTCACCTGAGACTTCACTTGTTGCATATAGCTTTAGACACACCCCTGGTTTTAATATGACATCAACCACGAGTTGATAAAATGAAGGGAATAACAACTCCCATCATTTTTGGTGTCATTGCCGGTAAAAAATATTTGGAATTTTCTAAATAGGTGTCAACAAGATAAAACAATCACACATCTAGTAATTGAATAAATATCCCCAGTTTATCATAAAATTTATGACTAGACCAAAAGACTCAAAGGGTAGATTTCTCCCAAAAATATCTCAATAGGAATTATCAGCATCATCTAGTCCAACAAGTGAAATTGAGAAAGAATTAGAAGCACCATTGTCCCTTGTTAGATAGGAAGCAAAACTCCCACCTTTGGAATTTTTGGATCAATTATCGAGAAAGGGGCGGGACCTTTATAAGAAGGGTTATATCACAAGATCCGTTAAGAGAAAGTTTCGATTCTCGATAGCAATCGACCTCTTATAACTCGAATTCTCACCTATGCCAAAGTAAATAACATATCAGGTTGATTGAGACAAAGATTCAAAATATATTCGATATATGGCTAGAGAATTAGAGAGAGAACTCGATAGGACTTTTACCTATCTGATCCAATTGGAGGATAACGAAACACCTATGAAGAATATTTCACTTGCACACTTTCCCACATTTAGATGGATGTCATCTAAGGACCCCCGACCTATTCTCATTTGAATTTAAAGTATTGTGTCAAACCTATGACTACAAAATGTAGAATAAAATGCTTAAGTTATTCTCATCTACTCTGAAAGATGTAATAATGAGATGGTTCATGGGATTAGCATTCAATTCCATTACCTCTTGGTAGCAAATGGAAACCGCCTTCTTAGACAAGTACCAGGACTACTATAGAGGGAGAAATAGGAAGGAATATTTTTTTAGGATCAAAAAATAAGAGGATGAAAATTTGGAAGATTATTTAGATAGATTCCTCTTCATAGGTAAAAGGTGTGGATTTGTACTTCAAGAATATCTATGTAAAACAATTTTTCTTAAAGGTTTGTATGGTGAATCTAGGGAATCCCTTAATTTTATGGGAGGTGGAGACATCAATCAATTGGGAATGGATGAGATTAAATACATCTGTATAAATTATTCAAGAATGAGGGGTGGACTCAGGAAAGGAAAAATTGTGAAATATAGGAGCCTAGACATGAAAAAACTTTTGGATGAAGTAGAAAAATTCAAAACAGATATCCTAGTTCAATTAACTTCTACCATGGATTGATTTGAAGCCAAAGAAAATGCTAATACAAAAACGTTAACTATGTATTGTCTTACATGTAGAAAGAAGCATGCAATAAGAGACTGTCCTTTGGATAAAATAGAAATATGTCTCATTTTTCAATCTAGGGAACATGAAGTTAATGCTTGTTCTCTTCTTCCATTAATAAAAAATCAGCTTAAAAAAGCGAGTCCTTCATCCACTACGGAAGAAGTAAATGTTTTCAAAAGACAATATGCACAGAGCCGGGGCCAGTTCATACCAAAATCTACTCCCGATCCTTAGATGATGTGATGGGCAGGTCAAACGGTACCATAAAATTGGGTAAAACCCCCTTGGGCTCCTCAACCAACATGGAATCCCCGGGATTAGGTAGGATAAGCTTGGTATGCTCAAGGAAACAAACACCCCTGGTTTGGTTAAGGTAAACCTTATGCTTGGTCACAACCTAGGTGGGACCCCAATAACTATGCCCAATGGAGGACATATCCCAACCAACAACAACAAGCCATAATGGGTTCCCAAAGACAAGGTTCACAAACCTGAAAATATGGTTCAAACTAAAATACCTACACAACTAGTGGCTAATCCCAAAAAAAAATCAAACAACTTTTTTCTATGGAGTAGAGAAAGAAAACTAGTTGATCTTAACACCATGGAATGTAAAGATATACAAACCAAATCAGAAAAAATAATTAATAGTCCTATTAAATTACCGAGATACTAGATGAAACTGAAATGCCTAGTTAAATAATCCCTAAGGTTGATGAAAAAGAAAAAGAGAAACAGGTTAGATAACATTTCTTGAAACCCCTTTTCCAGAAAGACTTAAAGAAGTTATTGAGACCAAAGAATTTGAACTGGTTTAGGAGTTAAGGAAATTAAATATTGAAATACCATTATTACAACCAATCAAGGACATTCCCAAATTAAACAAATTAATCAAAATGTTATGCTTGAAAAATACCTATAAGGAATAAGCGACTCAAGGACTATTAAGATAGATGGGAAACTCGTTAATTTATTAGCGAGTAAAATCTTACTTCCCAAATATGGGGATTCTCTAAGCCCTTTTATATAAATATTACCATAGGAAATAAATATATACATAATGTTTTGGTTCATTTGGGATCCCTCAAAATAGCTTTAATCATACCCCAAGTCTTCTGAAAATTGATGTTAAAATCAACCATGTGTTCATTGGGGCCCTCTTAATGGTTGTTAGTTTTTAATAAAGATGTGTTATTTTATTTCTCATCAAAATACTTACAAAGGAATTTTCCAATATCATCCCATGTATGAATATAAGTAGGCCTTAATCTATTATACCATTGAGGTTCTTTTCCTTTTAGATGAAGCAAGAAGCCTAAATGCAACATCATCTTTAGTAATACAATGAATTGAGCATACATTTGCAACATCATCGATATGATCTGCAGGGGTTGTAAGGTTTTCATGAGTGAATAAAGGAGTAATTTTCAAAGTAGACACTTGTATATCATGTTGGGAATTTAGATATAAGAGACTTCCACAATTAAAACATACAAAAGAGATATTTCACTGATACACCATGAAGGGAATATTCCTTAAGTTTCTAATGGAGAAAGTGGAGGTTTTACCAAGAGGAGGAGTGGAAAAAATTCTATTTGAAGGTGATGGAGATATTTTAAATGATATTTCTCATCTTCCACTTCTTCTTATTCTTCTTGGTGAGAGTTACAAATAAACAAAATATCATTTAAAATATCTCCATCACCTTCAAATAAAATATAATTAAAACATTCACCCTACATATACACATTTTCTTGTTTGTATTCTTCTCATGAAAGTGAGTATTGAAATTATTGAAATCATACAAAATTAATTTTGGAGTTTCTATATGTGTAAAATATTTCTCAAAAGGCTAAAATCCACTAAGATATACACCAATCTTAGGGAAACAAGATCGAAAGTGAACTTTGAAAAATTTAAACTCATCCCGCTGGGTGGGCCAAAATTGTTGTCACTAGAATTTTCACCTCTGACGAATGAGATTTACTATTCCAGTGACAAAATTGAGATACCTCCAAGGTGTTGTCCAATGGATCCTTCAAATGTCAATATTTGGATAATTTTGTCTTCCTTCAACTCTAGATCATTAGAACTAATTTAGCCAACACTAACTACAACTATCTAGACACAACCTAAGAATTCAAAAGGACCAGGTGTGATAGAGGTAGAAAATGTTGAAAAACAAATTGATGTGATGCATCAAAATAGAAAAGGATTGATTCAAGCTCTAAGAGACAAATATATAATTATCTCGAGAAAATATTTTATAAAATACACATAACTTTGTAATAGATAAATGGAATAAAATTGAAACCCATATAAGGATAAAAATTATCACCTTAAACACAAAAATATCTAATGGAAAGGAGTTACATTTACATTAGTATCAAGAATTTGTTCTGATTATAGATATAGACTTGAGGCACAAAATCTTCACAACGGGAATTACTGAGGTAGCAAGAATTGTTTTTAGTGAGCACCAAAGTGGCCAAATTTAAACTAGTAGAAAAAAATGCGTTTACATGCAAAAGCACTTACATTTATAGGAATGATGAGAGAGAGAGAATTTTTATCATCTACAATCCACCATCACTAAGTACCAATCACCCTAAATTTCACTAGCTAGGTATATGCATCGGTGTTGTATGTATTTGAATATGCAAGCCTAGTGTGGATACCACTGATCTTGATGTATTTCATTAGATCACTAGTACATACTTGTTTAAATTTTGGTCACTGAGGTGGTTGAGTTTCTAGTTCAAGTTAGGTCCAGATTTTTTTCTAATCTCTTCCAAGATCCATGAGCAACACTCAAAATCCTCAATACATTATACCATCTACAACCTTTTTTCTTTTTCCCAAAGCATTCATTGTGTTTCGTGGGCTTCGTTGAGGATTATGAATTTGTGTGGCCTTTAGTACACACTTAACATTTTTATTCACATGTTGTGGTGTTTCACTTATTTACATGACAGATTTTCTTACCCGCATAATGTCTCTTTGTTCCATGAATTTTTAAATCCATGTAACACTACACTTTGAGAATGAGTGGAATATCTATTTCTTGTTCTATGGCTTCTAACCTTAGTCACATTCATAATTACTTGTTTTTTCCTCATGGTATCTTGCAGCAATTATTTCTTATTTTGTGGATTCTCCTAAGCAGATTACAGGATTTGTTACATGGATTTAACCAACTATATATAATTATGGATATTTTACAAGCCCACGTAACACTATATTTTCCATTTCATAAAGAACTAATCTTTTCACTAATGCCACAGAATACGAATCCTTTGAATTATTTGTTTCGTGGCTTTTAAAATCTACGAAAAATTATCTCTTTAACTTCTTCATTCCGCAAGTCTTTAATCTGGAGCCTCCAAAGTGTGATATCGAGATGAATTTTTCCAAATAGCATGGGGTGCTATTTTTGATAGTAGGTTCTCTACCCATAATAAATATGTATCTATGTATTATTTTACTTGTTAACGTGTCATTTAAATCTAAAGCTTTAGTAGCTTATCTCATATTAATTCATTTTTAATAGTTCTACAATATCCTAGTAATGTGTTATGACCTTAACCTATATCATGTATAAGTATATGTGTGGGCTAACTTATGACTTATACAAAATTTAAGTTTACATTAATTATTTTTTTCATTAAGGTGATCCTAATAAGGATGAAGAGGTGTGACCCTAGATAATATACTTATATATGGATGAATAAATATCTCCTATATGTGTTGTATTATGGGTTATTGTATTATTATGATATTGGGAAGTTTCACCCTTAGTGTGGCTTAATTATATGTTTATTATTATGTTATTACTCCATTTATACAATAAAAATTCCATTAAAATTGGAACTATAGAATTTATTTAAGAAAAAATGTGGGAAAATCCAGGTTTTAGAGTGTCACCCATATCTTGAACATAAATAAATTTTATTATGTGATTAATTTGCATATGCTACTAAATCATACCATTTTAATTTTATAGTTTTCTTATCTATTTTTCAAGAGTTATTGTTGTTTTATTTCTTTTCATAGATTCTCTACAAAAGCCACAAATTTAGAAATTTATTCTAATTTACATACATATCTAAAAATATCTCAAATATTTATTATGGGTTTGTTCTTTAAAGTTTCTAATTCAAGATAAATAAAATAAATTATACCCCACCATGCTCTAATATATCAAGGTCAAAAACTAGAGGATGGGGAAAAAATCAAGGATATGCAAAAAAATATAGGATGTGTAAAAATTGTACAAACCATATAAAAATCCTTACAAAGATGAAATAAAATCTAATTTATAACTAGACCCAAGAATTTAAACATGGTTCCTCCTCTCTTAGATCATAAATTATTTCAACTTGAGTATATTGTTCACAATTTATAGTTTTATATGACCAAACTAAATCACCAATTGAATGAGCTTGAGCATAGGCTCAATCGAATATTAAATTTTCAAATGAGGTGAAACATTCATCACATGTATCTACTTGGCTAAGGTAACCAACTCATGGTTGAAGATGATAATGTGAAAGATTCCATAGATGGGAATGCAAACTATGAATCACATGAGCATAACAAAAACATTAAAAATAACAATTATACCAATAATAATTTCAAGTCGGGTGGGATTAATCACCAATATTTTCAAAATAAAGAAAATTAAATAATGTACCCTAAATAAATGGTTTATGGTTAACATAGGAGGAGAAAACCTATATGTGTAGACACTCATTTTGACAATTCATGACTTAACAACAAAAAAATTATACAACAATCTTGTATTATCGTACATATTTCATAATTTCTCTAATCATATTATCCCTTGTTATATCTCACTCATACTTACCTACACACATAACCTAGTTGTTCGCATGCTGGTCATATTACTCCCTCAAATTGGGTTATACTCTTGCACAATGTAAAATCCAATTACTAGATCATACCCATGTGCATCTGGGACCATAACGCCTAAAAAGGGACATAACATCCATATGTTGTGGACCGACCTATCCGTTTTTCTCCCTTTCCATCTAATGGTAAATTTCTTTATTTCAAGCTCTTAGCTATACTTAAAGTTGGCATTTTGTTCTAAGGTTTAAAAATCCTTAATGAATATATGAGCAAGTTATATGTATTCCATTGAGGAGGGAACTCTATCTACTCGACTCCTAACATTCCAATGAGAAAACACTAAGAAAAACCACAAGAAAAGATACTATAAGACAACCCTAAGATCCATATACATTGTTTACTCATTCTACAACAGTCATCCATTTAGATCTACAAATAGAAAAGGAAATTTCTCAGAGTCAATTCAATATAGAGAAAGTATGAAGTACAACCCTATTATTTTAAGATCATGGTTATCGGTTTGGTTACTTACATTCTCGATATCACATGGTAGCTGAGAACGATGTGTGGTTTGAACTCTCTTCATAGTAGTGGGAATGGCAAGGTGCACAGGGGTTCCCATAACCCACCTAAAATTTGTTTTGTAGGACTCTCTCATCATCTAGGATTTTGAATATTGGATTGGTTGCATAGTGAGAATCACATAGTATTGGAGGCATAGCCACATTAAAAGTTAGGTGTACCCTAGGAAATAATTGGACACAATTTTCATCTCACAATTTTACTTAATAATTGTTTCCCATAAAATAAATAAATAAAATCTACTTACATTCTCGTGTTTTAAAATTTGCATAAGGATCATAATAAATTTAAAAATAGAGCTAATGTCATACAAAAATATATAAGAATCCTATCAAATTATAACATAATGACAAAAATATTCCATGAATGGAGAGGTTTAATCTCACGAGGTTCTCGAATGTAATAGATATAAATTTGTGTAAAAAAATTCTTACAAGTCCAATTTACCAATATCAAAAGATGACGGAACTCAAACATGAAAAAGTACCTTTTTTCATAAACAAATAAAAATTGTTATGTAGCTCCCATGGTTTTGTGAAAGGTGTTACTTAGACTATGACCACCAATTTATCCATAAAAATAATACATGTTTTCTGAAAAATATGAATACATAATTAAATACCTCTTTCCGTCAATTATTATATTCAACTCTACTAGTTATACCATTAACATTATAGGTAATACATGAACATTTTCTTTAAAATAATTACACACCTCCATTATATATAGCTAAATTAGAGATGGGTAACAATAAAAATAAAATCATATGGTACCATAAATATGTGATATTATTTATTAGGTCCGAAAAAATACAATATTATATTTTTTTGTATGAATGAAATTTATGTTACTATACAATAATATCAATAAGTGGGTAGATAACTATTGAATCATTAAGTAAATCATTTTAATTGTATGTTTAAAAAAATAAACATCAAGGGAAATATTTAGATTCAAGTGCCCCTAAGTGCCGGGTGCCCATGACAACCACCTAGTTTTCCTAGAGCTGAATCCCCTTGTTTGGAGGTCTACATACTAAATAAGAGTATAACACAAAGAAATGAACATACATTAAACAATGTAGAAGATGAAATGAAATAGGTAAAAGGTTGTACAAAAAGAGACATAACAGGGGTACCCTTTGGGCCATACCATATGAATTAGTCTAAGCATCGCTCAAACCACAGCTTTCAATGGCGAATCTTAGTAAGATCATTTTCAACCATTTCCAATCATCAAACTAACAAATATCAGCTCAAGAACTAGAATATCTGCTAAGTCCTCTTATTTTTCTCATTTTTATTAATATGTTTCATTTATCTATCATTATATATTTTATTTAATGGATTATCCTAATATTGTTCTCGATTAGCTTTGTAAACTAGATGATTAGGATAATATTCAATTGGTTACTATCCCCTAAAGAATTAACAATTTAGGTTGAATCATTTATTGAAGCCAAAATATATCTACCGTGCATCGGATATATCTTCTCCTCTCATTCCTCTATCTCGTAGGGTTTCTAATGAATCTTTATTTTTTCTCATCATGGCTGAGGCTCCTCCATTTTATATCCAAATCAAACTTCATAATTCATTGGTCAAATGTATTCTTATCAATAATGGATTTAACCTTAAGCTATGCAACATTTCCTTTTTACTTCACAAAGGAATTTTTACTAAAGACCTAAATCACTCTATCCTTTGTATCTATATATCTAAAAATATCCCTCACAAAGGCCTTGGTTTTATATCTATTCCAGTCACTATTTTCTCAAAAAAATTGATAATTTTGTTATGTAATCCTTGTGACCCTCCCGATAATGTTCTCCTCGAGCATCCTTGGTTACATGCTACATACATCATATTAGCACCGATAGGTTATAAAATTATCATCAATTATTTACTCCTCTCTAAAACTAATATATTATATAGGATATCTTTGATTCACATCCTCTTGATTGGGATATCCATTGTTCCTCTAAAAATAATATTTCAAATAGTTGTGCACAAATTTTTCTTTCCTATGATACATGTGTTCATTCACTTCCGCCTCTAAATGATATTATATCTACTCATACATAAAATGTTATTGAAAATAATGCTAGTGTTCCTTCTCTCTCTTTAAAACATGATGAACTAGATATTTATACAAACAATGTATGTATTACTAGTACTTTTTTACCACTAGTCATCACCTTTACTAATGCAAATTTCTATGATTTTTATACATATTATAGACTTCACATTCTTACATAGATTACTAATAAATCTCTCAAAAATGTAATGATTAATCCAAATACTAAGCACATCACATTTTCCCCTTCCCCTCTTTGATTCTATTTTATTTCCATTATCCCCAATTAAGCGTAAGTCACCTACCTCACATGAGAATATAATTCTTCCCATCACAGTTGGACCTCTCACTATCAACATGCCATTTGTTGTAACATCGATGTCAAGCATTATGATATGGTATTAGGTATTCCTTGAATCTAATCCATTAGGGATGTTCCAACTATTATGCACTAATGTTTCAAATTCATACATGAGCATTAGGTCATCGATTGAACGTATCCCACCTAGAGCCCCATTTATGTATTGCTCCTCAAGCTTCACACATCCCTACAACTAGTGCAACATCTAGTTAGCATTATCCCTAATACACCTACAACTGTAGTCATTCCTATAGATATTAATAATGGCCTTGTGATGTTTCCCCACTCTCCTAGTACCAATACCAAAATTTCACCGCCAATCACTTTCTCACATAGGTTTCTATAGTTTTTATTCCTATTCCTCATTGTCAATGTATTTATAGGTTTCATCGCTATTTACAAAGGATTATCCCATCACACATAGTTCGTGGTACACATTATGCATCTAGGAATTCTCATAGGTCTGTTTCACCTTCTAAAAAATAGAACTCCTTAAGACACAACTTTCCCACACACACATTCATGCACCCGCCACATGATATTAATCCTTTGATTCATGATCACATGATTCCTTCATTTACAATGGTAGAAATGGGGCCTTTACTCGACATCTCCATTTAATATACCATACTCTCCTCACCCATGGGGGAATCTAATCCCTCTCACTTATCGAAGACACACTTTGTTTATAGATTATACTTGACTATTGAGGAGAAGCTACACACACACACACACACACACACACACACACACACACACACACACACACACACACACACACACACACACACACACACACACACACACACAGGGGAAACAATGCTTTCACACCTATGGCTACATTATTTCTACTCATCAAAAGTATTAAATTTATATAAATATTTGTCATCCGGTGGAATTATTTGATCACCCTTCCTTCTCTTGAGAGAATAGGTTTTCATCTATGCCGTCATTGTGGTTCCTAAATGAAAAAAATTCATATGTTCTAAAAATCTAAAAAGCGTTCAAATATATATGTAACATCTAAAAATATTTTTATTAATATTTTTTTTTGGTTTCTATTGTATGCTTATATTATTCATGTTGCACTTTACTTCTCATGTTTTCTTGATACACCATATGTTATATCATTTTTCTATACATAGAAACATTCACATGGTGAATTGAGTTGGATATAGGCTACACACAAATTATTGCATAGTGCATAATGCTTGAAACTACTCTCTAACTAACAGCTTCTTTCGTAGCTACTAGGGGCATCCACTTTATACTTCCCGACATACAAGTATTATTAAATTCCAATGTTTACTATTTTAATTTCTCTTACCTCATTCACTTATTACATACATCATGTCATACTATTTATTAATCTAACATGTTAATGGGTACTTCATGTGTAGTTTATTTTCTAAAGGTCACTTCTAAATTGAGATCATCTTAATTCTATTGCTTGTTTATTGCTTTCCATGTTTTCTCTATACTTTCACTTGTTTTTAGGATATGCCCTATGAACTTATTTGATTGCTTATTTTACATGAGTTACTTGAGTTTCTTGAAACATCTTGAGTGGTGTCCCATGTGTGCAGCATATTTTTCCATGTTGTTCTATTTGATTTCCCTTTCATGTTTTTTTCTTATATTTACTAGGTTATTTCTCTATATACTTTCTACTAACACATTGTTAGTTTTTCTACTATATTACTATGTATTTGTCATGGTATACACCATCCATAATCCATATTTCCCACTATATGAATATTATAACACATGTGGACATCATCTACAATTCCTCTTCTTTGGGCCATGCTCACATTTCTTTGTCTCGGTTTCCCAAACAAGGGGGAAACCATAAGATGATATCTCACCCTCACAATATTACAAAACCAAGAAATATAATTATAAGTAAATAATAAATAATTTTAAATGTACATAAAATTAATTAGAAACCACATGGTCACCAAACGAAAGGAACACATCGTTCGATGCTATGACCCATTTCATATGCTTCCATGTTGGGGAAGACTCAATAATTTTTGTTCATTTGGAATAGAGTCTTAGGGACATTTAAAAGCTATTTAGTTATTTTCAATGACAAGATACATGAAACAGTATAGAACCAAGGGTTGATACAATTTATCATTACCTAGGTACATTGTGTCATCATTTGTAAAAAAATTAGGTTTGTGTTCATCTGCATGACACTTATTCGTCAATATTTGGAAGTGTCTAAGTGATCATTATCATTATAGGATTGAATTTTTATTGCTTATATTTTTATGGAGGAATATGGAGAAATTATAATTCTCTTGTTTTCATTTGTTTTTGCAAGGGAAAATTCAATGTTGAAACATGACAATTTAACCCTAGTGTCAATATTTTCTTGTAAACCCTCCTAAACATCCATCCAGATTAGTCTTCCTCTATTTCATAACTATCCTAACCTTCTAGGCCCTCATATGTGTTTAATATAATTTCCCCATAGTTTGAAATATTAAAGCAAGGTGACTCATTCCATTCAAAGGTGCAGCTTCTTCTAAAGGTGGATTCTTCAATGGCCTAAAAAGTTATTTTTTTCCTTTCTAGGTTATTTACAAGCTATTTAGTTATTTTAAATGACAAGATACATGAAATAGTTTATAACCAAGGGTAAATAAAAGTTATCATTACCTAGGTATATTGTTTCATCGTTTGTAAATAAATTAGGTTTGTGTTCATATGTAGTGACACTTATTCATCAATCTTGGGAAGTGTCGAGGTAATTTTTACCCTTATAGGTTTGAATTTTTATTTCTCATAAATTAATGGAGGAATATGAAGCAATTAGAATTCTTTTGTTTTCATGTGTTTTTGCAAGGGAAAAATTCAATGTTGAAACATGACAACTTAACCCTAGTGTCAAAATTTTTCTTGTAAACCCTCCTAAACATCCCTCCAAGATTAGTCTTCCTCTATTTCATACCTATTGTAACCTTCTAGGCCCTCATATGTGTTGCATATAATTTCCTTAGAGTTTGAAATTTTGAAACAAGGTGACTCATTCCATTCAGTGAAGTGCTTCTAAAGATGGATTCTTCAATAGGCCTAGAAAGTTTATTTTTGGCCTTTCTAGGACAGGTTTGTATCTTGTGGGATTGAGTTGAAGGTTAAAATTCCTAGAGAATTTTTTTTGAGGAGATAAAACATATTTCATCTAATTTTGGAAGAAGAATAGTGAAAGCAGATTGTGGAGGCTTAAGGAGCTTGCAATAAAAAATGATACTTGAACTTCAAAAAAATATTCCAAGAGCTCTGGAATGATTCAAGAAAAAAATATATCATTAGAAATATTGAAGACTCATATACATGATGTAATTTTCATAGTCTTCACAAGACCCAAGTTATTCTCAATAAATATCAATTTCAGACTCACCTTGTGGTCCCGAATGAAAAAGAAGCAATTTTTGAAGGAGGAAAAATCAGGTCTTAAAAACTATCCCATTGATCTTGAAATGGTCTTAGGAATAAAATTGATATAACATTTTTTAACAAGAGATCCTAGGGCTGTAGGAAAAGTTAATTCATGTTTTTGGGAGTTAGTCAATTTCACAGTTGGATGGGTGGCGCATTTCTGTGTCTCAAATTTCCCAACTGTCCTGGATGTCCCAACTATACCAACTATCTAGGATAGTGGGGATAGTAGGGATAAAAAATGCACCCCGCCATCCAATTGTATCCCTTAGACCCTCATGTGCTAAATAGTTATGCATCCAAATTTGGCTAAGTATTTTCTCCTTAACCCTTAGACACATTTTGTTATCCTAATAGTTCAAACTATCCAAGAAATTAGGTATAGTTTTGATGATAAAATGTTCCTAATCCTTTAGGCCCTCTCATGGTTCACCATGCAACCCAGATTCAACCCCCAGGAGCTAAAAATGGATTTCTCACTCTTCCCCTTGTGTAATCAAAACATGCCAAGCATTAAACTCACATCAAGGTAAATTTTACTGTAAAAATTGTCCTTTAGATAGTGGGGATAGTAGGAACAATTTTGTTTTCCCAACACCCATGCTTTTCAAACCAAAAACCAATCTAACAGCTTTTACCTTGCCGCTTCTTGTTTTTTCCTCTCCCATGAACCCAAAACACTGCCGAAAGTCAGTAATAACTCAAAATAATTCATACCCACATCATTTAGATAAAACCTTCACTATTTTTTTATAACAACATATAAGAACCTAAAATTCTTTAGGAACCCTATCAAATTTCTCTCGAGTATTCATGATTATAAGAATGTCAATTTTTCACTATCGACGAACAAAGAAATTGACTGTATTAAGGGTTTGAGCTAAGTTCTCTTTTCCAGAGCATCTATGCTACAAAAGAAGCTGATGGAATGAATTAATGGCTGAAATGGAAGATTTGGGATTGAAAATATAACACTATAAATTTTATTTTATGATTTCCAAATATTTCGATGAGAGAAACACAATGAAATTTGGAGCACACGCTCATGACGAAGAGCCGAATCTAAAAATAATGTGTTTGTCACAAAATGATGTCTTTTTTTTCAACTACTAAAGATAATATATGACATGCCCCTTCACATGCTAAAAATATTAAGTCCCTCAATTTGCAAGCTCTGATCACCCAAGACACTCAGAAATAGTGCAGAATGGGAAGCAAGGTAAAATTGTCAATTTTCACAAAATAACAGGTCTAGAAGAAACACCTGCTAAAAACAAAAAGTGGATAAAAATGGGAAAGAATAATCAATGGAGGAAAATTTGAATGTGGAATAAGGTTCAGAAGGTCATATTTGAGAAAAACATGTGATATGTCCCAAAATAATAGGTCCCAGTCTTACCTGATAAAAATAGAAAGTCTTCGTTTTGGAGGTAGAAAGTTACAAATGGATCCATTTTCAATCATATTTATGATTTTTGAACTCTTTATAGGGTTGTAGCATTATATCATACCTCAACACAAGAAATTAAACCTCCATAAGATTCGTAGACATATATTTTGGGTCACAATTGTTCTCAGAAGCTTAGTGAAGCATAACAAAGGAAAGTATGGATCACTAAGAAAATGGAAAAGATTCAACTTAGCTGAAAAGGACTCTATTGATTCATCATAATATGTCATCATATCTCATTGATCAAGTTGGATCCATCACCATCTCTAAGTGAGCTAGTTGAAGTGAGCTCACTAACCCGAGTGAGTTGAGTTGGGTGAGCTCGGTGAGCCGATGAGTTAGGTGGGTTGAAGTGAGCTAGTTGAGTTGAGTTGAGATCGGTGGGATAAGAGAGTTGGGTGAGTTTATTAATTAAAAATAGCTAGGAAAGATATCATCCATCTTCCATCGTGGATTCAGCCTCGGAGGTCTTGCAATACTATTTATCCACACTCATTCGGTTGTCCAACGTGTATATTCATTTGGTAGAATGAGGAGATTGTGATCATCATGTCTCATATCATAAAGTTATACATTAGAGGATATTTTTCAATGGATTAGTTATTTACTTTCCCCTCTCCTCTTCTCTCCCTTTCTTTTAATTCTTCATTGTACACAATCATTGTATTTTTTCCTATTCACTTAAGTGACAATATTTGTAATTTGTAAAATTATTCTCTCAAAATTATAAGAGATATACTAAATTTCTATTCTATGGGAAATTGAAAGGTCCTAAGTGCAATAGGATCATGAAGAGTCATGTGGGAAAGATGAAACAAAAATTCACTAGGCTACAAATTGGGATAGCTCCTCCATTCCAAAGGATCCTGGATTTTGAATATTTCTAATTTGTAGAAACTTTGAATTGTGGTTTGGATGTTGATGAGGCTAAATTATGTCTCATCAATGTGTAATGAATAATCTCATGTTGCTGCATTTTAAATCAATTTTGAATGCATTTCATAACTTTTGTTTGATCTAATATAAGTTTAGGATATGATTTTCCATCTTGTGTTTTATTTAGTTCAAATGTCTAAAAATCTATAATTCCTAACAAATGGTGTGGAAATTTAGTTTTAGAATAAATAGGTCATACTTGGTCAAAATAAGTGAATTGTGGTGTGATGAACATAATTTTGAGAAATTTGGCTAAATATGGCTTAGCTCTGTAACTTTAGAAATTAGTTCTGAAGATTCCCTTTATTTCTCAAACTTCTCCAAAGTTACAAAATCAATGGGATCCTTCTAATCTGTCAAAATTTGATTAAGGAGAAAATAATGGGCCTTCCAATCAAACATAGGCCAACAATATTATGCTTCTTCATACTCCAAATATAAATTTATAAGACCAACACATGTATATCGAACTAGATTTCTCAATTTCATAGCTACATTGGGTACTATTCGGTTTACTAGGATTTGTAGGTGTAAAGAATAGCTATTTATCACTCATTATTGTAAATGCATCTTCGGATGGGAAAAGGATATATAGAGAACTAAAGGTAGATAAAAGATCTTTGTTAGTTCTGTAAGACTTAATATTTCAATAATAAGAATAGCCATCTAATTTTGAGAGCAACATATTGTGTTAAATCCTGATTTAAGATGGTTCAAGGGCCCACTCCTCCAAGGAAAATGATCTTTTCTTTCATTGATATTTTTCCTTTCAAGTAATTTGTATAATTTTGTTATTTGGAAATTTTGTAGTACTTTTGATTCAACAAGTAAGTTTTGTTATGTGGAGTTATATATTATCCCTGCAGGTGTTGTAGTTTACATTCTTATCTCCTTAGAAAGCATTTTAAACAATATTTACAAGGTGTGTTTATTTCAGCAGTGTGTTCAATTCTGTAAAGTGTGTTTATTTCAGTAGTGTGTTCAATTCTGCAAGGTGTGTTCATTTCAGTAATGTGTGTTTCCTTCAGTAAGTTTCTTATAGTTTAGCTTCAATAAGGATTTGGCCAAAAGATCTTAAAACACTATAAAACCCCCGAGAGAAAAATAAAAATAATAGTAACTACAATCAATTACTAGTTCACCTGAGACTTCACTTGTTGCATATAGCTTTAGACACACCCCTAGTTTTAATATGACATCAACCATGAGTTGATCAAATGAAGGGAATAACGAATCCCATATTTTTTGGTGTCATTTCTGAGGATAAATAGTTAGAATTGACTAATTAGGTGTCAATAAGAAAAAACAATCACACATCTAGTAATTGAAAAAATATCCCCTGTGTCATGTCATAAAATTTATGAGTAGAAAAAGAGACTCAAAGGGTGGATTTCTCCCAAAATTTGTCAACAAGAATTATCAACATCCTCTAGTCCAACAATGGAATTTGAGAAAGAATTATAAACATCATTTTCCCCTATTAGACAAGATGCAGTAACTCCATCATTTGGAATTTTGGATCAATCACCGAAAAGGATTGGAACCTTTAGAAGAAGGGTTATATCATAAGATCCGTTAAAGTCAATTTTTGATTCTCGTATAGCATTAAACCTCCTACACTTAACTTCTCACTTCTACCAAAGTGAATAACATATCGGGTTGATTGGAAAAATGAATCAGGATATATTGTGGATATGGTGGAGAATCGGAGAGAGAGAACTTGATAGGACTTTAACTTATTCTATCTAGTTGAATGATGATGAAACACTTATGAAAAATATTTCACCTGCACACTTGCCCACATTTAGAGGGATGTCTTCCGAGGACCAATGAACAGTTCTTGTTTGAATGCAAAGTATTGTGTCAAACCTATGACTACAAAATGGATAATAAAAAACTCAAATTATTTCCATCTACTCGAAAGATGCAACAACGAGATGGTTCATGGGATTAGCATCCAAATCCATTACCTCTTGGCACCAAATGGAAACTAGCTTCTTAGAGAAGTATCGGACTATCAGAGAGAAAAAAAAAGAAGGAAGGTCTTTTTAGGATCAAATAAGAAGAGGATAAAAAATTGGAAGATTATTTAGAAAGATTCCTCTTCATAGGTAAAAGGTGTGGATTTGTAATTCAACAATATCTATGCAAAACCATTTTTTTAAAAGCCTATATGGGGAATTTAGGGAAACCCTTAATTTTATGGGAGGTGGAAACATCAATCAATTGGGAATGGACTAGATTAAAGACATCTTTAGAAACTATTAAAGAATGAGGGGTGGACCAGTGAAAGGAAAAATTGTGAAAGATGGGAGCCCATACATAAACATACTTATGGATGAGGTAGAAAATTTCAAAACATATATCCTAGTTCAATTAATTTCTACCATGGATGGATTTTAAGACAAATAAAATGATAATACTAAACCTTTAACTATGTGCTATCCTAGATATAGAAAGAAGAATGCAATAAGATATTTTTCTCTAGATAAAACAAAAATATGTCTCATTTGTGAATCTAGGGAACATGAAGTTAATGCTTGTTATCTTCTTCCATTCATAAAAAATTATCTTAAACAAACCAGCACTTCATCTACTACAGAAGAAGTAAACTTTTTCCAAAGACAAACCGGACAAAGCCAGGGATAGTTCATACCAAGATCTGCTCCTAATCCTTGGATGATGCCATGGGAAGATTAGATGGTACCATAAAATTGGGTATAACCCCCTTGGGCTCCTTAACTAACATGTTATCCTCGGGATTGGGCAGGATAAGCTTGGTATGCTCAAGGAAACAAAAACCTTGGTCTAGTTAAGGTAACCCTTATACTTGGTCACAACCTAGGTGGGACCCCAATAACTATGCCTAATGGAGGAGATATCCCAACCAAGAACAACAATCCATAATGGGTTCCTAGAACAAGGTTCACAAACTAAAAATGTGGTTCAAACAAAAATACCAGCACAACTAGTGGCTAATCCCAAAAACAAACAAATAACCTCTGCCTATCGAGAATAGCTAGAAAAACTTGTTGATCTCAATGCCATGGACTGTAAAGATATTGAAACCATATTTGGAAAAATAATTAATACTCCATCTATTATAATTACTTTGAGATGCACGATGAAACTAAAACTCCTAGTTCACCATCCCTAAGGTTGATGAAAAATAAAAAGAGAAACAACCATATAACAATTCTTTAGAAACCCCTTCTCCAGAAAGACTTAAAGAAGTTATTGAGACCAAAGAATCTAAACTCGTTCAGGAGTTAAGGAAATTAAATATTGAAATACCATTATTACAAGCAATCAAGGACATTCCTGAATTTAAAAAATAATCAAAATGTTATGCTTGAAAATACATTGAAGGAATAAGTAGTACCCTAGGAATATTTAGATAGATGGGAAACATGCTGATTTATTAGCGGGTAAACTCTTACTTTTCAAATATTGGGATCCCTGAAGCCCTATTATTTATATTACCATAGGAAACAAACATATACATAATGTTTTGGTTGATTTGAGAGAAACTATAAATGTTGTGACATTAGACACTTTTAAAACATTAGCATTGACATGTATACAATCTACTATCACCATATTGCAGATGGAAAATCATTCAAGAAACTCAACCAGAAGGAATCATTGAACATGTGGCAGCTATGGTGGAGTCATGGGAGTATCCAATGGACTTCCTTATATTACGGCCAAAAGGTAAAAAACTTGGTTATCCCATCATTTTGGGAAAACCATGGTTAGCTACATTTGTTTACTTAATTGATTGAAAATCAAGTGATATGACCATATCTAATGGTAAGATTTATAAACAAATTTCCCTATATCATTCTCGCAAGACCTTTCATTGAACAATTATGGGTTCATGATTCTCGATAATAATAAATAGAACTTGTCTTCTTTGGATATGATAACATTGCAGGATCATATA
Organism: Taxus wallichiana var. yunnanensis; assembly: GCA_018340775.1. Taxonomy (NCBI): domain Eukaryota; kingdom Viridiplantae; phylum Streptophyta; class Pinopsida; order Cupressales; family Taxaceae; genus Taxus; species Taxus wallichiana. The sequence continues at coordinate 279,379,737 of CM031240.1, forward strand.
AGGGAGGTGGAGAATAGTATTAATCACCCATTGAATGGTCACCAATTGTATTTGGGACAGTCAGAGATAGTTACGAACATTGATTTATCTCTCGAACATTCATATACATCTCCGAACCATTGCAATCCAATGCAAATGTAAATAATTTCACTCCGAGGAATATAAATTCTCTATGGAAGGGGAGGAAATAGCTACGAAATCAGTAGTATTAGTCTTAGAGATATAAGGAATAATTAAGGAATCTTGGGAAAACATCGGTGATGAGGAGCTTGACTAAGATCGGGATAAGTATCATTGCTATTCTTACTGTCCTTTATCTAGTATTCTTCCTCAAGGGGAATTTAGAGACATTACTGCATATAATATGTTGTTACCTCATTCATGTGCACTATACACTCTAATGGACCCTTTTCAACAAATCGGTTCAAGTACACTCTAGAACTAAACAAATTGAGATTCAACCAGAAGGATTATGAACATTAACAATTGGTTAGAAAATGATCAAGAAGCTAACTTATTTTAAGTTTTGAAGTTTCATACTAGATCATTTGTTTGGGATTATAAAGACATGAAAGGAATCCATCTAATTATTTTCACCCATCACATTTATATTGAAAATGATAAACCAGGTTAGATAACCTCGAGAGAAGGTTCAATCCAGTCATAACGAACATAGTTAAGTAGGAAATTGAAAAGCTATTACAAGTAGGATTTATCTACCCCATCTCGAATAGTCATTGGGTGTCTCCTCTTGTAATTCTGAATAAAAATAATGGAAAATGGAGAATTTGTGTTGATTATATGGAATTTAAAAAATATACACTTAGATATTATTTTCCCTTACCATTCATAGATCAAGTTCTAGATAACCTTTCACACAAACAATATTTTTCCTTCCTAGATGGTTTTAGTGGATACAACCAAATTAGGGTGGCTACTGAGGACTAGGATAAAACTACCTTTACTTTTCTGTGGGGTACCTTTTCCTACAGGGTACTACCATTTGGACTATGCATTGTCCAAAGAACCTTCAAAAAGGTTGTACTAGAACTTTTACATATCTAACTAATGACCTGTGTAGAGGTATACCTAGACGATTTTACTATGCATGGAGACACATTTGATGATGCCTTGAAAAATTTGGATATAGTGTTAACAAGGTGTGAGAAACACCATTTGTCTCTTAACCATGAGAAATGTTTGATGATGGTTGATGTCAAGATTTTACTAGGACACCACATTTCAAAAAGTGGAATTCAAATTGACCAAGAAAAACTCAAGATTATTTTGGACTTGCCTGTTCCTCAAACCCCCACGGATATCAAGTCATTCGTAGGACATGCTGGGTAATATAGGGGTTTTATCAAATATTTTAGTAAAATGTGTCTGCTCCCATGTTTTGTTTTCTTACCATGGATAGTGAATTTCTTTGGGATATAAAATGTCAACATGATTTTGAAGAGATTAAGGAAAACTAATCACTACCCCAATATTAAGATGACCTAATTGGGAGGATCCTTTTCAAATCCAAAAAGACATCAGCAAATAACTCAATTGGTGTAGTTTTGGGACAAAAAGATAAAGAGGGAAAAATGTATGCTATCTATTACCTTAGTAAAAATATTACTCCCACTGAAAGAAATTACACCACCACTGAAAAGAATTTCTTGTTGTGATCTATTCAATTAACAAGTTCAGACATTATATTACAGGGTACAAAATATTTGTACATACAGATCATGCAATTAGATACTTGATGAATAAACTAGTGGTTGGAGGTAGGATAATCAGATGGTTATTAATTTTACAAGAATTTGATATTACTATTGTGGATAATCCAGGAAAATCTAATGTGGTAGCCAATTTCTTGTCAAGGTTAACCACTACAGGGAAGAAGATCCAGCAAGGACAAGATCTAGTGAAGTAAAACTAGAGAAAGTATCAAGTACAATAATATTTTTGTAAGATCATGGTTATAAATTTGGTTGGATAAATTCTAATTATCACATGCTAGGGGAGAATATAATCTTATTTGAACCTTCTTTGGAGTAGTGGTGACACCAAAGATGCATAGGGGTACCCATAATCCACATAACATTTTTTATTCACAAATCTCTCACCATATAGGGTTTTGAATATTGGATTAGTTACATGATAAAAATCACAAAGTATCGAGAGATCTAGATTCCACACATGACTATAATAGGAAGAAGTGAATAGGCACAAAAATTCAGAAGCTAAAAGTACAGAGGGATAAGGGCGTATAGAAAGTGGCATAACGGGGTAAGATTTGGGTCGTACCATAAAATTTGGTCCAGATGGTTATTCAAAACACAATTTTAGTGGTAAAAACATTCAAATCATTACCTTCCATATCACCACATGAACTAGAATATTAGTTGTCCTCTTCTCCTTCTCACTTCTAGTACTTCATGTCATTTATCTATCATTATCTCTCATGTTTTATGAATCATCTTGATATTTTGTAATTATCTATTGAAACTAGTTGATTAGGATAATATTCAATTGGTTACTACCCCCTAAAGAATTAACCATTTAGGTTAAATCAATATGAGATCATTTCATGGGAAATTTAGAAACATATGTGAGATCTGATTATGGGTAGTTTAGAGATAACTTTGTAAGAAAAAACATGCTAATGGAAAAATTGAGGGTGTTGTGTCTAATACGAATGAGATACATAGTGTATATGGTGAATATTGATGGATTAAATATAGTTTATTTAAATTTCATACCACTAAAAGGTCCCTTACTATCTCAAATCATATGAGTAGACCTAATAATATTGATGGGCCATAATTTCTTATTTTTGGAGAGAAAATGGATAATGCAAATTCTTCAAGGGTGACACAAGATCAATGCCACCTTAAGGATTTTTCAAGGAGAAAACAACATCACTGCTACCTTGAGGGTTTAAAAATTGCACCTAGTACAACATTAGAGAATTATGTGGACCCATTTACTAAATTGGAACGATATCATATAAGATAATACATTCGATAGGAAGAATCAAATATGGATAAAGAACATCAAAGATTGGTTTGGGATGATTCCATGGAATACAATATACTTAATTTGTAATATTTGGTCAAAAGTGCAGAAATGAGGATATGGTAGTTAAATTTGATCATAGGTTTAATGGTAAACAACGAGTGTATGTGTAAGAAATAAAGGTGTGTATATTTAATGATGAATATATACAAAATAATCTAGGGATAGTCAATGTTTGGGATACCATTTGTTTTAAGGGGTGGAGTGTGTTATTCCTTTAGTGATAATCATGTATATGAGAATATGAAAGGTCAGAATTATGACACACACAAACATAAATATATATATATATATATATATATATATATCGTGTGTGTGTGTGTGTGTCTATATATATATATATATATATATATATATATATAGAGAGAGAGAGAGAGAGAGAGAGAGAGAGAGAGAGAGAGAGAGAGAGAGAGAGAGAGAGAGAGAGAGAGAGAGAGTTATTCATTAAGGATGACCTAATAAAGATGAAGGAGTTAACTAAACTACTCAATAAACTTATATTTATGGATTAGTAAATCTCAACAATATATATTGCATTGTGAGTTATTTTTTAGATTAGGTAAATAAAATTTTGTTTTTAAGGGACCAAAAACCCTTTACAAATGATGAAGAACAATTATAAAAATAACCAAAAAGGGGCAAAGGAAGCCTAGTTCAATTAGCTTGATAGAAAGGAAACCTAGAATAGAGTCATGCCCATGAAGGGTCTACAGGATTACAAAACCATATTTTTTTTTATAGTAATACACTAATAGTAGTCATGAGGAAGATAAAAAACAAAACATCACATAAAAATACCAAAAGGTCAGCCAAAAGCCCACCATTATTTCATAGTAGAAGTATAACCTTTGTTGCGAGTTGTGGCACTTGGCCACTATATTTAGAACCAATAACATTATGATAAACCAGGTGGGCCTTTTTTCAGCATTTTCTTTGACCTGTGTGTCCATGGTGTCTTCACTTTCGAGATGCTAAAAAAAAGTCTCATCTTCTACTTACCTCCCTCAAATTTGTCAACTTGGTCCTACAATATATAGATACTTTTCTCCTACCTAAAAATATTAGTGTTCAAGACCCCAATCCTCTTATTCTAGATATCAATTTTGTGGTGATAGTATCTAACCTCCTGAACTAGATTCTTGTTGATAATGAGAATAATGTCTTTCTGATTCAACTCTCACCAATCTAGCGTCCCGAGTCTATTAAATCCATTTCTCTATCTTTACTTCTAGAAAACTCACCCCTGTCTTGGAACATTTTTTTAGTTTCGCAAAGCATGTCCACTATACCCTCAATATTTTCCTTCCCACTCTCTTTCTTGAGCCACTCCATGGCCACCGCTAGGTTTCGTTATCGACTAAGTTTTGCTTTGGTGGCCATAGGGGACAATGATAATGGGTTTTTCATTTTGGAATATTAATAAAATCATACCTTGATGAAGAGGAACATCCACCTTGTCATGTTTAAAGATAGAAATGGAGGAATACATAGACCTAAACAAGAAAAAGGAAAGCTTATCATTTATTCTCTTCTCGGGTAATTAAGAATGGAAAATGATAGTAGAAAATAGTCCCGAATTTACCCTCATGCGTAAGATATTTCATGATAACTAGACAAACATCATCCCATCGATCATATAGGAAAGTGTGAGTTATGCCATCATCATACATCACAATATGCTCACTAGGACAAAATAAAGTATCAATCTCATGTTTACGCCTGGTTTTGTCTTTAAAAATTTTAAGACCCTCCATAGATAACCCATTAACCTCTGCTATATATTCCTTAGTAATGTGATGATTTCCAACCCCTTAGCTTAAAACTCCCCTCTGTCCAAGCATTTCCAAAATCCATAGAGAGATGATGTTTATTACCTTTTAAACATTGGATATATTTTGAGAATCCACCCCTTTGTAGAAATATCCATAGGGTAGTGTCATTATTAAGGTTTAAGAAGGATGTAAACTCATTATGACCCTTTCACCTCCCATCCTGTTACAAAACTTTTCCCTGCTACCGCAACATCCAAATTAAACCCATAAATGCTACAAAAAGGATTAAAAGAAGAAGAGCATAATACATTTCCTTTCTTGAAGGAAAAAAGTCTTCTTACGGTGTCAATAATGTGAAACTAAGGGACCATCATGGCACAACCTCCATGATCTTATCATTATTGATCAAGTTTTGAATACTCTGCCAAGGAATAAGCTCCCGGCCATGTTAGCATTTTAGTTAAGGTGTTACCATAATTAGCAAGGTTGTTCAGAGATTTATTCCCTTCCTTGTAAATGTGATTTATTTCTACCCTTTCAAATGATGTCAATACCTTCTTAGGTTCACATATTATATTATTCAATCTCCAACAACAATTTTTCTTTTTTAAGGGCATTAATCACACATAATGAATCACCTTCAATAAGGAGGCATTTTATATTCATGGTAAGACATTCTTTAATGCCCCAAAGAATAGCTTGAGCTTTCACATAATTATTTGATTGATTCCCGAGGGAACTACAAAGGCTCTTTAGAAGCTCCCAAAGTGATCACAAACAATACCACTACCCCCATAAATCCCTCCCTTGGTTTGGAAGAGCCATCAAAATTTAGTTTGGAATTACCTTTGGGCGGGTAGACCCATTTAAATTTATTTCTATTAGTGATCACATTTTTATTTTGATTAGGGGTAGTGGGATAGAGATTCATACTTTGAAGTATGATTCTTTCTGAGACTAGGAATGGCTTAGAAGAATTAATCTTTAAGACCAGAGCATTGTCCTTCAGTCTCTCTAATTCTTTAAACAAACTTTTTATACTAGAAGATTGGTTTATGAAGATTCAATTATTTCTCTCCAGCCATATACCCCAAATAGTATGAGGTAGAGAACATTTTCATATATTTTGTGAGATCATGTTGAAAATTAAAACACCATTGTTCTGGTAGTAAATATACATCTCCAGGGAGAACCATTTGAATCTTTAAAAACTAAATGATTGCAGTGTGAAAACTTGGAAGGGAAAGATGTATTCATGAAAATATGATTAATCATTTCATCTTTTTGTTTACACAGGATACATCTATTTATAATAATTATACCTCTCTTTCTAATCTTGTCCATAGTTAGGATCTTCTTTTGCATAACTTCCTATTCTCACAAAATTACAACACCCTTGATTGCTTGTGATTTTTGTGTGAGGAAATCAATGTAACTTGCATAACATGGTATTATGCTATAGTGTGGGATGTTGCAAGTAGGATAATCCTCTAGAGAAATCCAAATTCTTCTCCTAAACTAGTGCCAACTTGTTCAAAGTGTGGAGAATGGAAAACTAAAATAAACCTACTCTAAGGGAAGGTGATGCACCAAGAAAGGGTGAGATAGTCCAAGTGAGTGAAAAATAGGGAGAAAACAAGGTAAGAGAAGGCTAATGGAGGTGCCATAGTCTAAGATAGTATTTAATTCCCTATATTCCTAAAGAATAACAAACTAAAGGTCTTGCAAAGAGATATAAACACACATAATACACCCGCAAACATAATAGAAGGAAAAATATGCAATATAACTCGAATTAGGGCTAGAAAAGCCACAAAATACTAATTTTATTGCTTAGAAACATGCACACTCCATTAAAATATAGGCACAAGGAAAAATCCTTTACAATAAGCCCAAATTTGAGGCCTTTAGCTTAGAATAGCTCTGGAATTTTTTTGACAGAGTTCCTTTGCTATTAAGAAAGTCTCCCCTCAAAATGAGGTGAATTTCAAAATATATAGAATAAGAACCTTAAAATTGCCTCAGTAATAGATAGATTTCATTAAAGGGGTATGGGAGGCCATACAAATTGGTACTTTTCTTACATGGGAAGTCATGAGCACCATACCACATAAAGATAGTAGTTAAAAAACCTTGTACCACTCCCATTAATTTCTGGTTTGTTCTTGTGCTTGGCGCTTGCACGTATTTTTACTCCCGGATGGTAGAATTTTCTTCTTTGTGTCAACTGGCTGCATAAATACAACCAACAAGTAACATGGTTTCCACCCTATCGGTCAAGAGTTAAAATTGTCATTGTCGGCGGGTAAAGACCTATACATGTGCTACATGCACCCTCTATCTATCGTCTCACCGCTTTGTGGTACGACCGAACGATAACAAAAATGCTACCGACCGATGGCATTCTTGACTACTACGAAATCGCCACTATCCTACTATCGACTAGTAGCATCCATACATACTACCGATGCTTATGCACCATTTCGCCCCTATGGATCACCGATCGTGCTACGACGGCAGAAGATAAAATATGCTACCACTGGTAGTATATCGCACTGCTACCAATTTGGTAGAATATTTTATGCTATCATCTGGTAGCGTTTTAAAATGTTACCAGTGGCTATTAATCCACCGTTTTCTTCCAACCAACCTGCCTGACCTTCATATTTAGGATAATAATTGGAAACTTATGGGATGATATTCCTAATACATATGAAAGACAAGTGACCCTAGAGTATCCATTAAGCATAAAGTCAACTTATTGTTGAAACTATCCTGTCACTTGAGAATTTATCCATCAACTTCTGAGCACTGTTGAGGTGTTTCATTCTAAAAGAAATCATGGGTTGAGGACTAGTTGTTTCTTCACCAAAATTTACCTACAACTGGAAATTGCAAGGGAAACAAAGGCACAAATATGTACAAAGATACAAAATCATACACATCCCAAATGGAACATGCAGAGGTGCAAAAGCACTTATTACAAATTAAACCTAAACTAAAACAAGGAAATGTGCTACAAGCACTTAGAGGAATTCAAAACCTAAACTAGTATGTAAAAGGGTGAGAATCTCACTTCAATAGCAGCCCTTGAGATAGATTCCATTGAATGGAATATGAAATTATTCTCCATCCAACTTGGATAGCTGGAAAGCACTTGCTATTTTTACATTTTGTGACCATGTAGGGGCCACTCCATATGGTATCAAATTTAGAATGCCTTCCTAGTTTTTCCTTGTCTGCATCTCATTTAAGGACTAAGTCTCCTTCTCAGAAGTCTCAAGATGTTTCATTCTTACCAAATTTCACCTTAATTTGGTCATGGTCCTTCTCCATCACTTTCTTAGTTTGTTTTCTAAGATCCTCAAGCTCTATAAGCTCTGCATACCTTACTTCCATGGGCTCAAATTCTGATAGTTCCATTTGATTCAATACTTATAATGCAGAAACTCAAGGGATATAGGAATCCTTACCTCCCTACCATAGACTAAATTGTAAGGAGAGTTCTCTATTGACCTCTGGGAGTAATCCTATCAGCCCACAAGGATGATTTCAACTTAGTGTGCCAAGTCCTTTGATTTTCATCTAGATTCATCCTGATAATTCTCGAAAATTATTATTTGTGGACTAGGCTTTCCTGTTACCCTATGGGTAATAATTCAATGAGGTGTTAAGGTATATTGCATTCCTAACAGCCCATTCTGTGATCTTGGAACCAAGAAATACCAAATCATTGTCTGATATAATGGTGTTCGGTACCCCAAATCTTGTTGCTATCTGTTCATGACAGTCCAGTATGCTAGAATCATTTTATTCCTTAAGTTCCACTACCTCGGTCCACTTGGTGAAGTAATCTATTACTGTGAGGACCTACTTGTGGCCCAAGCTAGAATTTTGATTAATTACAACAATGAAATCTAGCCCCATTGCATGAAGGGTTCATTTACAAAAATGGGGTGGAGTGGAAGGTATGCTAACCTCTCTTTCCTCATGAAAAAGGCACACTTTTTACACTTCCTAATCCATGCATAACAATCATTAAAAAGATTAGGCCAATAATATCCTACCTTCATAATTCTAAGAGTTGTCACCCTTGGGGTGAAATGGCCACCTATTTCTCCATCATGGAACTCATGTAGCACCTTATCTATTTAATCTATCTTGATGCACCTTAGGAGGACACCATTGACATATTTCTTGAACAAGATACCATCAACCAATGCAAAGGGAATACAATGAAACCTGAAATACCTTCTTTTGGCCTTGCTCAACCCTTGAGGACATTGACCTGTTTGAAGGAAATGGACTATATCCTGAGTCCAACAAGGATCGGGTGAAGCATCGGCTGATTGTTCTTGATCATCTTGTAACACAAAAATAACCTCTTCTCTATCAACTAACTCCTCATGTTTTCGGGAAGTGATTTGTTCACATAAACCCTTTCCCCTGACCAACTTGGTCACCTTAATATCAATGTCATATTCCATGACCTTGGTTACCCAACTAACTCTTTTTTCATTGAGTTCCTTGTTTAAAAGAAATTCTTTTACACCAACATGTGTGACTAGAAGATGAATCCTATTATTTGACACTAAATGCCCGAACTTCTTCAAAATTCTAATCATAGCAAGGAAATGCTTCTCAATGAATGAATATTTTACCTCATAGTCGACAAGGCCTTGCATCTCAAGAATGTAATAGATTGTTCTAGTCCTTTTCCATTCTCATGCACCAAGATTGTGGATATGATATTCGAACCGCCAAAGGCATAGAGGAAAAAGTCTTTGGATAGATATGGAGTAATGAGACTTGGAGCTTTAGATATGGCCTACTTGATAGCTTCGAAAATCCAATTTCCCTCCGCTATCCATTTAAATGCTAGATTCTTCTTTAACATCATTATTAATGGTTTCACAAGACTAGAAAATATGGCATGAAACTTTGTACAAAGTTTATCCTCCCTAAGAATATTTGGAGATACTTCTTATAGATTAGAAATGGTAGAGCATGGATAGCTTCAACTCTTTCCGGATCAATATTCAACCCTCTTTGGAAACGATATGGCATAACAATTTTCCTTCTTGAGCCAAGAATATGCATTTTTGGGATTAAAAGATACCCCAAAACTCCTACACCTCTAGAATAAATTCCTAAGATGATAAAGGTGTCTTTTTGAATTCTTGGAAAACATAGTGATGTCATCAAGATAGGAAAGAAATATTTTATTCAACAACCCCTTGAACACCATATCCATTGCCCTCTCGAAAATTTTCTCCGAATTCAAAATTGTGAATGAAAACTTCCTATAGGCATAAGCGCCCCATTTTGTGGTGAAGGTTGTATTGAACTGTCCCTCCTCTTTCACCATGACTTGAATGTAGCTCGAATATCCATCCAAAAGGGAGAATCTTACATAACTATCCACTACTTGCAATATCTGTTTCATGGAAGGAATTGGGTAGTGGCATTTGAGGGATTCCTATTTAAATCCAAAACATCCAAGCATAACCTGATTTCCCAATTATTTTTTATGACCAACAATGATTTGTAACCAAACTCAAGTGTTTGATAAAAATATGATGCTTTCCTTTATTAGCTTATTCAATATTCCTTCATTAGAAGCTCAATACGGGGTTAACATATCTTTACTTCTACATGGTGGGTTTATCTCCAAGATCTAGTTCAATCATGTGTTGCTCTAACTTAGGATTAAATCCTTTCAAATCTTCATAGCTCTAAGCGAATATGTTCATGAAATATTGGCAAAGCTCTATGATCACCATGCCAATTTGGAGCATTTTACCCTCTCTAACGAAAATGGGCTCTGAATCCTCCCTTTTTACTTGAATGATGGCCTTATATTTTCAGAATTGATCATTTGGTTTGAATATTTACTCTAGAGTCACTAAACCCTTTGGCAATTTGTTTATCCACAACTGCACCACTTGATCCTGTCTTTCTTTGCTCCAATTTCTCCTAATTTTTAGCTGATAACTTAGCCTCCTCCTATAAAAAATTAATGATTTGTTGATCATTCTCAAACACTTGCCAACTTGTGTTATTGTCTAGTACAACTGGCCTCACAATTACATGAATATGTGGCTACGTTACTGTCTCTCTTGATACTATCTACCACATCAAATGTTGCTCCAATTTTTGTAAGCCTATCCGCAGCCTCATTCTTCTTCCTTGGTATGGCCTAAATATTGAATGCTTCAAGGTATTCAATTTTATCCCATACTCAATGCTTGTAGGCTTTGAGAAGATCATTTTTAGTAGCATGTTGTCCTCTAACCTGGTTGACAATTAACTTAATATCCCCAAAACTTGCAAGTTTTTGATACCCCTTTTCTTTCCCAATGCAATCCATGGATCAATGCCTCATACTCAACTATATTATTTGAACAAACAAATTAAAAATAAAGAGTCCTAAAGTACTTCATACCTTGTTGTAACAAAAACATTGCACCTCCTCCAAAGACCTGCCTGCTCCTCAAACTATCAAAAGAACAACTCCCACATTTCATTAATATCCTTTTTTTTTTGGCTTGGTGAGGTTGTGGGTGGGTAGGTTATCCTCATGTAGACAATACATTCCTAACTTAGCTTCTTCCATCTCCCTATATGGGTCATAGCCATTCCTTTCATGAGCCCACTCATCAAGTGACAGATCGTGAATAGTCCCAACCTTGGTGTTTGGTTCATAGTCAAATAAAAAATCCTCATGTTCAGATACTACACAATTAGTTTTTATTGGGCTTCAAATGTGGGGTTGAATGTGAAATTGCACAATTGGCTCGACATGATAGTGACCTTAGATGCATACCTTGTCCTAAACATCATGCGTGACCAATCTACCAACAAGTACCTATCAATCTTGGTTGTAAAGTCCCTTAAAAGTCATAAAGAAAATAGTCGTGGAAATTCATTCACTGATATATCTTTTAAAATTGTGACATTCGGGCAAGCATGAAGCGTAAGGCTTAGTTCCTTGATCACTCCAATTGTCCCTACTACTGTTCTCATCTAATTTCACTACTCTCCTCAATATTGGCTCATATTTCGAGCCTAATTTATTTTTTATTTGCTTCGACATTATTGAGCTACTCGCCCCTGAGTCGATCATGAAATTGTGCACTAATTTATCCCCAATGATCAATGAGACATAGAATGGTGGAGGTTTCACTTTTTTACCTAAATGAACTTCTTCTTGTTGTGTAGTTTTAGTAAGAACCCTCTCTCTGATTTTTGGATGGCTCATTAGAACGGACCAATTTTCCATAGCTTCTTGCAACAAATCTTGTTGCCCAAAAATTTCAATGATTCGTACATGGAAATGCTGACATTAGTGTTCTTCATCTGATCGATGATATTGAAAGGGGATGGATTTTCTCTTTGTTGTCCCTTAATGGGCATGCCGGCATTTGGGATGGTCCATGAGCTACTATAACTAGTACTATTGATTGATTCTACACATTGGGGTTGTTACAAAAAAGTCATCTTAGGATAGTTATGTCAACTAGGAGTTGTGTTTGTCTTGCTAACTCCTTGTTGTGTGAGAGTGCACTAAGAAACAATTGGAATAGATGATTTCCCCTCCTCTATGTTTCTTTTATTTGGTTGTGTATTGGAAGCTACACCATGGAAAAGAGATTGATTAACTACACTAAATTCCTTTGTCTTCCAATTGACCAATGTGGTTTTAGTTGGAGGAGATTCTTGCTAAGTACCTTGTTGAATTTATTCTTCGTTTGGCTCTTGGGCCACCTCGATGGTCTGCACCATCAAGGCTTGATTCATAGTGTTGTTGAAGCATGTTGATTGAATATGAAGTACATTGTCAAGGTAACACCATTCATACTCTTGTGTAATGTTATTCTGGACTAGAACCAATACTTGGAATGTTGAAGGTACATTAGGATTGTATGGCTGAAATGGCCTAACAGTTTGAGACTACCCTTGAATTTTGTTTATAATTTGAACATGAGGTCTATTAGGATGATGTGGTGGCCTATCCGCTTGAGTGTTAGGATGGTATGGTTTGGAGCTCTAAGCTTGTTGCCTTTTTATCGTCACCAACTCATTCCCAAAATTATGCAATTGCTTCATGAATTCTTGGAGTTCTTTAGAAGTACTAGAAGAAGTGTAGGTCTCACTATTATTATGATTTATATGAGCTGGAATGGGGGCTATTTCAGGTGCTTAACTATTAGAGGGGTTTCCCAATTCGGATATAGGGCGCATGTGACCTAGGTGATAGTTTAGTTGCTTGGATTAGACAAATGTAAGCTCTAATAGTCGTGGCATAAGTATCACGCAAGTTATCCCTTCCACGTATTGTATCATAGAAAATATATCAGAATTTAAAGCTTTAAGGAAATAGAGAAATGCATGTTTAGTAGTCATCCTTATGAGAATCAAGATCCAGTCTCATGTTCGCTGGAATTGAAAATTAAAGTCTACTATTTGTTCATTTGGATCCCTCTTGATCATTATAAATTGCTGCAATATAGGGACCGATTATCTCCTCTTTCTCGAAATGGTTACAAAGAGTTGTGCATATTTGATCCCAATTTGTAATGGACCCTGCTACTAATATCCTGAGCCATTGAAAGGCATTTCTTTTGAAATAAGAAGCCAAAAATTTAACCGCAACATCCACTTCATTGATCTCATGACTAGTACAAATATTCCCAATATCCTAAATATGGTCAAATGAGAGTCATGTGGTTATCCCACAATGTGAAGTAGGAGATATTTTTAATACTAAAACCAGAATATGGTTTTTGGCATTGAGAGCAAGTGGAATACTTCCCGTGAAGTGGACATAAGGATTTGGTGTTCCTTATGGTGATGGTGGTTGATGTGCCATCCTAATTGGTTTGAGAACCGTAGTTAATTGAAGGAAGCGTCAACTAGGTGGAGGTGTGGATAATGATCTAATTGGTGGAGATGGAGACATTTGTACTCTACTTTCTCTACTTGGTGATAACTATAAGTATTCAAAGACACCTTTTTCTCTTGCTTTGGAATGATTTTAGATCATTCTCATGTATTTGGTCTAATAGAGCTGCTAAAACTAGTTGAACTCGACACTGGGAGTCACTAGATGTGCTGCTACAAAGCCTTCAAAGGCTGGAGATTCACCAAAATGCACATCCAATCTTGATAAACCTAGAAAAATTGACTTTTTCCCACAAAGGCGTGCTAAAATTATTATCAAAATTACAACACCCCTAAATTCTTGTGATTTATGTGTGAGGTAATCAGTGTAACCTGCATAACATGGGATTATCCTATAGTGTGGGAGGTTAAAAATAGGATAATCCTCCGTAGAAAGCATACTTCTTCTCATAACCTAGTGCCAACTTCTCCAAAGTGTAGAGAATGGAAAACTACAATAATCCTACCCTAATGATTTCCAAGGAGACATGGATAGAAGAATGCATAAAATAAATCTACTCTAAGGGAAGGTGATGCACCAAGAAAGGGTGACACATACCAAGTGAGTGAAAACAATTGAGCAAACAAGGTAAGAGAGGGAAAATGGAAGCACCATAATATAAGACAATATTTAATTCCCTCTATTCCTAAAGAACAACAAATTAAAGGTCCTGCAAAGAGATATAAACATGCAAAATACACCTACAAAAATAATGGAATGCAAAAGATTTAATATAAATTTATTTAGGGAAAGAAAAGCCACAAAATATGAATTTTATTTCCTAGAAACATGTACACTCCATTACAATATAGTCACAAGCAAAATCCTTTACAATAAGCCCAAATTTGAGGCTTTTAGCTCATAATAGTTTCTCAAACAATTTTGATAGTGTTCCTTTTCTTTAAAAAAGTCTCCCATCAAAATGAGGTGAATTTTACAATATATAGAAGAAAAACCTTGAAATTATCTCACCAATTGACATATTTCACTAACAGGGTATGTGAGGCCATTAAAATTGTAAGTTTTCTTGCACAAAAATCATGGGCCCATACCTCATTATGATGGTATTTAAACAACCTTGTACCACTTCCATTAGTTCTTGGTTCATTCTTGCACTTAGGCTTTGTTAGGTGTATTTTACTCTCCCGGATGATAGCATTTTATTCCTAGTATTGAATGTTTGCATAAATGTAACCTACCAAGGTAACATGCTTTCCCCCCTATCGGTCGGTAGCTCAAATTTTGTTGTCACTCGGTAGCACCCATACATGTGATACCGATGGCTTTTCTGTCACTTGACCACTTCATGGTGCAACTGGTGGGTAACACAAAATGCTATCGATTAGTAGCATTGTTGATCGCTCACTGGAATCGCCACTATCCTACTACCAACTAGTAGATCTCGCACATGCCGTGAACCGATAGAATTTTGAGTGCTACCAGCTAGTAGCATCTAAGGATGCTAGCAATGCTTTTGGGTCATTCCCCCATGTGGCTTGCCGATTCCACTACCATACGGTAGCATAAAATATGCTATCATCCGGTATCATCCATACTCACACGACCAAGAACATTTTAAAATGCTACCAACAACTATTTATCCGCCACTTTCTTCCAACCACCTATCATTTCTCTCACTTATTAAATTTTCCATTTCGCAGGGGTGTAAAATGGATAACACTTCCCAAAGGAAGTGGTTAATTTTAGGAATAAGGTTTTTATTCCATATCTTCTTCCAATAGCTATTAGGAGTAATTTGGTAAAAATTCAAGTACATAGCTAGATTCTACCTCATACTCTCTAGAATCCATGTCCCTCCATATCAGTTCATCTTGGGCTCTTCTATGAGGTAAATGGAATTCCTTAATATTATGATTGTTCTCTTCAAATGGTTGTTGAGGTCCAATATAGTTTTGGGGTGGAAGAATTTGAACCCATCTTGTCTCTTCATTCCAATAATTTCTAACCATCTCGCTTAAATTGAAGGATATAAAAAGTATTTATTATATCCACGGTTCTTCTATTTTTAGGGCCTTTTCCCTTATCCAAGGATCATCCAAAATGTAATTTGTGTACCATCTTCAAGATTCTATTTTATTCCTTTAATAAGTAGATTTCTATCATGAAAAAGGTTGTTCGAGAAAATCAAACCTTTAGGAGATCTTGTTCTAAAAAAAAATCCTAAAGTTCTAGAAAAGTTCCAAAATATTTCACTTTCAAAACATTGACCCAAGTTATTTCCTCTTTATGCATTATCCATCCAACTTTAGCTATTGGAGCTTGGTTTATAAGATGGATATTCTTTACCCTGCACTCCCCTCTATCCTTTGGTCGAGTGACCTTATCAAAAGCTACAAGAGGGATTCTAGCCTTATCTTCTGAGCATGTCCATAAGAACCTCTTTTGGATACTCTTTATAGCTTTCCTCACTCTCGTGGGGATGGTGAATATTGACATAATGAAAACAACAACTCCTTGCAAACTACTTTGAAAAAGTTGAGCTTTTCTAGCTTGAGTAAGCAAAGAGCCTTTCCAAGAGGCAAGTTTTTATGGAATATTTTAATCAATTTATTCCATCTCCTTTATCCACTCCTTTCCCACAAAGAGGAATACGAAGGTAGTTATCCGTAGAGATATTTTATATTACACCCCAAAATATTAGCTAACTTTGGTGTGTTGATCTTCCCCGAAATTTATGAGGAAATAAAATATCTTCTTGAAATTAACTTGTTGTCCTGTCACTTCTTCATAAAGTTTAGTGATATTTTTGAAAGAACAAGCGTCTTGAACAAAATATTATTCAAGAAGAACAATGTCATCCATGTATTGGTGAAGGCTTTGATTAAAAATCCCACTAGAAACCTTGATTCCCTCCATTCTTCCATTAGATTGGGCTTTAAAATACGAGTCTCACTGAAAGCTTCATGAATAATTATCTAGAGAAATGGGGAAAGAGGGTCACCCTTCTTGAGACCTCCTTCAATTGAAGAAACCATTCGGATT
Organism: Taxus wallichiana var. yunnanensis; assembly: GCA_018340775.1. Lineage (NCBI taxonomy): Eukaryota > Viridiplantae > Streptophyta > Pinopsida > Cupressales > Taxaceae > Taxus > Taxus wallichiana. Next base: position 279,396,528 of record CM031240.1, read on the forward strand.
ACCATTTATAATAACAAAAAAACTAGGGACAAAGGTACAAGCATGAATCATATTTATGAAATGTGAGTGAAACTCCAATTTATACAATAGGGAGAACATGAAACTCCATGATATACGGTCATAGAATTTTTGCAGGTCAAATTTGATGATCATAGCCTCTCTATTAGATTGTTCCACTAAGTGAATCATCTCATGGATGGATATGATATTGTCAAGAATATGATGACATGGAAAATAGGCTCCCGATTAGAAGATATAAAATTACTAAGGACTTCCCTCATTCTAAATGCCACAATTTTTGAAATGTGTTTGATATAGTGTTATAGATACATATAGGTTTGAATTCCTCCAAAAAAATTGTACCTATTTTTTTTTTTCGGTATGAGGGCTATAAAGGTGTGGTTGATTTTATTTAACAGGATTTTCATTCAAAATAAATGTTGGACAACAATAACAACCAATTTTTTAATAATATCCCAATACATTTGGAATAAGAATGCAGAAACCGTCAGTCCAAGGGTTCTATCCCATTAAATTTCAGATAGAATAACCTTAACTTCTTCCTCCAATGGAATAACAATGAGTTCTTTTTTTCCTCATTAATGATGACAGGATGAAAAATATTGAGAGTTTCAACAATAAAATTTATAGAAGGTTGCTTGTCTTTAACAAACATTTTTTTGAAGAATGAGACAATGGTATTTGAAATATATTTTTCCTCACAAGCCATTTCACCATCTTATTTTCTTATTTCTTGAATCCTCCCTTTATTTTATTTTATAGTGGCTGAAATATGGAAGAATTAAGTGTTACGGTCACCTTCTTTGAGCCAAGTTATTCTGAATTTTTCTTCCTATGGATCTCCTCTCTACTTAGGATATTATGATAGTCCACTAGGATATATTTTATCTTATCTTTATATTATATGCTCCATCCCCCTTGTTACATTATTTATTCCAATTCTCGAAGATCCTTAGAAATTTATATTTTATGTAAAAAAAAGTTTCCAAAGACTTCTTTGTTCCATTTCTTTATATTTGATTTAACATATTTTAATTTTGCTGAAACCTGGAGCATGCTATTCCCTCTAACTTCAAAATTCCACCATTATTCTATCATATTTTATAGATCTAGGTGGGTATTCCACATGTTTTCAAACCTAAATGGTCTACCTATAGTTTTCCCCATTTCACCATAATTAAGGATGATTAGATTATGGTCAGATCTAATGCATGCCAAATAGTAAAGTGTATATTGTTATTCATGGATCCATTGAGAATTTACTAGGAAGTGATCTAATCTTATTTGAATCAGATTCTCCCCATTAATCCTATTAGTCTAGTTATATTTAGAGCCAATGAGATCTAGGTCGTAAATCCCATTCCATCTGATGAAATTAGCCAAATATTCCATGCTCTCTGAATAAATATTAACACCCCCTTTTTTCGAGGGAATTAAGGGATTATTGAAATCTCCCCCTATAATCCATCTTGGTTCATTAAACATCCTTCTGAATGTAGACATATCTTCCCATAACACCCTTCTCCCAGTGGTAGAGTTGGGTGGATAAACATTTGAAATAATAGATTGTTTATTGCTACAAATTAAAGTGAAAAGGATTGTAATATGATGTTGGTTGTTTAAAAGAGGGTTACCTGCAAAAATATTCTTATTCCACAAATAGAGAAATCCCTTGAGGAACCCACGAGAAAATTGACAAAGAAATCCAACATCTTTCTAGAAATATTTATGAAAGTATTCCATTTTCACTTAGTTCATCTTGGTTTCTGGATTAACATGATGTCAACTTTCTTGGTACTCTAATGTCTGAAAAAATCCTATATTATAGGAAATTATAATCATCTGTATAATTTATTGGGGTTATTTAGACCCATTATATTATAGGAAATTATAATCATCTTGTATAATTTATTTGGCCTACCACCAAAAGCCGTTGGTTTCTCTCCCTTTTTTCATTTTCAGACGGTCACCCCGGTGAGGTTTTTCTAGCTCCCACATATGCCTTAGCTCCTCTTTTCTTGGGGGTCACTTTTATTTTTAGCAATATAATGGTACTTTTATTTGTTTCCAGTGTCAAATTAGGGGATTGTGATTCTATGACACCCTCATTCCCCTTTCTTATGTTCTTTCTGACAAGATCTTAGGTTCCTTATCTTTGGGTATACCTGATTGAGATCCTTCTGAGAGTGAATCTAACAATTGGTCAATATTTTTATTCATCTCCAAAATATGTTGTGAATATTCTTCAACTGTGGGATGTCCTATAGATTAATATCCAACACATTAAATTTGTTGCTAGCTATCAAAAGTTCATCATCGGTGTTTGAGTTAAAAATCTAGCTTCCACTATGTCCAAGCGATGGATCCAATGATTATATCTTCCTATGAATCAACCACTTCCACTAACTCCTCCATATTATTTCATTCTTTCTCAACTACCTCATTGTTGGATTTTTCCTTACCTTCGTCTGTAACACCTTCCTTTAGAATCGGTACTATATTTTCAGGGATTCTCTGCCTGGCCTCTAAAGATTTATTACATTGTCCCTTGGCTTCTATAGGTTTATCAATTTTCATCCATGAAGAGGATATCTTGGAGGGTCCACTAGCATCTTGATTCATGATTCCTTTTCCTTTTGATTCTTCCCTAGAGATTCCCTTGTTCTTTTTGAGATGGGATTTGAGTAGAAATTCTTATTTTTCCTTTGGACATGTTTTCACATTGTGTCCTACTCTGAAGTATGATAAACACATGAAAGGTGTGAACTCGTAAACTATTTTATGAGTACAGACTCCCCATTTTATTTGAGCCCGACGCTCCATGAGAGATATGTGTCTTGATCCAAATTAACACAGAGATGTGCAAAAATAAGTAATAATGGATTTTTATATCCCCTTAAAGATGTCCACATCCCAATATTCAAGGGACACACCCGAGAGTCTAAAGAAAAGTGGGTATTCCTTAATGGTGGTCTCAAGCAAGTTGAAACCTAGTTTCCACTTTTGAACCAACACCACAGCCCTACCCATGAACCCACAAGAATGTTCAATAAATCCTCTTCCAGTGACAGGAAACCACAAAAAAGGAATTGGCATAGGATACTATATCCATTGATCCTATTGGAATCCACTTTTTCTTTCCCATTGTTGAAACTCATCTATATTTGGGCGAATACCTGGGATCTTTACCAGAATGGTGTTATTCATGTAAGAAAAAGCACGATCTGCAACCAAATCCAAGATGTCCAAGGAGAAAGCGTTTGTATTACAAACATGGCTAATATTAAATGAATGTACCTGTTTTGGTTTGTTCCCAGAAACCAATTTTACGCACGTGGATGCGAACCTCTTTTTGGCTCCATCTTATGTCTTTATGTGGTAAAGTTAGCATATTTCCTCCCATTCGGAAGATTCACGTTCCTATCCCTCTATCATGTACTCCTTTGTTTTCTCACTCACCCCCATCACTAGCATTGTGAGATGTTGTATGATTTTAAGATTATAAATTTTATTCTTCGAATAGGATTTAAATATATTTAATATTTATACAATTAATCAATTTATATTGAATAAATTCCATTGTATAATAGGTTTATTTCTGTAAAATATATATGGTGATGAACAACCCTTATAAGTATTTGACATCCATTTAATTGGATCTTCCATACATAGCCTCTTTCCTAAAATTCAGCAAATCAAATCCCTTGAAGTCAAATCTAGAGATACTTGATATAGGGTAGAGTTAGAGACCTAAATAAGGATATGAGTATAAAAATGATACGAATATCCCCATTGGAGTAACCATCTTGCTCACTTTCCTCCATCATCATAGATAAAGTCCTCTAAACTATAGCCTTCAAGAAATTGTAGAAATGCATGAAATTATCATTCTTAGACATTTTGGAAGACAAATTGGAGGCTTCGGTTACAAACTTTTTCTAAAACTTCTTCAAGTACTCAAGATAGCATTACATAACACCCAATATATATAAAATTAAGACAAACTATGGAAAGGTTTTGTTGTATATGTTTCCTCTTACTAATATTGCTTATTCTTATCCCTATCAAAATCAACATCTATTTTGTCTTCATCGTCACACATCTCTTTTATCTTCCACCCTTAATCCTCACCATTTATATTCCTATTATATTCATATTGCAAATCTCTTCTAGTTGGGCTTGGGATTAAACTATAATTAATTACTTTTCTAACCGTAGTAATATAGCCAAAGGATTATTTTTCTAATTTTAGTAGTATGCCAAAATTCTAACCTTGGTATCACTGATCAAATATGAAAGGCTCCCTATATTTTAATTTGAAGGGTTAGGTTAAGCTTGACCCTTCATAAGTGACATATTAAACAATACATTTCCTTTCAATTGAAAAATAAAATATTAATTACCTTTCAATATATATTTGATTATTTTATATAAAATAAATATGAAAAAAGAAAAAATTATTAAATATTGAAAAATCAACTAAAAATCTTGAAAGGTAGTTAAATTAAATAATCAAGATTCAAAAAAGTAATTACATGTTCAACTTGCATCACTCAAAGGAAGAGGTCTGTGAGATTTCATTCTTTTCCATTCCTCATATACCTCATTCCAATCTATTATATCCAACTTTTGAGGTGTAAAAAGAGATAAAAACATTAATGTGTTTAATGTATCCAAAAAAGTTTAGGTATCTAAATAGTTTGAATGTGATTAAACTTAGAAAATCCTATTTCACACATTGATGTACTTATTGGAAGTGTGAGAACTATTTTCCATAGTTTCATTAAATTAGGGAATGAATCTTTCCACATTTCATCTTCACCACATTAATCTCATGCCTTGAACATAGTCTTCTTCGGATGTGCTTTATGTAGATTCACAACAAAACTTATATTTTACTTCTCATATATTTTCCAATCTTAATTTTTTTTAAGGGCTATAAATAAAATGTCCTTTGGCATTCAATGTCAAATTGTTGGTATAAAAAATATAAGATTCCAAAAAGAAACAAACTCTTTGTTATTCATGAATAAGATTTGTTAGAAAATTTAGAGCGATAAAAGAAATTGTAATTTTCTAAAGCCTATTAAGGTTGTAATAATAATCACAAGATATTTATTACATACAAAAAAATGTAAAACATATGAATTTTTAAAACCTTAAAAAAAAAAATAGTTTAACATTACATACCTTAATCTATCTCAAATACAAGAGTAATTTAGAGCATGGAGGAGTCCTTAAATAATCCAACTATCCATTGATTACACAATACTGAAGTTGTTAACTTAGAGGCATAACAATTAGCATTATTATCTTAACAATAATCTGAATACAAAATTCAGAGAAACAACTAATATTTAAGAACCCAATTTCCAAAATAAAATAAGGGCATTGAGAATAAAATCCCCAAATTGATTTAGTGGCTAGAAAAATATTAAAAACTAATATTGCTATTATGAAAATAGAAACACTCAACTAATTTCTTATTTAGTGGTGATTCATCTTCTCCCTAGATTTTGTGCATGATTTGTGTAAAGTGAAAGCATATTTTTTACACATAGAAAATAGAAAGTAAGTATGAGTTATGTGTCGACCAAGTTTCTTTGTTCCTATTTAGATTAGTGAAATAGTAATAAAGGAAACAAGTAAATCCAAATATGAAGGGTTTATGGTACATTAGGATGATATGGATGAATATGGTTGCGATATGAACTCCTCTTTCTTTGTGAAGCTAAGTGACCTACTCAACAAATAAGACTAAGAAAAAAATAGATTACTAGAAATATGGAGAGTTTCCCAACAAATCCAGTCCCAAAAGTGTGTGCCTCTTAGGATGGATGTCAACCCTATTGTAAACAAGATAAGATAAAAATTGGATATTGATAAATTAGATGTAGCACCTATGCGAATCAAGTAAAACAGAGAAATAAAGTTGGATCTAAGATGAAAAAATAATATGTCATCTAAATATGAAAAAAACCTTGCAGTGTTGACGTTGACTCGAGACTATAGAGGGTCACCAATGGTGAGTGAGGATGGATGAGAAGAAGATGTAGAAAAATAGGCTTGCAAGCACTCTTGTAGCCGGATCTAGGTCTAATGAAAAACAAGAACCTACATAAGATATAAAATAAGATGAAATAGAATGAATGCAAGAAAAATAGGAAAACATATGGTAAATTATATGAGAAAGGGTTAAGTAAATGACGACTAGGTTGGATCGGCAATGACTAGGCGTTGGCATGTAACAATAACTTTTACCTCTTCAAACAAGTGATTTTTTTTACAATTAATTAATTAATACAATTAATGTTTTATTAAATTAAACACATAACATAATTAAAAAAAACAAGAGATTACTATATCTTATTTTATTATTATGATGATCTGAATATAATAATTGTTGCATCAAATGATTAAAAAAATGAATTTTATAAAATTTAGAATACAATTAGATAACCTATGACAACCATGTACAACTATGAGATTATACAGATCCTACTCAATCCCCTTCAAACAATCTTTACAAGACAATACACCCATTGTATCATTTGGTTAAGCCTTATTACAGGTTGAGAGAAATTGTGATGTCTTTTAGTGTCCTTCAGAAAGCTACCACTATAACCATCATCTGAATCTCAACACTGTAACAAAATACTTGGTGAACAGACAACACATCCAGTTACATACATTATTATGGCCATAGTTATTTGGTGTTGCGCTAGCAAATAGATACCAAGAATGCACATATGCCTTAGGGACCATCTATTCCCTTCACCTCACAATTTGTTCTAGTCATAGTCATTAGGATTCATTTCAGTTGTTTAGATTGTAGAATTCAAGTTAATCATTAAATAATAAATTTAATCACCAAAGATTTGGATATCATGGTTCGATAACTAGGTCCCGAAAGTCTTGGCCATTCCATCCAAGGTTTCCTACGAGGAAGGTTTCACTAGCGTAATGACTTCCGTCATTATGTGTTCGATGCCTTTTCCATAACCAACCTTGGCTAGTATGTTTCTCGTCCTTGTGACACAGATGTCGCGTCACGAATGCTATAGTTTATTACTATTACAAAATAATATGACCACTTCACCTAATAAAAGTTCGTTAATCTTTCTTAACTCACTTACGACAATATATTCCTCATTCTTTCATTACATGACTGTCATAGTTTGTAAACCACAAAGTAAGATTTTTGATGTAAATATGTTTGTCTAAATGACACACATCTCAACCCTTAGAGGAGTAGGGTTTTGCCAACCTAGAGCAAGTAGTCACACATTTTTAACATAATTCCTACATTTTGAATTATAATATTTGAACTAATAAAGGACATTCATTCACTTTACTTCTTGTTATTATCTTAATGTCTTTCCTCTATAAGATCTGTTTGGTATCACTATTTTGGTTTTATATGATTACTCTTTTTTATTCTCAATCAACTTCACTTTAGTAGAGTACATAAAGTCTATAGAGTGAATCAACCAAGTTCAACCTTACGGGAGGGACGAGCCCTTGGACATAGTTGTTTTGATTAGCTACCATATCTTAATACAAATTACTCTTAGATATTCACATTTAAAACATGATTCATCTTCTTTGGAAGATAATTCTTCACATCTAAACCAACCAAAAATTAAATCTATTAAATTTCATCCCATCTATTTATCACAATTATAAGAATATTGTGATGTGCTAAAATCCCGAATAAAATTTATTATGAGTGCTTTTGAATATTGTTGTGTAACTCCAAAATAAAAAATGAAAAATTTAATTGGAGAGGAATTTGTTGGAACACTAATATTTACATTAAAATAATTGTAAATTTGTAATTTGGAAGTTACCATTGTAACCTTCGGTAATGAAATCGAATTAGGAAAAGTATTATTTAAATGGATTGTAAGACTTGTTGAGGATCCATGGGAAATTGAAAAAAATATATATTTTGGAAATTTCAAAGAGCTTGGAAATTTTCCAAGGAAACTAGGTTTGTAAGCAAGGCTATGGGCGGAGCGAGGGCTCCAGAGGAGTTCTAATCGGGGTACAAAGTACAACCCCGATGGTTCTGGCTAAGTCATCAATTTTTGCTTTCAAGCATAACCCCTCATTAATGTGGCCATGGTTTTTGTGCTTACATCAAAGTGGACCACAAATTGAGCATAGAAAAGCCCATTTCAGATTTACATAAGTTCCTTTTACTCGTATTATGGTTGTTTATTATGCAATTATGGAAAGTAATTAAATAAAAGAGTAAATTATTATTGTTATTTTATTTGTAATAGTTTTTTGGAGTGGATATTTAATTTCATTGTGATATGAAACTAGATTAATTGATATAGCATTGTTAATTTACTTTTACAATGCCTTATTGATTTCGAGAAAATAATATAAATTTTACACAAGTCTTTTTGGTTAGTTGATTTAAAATAAATATAATTTTATATTAAATTCGAATTTACTTGAATGGATAATTATCGACTCTTGTTTGTTTTTACTTTTATAATAAAATTAAATAAAATACGTGCATTTGAAGTTCGATTGCTATCCTAAAAACTATATGTTTTAATGGTACTAACTTATGTGTATTATTGGCCACATTTATTCTTACATTTCTTTTATACATATTATACTATATATTTAAATATTAACACTTATGTGTTATAACATATTAATTCCTAACTTAAATTTATACCTAAATAGTGAATTAAATTAGAATAAATATTCCTAAGCATTTTAAAAGACATGTTTTATTAAATATTACAGATTATAAAACTATACCTAAAACCCTATCACATTTCACTCCTCTTAACGTGGAGCATATTTTATGTGGTCATCTTGAATATTATAATATTATATGACATATAACATTTAATTTTAAAAGTTCTAACCTATACCATGTCATGTTCTAAACATAAACCTATGTTGTATATATTATACTATATACTATAACTTAAGATCTTAATGGCTTATATAATGTTTTAATAAAATGTTTACAAAGTTTAAACCTATATTTTAACTACCTAATCCTAACCGCTATACATATTTAAACATTATACTTACCAATATTTAAGACCTATATATGGCTAAATAAATTAAAACTTCAACTTTTAAACTAAAGTACTTACGTTGGAGTTATTTAAACATATAATGTTTTACTTATTATTATTTTTAAAAATTAGTTTATATCTTTTTAGTTTAGCATTAAATAATTTAAAATATTATTAAATGTTTTTATATTTATAAAGATAATGGATATAATTTGATGAATATTTGTAATATATATAAATGTAAATTTATTAAGTATGTGGTTAATGCATTTTAAATATAAGTGTTTAAAATACATTAAGAGGATTTTATGGCAAACTATTAAGATTTTTAATTGGGTTATTAATATCTATCATTCATAATGACTTGCTTTTTGAATGTCGAAATGGATTTTTTTCATTCTCTCTTATTCTATTTTGAAAATGATTTCTAAGTAAATTATTATGTAGTTATATTTTTGAAATATAAAAAATGCTAATATGTCGTCTTTTATTTTATGTGGAAAGTCTTTTTCGCGTTGTATAGTTTGGTGTAGAAAGTGTCATTTTGCATATGATTGTTTTTCATTATGTTAAATGGTGTCGTCAGCCCTTTTCCTAATGGGGAAAGGTGGTGTTACAAATATAATAAATTCTTACTTTACATATCAATCAATAATTCCTAACAAGTCATAGAAGACAATGAAAGGTAATCCTTTAATATAGTAGACTCAATTGTCTTTAAATTTTATCAGATAGCACCAAATATTTTAAACCAATTGATACATTTATTACATATCCAAGGATGTAGTACAAAGGAGTAGTTATTAAGTCCAATAACATTCAAATTTATAAAGAAGTTTTAATTACAACTTCACATTTCAATACAATGATATCAACGATACAACTTGGTACAAATAGTAAATACAAGCTGTCCTTATTTAAGCTGTCTTGAATTCATATCTCTCCCCTACAGCTGAAAATGATAATGTACATAAAAAGTACATGGTCGAGTTCTACTTGAACTAGCATGATTATACTTCTTTACTGCCAAGATATCTTACTACAAATTATTGATCATCTAATTGTCGGACCTACTATTAATGAATACAAGTAATAATCATTACAACATATAAACGTATAATGAAGATTAGAATGAGAGGTTATCCATCCTTCATAGAATATTATACGGATTCTACTTACTAATCAAATAGTATTAATACTACCTCTAGAAAATCATCACTATGTTACAGAATCCAGTTAGCTTCAAATGTGAAATTTATCCTTCTAAATTAGCTAAGAAAAGAATAGCATCTCATCATAATATTCCAACTAATTTCAAGTTCAAAGGTTTCTGATTAAAAGAGTAGGAATAGAAATCTTTCATTTCATTTAATAACATCATCCATTTCTCAATACATATGAAAGTGAAAGAGAAAGAATCAATATATGTAAATCCTCAAATTTCCATATGAAACAATTATGATAACACCAATTCTTCACATAAGATCTAGCTCAACTAACAACATGTACAAAACCAAAACTAAAAATCTGTTATTGTTGAACTTGAAACAAGAAGTTGGGCTTAGCTTGAGTCCCTAAAGCACATGACAAGAAGATACTAGTCTTCTGAACAAAGAGTAAAGTTCCTAGTTCCTCTTCCATATTTTCCAAATTGGTAGGCTAAAAATATTTATTACTTAAATCTTAATTCACAAATACTATGCTAGTACTACCTACTAGAATTCACCATTTGGTTTCAAGCTCAAGGACTCTATCCAGGTCATACCCTAAAAGCATAGTGTACAGTCATGACTGAAATAATAACATATGCTCATTTGTATATAGCCATTCAAAATAACCAAAGAAATAAATCAAGAACACAAATCCTTATTCCCTTAGTCATTTATTACCATAGTTAAATCCAAATAATAGTTTTTATATAGTTCTCCCCAAATAGCCATACCCAGTTCATACCGATTTTTAGCGTATTAAAAATTCTTTAAAATAGTCATCGAATTACAGAAGGAAACTGTGAAATCTAGATCCTATACTTATATGTAGGTGGGGAAATGAACCTTACCCAGTTTAATATAAATATATTTCGGGTGATCCTGAATAATTTCCTTATTGTCTGGTTTTTTTCGACCCCTAACCCCAAGATTTTATTTTTGATATACATATATAATTTAAAAAATATGGTAACCAAAATCTAAAGAGTTTAAAAGAAAAGGATATGTGAAAGTTATCAAAATCCTTCCTAGTTATTAGTCATCAAAGTGGGAGAATAAAAAGGAAAACACAACCGAGTTTTTACAAATATATTCTTAATGACACGACAAAAATGATCAACCCACAAGATACACTATACCCAGATCACAAAATATAACTTTGGGCAATACAAACAAAAGATACATTCAATATAGACATTAAAAAGAAATGATCCAATGATTTAGAGTAAAACATTAGGGTAACAATAAATATAATTATGCTTGCAATTTTGCAAACTTATTACACAAAACCTAGAAAATTCACTTCTAAATTTAATGGTAGTCTTTCTAGCTCAATCGCCCAAAGCTACCACAACATAATATTCCATCAAAACTCCTCTCATCAATAATTATATATAAGTTTATAATGCACATGCAAATATGATCTATTTAACAACAAAAATAGCAGAGAATCCATTAGTAGTTCTAAACTATTTACGACTAAATATTCCTCCACAACCCCATGCAAATTTTATGAGAATAGAACTCAATAAACACAAGTCCATAACACAAAGATAAATATATGTATTGCATGAACTCAACTACACTTAACTCATTGATTCCTTGCATGGATCTCTTAGATTTCGATCGACCCAAAACAAAAATAATAAAAATAAAAATGAGCTTACATTCCCTAGCTTTTATGAAGCTTGGTTTCCCAAAACTATAGTCTCCATTTAAATCACTTGTACCACGAAATGGTTTTTGAAAATATCACCACCACCATCCTTTATATTGCCTACCACCAATTGAGTTGGTTTACCAAATCTAATAAAAATGATTAGTTAATTCCCCCAACTTGCATGACTATACAACCTTAGTCAACCAATGTAATAATTTAACCTTCAAAATGTAGACTATGTCAAAGGTTGGTCAGTTGAAGACCAATGATTTAGATCATAATGAATCTTATTCCCTTCCTTTCATTGGTGATAAATGACCGATCAACGTATCAAAGTTTTATTATAACATAAGGTCTAAAGATATGATGTAAAACAATATCATATAGGTGATAAACAACAATAACTTACCACTTGTAAATTAAGGTCTATGACTTGTTTCACCTATCACGTTAGCAATCACAACGTATGTGTGGAACTTGGCCACAACTAGTGTACTTTTTGTTATATTTTAAGCACTCATTGGTGAAGAAGACAATCAAGAAAAACAAGACTCGTTATTGAATGTAGCAAGTAAATTATATCCATCGTTCTTGAATTATACCTTTTATTTGCTCAAATCAATCTCACAAGCCAAATATGACATCATGAAAATAACTAGAATTTAAATAATCCACATCATTATTCCTTGTTGATCATTTCTTTCCACAAGATAAGTAAGATGATTATGTTAGTAATAAGTACTGATAACAATGAAAGTATTCAAAACTAAATATGATCTTCTAATCAATAAATTATTTCAATACACACAACTTAGAGGACATAGTAACATTGCACCATTTTCATGCAACATAAAACAAAAAAATAGTAAATAAAAATGCCAAACCCCTTACAACAACATAATAAAAAATGATGTTGTGTGATTGAATCTGACATGAATAATCCATAAGTGCATATACCCTTTTACAGGTACACACACATACTTATATGCTACATACTCAAAAATACACAACATGGTTTTTTCCATGCCGTCATAATGCCTTCACATATTTGAATTTTCCTATCGATACACCAATGTCATTTTTGTGGGATGTGATATACTTCCCCCTTAATGAGTCATCCACTTGAGGATTTTATCTCACTAATTGAAATCATAACAATCAAAATAGATTATGTTTATTAACTTAGGAGAATAATCATTATTTTCTATAAAACATTACAATTTTCATTTACGAAACTCAAATTTATTGGTTGTAAGATCCTTTTATTTATTCATCTAATGAAAAAAGTCTTAAATATGACAATTTCGTTGTCATTTCATCAACAAATAATTGAAATGATATCAAGTACATCAAATAAATTATTCAAAAATTATGTTTTTTAAACATTCAAAAAATCAAGAAAAACCATGGTTTTGATTTCTTTGATCGCACCAAAAGTCTAAATGGCCTTATCATGACAGTTTGTAGATCCAGACTCTTTAGCTTCATCACTTTTTTTACTTCTTTTTCATCCTATCAGTTTGTAGTTATAGCTTTGAATCATCTAATGTAGATTGTTCTCCTTGTTTCTCAAGGGACAATCTCTAGCATAGTGACTACTATCACCACATTTGAAGTAACTAGTGAAATGCCTCTTCCTTTCAAACACGTTTCATTCCTACCAGCAAAATTTTCTTGTTCATTATTTTTAAAGTTTACAGTAGTATTATTTCCACCATTTTGAGTTTTATTCTCTTCCTTCTTTCCCATGTATTTCTAGGTGATAAAGGTGAAGTCGTGTTATTCATTTACGCTTCCCATCTCTATGATCAATAATGTCTTAGAGCTTTCTCCTACCTAATGGCCTTCTCGAATATTGCTTCCATTATTGATGGCCCATGCACATCAACTTCACCACCTATTATAGGTTTCAAACCCATAATAAATTTCCTTATGCAAAATTTCTCATCGGTCTAATACTGAGGAATGTACTTAAGGATTTTGGTAAAATTTTCCCAATACTCAATTACAGTCATCTTACCTTGTGTTAGGTTCTAAAATTCTATCATCTTTTGGTCATAGTATAATTGTGGTAACCAGCATTGCCTAAAATAGACTTTAAATTGATTCAAGGTAATGTTAACATCATTTACTCCCATTTCCACCTTCGGGATGTGCATTCCCGCCATGAGGAAGCCTCGTTTGAGCTATAGATAAGCTCCCAAACCTCTTTAGTCTCTTTAGAAAAGTTTTTGATGGTGAATTATTTCTTCATCTCACTGAGCCAGTTCTTGGATCCATCCCCTAAGTTCGTACCATCGAACTTAGGTGGACTAATACGTTTTATGTAAATTATACAACTTAGACACCAAGTGAGATCTTGCATTCGGTGGCTAATTTGCAGTGTTATTGTGATCTGCATTATTATTTCCATCATTCAAGTTATTGATTTCAGCATTAAAATTATTTTTAGTGGAAATAGGATGCCCATCTAGTTGTTCGATCTGATCCTATCACTATTGCTTTCATTACCAACCACTTTTGTTTAAGTATAACCACACAATTGTGTGTATCCTATAGGAAAACAAGTATTTCATCTAGTTTTACGTGTTGTGGATGCTTCCACCCACCGATAGGTTGGTGATTAGTCATCTAACCTCTTGTTCTAACCATTTTATCTGTTTAGACAAAAAAGCTAGGTTTAGATAGAGTGGACTCAATATGTCTAAGAGCTACAATCTTTATTTCGATACCAAAATATAAAAACCACTTTAAACTCTTCAAACTAGTGATTTAAAAACAATTAATTCATTAATACACAAAATGATTTATTAAATTAAACACACAACATAATAAACTACACAAAATAGATTACTAACTCTTAATTTATTTTTATGTTGATATGAATATAATAATTGCAACATCAGTTGATTTTAAAATGACATTCATTAAAGTTCATAATCCAATTGGATAACTTTGTATGAAAACCATGTGCAGCTATAAGGGTATACAGATCCTACTCAATCACCCTCAAACAATATTTACGAGCCAATACACCCATTATATCATTTGGTTAATCCTTATTACAGGATGAGAGAATATGTGATGTCTTTTAGTGTCCTTTAAAAACCTACTAGTGTAACCATCATCTGAATATAAAAACTGTAAGAAAATACTTGGTGAGTAGACAACATATCCAGTTACATGCATTACTATGGCCATAGTTATTTGGCATTGTGCTAGCAAGATGGATCCCAAGACTTTACATATGTCTAGAGGAACATGTCTTTCCTTCACCTCACAATCCATTCTAGTCATAGCCATCAAGATTTGTTTTAGTTTTTTAGGTTGTAGAATTCAAGGTAATCATTAACTAATAAATTTAATTATTGAATCTTTGGATATCATGGTTTGATAATCGGGTCCCGAGCCTTGGCCATTCTACCTAAGGTTTCCTATAAATAAGGTTTCACTCGCGTAATGACTTGCATCATTACATATTCAATGCCTTTTCCATATCCAACCTTGGCTAGTATGGTCAAGGTCTCTACGACATGGATGTCACTCCATGAATCCTATAGTTCGTTACCATTACAAAATGATATGACCCTTCACCTAATAAAAGTTCATTAATATTTCTTAACTCACTTATGAATATATATTCCTCATTCTTGTTAAATGACCCGTTGTATTTTGTAAACCACAAGGTAAACTTTCAAAGTAAAGATGTTGATTTAAATGGCACACATCTCAACACTTAAAGGAGTAGGGTTCTTCCAACCTAGGGAAAAAATCACACACTATTAACATAATTCCTATATGTTGAATTACAATACTTGACCTAATAAAGGACATTAAATTCACTTTACTTCTTTTTATTATCTTCATGTATTTCGTCCTTAAGATTTGTTTGGTATTAATATTTTTGTTTTATATCATAACTCGTTTCTATTCTCAATCAAATTTACTATAACAAAGTACATAAAGTCTATAGAGTGAATTAGGAAATTTCAACCTTAGAGGGAGGGTGGATCCCTTGAACATAGTTGTTTTGATTTGTTACCATATCATAATACAACTTATTGTGAGATATTCACATTTAGAACATGAGTCATCTTACTACAAGATAACTATTCACATCTAAACCAACCCAAATTAAATCACTTAACTACCATCCCATCTATTTATCACAATTATAAAGATATAATAAGTTCTTACTTTAGATATCAATTAGTAATTCCAAATAAGTCATAGGAGACCATGAAAGGTAATCCTTTAATACCATAGGCTGAATTTCCTTTAAGTTTTATCAGATAACACCAAATATTTTAAACCAACTGATAACTTTATTACATAGCCAAAGATGGAGTACAAAGGAGTAGTTATATTAAGTCCAATAACCTTCAAATTTACAAGGAATTTTTGATTACATCTTCACATTTCAATAAATTCATATCAACCATGCAACTTGGTACAAATAGTAAATGCAAGGTATCCTTCTTTAATCATATCGAATTCATATCTCTCCTTAGCTGAAAATGATAATGTATAGAAATAGTACATGGTCAATTTTACTTGAACTTGCATGATTATACTTCTTTCTGCCATGATATCTTACTACAAATTATTGATCATCTAATTGCGTGAATTAAAGTAATAATCATTCATGCAACATATAAAATTATAATGAAGAGTACAATGAGATGCTATCTCATCCTTCATATGATATTATCCAATTTCTAATTACTAATCAAATAGTATTTATACTACATTTAGAAAATCATCACTCTTATTACAAAATCTAGTTAGCTTCATATGTTAAATTCTTCCTTTAGAATCAACTAAGAAAATAATAGAATTTAATCATAATCTTCCAACTAATTTCAAGTTTAGAGGTTTCTGATTGCAAGAGTAGGAATATAAATATTTCATTTCATTTAATAACATCAGCCATTCTGTAATACATATGAAAGTGAAAGAGAAATAATAAATATATGTAAATCCTCAAATTTCCATATGAAACAGTTATGATGACACCAATTCTTCACATAAGAGCCATCTCAAATAACAACTTGTGCGTAACAAAAATAACATTTTCACTATTGAACTTGAAACAAGAAGTTGGGCTCAACTTGAGTCCCTAAAGCACATGACAAGAAGATACTAGTCTTTTAAACAAAGAGTAAAGTTCCTAATTCCTCTTCCATATTTTCCAAATTGGTAGATTACGAAAAATTGTTTACTCAAATCCTTAATTTGCATATACTATGTTGGTACTACTGACTAAAATTCACCATTTAGTTTTAAGCTCAAGGACTCTATCTAAATCATACCCTAAAAATGTAGTGTATAGTCATGACTAAAATAATAACCTAATCTCGGATGTATATAGTCATTCCTAATAAGCAAAGAAATCAATCAAGAACACAAATCCTTAATCCCTTAGTTGGATTCTTCATCAATGCTCAATCATCGAAGTAGGATTTTTTTCTTGAAGAGCCCAACCGAGGAACATTTTCGAAGCACTGAGATAGAGACGGAGGTACAGTCAGTGCGGTTTCCACTATTTTGGCTGTAGAATGTCTACGTTCTAGGCCAATAATAGCTGAGAGGAGGCTACTTACTGACAAGAATCGAGACGGATGAAAAGCTGCAAACTGAAAAAGTGGACATGTTGGGATCCACACCTTTGGCCTAGAACAAGATTCTCCAAAACCCTAACAGAAAAGTGGGTCCACAATCGGCTGAAAGAGGACAGTTCACGTGGGAAAAGGACAATGAAGGTGCTACCTGTCTAATGGTCCTAGATGGATGCGTGAATAGGGCTTTGGACAAAGCGAATCTCTCCTTGTTGGTAAGTTTCTAGGCTCCAGACCTAATATTGATTTTATTAGAAAATGGGCTCTTAGAAAGTGGAAACCTTGTTATCCCATAAAATTGGCAAGGGTAATTTTATGGGTAACCATACCAAAATTTTGTTCTGGTCCCTCGTCAGGGACCCCTTTGCATTCGAACATTACAAAACCCTTTCCCGGAAATCTAGTTTTCCGAACTTAGCCATTTTTGGTCTTTTTGGATTGGGCGCACCTAATGTCTATGCAACATAGGGTAAGCATGCGCCCCCTTTAATTCCTTTGGCGCACGGTTTGAAGTGTCGACACACATTTTGGTGCACCTCACCATGTTGCACCTTTCTTGCATGTGCCAAGGCGCATGCGCCTTTGTGTCAACAATATTTTTGTTGCGCCACGTTTTGGTGCGCCAAAGGGCGCACGTATTTTCATGTTGACAGCACTTTTGGTGCACCAAGGGCGCACATAACTTCGTGTTAACATGTGTTTTGATGCGCCAAAGGGTGCAAGATTTCCAGTGTCGACAGGTGTTTTGATGCGCCACTTCAAAAAGTGGTTGGCACATTTATTACAACTTTGCCTATATATAGGCGCATCTGCCCTGTCACTTTCACCAGTCAGAAAACACGTGATTGTTCTTTTTCCTCTGCACCTGTCAGCACACCTGTCGTTCTCGTATCGCGTCGTGGACCCAGTTTCACCTCTCACATTATATATATTCCTGGTAAGTGGTTCTTATTGCTCTCATGTTTTATGTTTTGGTTATTGGCTGTTTGTGTGTGGGGTTGGATAGAATGATCTGTGAAACCATGAAACCTCCCTTTGCTGTTTTTTTGTCCTCCCCCATGCACTTCTCCCTCTTTCCGATCTACTAGTAAAGAAGACTCTGCCTCTGAAAAAAATCACTTGGATCTCTTTGTTTTAGCTTTATTTCATCATCCAAGGAACCACCTGTAAAGAGGCTTAAACACATGTAACCCCTCAGGAGGAAGAACAAAGACTTAAAAATTGATAGACTTTGCTCTTTTTCTTCTTTGGCGCAATCGCCACCCTTGCAACATGAAATGCTGAGTCGCGCATGACGACGCATCCACCATGCCCTGCTTTGCATAAAAATAGTTACGCCCTCAGCGCACTTTCCTTGCTTGCAACACACTGCTAACCTGCGCCTATTGGCGCACCAAACTCATGTGTAACATTGCAAAAACTTACGCCATTGGCACACCTTGCATCCATGCAACACCAACCTTACTTGCACCAAGTACAAAACTGTTAACAGCGCAGGCGCATCCCTTATTACAGCAACATTATGTCATGTGGACCTTCCATGCACTACGCCAAGTTCCCCTGCGGTGCATGAAAAAATGATGTTACATGCATTAAACCTATGCCCTTTGGCACATCCTATAACCGTGTAACATGAAAAATATTAGCGCCCATTATAAAATGCATATATATGGCGCAGGCGCACTTCCGCTTGCGACAACAAAAAATGTCATCTACAGTGTCCATGTGCCCTGCGCCCTTTAACACTGATTTGTTCCTTGCAGCACCCCTTTTCTATGCACCATACTATTTAACCCTATAACCTGTAGTGTTCATGTGCCCTACGCCCTGAGGCCTTAAAATTACTAACTCTTCTTTCTGCCAACGCTTTAATGGAAGATCAAACAGCTAATATGACTTTCCTGCATTGGGTTTCACTTCTTCTTCTTATAGATCAGCAACTGAGTTCAGAACTACATATGTCAACATCAAGTAAGAGACCAACCAAGTCTAAGGGCAAAGCAAAGCTCACAGAGAAAGAAATGAAGTAAAAATATCAGAGGGTCAGGATGCCCGAATCCCAAGCAGAGTTTGACCTAGACATAAGAGGCTCAGAACTTGGTCACATTGATATGGAGGATTTTGGGCCGGCCGGAAGGGTCACATGAAGTCTGTGGATGGACAAGCTCGTAGGTAGTGGACTGCATTTCTTGGGGATCCCGGTCGGTCTTTGTGAATAACGAGTTCATGATGGTAGTAGCTTGCTTACAATAAAGACACAAGGTGTGTCCAGAATGAGAAAGGCGAGGTCGTGATCAACATCACTGCCCGACACTTTGAAATAATGCTCGGCATTCCTCACCACTGGTACTTTGTGGCCGTAAGCCAGGAAGATTGCACCAAGGCTTGGGATGATAATGAAGACTAGTGCATGTAATTAATGAATGAGGTATACCTAAAAAACAAGAAGGTGTTGACCAGATGGCCACAAGTCATTCATCGCAGCGATTTCTCAGAGAAACTCAGTGATACCATCACGTTCTTGAGTAGAGTATTTAGGCTTCCTGATGCCCACTACTTTCATAAATGGATCTTTGAGATACTTAGAGACAATGAACAAGAATGTGCCGGATCAACGCTTGAGTGGATGGAGATCATAAGTAGCACTATATCCGAGTAGCTCCAATAACTTACCACAATGGGGAGGTTCTACATGAACTCCTATGTAGTTTACTGCTGCAGCCTTGGAGAGAGATTACCCAGCATTGATGCGATGCGGGGTTTGGCCCCAGTAAAAATATATGAATACTATCCAAAGCTGAAGTTGGAGAATAATATTCCTCGGTTTACAAAGATTAACGATGCCTTCTTCTACGGCATCATCTTCCTTTTGAGGCCAAACATGACTCACGGTTTTATGACCAAGATCATTGTTGTAGTAACAAAGAAATGGGGGCCTTGTTCACACAATTACCCACCTTCACTTATCTAAGGGCAGCCAACTTCTTGGGGAAGCTGTGACACTAAAATTTTCCTCTGTAATTTCTATTTCATTAATGCATGTATTAGGAATAGGATGTTGTTAAGTGTAATTAGAAGTAGCGTTTGATAGAAGATAACGGCACCATCAGTACGGTTCCGCCAATAATGTAGAGTACGGTAATAGTCAAAGTACAATAGGAATGTTGTAAAAAGAAAATATTTGTCGTAAGTGGTCCGGTAATGTTAAAATGTCAAAGTTGGGATATGTAGAGAAGTAGGGTCTACATGATTAGGAATTATAAATATTATATTGGTAATAAGGATAAGGAGTGAGGTCATAAATATTTTGTGTATTTTATTTGTAAAAAGTCTAAAAATGTGGAACCCATGTGAAATGATAAGGTTTATCTTATCTTAAAAGATAAGCTTACATGTACGAGATAAGAGTTAAGGTATGGAATATGATTCGTTAGAGTGGATTTCTTATCCTATCTTAGAGATGAGATGGATAAGCCCAGGAAGTTCTATAAATAAAGAGGCCACCCCCTCATTTAGCATAGAAGGAACTAGTGAGAAATATTGTATGAAGTGTGTAAAGGAAGCCATCGGTTTAAAGGTGTGTTGAAGAAGCCATTAAGAGGTGTAATTGTAAAGTTTCTCCCATAGTATTGGTGGAAGACAAGTGAACTCAATAACACTTTAAGTACCTCATGGGTGAGATTGTAACAATTTCATGTTAATATTATAATTTACTTTGATATTTCAGATTTTTCATCATTAGTCTTATCATGTAGTCGATGGTATTCTTGTGTTATGTTTGTTGTTTTCTATCTAGATTACATCCACCAAACTAAAGGTTGTGCATTAGTAAACAATCATAGCATGAGGAGTTCCCGGTGAAGAATTATCATAGTGCCGGATTGGTGATGACAGAACCAACCAAAGCGCCAAGATATGTCAGCCCCAAGCTGATCCTGTTGGAGTTGTCAAGATAGCTCATAACCTATCACGAGAAGTGTCTGAAGAGAAAGAAGGGTGGAACTCCTTTCCCCCTCACAATGGGTAGGTACACTTGTCTCTCTCACCACAAAGCACGGGATATGTTTACAGAACTGGAGCTGCTAAATCTAAAGCACAAATTCCTGGAAAGGACCACTTTTGACCCAAGGAATTGCCTGCCCAGAGCCAAACTCGATCCGATCCACGTTCCACAGATCGAGGATATTTATATCGACCTATATCATGAGGTCGAGCTCAGAAGGAAAGACCATTCCCACTTGGCCTTGGCTGAAATCATCTAGTACGGTGTAGCCATCGTCCCAAAAGGTTATCAAACTACTGATCAAGAAGTTGATCAGGTATATCTTGACACGGGTGGGGACGACTAGCTGTTCGTCATCATTGACAGAACCAAAGCGCCTCAGACAATAGAAGAAAGGGTCAAAGAAACTCTGCGGAGAATAGAGCCTTGGAGTGCAGGAATGAATGGCCTCATCTACCTTAGAGTTGATTTCACCACATATCCATTGGGCAACGCACCTTCCAGGCCAAAACATCTACCAAAGAGCAAAGGGAAAGACAAGGAGGGTGAGTCAAGTTCCACCCAAGAGGAAGCTCCTGAAAGTCCTCCTTCCACTTCACAAGAACGGGTTGTAATCCCGAGAAAGCCTAGAGAAAGAAGTAGCGAAGATGTTCCGATAGGCACATCCACTTAGGATGTTGCCACTACTGTAACTATTGAAGTCCCTTCTATCTCTTCTCCCTCTCCTCCTTCCCCTCCTCGAGTGACCCAAGTGACCATTCCTTTGGTCGTATCCTCTCCCCCGTCTTCTACTGTTCCCCCTTCCTCATCATCCATCTTCTCTTCTCTCACGGAGCTATCCCCCACCATTTCTTCCTTCATTTCTCAGCTCCCTTCCATTCCCATGTCTACCTCCCCTGCAGTATCTCTTTCCCCCGTAAGCACTTCCTCGGCCTCCCTCTCGATGTCGCCTCCAAGTGTCTCCACGCATTTTCCTTCTACTCTCTCTGCAATGCTCCCTTTTCTATTTCCGGTCCCTCTCCCATAAGTCCAGCATGGATCTCTCAGCACCTGAGCCAACAAAAGAGGAAAATTCCCATCGCACCGATGGACTTCTCCGTCATCCCATCAAAGGGGACCAAGAAGTAAAATCCTTTAACCCGCTTCTCTCAGAGTGCGTCACGAGAGAGAGTAATGGAGATAGCATACCCAAATCCTTTAAAGGATAAAAGGGATCTATTTTCAATAGATTATACAGTGACCCAAGTCACAATGGGGACATCTTCAGAAAGCCTTCAAGGAGAGGCCCTATCTGCAGTTGACACCCTTTGCAAGAAGCTCCAGGAAGCAAAGGAAGAGAAAAGGCTGTTAAAGGAGCAAAATAAACATCTTCTCCATGCCTTGCAGAAAATGGGTAGTGCGCCTCCTACAACTGCCGCCGAAACTCTTGAGCCTTTGAGCCAGGATAAGATTAATGAATATGCCAAAATTGGTGAGTAGGGTATGGCAGTTTCTACCTGGAGGAACCAAATCCTCAAAGAAAGTGAGGGAGTGATCGCCAAGTTCACCAAATTATATCAGAATATCAATCGGAAGAACAAAGAACTCTAGGCAATAGCAGGACCCATCTCTGAAGAGCTGGACCATGTCAAGATGCAGCATGAGACCTTTCATAAATTGCTCAACTGTTCAGTCAAAGATCTGGTCAAGTTTGGTGTCTTTGGACATCCCAGAGCCCTCAACAAAATCCTTTCTACTCTGGATTACTAGGTCGATCAGCTGGAGTTTGTCCTGGAGAAGATCGACAAAATCAAGGAGGAAGCCCTGGATGTAATGCATCAGATGGAGCAAATTGTCTTGAGAATGTCTCCGGGTTTTCTCACTCCTTTCGCCTTAAGAAAGGTGGATGAAACTATTCGGATCTTCAAGGAGATCATTTCGCAGGGGCTAGGACCAAAGGTCACTTTCGACGCCGAATCCATCAACAACCTGTTGGCTGTCGTGACTTCATTGGGTACTTGATAGAGGCAGAAAATGATTATTCCAAACTCCCAGAAAAGCTCACGGACGAGCGGGAGACTTGCGAAGCTATCAGTGATCGACACAAGGATCCTTCCCAGGATCAACTTCAACCCATGATCAACAAGTTCATGGAATACCGTGCCCAGTTCCACATCTCGTCGCCTGAGAAGCAACAAAAGCAGGATACCCCCTTTCAGCCACGGGATGATAATGAATAGTTTCCTTCTTCCCGAATTTCTCCTTGTAATTATCTAAAGTGTGTTGACACAAATGATGACATCATCCATGTTGCACCATGGGATGATGTCATCCACAAAGTTGTCAAAAGTCAACAAATGACTTTGGAATCTCTTGTAAGATATTTTTGTAATTAAGTGGTTGGTTTGCTTTTGTCTTCTTTTCTTCTCTCCTTCTATATATACTTGAATACTTGTTGTATTCGGGGTGGATATTTTTTAGATAAAAAATAGAAGTGAGAAGAAAAGGCTTTGTACTTTTTGTAATAGAAGAAAACATTAATACAAATATTGAGACTTTGTGTTGAATATGTGTGTTATGGGCATCTGATCTTTCTTATGTCAGATCTATGCATTTATTCTATTGGATCTATCTCTACTTTTTTGTCATTTGTTCATCAGTATTGCTTTGTTTGTCTATGCAAGTAGGTTCGGCTCTGTTTACTACCAGCCCAAAACATAGACCCTCTGACCTTTCTACTTTGGAATTCATTTCTTTTCTCCCTTCAGATCCATCTTCCTTCCTTCATTCCTTTCTGTTCTTCGTCGGAACTACTCTACTGGGATGAGATCCCAACCCCTGAAGGTAGAATATTGTGAGACTTGCACAAGATTCCTGCTGGTAGAATAGCAATAAACCAGTTTCGCTTTGCTGACTCAAAGAGGGGCTATGCCCTACACACTATTGGCTCGTTTATCCATAGATCTATCCATTCGACAAATTTTCAAACCAACAATTTTTGGTGACTCCGCTGGGGATCGAACAGATCTATCAGATCTATGATGGTGGTGTGTTTAAAAAATTAGTGAAAATCAAAAAAATCATTACCTGTTTGCAAATCTGAACTTTTGCTTAAAATCCAAAATTTTTGCAAAATACTCCAAAATTGAAAATTTTCTTCTGAGATCCATAGATCTGGCCTAATTGGAGATCTTTAGTTCGTTGAGTTGTTATAAAAATCTGTATTTTTCGTAGATATGAGTTTTTGACAGTTTACCAAAATTTTCAAACTCTTTGAAAAGTCGACTCTAGATTCAAAAATCAGCTTACTAAGCTTTACCATTGTTTTTATCCTTGTTGTTCTTTGTCATTCAACCGCATGATCGGTTTTCAAAAGAGGGATAAAATTTAAATATTTAGAAAAGTAAATGCTGCTGGTTTTTGTCAGAAAAATCAGAAAATCAGCAAGTACAACCAAAAAGAGTTTTTAAATCTACTCCACAATATTGCAGATCTGAAAGGCACACTTTGGCGGGTGAACCATTTACTCGCGCGGGAGAGCTCATGGAGAATTCGATCTCACCTTCGACCTGATTCAAAGGCACAACTTCAGTATAACACCGTCTCGCTTCTCATCACTAAGTTCAGCTGAACGGTCATCCAGGAGTGTCTCACCTCCATGAAGGAAGCATCTCTGATCGAAACGTCTACATCACTTTGTAGTGCCTTGCTTTACTCGGTGGAACCTGTACTTCCAGCCCGCATTATTTTTCCACTGTCCGGATAGCGTACCATGGGAAATGCTTATGGCCCCCTTGGCTTTGCCACATCCTATTCAGGCACTCCCACATGGAAACTGAAAGAATTTTCCCAAAATTCATGGGAGCGGAAACCAAAGCACAGATTCACACATATCTACATTCATCATGTCATGCAGTATCCTAGATGTGACCCATGAAGATGTGTCGGTTCGCCTTTTTAGAAACTTTACAAGGGCCCATGTGAGAATGGTTTCGGCATTTGCCGGCCGGATCTATTACCAGTTGGGCCACCTTGCGGGATGCTTTTGAAGACAGGTACAAGCCTTCAGAAGATGCATTTGTGTTGTTATCATAGATCACTCACCTAAAGAAGGAGGCCAATGAGACCATGCGTGATTTTATCACCAGGTTCAATGCATTAATCAACCGTGTGCCTGTTGCCATGCTTCCAACACCGAAAATCAGAAGTGTTTCTTCGTAAACGCTATGAGCTCGAAAGTAAGTTTCTTACTCTTGTAAGAACAAGTAGCTACCTTGATTCTCGCCTAGGCTGCTACCATTTGAATCGAAGATAACTTGCTAATATCTGGTGAATTAAAAAGGGAATCATCCAAGATTAAATCTTTGGGCCCTTCTCCCACTATTTCAACTGATCCGGCATTTCAAAAGATGGCGAATGACTTGCTCACATTAAAGAAGCAGTTAGCCCAAGCTTCCCCCAGTTCCTCATACTGGGATATCCCATGAGGAATTTCATTTCCAACAATGTTCCACAAAGAGCCGCGCTTTGCTTACTTGCTGCTCAAGTGGTTGGCGCTTGAGGCTCATTCGGTCAACACTTTAGCTGAAATCGAAGAAGAAGAAAAATTATGAAGAACCTTCATCTCAAGGTGAAGATGATCAAGATGTCGTCGGTGAACCGATTTGGTGACTCTACTATCGGGTATATGGAATTTGATGAGGAAGAATCGCGAAGAAGAGGGTACCCAAGGATATGCAAGCGGACAATTATATATGCTATTTTTACCCGTTCACAAGGAAAAGAAGCAGAGGTCACTGCCAATGTGCAGAAAGAGAAGGCTATGTCATCCACACCCCCAACTATTGCTAAAAGAGGTAATCCTCTTCCTACTCAACCCCCTGTTAAGTCTTTTACGAAGAAATATTTTCCTCCTATCTCTCCTCCAAATCAGCCTTCTTCTATTCCCATGAAGACCAGTAACTTTACCCTACCATTGTGAAATGAAGGACTCATTCCTCCATCAACGCAACCCTTGGCCGCGTTTGACATAATTGACCACGCTAAAAAGACCAAGATTCAAATGTCCGAAGCTGAGTACCTTCAGTCAAACCCCGAACAACTTGTAAGGTTGACTGAATACATCCAAAGTCAGGATGTCATAACTAATCAGGTTTCCCCAAAAGGAATCCTTTCCACCCCTCCTTCATCCCGCATAAATGTTGCCTCGACTTCTGCATCAGGCAAGATAGAACCTTTCTACCTCTCCCTCCTAATCAATGGCCATAAACTAAGCAACTGCATAATTGATTCTGGAGCTTCCGATAATGTCATGCCGGCAAAAAGTCGCCCATGTTCTAGGCCTCACCCTTACCAAGCATTTTGGCAGATGTTATTCCTTGGAAACCAAGCAAGTTCCATTGATTGGTCAAATCAAAGACGCACAGTTTGCATTTGCAGCATTCCTAGAGAAAAGAGTAAAGATGACCGTCCTTGTTGCGATATTCCGGCAGCCTATGGAATTCTGCTGGGAAGGAGATTTTGCAGTGAAGTTGGTGGGGAGATTCATATGGACTGGTCTAAGGCTAGAATCCCCATCAAAGGTGTAATGCAAACTTTGGAGCCTGAATCACAAAAGAAGTACATGGTTACTAACTCCGATGACCCCAAAGCCCAAATTCTCTTCGAATCATCAGGGATGGGAAACTATTTCTTGTCTATTGAGTCTAACAAAATGGATGTCCTCGTCCAAGAAGGGGATCTTACCAAGATCTGAACTTTGCGTTTGATGGAAGCAGTTTGCTGTGCACTAGTGGGTGTGGCGCTGGTGCCGTGCTTATATCTCTCGAAGAAGAGATTATTCCTCTCTCTTTCAAGTTGCAGTTTTTGACACACATAATAATCTTGCTGAGTATGAATCCTGCTGCTTGGCATGCAAGCCGACGCGAAGGAAAGAGGATCAAGAATCTTAAGGTACAAGGTGATGCGAGCTAGTCTTAAATCAAGTTAAGAGGATATACCAAGTGAAGAATGAAAGGCTCAGACATTACCGCAACGTGGTGTGGGAAAACATCGAGGAGTTTGATGCTTTTTCGATAAAAGCCATCCCAAGAGCTCAGAATGACTGGCCGATTCATTGGCCATTTCAGCATCCCTCATGCTCCCTCACCCAGGTTTGAAAATAGACAAATATACCATTAAGGTGGTTTTCCACCCAAGCATGCCGGACAATTCTTAGCATTGGCAAGTGTTCAACAATGAAAATAAACTCATTGCCTTTCTAAAAAGGCAAAAAAATTAGTGAACTTCCTTTTAAAGGGATCCACTTCTACATGCCAAGAATCGAGTTATTGATCAAAATGAAGAATCAAAAGGAAGTGACGGCATATGCCAACTCAAAGGAAATAAAATCCCAAAAGGCCTGGTCTCCCTGGAGCGGTTGTTCGACAGGCATGATCACTTTGTTAAAAAGAAAAGGTGAGATGATCCTAACTCCTCCCCAGAAATTGAACCGGTCAATTTAGGTTCGGTAGAACATCCACAATTTGTGAACATTGGAAAATTTTGCACACCTGAAGAGAAGTAGAAGTTTGTCAAACTTCTGAAGAAATACATGGATGTATTGGCATGGTCCTATGCCGATCTAAAGTCTTTTAAGCCGAAGGACGTCCAACATGATATCCCATTGAAAGAAGACATCAAACCTTTTCACTAGAAGCAGAGACATTATAACCCTAAGATCTCAGGTACTATCCAGGCTGAAATTCAGAAAATGTTGGATGCATGAATCATTTTTCCTATCCATCACAGTACTTGGGTGGCAAACATTGTGCTAGTGTGCAAGAAGAATGGCGAGATACGCATATGTGTAGATTTTCGCAACTTGAATCAGGCATCCCTGAAGGACAACTACCCACTTCCCATAATGGATCAGGTTCTGCAGGCGGTAACTTGGATCAGAAATGTTGTCCATGCTTGATGGTTTTTCAGGCTACAATCAGATTGAAGTCTCACCTGAAGACCAATTTAAAACAACATTCACTACTCCTTGGGGTACGTTTTCTTACAGCAGGATGCCTTTTGGCTTGACCAATGCTGGTGCCACTTTCCAGTGAGCGATGGACTTCGCGTTCAAAGGTATGATGGGGAAGGTCATCGTAGTCTACTTAGATGACTTAACTGTGTTCTCCAAATAGCGAAATGATCATTGTGATCATTTGGAGCAAGTATTGATTAGATGCCGAAAGCATGGGGATCTCCTGAATCGAAAAATTTCATTTTTAGAGAGTCACATAAGGAAAATTGTTGGAACATGTTGTTAGCAAAGAAGGGACAAAGATAGATCTTTGAAAGAGTTAAGGCTATTGAGAGCCTTACTTTACCTCAAGAAGATCGGTGTTCACTCTTTCTTGGAAAAGTGAATTTTCTCAGGCGCTTTGTTCTTGACTTTTCCGAAAAGACTCATCATATATTAGACATGATGAAAGGGTCACCAACTTTCCGATGGAGCGAAGAAGGGAAGAAGTCATTTGAGGAAATAAAATCCTCCGTCGCTCACGCGCCAGTCTTGGTATGTCCCGATTTCTCCAAGGATTTTATCATGTATAGCTATGCATCTGAGCATACTGTATCTGCCATCTTGATGCAAAAGAATTTTGAGGATGTTGAATCCCCAATTGTGTTCATGAGCTCTCCCCTCAAGCCTCATGAATTAAAAATGTCTCAGTTGGAAAAGCATGCCTTTTCCATTGTCAAAGCAGTCAAGAACTTCAGGTATTACATTTTAAACTCTCATACAGTGGTGCTGGTCCCTGACACGGTAGTCAAGTCAATTTTAACTCAACAGGAGTTAGGAAGCTTGCGGGGGAATTGGATTGTGAAAGTCCAGGAGTATGATCTAGATATAAAACCAACCAAGCTGGTAAGAGGTAAGGGCCTATGTCAGCTTATGGCTGAAAACAAAGATTCAGAAGACCCTGAGGAAAAGGATGATTGCACCAATGGAGCACAAAGCCAGCTGGAGAAAACTGATTCACCACCGATGGTCCTATTTGTCGCAACCAGCGACGAGTGGTATTCTGATATTGCTTTCTTTCTCACCTATGGTGAATGCCCATCCCATCTGACTACAAAGGAGAAGCGCACTATAAAGCTCAGAGCAGCCAGATATATCATCTAGGATGAGCGTTTATACAAACGCAGAATAGATGGTATCTTCTTGCGATGTGTTGACAAGCCACAACAAGTGAAGTTACTCGAGAGTTTTCATGATTCGGCCTGTGGAGGCCATTTCTCCTCTTCCGTGATGGCACACAAGATCATCCGGGCCAGGTACTATTGGCCGACACTTTTCCAAGATACAGCTACCTAGGTAGCAAAGTGTGAACCTTGCCAGCAGTTTGTCGGCAAGCCCAAATTAGCTACTTTTCCCCTCAGGCGGTCATTGTTGTCGAGAACCATTCAAGCAGTGGGGAATTGATTTTATTGGTGCACTCAATCCCCAATTGAGTGCCGGACATAGTTATGTCCTGACAACAAATTATTTCACAAAATGGGTAGAAGCCATACCTGTCAAACATGCCACTTCCGAGGTTGTTTGCAGTTTCATCAAAGAAAATATCATTGTCAGGTTTGGCGTTCCAAACAAGATTGTTGCTGATAACACTTCCAAATTCTCCTCACAATAATTTTTGGTTTTACTATGAATACGGAATAACTCTGGCTCACACCTCGGTTATTACCCTCGGGAAATGGTCGGGTAGAATCCGATAATAAAAACTTAGTAACCATCATCAAAGCTAGTGGATGAGAATAAACGAATGTGGCACAAGTCATTATACGAAGCTTTGTGGGCGGACCACATCACTCCCAAGAGGTCTCTTGGCATGTTTCCTTTTCAAGTGTTATATGGCACCGATGTTGAGCTTCCCATTTCTGCGGAACTCCTGCTTACTGCGCTTGCCGAGCAATCGAAGATGAGACTTTCCAAAATTCCTTGAAAAGAGGATCATGTATCTAGCAGAGCTCGAAGAAAAGAGAGTAAGAGTGGTCGACAGGATCACCGAACATCAGAATCAGGTAAAAATATTGTTCGATAAAAAAGCTAAGCAAAGAAATTTCCAGGTGGGAGACCTCGTCCTTTTGTGGGACAAACGAAGAGAGCCAAAGGGCATGCACGGAAAATTTGATTCCCTGTGGAGAGGGCCTTTCAAGATCAAGCAGCTCAATGGAGAGAATACTTTCTATCTCTCGTATCCAGATGGAACTGGACTCCCGCTTCCCTATAGCGGGCAGCATCTGAAAATCTTCAGGAAGTAGAGCTTGCTCTCTTCTTTGTATAGTTTGCTTCAGTTGTGTGTTTGTTTTTGTTGTGTTTGTTTTTGTCACATGTTTTACTTTTGTTGGTTGTGTGTTTCCTTTTGCTCACCCTTGTTTTTGACTCTGTTACCCAATGGATAGGCACATGTGGATCTGGGATTCTCTACCCCTGATTTCCATTCAGAGATAGTCCCCAGAAAGAGCCAGTTGTTATCCCGTAAAATTGGCAAGGGTAATTTTATGGGTAACCATACCAAAATTTTGTTTTGGTCCTTGTCGGGGACCTCTCGTGTTCGAACATTGCAAAACCCTTTCTGGGAAATCTGGTTTTCTGAACTTAGCCATTTTTGGTCTTTTTGGATTGGGCACACCTAATGTCTATGCAACATAGGGTAAGCATGCGCCCCCTTTAATTCCTTTGGCGCACGGTTTGAAGTGTCGACACACATTTTGGTGTGCCTCACCATGTTGTGCCTTTCTTGCATGCGCCAAGGCACATGTGCCTTTGTGTCAACAATATTTTTGTTGCGCCACATTTTGGTGTGCCAAAGGGCGCACGTATTTCCGTGTTGACAACACTTTTGGTGCGCCAAGGGCACACATAACTTCGTGTTAACATGTGTTTTGATGCGCCAAAGGGCGCAAGCTTTCCAGTGTCGACAGGCGTTTTGATGCGCCACTTCAAAAAGTGGTTGGAACATTTATTACAACTTTTCCTATATATAGGCACATCCGCCCTGTCACTTTCACCAGTCAAAAAACATGTGATT
Organism: Taxus wallichiana var. yunnanensis; assembly: GCA_018340775.1. Lineage (NCBI taxonomy): Eukaryota > Viridiplantae > Streptophyta > Pinopsida > Cupressales > Taxaceae > Taxus > Taxus wallichiana. The sequence goes on from CM031240.1 coordinate 279,428,137, forward strand.
GTTCTTTTTCCTCTACACCTATCAAAGCCACGCTGTCGTTCTCGTATCGCATCGTGGACCCGGTTTCACCTCTCACATTATATATATTCTTGGTAAGTGGTCATTATTGCTCTCATGTTTTATGTTTGCTTAATAGCTATTTGTTTGTGGGGTTGGATAGAATGATCTGTGAAACCATGAAACCTCCCTTTGCTATTTTTTCTGTCCTCCCCCATGCACTTCTCCCTCTTTCCATATTTGCTGGTAAAGAAGACTCTGCCTCTGAAAAAATCACTTGGATCTCTTTGTTTTAGCTTGTTCATCATCCAAGGAACCTGCCTTAGAAGAGGAATAAACACATGTAACCCCTCTAGAGGAAGAACAAAGACTTAAAAATTGATAGACTGCTCTTTTTCCTCTTTGGCGTAGTCGCCACCCTTGCAACATGAAGTACAGTCATGCAATGTGCATCCACCATGCATGCATAAAAACAGTTACCTCAAGCGCACTTTCCCATTGCTTGCACCTTGCACAACCATAGTGTAACATTAAAAACTTGCACCATTGCTTGCATCCATGCAACACCACCTTACTTGCGCATAGTACAAAACTGTACTTGGTGCGGCGCATCCCTTATTAATCAGCAAATCATGTCATGCGGACCTTATGCGCACGCGCCAAGTTCCCCTGTGGCGCATAAAAATGATGTTACACGCATTAAATTTGGCGCATCCTGTGCACGTGTAACATGAAAAATATCGTGCACTTATAAAATGCATATATATGGCACGGGCGCACTTCACTTAACAAAAAAAATGTCATCTGCGGGTCCATGCGCCTGCGCCCTTTGGCTTGATTTTCCCTTGCAGCACCCTTTTACATGCACCATACCATTTAACCTGCACTGACTATAGTGTTCATGCGCCTGTGCCACTGAGGCCTTAAAATTACTAACTCTTCTTTACGCGATGCTTTAATGGAAGATCAAATGACTAATATGACTTTCGTGCATTGGGTTTCACTTCTTCTTCTTGCGAGATCAACAAGAGTTCGAACTACATATGTCAACATCAAGTAAGAGACCAACCAAGTCTAAGGGAAAAGACAAGCTCACGAGAGGAAGAAATGAAGTACAAATATCGGAGGGTCGGGATGCCCGAATCCCGGGAGTGTGACCTAGACATAAGAGACTCGAACTTGATCACATTGATATGGAGGATTTTGGGCGGAACCGGAAGGGTCATAGTAAGTCCATGGATGGACAAGGCTGGTAGCGATGGACTACATTTTGCTAAGGGGGATCCCGATCGATCTTTGTGAATAATGAGTTCATGATGGTAGTAGCTTTCTACTGACAACAAAGACACAAGGTGTATCCCGAGAATGAGAAAGGTGAGGTCGTGATCAACCTCACTTCCCGACACTTCGAAATAATGCTTGACATTCCTCACCACCAGCACTTTGTGGCCATAAGCCAAGAAGATTACAACAAGGCTTGGGATGATAATGAAGACCAGTGCATGTAATTAATGAATGAGGTATACTTGAAAAACAACAAGGTGGTGACCGGATGGCCACAAGTCATTCATCGCAGCGATTTCTCAAAGGAACTAAGTGATACCATCACGTTACTGAGCAGAGCATTTGGGATTCCTGATGCCCACTACTTTCATAAATGGATGCTGAGATACTTTGAGACAATGAACAAGAATGTGCCAGATGAATGCTTGAGTGGGCAGAGATCATAAGCAGCACTATATATGAGCAGCTCCAACAACTTACCACAACAGGGAGGTTCTACATGAACTCCTATGTAGTTTACACTGCAGCATCGGAGAGAGATTACCTAGAGTTGATGCAATGCAGGGTTTGGCCCAAGGTAAAAATATATGAATACTATCCAGAGCTGAAGTTGGAGAATAATATTCCTCAGTTTACAAAGATTAACGATGCCTTCTTCTACGACATCATCTACATTTTGAGGCCAAATATGACTCACGGTCATATGACCAAGAGCATTGTTGCAGCAACAGAGAAATGGGGGGCCTTGTTCACACAATTCCCCACCTTCACTTATCTGAGGGCAGCCAACTTCTTGGGGAACCAACCAAATTGCCAAGATATGCCGGCCCCAAGCTGATCCTGTTGGAGCTGTCAAGATAGCTCATAACCTATCACGAGAAGTGTCTGAAGAGAAATAAGGGTGGAACTCCTTTCCCCCTCACAGTGGGCAAGTACACTTGTCTCTCTCACCACAAAGCACACGAGGATATGTTTGCAAAACTGAGCTGCTAAATCTAAATCACAAATTCTCGAGAAAGGCCCACTTTTGACCAAATGAATTTCCTGCCCAAAGCCAAACTCGATCTGATCCACGTTCCATAGATCGAGGATATTTATATCGACCTATATCATGAGGTTGAGCTCAAAAGGAAAGACCATTCCCGCTTGGCCTTGGCTGAAATCATCGATGCGGTGTAGCCATCATCCCAAAAGGTTATCAAAAACGATCAAGAGTTGATCGGGTATATCTTGACACGGGTGGGGATGGCTGGCCATTCGTTGTCATTGATAGAACTAAAGCACCTCGACAATAGAAGAAAGGGTTAAAGAAACTTTGCGGAGAGAATAGAGCAATTTGGTGCGAGAATAAATGGCCTCATCTACCTCGAGTTGATTTCACAACATCTCCATTGGGCAACGCACCTTCCGAGGCCAAAACACTGCCCAAGAGCAAAGGGAAAGACAAGGAGGGTGAGTCAAGTTCCACCCAAGAGGAAGCTCCTGAAAGTCCTCCTTCCGCTTCACAAGAACGGGTTGTAATCCCAAAAATCCTAGAAAAGAAGCAGCGGAAGATGTTCCGATAGGCACATCCACTCAGGATGTTGCCACTACTGTAACTATTGAAGTCCCTTCTATCTCTTCTCCCTCTCCTCCTTCCCCTCCTTGAGTGACCCAAGCGACCATTCCTTTGGTCATATCCTCTCCCCATCTTCTACTGTTCCCCCTTCCTCATCATCCATCTTCTCTTCTCTCGCGGAGCTGTCCCCCACCATTTCTTCCCTCATTTCTCAGCTCCCTTCCATTCCCATGTCTACCTCCCCTGTAGTATCTCTTCCCCCGTGAGCACTTCCTCGGCCTCCCTCTCGATGCCGCCTCCAAGTGTCTCCACGCATTTTCCTTCTACTACTGCAGCTGCTCCCTTTTCTATTTCCGGTCCCTCTCCCATAAGTCCAGCATGGATCTCTCAGCACCTGAGCCAAAAAAAGAGGAAAGTTCCCATCACACCAATGGACTTCTCCATCATCCCATCAAAGGGGACCAAGAAGCAAAAGCCTTTAACCCGCTTCTCTCAGAGTGCGTCAGGAGAGAGAGTAATGGAGATAGCATACCCCAATCCTTTAAAGGATAAAAAGGATCTATCTTCGACAGATTATACAGTGACCCAAGTCACAATGGGGACATCTTCAGAAAGCCTTCAAGGAGAGGCCCTATCTGCGATTGATGCCCTTTGCGAAGAAGCTCCGGAAGCGAAAGGAAGAGAAAGGATGGCATTAAAGGAGCAAAATAAACATCTTCTCCACGCCTTGTAGAAAATGGGCAGTGTGCCTCCTACAACTGCCGCCGAAACTCCTGAGCCTTTGAGCCAGGATAAGATTAATGAATATGCCAAAATTGGCGAGCAGGGTATGGCAGTTTCCACCTGGAGGAACCAAATCCTCAAAGAAAGTGAGGGAGTGATCGCCAAGTTCACCGGATTATATCAGAATATCAATCGGAAGAAAAAGAACTCCAGGTGATAGCAGGACCCATCTTTGAAGAGTTGGACCATGCCAGGATGTAGCATGAGACCTTTTAGAAAATGCTCAACTGTTCAGTCGAAGATCTGGTCAAGTTCGGCGTCTTTGGACATCCCAGAGCCCTCAACAAAATCCTTTCTACTCGGATTATCGGGTTGATCAACTAGAGTTTGTCTTGGAGAAGATCGACAAAATCAAGGAGGAAGCCCTAGATGTAATACATTAGATGGAGAAAATTATCTTGAGAATTTCTCGGGTTTGCTCACTCCTTTCATCTTAAGAAAGGTGGATGAAACTATTCGGATCTTGAGGAGATCGTTTCACGGTGCTGGGACTAGAGGTCACTTTCGATGCCAAATCCATCAACAACCTGCTGTCTTGTCGTGACTTCATTGGGTACCTTTTAGAGGTAGAAAATGATTATTCCAAACTCCCAAAAAAGCTCACGGACGAGTGGGAGACTTGCGAAGCTATCAGTGATCGACACAGGATCCTTCCCGGATCGACTTCACCCATGATTAGCAAGTTCATGGAATACCATGCCCAGTTCCACATCTTGTCACGAGAAGCATTAAAAGCGAGATACCCCCTTTCACCCGCGGGACTACGATGAATAATTTCCTTCTTCCCCACTTTCTCCTTGTAATTATCTAAAGTGTGTTGACACAAATGATGACATCATCCATGTTGCACCATGGGATGATGTCATCCAAAAGTTGTCAAAAGTCAACAAATCATTTGGATCTCTTATAAGATATTTTTGTAATTAAGTGGTTGGTTTGCTTTTGTCTTCTTTTCTTCTCTCCTTCTATATATACTTGAATACTTGGTGTATTCGGGGGTGGATATTTTTAGATAAAAATAGAAGTGAGAAGAAAAGGATTTTAATTTTTGTAATGAGAAGAAAAAAATAATACAAATATTGAGACTTTGTGCTGAATATGTGTGTTATGGGCATCGATCTTTATTATGTCGATCTATGCATTTATTACATTGGATCTATCTCTAATTTTTGTCATTTGTGCATCGGTATATCTTTGTTTGTCTATGCAAGTAGGTTCGGCTCTGTTTACTACCAGCCCAAAACATAGACCCTCTGACCTTTCTACTTTGGAATTCATTTCTTTTCTCCCTTCAGATCCATCTTCCTTCCTTCATTCCTTTCTGTTCTTCGTCGAAACTACTCTACTGGGATGAGATCCCAACCCCTGAAGGCAGAATATTGTGAGACTTGCACAAGATTCCTGCTGGTAGAATAGCAATAAACCAGTTTCACTTTGCTGACTCAAAGAGGGGCTATGCCCTGCACACTATTGGCTCGTTTATCCATAGATCTGTCCATTCGATAGATTTTCAAACCAATAAAACCTAAGCGGTATCTCGAGTATTACCATCATGCCACGGGGTTTTTTTCTAGTAAAATTTAATCAATGGTGATTTGGAATCGGTTATACAGGAGGACCATGGCGGCCGGTAATATGGGCCTCTTTTTGAAAAAATGGTATCTAGGGTTTGACTGAACATTGAAAATATAAACACCATTCCAATCTGGTGTAGACTCCCTAGGCTACCGTTGCAATTTTGGGATGATGAAATCTTGCTAAACATTGCTAAATCCATAGGTGCTCAATCGGGCTAGACGGACCCACGAGAAACAGATCTAGACTTTCTTTTGCTTGATTCTGCATCTCTTCTGAAATGGAGTAGGAGTTACCAGAGCACATCATCTTAAAATCTAAGTATGGAATGTGGACCCAAAAAATTGAATTTGAAACCTTCCATTTAAGATGTAAGAAATGTCATCGTATAGGACATTTCACCAAAAAATGTCCTAATAAGGAGATCTCCACAGAGGAGGATAAACACAAAAAGAAAGAACAACATGAGGGTGTTTTAGAAATGACAAAGGAAAGTAGGGTTCTAGACAGTGAAAGATAGAGAGAAGAAAAATGCCCCTAACCAGCCTGAGTTGAACTATAATAAAAAGGAAAAAAAAGGGGTTCGAACTTCAATAAGGAAACACCTGGTCTGGCATCCTAAAACCCCAGCTGGTAGCTTTGCATGGAGCACCAATCAGAAACAAAGAAGACTTAGAAATGCAAAATCCAGTAAAGGTGACTCTGGAGGTGGATGAACAAGAAGGAACTGTAAAGGTGAATATCATTCCTAAGGATCTAGCTCAGATCCCAAATGACACTAAGGAAGTGAGATAGATAATTCTCTGGACTTCATTGAGGAAATGTTGGAGAAGAACAACATGAGTTCAGAAGAAGCATTACACACTCCAAGGGGTGAAAGTAAAATCTCAACCACAAAGGGAAACTCTTACTTCATCAACAGATCTGTAGATCTACCTCCTTGCTTCAACAGATCAGCAGATCCACACTTGATTGATAGTAAATAGAAAGAGAAAGAGGAGGGAGAAGTAACGCCATTTAAAGAAGATGAGGAACTAACTTCTGGATTCAGAGAGGTCATTTCAAAAAAAAGAATGAAAGGATTTGAAATGATCCCAGAATCGCTATACAGTGAAAAGAAAAAGAAAATTGACAATTGGGAAACTTCAACATCCAGAACTACTAGATCTTCTGCTAGAAGACTAGTAGATTTTGGAAGTAGCTCTAAAAGAGGAAGGCCCTCAAAGAAGACTCTTAGATCCAAGAGAACAGAGAGAGACATTGCAGATGGAACTCAACGTCAATTGAGCCATCAGGCAATACCAGCTCCCATTCCTATTAAATGAAGATTATCTCTTGGAACATCTGAGGACTAAATGGAAACTCCAAATAGAGAATCATTAAGGAGTTATGGGATTCTAGTAGTCCTAGTATTTTGATTTTGCAGGAAACTAAGATGAAAGCTAAGATCCTTGAAATTAGTAAAAAAATTCTAGGAAAACTCTGACATGGCTACGGTGGACTCTCAGGGAGCCTCTGGAGGTCTGGCTACTCTTTGGGATAAAAGACACTATACTGGTATGATTCTTAATGCTAGCACTAATCATCTTGCTATTAAATTTCATGCTATTGAGAACAATAGTGAATGGATCCTTTCTAATATCTATGCCCCTAATACGGTTAGTGGGAGACGTAAACTTTGGACTGATCTTAAGATCTTTAGAACCCAACATACTACAGCCAACTGGCTTATCATGGGTGACTTTAATTCTCCTCTAAACCCAGGTGAAAAATATGGAGGAATCTCCAGCTTTTCCACAGGTATGGAGGAATTTGTAGATTTTGTTGCTGATCTTAATCTCTTGGATGTGGATCTCCATGGGAATAAATACACTTGGAACAATAGAAGGTTGGGAAAAGATCTTATCCAAGTTAGACTGGATAGAGCCCTAATTTCTACTAGTTGGATTCTCAGTCAGGACTTCCACCTCTCTTCCCTACCCAGAATTGGATCGGACCACAATCTGATTGCCTTAAATCTTCTCAATTGGACTAAGCCCATCAGAAGCTCATTCAAATTTGAAAATATGTGGATGGAGCATGATGACATTTATGACAAAATTAAAGAGTGGTGGGTTTGGAATGGTGAAGGCACTGCTCAATATAGATTGATTCAGAAGCTCAAAAATGTTAAAAAACAAGTTAAAATTTGGAATAAAAGAGTTTTTGGTAATGTGTTTGAAAAAAGAAGAAGTTAAAACAAAAGCTCCAAGATCTGGAAATCAAAATGAATACAATGGGGAGATCTTTTGAAGACCAAACTGAGGAAAATAACATTCTTGCAGAGCTACATATGATTTGTAGCAGAGAAGAATCCTTATGGAGACTAAAATCTAGGGCTATCTGGCTAAAAGGAGGAGATAGAAATACAAAGTTTTTTCATATGACCACTTTGAAGCACAGAGCTTGTAATAGGATTATGGAAGTGGCTAAAAGTAATGACACTGTTATAAAAGATCCCAACAACATCAAAGAGGAAGCTCTCAATTTCTATAAAAAACTTCTTAATGAGAGGAATATCATTGCTGATGAGGCAATTTCTTTCATGTTGGAGGCTATTCCCCAAGACAAAATTGAGGAGCAGAGATTTAAAGATATCACTAAAGTTGTCACACTTGAAGAACTACAAAAAGTTGTGTTTACTTTAGAAGGTGACAAGGCTCCGGGCCCGGATGGATTTTCTATTAACTTTTTTCAGAAATTTTGGGAAATATGTTCGGATGATCTTCTCAGAGTGGTGAATGAATTCTATAGAACTGGGGACCTTTTGAAAGAGCTGAATAACACCCACATTGTGCTTGCTCCAAAAAAATGGATGCTAAGGACTTCAAAGACTTCAGACCCATCAGCCTTGTGAATGTTATCTATAGAATTTTTACCAAAATCATTGCTACCAGGCTTCAATTTATTATGAATGATTTAATCTCAAGGTAGCAGAGTGGATTCATTAAAGGCAGGATTATCCAAGATGGAGTGATTATGGTACATGAGACCATACACTCTATGGAAAATAATAAAAAAGTGAATATGGTCCTTAAGCTTGATATGAATAAAGCCTTTGACAAGGTCTCTTGGGTTTTTTTAGACAAAGTTTTAATTAAATTTGGCTTCCCTGCTAAATTTAGAAAAATTATTAAGGCTTGCATCACTACGGTCAGATTCTCAGTAGTGGTTAACGGTGAGCCGGTGGGCTTTTTCACAAGTAGCAGAGGGCTAAGACAAGGGGACCCCATATCCCCCTGCTCTTCATTCTTATGGCAGACAGTCTTAGTAGATCAATTGGTAAAGTAGTTATTGACGGTCTCTAAAAGGTTCAAATCCCACTTCCATCACCACGTAGCTTTCTCATCAGCAATTTGCGGATGATACAATTCTTCTCTTAATGGCATCCATCCTTGAAGCTAAGGCTACCAAGGCTATTCTAAAATTTATGAAGCTGCTTCTGGGCAAGAGATCAATTATGATAAAAGCTCCATTTTCTTCTTCAATACTCCTGAGGAAAGATAGCTTAAAATTGCAAAAATTATGGGATGTAAAATAAGTGCACTTCTAGCCACTTACTTAGGACTCCCTCTGGGCACTAAAAAGTTTCTACCAAGGTGTGGAATGATCTGTTGGAGAGATTTAAAAAAAAATGGTTGGATGGAAAGGAGCCATTCTTTCTAGTGTTGGTAAATGCCTACTCATAAAAAGCACTCTTCAAAATCTGCCTATCTATATCATGTCTCTATATAAGATCCCTTCTGCCTTCAGAGAAAAAATTGAGAGGATTCAAAAAAACTTCTTATGGCAGGGCATGGAGGAGAAGTTTAAATATCACTTAGTTGCTTGGGATAAGGTTTGTACTCCAAAATCTATAGGAGGCCAGGCATAAAAGACATCAAGAAAATGAATGAGGCTCTTATTGTGAAAATGGGCTGGAGAATGCTATCTGAGAAGCAACCCTGGATAGAATTAATTAAGGCTAAATACCTTAATCAACAAGTATCTTTTCTTTTCTTCAAGATGAGCATCTTCCTTATGGTTCCATTTTTTGGAATAACTTAGTGAAGAGCAGAAATTTCATAAAACAAGGAAGTAAGTGGAAAGTGGGAGATGGTTGTGATATAAAATTTTGGGACGATAACTAGTTTAATTGCAGCCTTATGGACAGATTTGGAGTAGTCAAAGATAGTCTTGAAAGCAAGTATGGCACTAGAATCAAGGATTATATTGAAAGAAAGGGCAACAAAAAGAAATGGAAAAAACTTTCTGTGGATAGAGATGATCTGATCCAAACTATTTCCTCCTGCGCAAGATCAGTTGGACCTTATCCCCTTAAGTCAGCTGGAAGTTAAGGATGAGTTGGTCTGGAGCAGTTCTATTGATGGGAACTACTCTGTTAAAACTGGTTATAATACTTTCTTCGACAATAGTCAAACTGAGTTTAAATGGAGTAGAATTTGGATGAATGAGCTAACACCTAAAATTAACTTTTTCTTTTGGCTTGCTCTCAGGGGCAGAATTCTTACCACTGATAACCTGATAAGAAAAGGTTTTATAATGCCTAATAGGTGTCATCTGTGTAAAAAAGTACTCTGAGGATATCAGTCATTTGCTTATCCATTGTGAATATGCTACCAAAATGTGGAGTTTTTCCCTCTCTAATTTTAAAGCTTCCTGGGTGGTTCCGAAGGATTTCAGTCAGCTCTGGACCCAATGGAGCCCACCCTACAAACATTGTGTTGTGAGAAGGCTCTGGAATTTGGTAATGCCTCATATTATTTGGAGGATATGGAAAGATAGAAATGATATCATCTTTAGAAACAGTAAACAAAATTATAAGCTCAGTATTGGGAAAATTTCTAGTGCTATTAAAGAGAATATTGCTAGATTTAAACCCCCCAAGAACAAGAGTTATCCAGAAAATGAAGAGCATATCTTGTCCCAATGGCAGATTGGAGCTGACAATATCTGAAATAATTCAGGTAATAATATTGATAGATCTTTGATACACTGGCATCCTCCTGATCTCAACTGGTATAAGTTGAACTTTGATGGGGCCTCTAAGGGTAACCCTGGAATTGCAGCTGGGGGAGGAGTGATCCGGGATCATAAAGGCAGTTTGGTTGTTGCTTATGCCGGTAAAATGGGAATACAAACTAATCATTTTGCTGAAGCATTATCCGCTTTATGGGGCCTTAGAATTTCTCAGACTCATAATATCCAAAATCTCATTCTGGAAGGAGACTCGCTTAATATCATTAATCATCTTAATCAATGTTCGCCTCCAAGTTGGAACATCAAGGACTTCATCTTGGAGTCCATAAGTATTTTCCAAACCTTCAATAATATTCGATCAAGCATACTTATCGGGAGGGTAACAAGGTGGCAGATGCATTGGCTAACTATGGCATAAATGTTAATCACATTATTTGGGATAATAGTGATCACATTCCTGAGCAGATTCAAAACAACATACAAGCGGATACTTATGGGCATGCAAATTTGGAATAAGATTAATGAGCATTTGGAGTGGGTCTTTATGAATAATACTTTCACATGTGCGGATAAGTTTAAAATAATGCTTAAGTAGATCTTGACGGAAATCAAGGATATAGAAAGTATAATGATGATTTAAAGTGGATTTATCTAAAGATTAAAGCCACACATGCGGGAAATATTGTGCCTATAACAGCTATTAAACAATTTTTTATGGATTTTCAAGTCCGTAGTAAGGTTGATGATGATCTGGAGTGGGTTTCTAAGGGGGCTGATGCTCGTGCATGTGGGATCTCACAGGTACAGAGCAACATTTACGCAGGCATTCGTGGGAAGTGTTATGACAACAACAACTACACTATTCATCATTCCCATCGCGTGAGAAAAAATAGAGAAAGGCGGGTTGGAAACTATGGCTATTGTAGAATTCCTCATAGGGATTTTGAAGTTTACACTTTCAATCACTTAAGCCCGGTGAAAATGGGAGGAGCCCCTTGTCAGATTGAGCCCAGCGCGGACCCGGAGTGGAAGAATAATGAAGAGCTTTGGAATCTTCTCAACTAGGGAGGCATTACTAATTTTATTGAGAAGATACAAGGTCACGACCAAAGCATTTCCATGTAATTTGTGAAGGATTGGAAAGACCACAAAGTTGAATATGGCGGACAAAAAATTTTGATCAATGAAGAGTTAATCGCCGAAGCTACTGGCCTTGGAATGGATGGGTACCAATTTTTCAATAAAAGGATTGACAGGCCGGCTAAGGAGAGGAAATTTGTGGAGGGCAATGAGAAACTAGTATTTGTCATGGTGGGTTTGCAGGTCAGCTCTATCCCTCCACCTTTTGACGAGGTCACCCGTATGATGGTGAGATACATCTCTTTAGAGGGGAGATTTGTCACAGTGCCCTTAAAACATCTTGTGTTCCTCAATCACTTCACAGAAATTACACGGTATGTTTCCCTCATTATCTACTTAATTCTCTTGAGTGCTCCATTTTGGAGTTCCAAAAGCATGCTCATGCAGTCCCTTTGCATCAAGGTCTCATTTTCTTGTTGCATAAACTTTGTCTTCTTAAGCTTCCCAACATTCCAACTTCCCCCATCTCTGTTCCTTCTTTTCCCACCACCGCTGCCGATACCACTCCTTCTATCCCCATCACCATTGCTGCTACCCCTATGAATTCCTTCTCGGCTCCCCCTGTCATCCCCCCCACCTCTACTCCCACCCCTTTTGCCTCCACCTCGACCAGGACCTATAACTAGATCTTCTAAAAGGCGAACTGGATACCCCTGTTTTGGGGAACGTGCCTCAGGACTGGAGGTTTCTCATAATATCCTACACATTAGCAGTATGGGTTCTCAGGAGACACACGCTGAGAGCTCCACTAAAAGGCTGGAAGCTTTAGAAACTGACATGTTGTTGCTGAAAGAAGAAGTAAAAAACTTGACTAAGCAAAAAGGTAAGAGGATGAAGGAGGAGGAGGCTGATATTGACAACAAACAGGTTGAAGATATCTACAAAAAACTTTACTCCCTGGACAACTAACTAGGAAAACTAAGACTCACCATGATCATAATATGGCTATATTTAGTGTAATCGAGGAATTTATTGAGTAACATGTTTGGTGCATCTCTAATCTTAGCGGCATACCAGAACTCTTTGGGGCACGAAAAAAGAAAGCAAACAAACCATTCAATAGCTGGATATTACTGACCCTACTCACATGACGACATTGGCTATGTTCACCTCTAGAGACTATTAAATCCAAAATTGCCAAAGCCACCAAGAAGTAATTGTGGATCTGCGTTGCTCTTGTTGACTAGCATGTTTTTGCTATTTTTGGCTTTATGCAATGTTCAAACTGGTTTGATGTTTTGGGGTAACTTCTCTTTGGTTACACTAGATTTTTATGTCTTATCTAGATCTTGATCCTTCTTATTATGTTTTTCATTCCTATTCTGGCTTCTAGGCCCCTTTTTGTATACAAGGGTATAGTCCCTTTCAAAAAACTATTTACCAATAATAAAAAATACATGATTAAATCTTTTTTTGTATAGCTATCCACAAATAGCCATACAAGTTAATCTTTTTTGTAGGTTACACTAATTTTTATGTCTTATATTCTTAGCCATGTATATAACAATTTCATGTGAAAATTAACAATTGAAAAAATCAAATTAAATTTGGAATCCTGAAATTTGAATCCTATATTTTTAGGTAGGTGGGCTAATGACCCTTAGCCGGGTGAATATAAAAATAGTTCATGGTGATCTCTCGAATAATTTCCTTGTTTCTGGTCTCATTAGGCACCTAAATCCCAATATTTTATTTTGTAATATACATATATAATGTAAACAATACTATAATCACAATCTAAAGAGTTTCAAATAAAAGGGTAGTGGAAAGTTATTGAAATCCTTCACGGTTATTGGTCATCAAAGTGGGAGAAAAAAGGAAAACATACGCAGATTTTTTTGCAAATATTTTCTTAAACACATGAAAAAAATGGTCAAACCCGGAAGAAGCACTATTCCCGATCACAAAATATAACTTTTGGAAATACAAAAAAAAGATACATTCAATCCAGATGTTCAAAAATAAATGATCCAATGATATAGAGTAAAACATTAGGGTAAAGAGAAATATAATCATGCCTACGATTTTGCAAACTTCTTCTATCAAAACCTGAAACGTCCACATCTCAATCTTACGAAATACTTTCTAGCACACCGCCAAAAGCTCCAACAACATAATATCCCATCAAACCTCCTCTCCTCGAGATATATATATAAGTTTACAATACACATACAACTATGATATTTAGCAAAAAAATTAGTAGAGAAGCCATCAATATTTCTACACTATTTGCGATCGAATATTCCTCCACAACCCCATGTAGAGTTCATTAGAATATAACTTGAGAAAGATAATTCCATAACAAAAATATAAATACATGTATTGCATGCACTCAACTACACTTAACTCACTTTGATTCCTTGCATGCTCGCCTTTGAGCTCACCAACCAGGAAAAAATTAATAATAATGGAATTGAGCTTACATTCATGTAGCTTCACTAAGAAGCTTTAGTTTTCCTGAAAACCGTAGTCTCCATTTAATGTTATTTAATTCACTTTGGTGCCACGCAATGGTTTTTGAAAATCTCGCCACCGCCTTCCTCTATCCCGAGACCCAAATGAGCTGGGATTTTACCAAATATAATAAACAATGATTACTTAATTCCCCTAACTTGTATGACTATAGAACCTTAGTCAACCAATGTAATAATTTAACCTTCATAATTTTAGAATATGTAAAAGATTGGTCGGTTGAAGACCAATAATTTAGATCATAATTAACCTTATTCCTTTCCTTTCTTTGGTTGATAAACTACCCATGAACATATCAAAGTATTATTATAACATAAGGTCTAAAGATATAATTCAAAAAATTATCATAGAGGTGATAAACAACAATAACTTACCACTCATAAATTTAGGTCTATGACTTGTTTCACCTATCAAGTAAGGTATCACAATGTACGTGCAAGACACAACCAATCTAATTTTTGTTATTTTTTAAGCTCTACGGTCGATTAAAGACGATAAGCCAACAAATAAGACTCATTATCGAGTACAAGTAAATCTGATCCATCAATTCTTGAATTATACCTTTTATATGCTCGGATCGAGCTCACAAGCATATTCATGAAAATAACCATAATTTCTATAATCCACATCATTATTCCTTGTTGATCATTTCTTTGCACAAGACAGGTAAGATGATGATGTTACTAACAAGTATCAAGATAACCATGAAATTATTCAAAAATAAATATTATCTTCTAATCGAGAGAAATTATTCCATTGCACACATCTTAGAGCACATAGCCTTCAAAATAGTTGCTGCAACAATAGTATAACATTGCACCATTTTCATGTAGTAAAATCAAACAAGAATAAATAACAAATGCCAAACTGTTATGACCACAGAATGAAAAATATTGCTGCATGGTTGAGCATGTAATGACATGTAAGTGTGTATGTAATTTTTAGGGTACACAAGCCTACGTGTAGCTACATACTCAACTATGTAACAAGGTTTGTTTCCCTACCATTGTAATGCCTTCACAAATTTCTTGACTTATCCTATTGATAGACCAACAAAACTTTTATAGGATGTGCTAGGGCATAATGGATCAGTATGGAAAATGGTACGGAATGACTAGATCTGAAAGTTGCATGATTGGGTCTAAATAGGTGATGAGATAGGATGAATGGAAAATAGAAACAGGGAGATGGGTTGATAAAAACTAGGCTGGGTTGATAGTAACGAGGGTTGATTTAGGTTTGGATGAATGAAAAGGGTCTAAATGACAGCCTATAGATGAAGATGGAGGTGACTGAGTGTAATAATGAGGCATTTGGGATGATGGCACAACCATCAAACACAATGAAGATGGATACAAAAAAGGTGATGATGATGGATCTAAGCATGCAATGACAAGAGGACTCCAAAGCTCCCAAAATGAACACAAGATCTCCAAGATGGCTTCCAAATGGCTTGGTAGCTACAAAAAGAGGTCACAAGATGAAGGCAAGATCACAAGAGCTCGAAAATCTCAAAATTACATCCTTGAATAAGGAGGGGTAAAGGTGGCTTTATAGGGTCGATTTTGGGGACCCAAATGGGTTGCCAACGACTATGGAGACTGTCCATCATTCGAGCGGTGGGAAGATGATTATGTCAAGATAATGAGCCCATAGGAAGCAAGATTAGGGTTTAGATGGATAGGGACAAGATAGGGTTGCATATGGAAGATAAATGGGTAGGTGGATGGTTGAAATGAGTAAATAAAGGCCATGTGTGGGTAAAAACATTAAATGATGGCCTAGAAAGAGAAAAATTGAGGATTTAGGGAGGATAAAAAAATTAAATGAGGATTAGGGATGATTAAGGGTGATTAGGAATGACTTAGGGAGAATAAAATAATGGGATGAGGATTAGAGCTAATTAAGAATAATTAGCATAAAAGGGATGGGATAATAAGATGGATAATATAAGAGTAAAAGGGGGAAAATGGTGATTAATGGGATAAATTGAATGTAGGAGGGAATATGAATGGTGAATGGGTGACCATAAGGAAAATAGAGCAAACATATGGTGGAGGGTGGTGATACAAAATTTTGGTGTCTGTATTTTCCCCTTTTTGATGAGTGGTTTGTGTTGGGAAATCAACGAGACAAAAATGAAAAAGATAGGAAAGGTAATTGATGAGGTGTTCCCCCTCAAACTAGGGATCAACAACACAAAGGAATTTGATCACCGGTTTCAAAGAGATGGATGAAGAAGGGTGGAAAAGATAAGAAAAGAAGACGAGGAGATAAGATATCCGAAACACGGATTGAACAAAAAGTAAAAATTAAAATGAAGATATGGCGGTAATTTTGGAGTCATGTCGGTACGGAAAAAAGGATATTCTTCAAGGAGATGATGGAAATATCCTATGGGATTTTAATTTACCAAAACCACTTAAAAATGGAGGGAAACCAAGGGGAATCCATGCAAAGGGATGCATAAGCCATAGGACCAAATTTCAAATGCAGACATCAAGTATGTAAAAACAAATGTGAAAATGGTTGAGACAAGGATCATGAAAAAAGGAGATGGGTGCGAGCAAAAAAATGTATCTCAAGTGGGACAAAAAAGTGATATAAAATTATCATCCCCAAGAGGAAACACGAGGATGGCCATAAAGGAAATAGGATGAAAAGGAAGACCACTTTAAGAAAAAGTTGAAGAAAAATTATTTTGAAAGGAAGGATTAATCAAAGAGAGAAAAAAAGGGAGATCGTTGAAAGATACAAGGTCGGGTCAATGGTGACTAGAGGTGGTCGAAAGTGACCAGGGAAAGCGGTGGTGACCCAAGAAGGGACGAAAATTATGGTCGAGTGGGCTATATAAGCCCATGGGTTGAAAAAATCGGCTCATTTTTACACTACAAAGTGATGATTGAGAGCTCTGGGATATAAAGAGAGTGATATTCAAAGAGAAATAGAGCATGGAGGAGAAATAAGGAAGCACCAGGACTGTATGATGGTAAGTGCCTAAATCCTAGCTTGTTTTTAAGCATATTTTATGTTTTTCTTTATTTTTTTCACATTTTTTCAAATTTTTAGCTTGGCACTAGTGGTGGTCGGTGACGAATGGATACGATTCTTGTCAACCAAGCCTAATAAGGTTTTGACCACTGACTTAGACACGTTGACCCAATTTGGGTTGGCGTCGATTGGGGTGGAGTTAGGGATTTTGGCTTGATTTTGATGTTTAATGAGATTTGGATGATGATAGATCTAAAGTTTGTGTGTTTTACGAGTTTTACAGGGCCCATGAGACCCTATACTTGAGAGATAAAGTAACCTCCATGTATTATTTGATTCGAGGTGACATAATAGATGTTGAGTGGGATCACTTAAAAACAGTTGGTTTGGGTGAATTTTGACACTACCATTGGATTCTATGGGATTTGGACCTGATGATTACTTTCATGGATTGGTGGGATGTGCATACATGCACATTACAGTTTAGGACGGATGAGATGAATATCACCCTAGATGATGTATATCACATACGATATTGCCGATACTAGGGGATCGAGATAGTTCCCATTATAATTGATAGAAGATTGGTAGTTTTGACGTGGATATTTAGAGTTGATGCCTCACACATTACATTTTATTTAGGGTAATTTTCATATGAGATGAGATATGACCGCGGGATGCCTCGAGTATATTTATTTGTTTATTTATGATGGTGATATCATGTTACATGATTCTAGATTTAGGGGGTGCTAGGTTTCCATGGACACTAGCAAGAGTCTTGGATGATATCTTTGGATCATAGGATAGTGTTTTCCTTTGGCACTATAATTCGACACGGTGTATCATGATTTGTGCTCATATATAGAGAGTAGGAGGACTTGATTAGATTTAGGGGTTTCTCCTACATTTCTAGGCTTATGAGCGTATAATATTGATCCAACCACCAGGGCTACCATGGGTGAATGGTGATCACATTGAGCTAGTAGTTGGGTTTCGAAGTGGCGAGCTGATCATGCTCATGGAGATAGGAGGGAGAGGGATACAACATGGTATGGGGAAATGATTCTAGAGTTAGAGATAGATCATGTGATATGGAGGCCATAGCGTGATTTTCTGCATGGCCTAGGGTTTATGTAGAGCTGACTTGGTGTAGACAAAGTAGGTGGATATAGGGACAAAGTTCGATATGAGAGAGTTCATCTAGTTTGACAGAGTCTAGAGGCAGTTTAGAGTGGTCTAGATAGTGTCAAGAGATCCCATTGTATACAGGAGAGATGAGTCAGATAGAGATCCACCTAGTCCTTACATGGCCGATCCAATAGAGGAGTCGGGGAGCCATGGGATGACGAAAATGATATTGGAGTCAGCTCTAGGTTTAGTGATTAGATGAATACTACATGGGAGGCATAAATGGAAGTTAAGGGAGTAGAGGGTGGTGATGAGGAAGAGGAGGTTGCTATGGAGGAGGAGGAATCTCTTAGGGGTGAAAGGGGAGATGATGAATGGCTTGTAGAGATGGTGCAATCAAGGGAAGAGTGAGATCTAGATAGACTTGAGAGGGATACCTCTCGATAGGAGTGAGAGGTAGCTTGACAAGAGGCCGTGACCTTATGACACAAGAGGGATAAGGATGTAGAGCATTGGGTTTGGTACAAGAGGTAGTGAGAGGCCTATAGAGACAGATTTGGAGATCTTACACCAATCTTTATAGGAGAGTCAATTAGTTGTGATCTACCAACATAACTAGGAGCTAGATAAATGGATCCTTTAGGTATTGTGCCCTTAAGTTTATATATGATACTTGTGACAAAGGAGATATATTATGAGAATATTTTTATGCATAATTTGCCACAGAGACCTTGAGATATGCGAGTACCTAATGGCATGATGAGGTGGTGGGGAAGGCACAACTCTGTTTGGGATTACTACAAGCGTGGAACAACCACCATGAAATGAGGGCCACGATGGAGGTGGCAATGGTCGAGGGATTGATTGTAGCACCTTCCCCGGATGGGAGGGCTTGAGATTGTTTGATGATGTATTGGCTTTGAGACGAGACCCTTAGAGGCCTATTACATATGATGTATTGATGTATTTTATACTTATGATGATGATATATATATAAACATGAACCAACATCATAATAAAACATTCCCATATATATCTACTGATCAACATCATTAAAACAATACATAAACCATAACATACTTAACACATCATGAATCACATCCAAAATCATCATCTAATGATGATTTTGGATGTGATTCATGATGTGTTAGTATGTTATGGTTTATGTATTGTTTTAATGATGTTGATTGTAGATATATATGGGAATGTTTTATTATGATGTTGGTTCAGGTTTATGGATGCTAGAGTAAAATGATGAATTTTTGAATTGTTATTTAGAATTACATATTTTGATATGGATAGATGATGATGACAAAAAAATTTATTTTATTTTTTTGTTCATGTGTTGATATGATTTAGATGTGAATCTAATGATTTATGATTTTATGTATGTATGTTTGGAAATGTTATAATGTTGAGATGGATATAATTTGTGATGTGATTATGTATAGATGAGTACAATATAATTGTGTTATGGATAGCTAGCTTGTTAGTGAATGGATGTGACAAGATAAGTTTAGATATGGATTATCATGATAGATGTTATTCATAGAATTAAACATATAGATATAGATGGCATGGTTTAGATTAGAGATGATATTCAAAGATGTAACTTCATTAAAAATCAACTGAAATGAGAGAGAAATGAAACGTAATCATAACAAGGATCACATGAGGAAAAAATGCTTCCACCCAGATTAGAGGTAAACAAAAAGAGAGCCATTGAAGGCAATGCACTGCAGCTAATAATAGCGGTGATAACACATAACCAAATTTAGTTAGTCATTCCAAGGATCAAGCGTAAGTGATGGAAAGTGTACCTATGAAGATAAATTTGACATGACAAAGGGGTTTAGATGTGACTTGTATGTAGGAGTATAGGTTGTCCATAGGTTGGTATCCCTATGTATATGCCTCGAACTCTAGGTGATGGGACGTAAATTGATCAATGCGGGAAGTTATCTATGTATGAGAAAGTTGCTCGATATGGGAAGATTTTTAGCATGTTTTCATTTGAATTTTATTCTTTGCTTTATGAGATAAAACTATGATCAATGTGGGAAGCCTCTGCTACCACGATATAGTTCTTGTTCAGATTAGTGAACTAGTAATAAAGGAAATAAGTAACTCCAAATATGAAGGGTTTATGGTACCTTAGGATGATATGGATGGATATAGGCATGATATGAACTCCTCTTCACTGCGAGCTAAGTGACCTATAAAACAAAGAAGACTTAAAAAATGGATTAGTAGATATATGGAGGGTTTCCTGACAAATCCAGGTCCCAAGAAGTGTGAGCTTCCTAGGATGGATGTCAACCCTCTTGTAAACAAGATAAGATAAAAATTGGATATTGATAAATTAGATGTAGCGTCTATGCAGAATATGAAGTAAAACAAAGAAAAAAAGCTGGATCTAATATGAGAAAATAATATTTGATCTAAATATGAAAAAAAAAAACCTAACGGGGTTCGATGGTGACTCAAGACCAAGAGGACTAGTCGAGAAACTAAGGCCGGATAAGAAGAAGATATAGAAAAATAGGCTTGTAAGTCCTCCTATATGTGGATTAGGGTTTGACAAAAACATGAACCTACAAAAGATATGGAACAAGAGGAAACAAAAGGATGGGAGAAAATTAGAAAAACATATGGTAAATGATATGAAAACATGTTGGGTCGGTGGTGACTAGGCCGGGAAGCAATGACCGAAAGATGGTAGAATGGATCTTTGAGGGAAAATGGTACATAGTGATTAGATATGAAATTTGGATGATTGGGGTTGAACAAGTGATGGGATAGGATGACTCAAAAATAGAAACAGGGAAATGGGTCAACGACGACCGTGCCAGGAGTTGATGGTGACCGGGGATGATTTAGGCTTAGATGAATGAAAATGGGATAAATGATATCTTGGAGATGAATATGGAGGTGATTGAGTTTAATAACAAGGAACTAGGATGATGGCACAACCTGCAAACATAATGAATATGGATGCAAAAATGGTTATGATGATGGATCTAAGAATGCAATGAAAAGAGGACTCCAAAGATCCCAAAATGAACACAAGATCTTCAAGATGGCTTCCAAATGACTTAACAGTTGTAAAAATAGGTCACAAGGTGAAGGCAAGATCATAAGAGTTCGAGAAAATATGAAAATTTCATCCTTGAATAAGGAAGGGTAAAGGTGGATTTGTAAGATCAATTAAAACGTAGATATGTCACCACCGACTGGAGGGACCCATCCATTTGGACAAAGGTGGGAAGATGACGAGCTTGAGATAATGAGCCCATGAAAGCGTGGATTAGGGTTTAGATGTATAAGGATGAGCTAGGGTTTCATATTGAAAATAAATAGGTAGGTGGATGGTTGAAATGACTAAATAAAGGCCATGGATGGGTAAAACCATTAAATGATGGCCTATGAAGAGAAAAAATGAGGATTTCGGGGGATCAAAAAATTAAATTAGGATTAGGGATGATTAAGGGGATTAAGAATGACTTAGTGAGAATAAAATAATGGGATGAGAATTATAGATAATTAAGAATAATTATCATAAATGGGACTAGATAATTAGATGGATAATATAAGATGAAAAGGTGGGAAAATGGTGATTAATGGAATAAATTGAATTTAGGAGGGAATATGAAATTTGAATGGGTGGTCATAAGGACAATAGAACAAACGTGGGCTAGAGGGTGGTAATACGAAATTTTGGTGTCTACATTATGCACTACTACAATTATTCATTTAATAATTAATTTATTAAAATGAATCCAATATTTATAAAAATTAACATAGCATTTAATATTTGTATGAAAAGTGATTTTTAATTGGCCCTTCTAATGAAAAATTAACATAAGTGACCTCATTTCAGTATTGACGTGTAATTTTAAATTTTAAATTTCTTTTGAAGTGTAAATTTTTAAACACCCTTCTATGACAAGTTGAAATACATTTGAAGGGCATTGACAACTTCAAATTTGATCCCTACCTAGTATCCAAAGAGGGTCCAACATGAGTATAAACAACACAATTTCATGTAAATTCCTTCTACCCGACGATTTTTATGGGATGGGAGTTGGAGAAGCATTAAATAC
The DNA here is from genome assembly GCA_018340775.1 of Taxus wallichiana var. yunnanensis. NCBI lineage: Eukaryota > Viridiplantae > Streptophyta > Pinopsida > Cupressales > Taxaceae > Taxus > Taxus wallichiana. The sequence continues at coordinate 279,450,187 of CM031240.1, forward strand.
TAGGGAGAGAAAATGGTAATCACAATGAATATTATTATGTTTCTCTTATCTCCATATCTCACTCATCTTCTCTTTGATTTATAAGACAATGGAGATAAGAGAAACATGCATGATAATTGTAGAAGTAACGATCTCTACAAAAGGAACTATAATATTCAATAGTAAGTATGATGAGCACTAAGTCCTAAATAGCCTGTAGTGAAATAAGAAACCATTCATCTATTGGTAGGGAGGTTCTCACTAGCACCCCGAATATTTCTGTATTAAACCAAAATATAATTTATTATCCACAAAACACAACATGTACACTGTACTAACACAACAAACATGTAAAAATAATTGACAAATAAAAGAAATTAGAATTAGGAAAATTATATTTCTCTAATTCTATTGAGTTAGTTATTGTGGAAAATGAAAATGTATTAAAATCCAAAGAGATGGAGAGAAAAAATCATTGACCACAAGAAGAATTCATAATAAAAAAATTCTATATGAACTATTGAATATGGTATTGCGGAAAAATAAAATTATAACAAAATTCAAAGAGCTAGAGGGAGAAAAAACATATCAAAATCATTGACAACTAAAATAATTCATAATAAAAAAATTCTTTGTTAACTAACATTTTTGCTAACTATTGTATAATATTAGAAGATAAAAACAAAACATGGAAAATTTAAAGTTTCCAATAAACAAAGTATAAAACCTAGTAATTAAACATATAAATTAAACCAATGAATAATCTCCAACACTTTTGTGCACATTTTATTCCACTGACTTCCTTGCTTCTTACACTCTTCTTTTTGTTACGATCAAAGATAACAAGCTCCTTGGCTATATAGAAGGATTTACGCTAAAAATAAAACATGCAAAAACAGAGCATGCTACATGCACAAAAGTAAAACATGTATATTTATTTGATTTTTTCAATTTTAGGAACTAATATTAACTAATAAAAAATAATTTAAAAAGTCACTTATGTAATAAATTAAACTGATGTTTGTATCCAAAATAGATTGAGTGGAATTAACTTTATTTCCAACCCTCCACCTCAATTTAGACCTTTATTTTTTTTTTTTATTATTCCGGGGTTGAGTGTGTATTTCCGTGAGTGACATATCCTTAATCATAAACTCCCAAACAACTTCTCAAATATTTAAAATATTGTTTTCCTAAAGGATTTGTAAAAATATGTACAAATTGATCTTGAGATCTCAAAAATTCTAGACATATATCTTTTTTGCTAACCAAATCCCTAATGAAATGATATCTTGTATCTATATGCGTAATTCTCTTGTGAAAAAATTTATTTTTAGACAATGTTATAGCTAAGTTGTTGCCACAATTGATTTTGCAGCTTCTTCTTCATTATGCCTCAAATCCTTCAATATTTTCCTAATATAAAGATCTTTACATGATGCTCTTGTGGATTCTACATACTCTATCTATGCTAAAGAAAGAGTGACTATGTGTTTTTGCTTTAATGCCCATGAAACTACCCATGTTCCAAAGTGAAAAACATAGTTGGATGTATTTTTATTTTCAACTATATTGTCAAAACTATCACTATCTATATATCATATCTAGGTTTGAACTCATATGATGTTTAATGCAAGATACCATTATTTTTAGTTTGACATATATATCTCAAAATTCTATTTCCATCATAGTAATGTGAGTCATTAGGAAAATCCGTGAACCTTGAGATGAGGCTCACAACATACATAATATCGAACTTGTGGATGTCAAATACATGAGACGTTAAGCTAACCTTTTGAATAATTTTGGATCTATAAATGATCTTTTGTCTTCTTTTCTTAATATTAGTCCCTACTGCAACTATTGTTGGGAATGACTTGCAATCTAGCATGTTAAACGTTTTCTAGATGTCATTAGCATACTTTTTGTGAAATAAAAATTCTATCTTTTGATTATTGAACTTCAATGCCCAAAAAATAGTGCATGAGACCTAGATCAATCATCTCAAATTATTTCTTCATAACCAATTTAAATGAATCTGTGGATAGGTCTCTAGTAATGATTAAATTATCCACATATAAACATATAATCAAAATTTTACCTTGTTCATCTATTTGTATGTATAGAGTAGGCTAACTATTGCACCAGTTCAAGCCATTTTGAAGCAAATAAGAATTAATCCTCTAAAATTTAAATTCCCAAACATGAGATTCCAAAGCCATGATTCATTTCTTATAATTGATTGATAAGTTGATTGTGTTTCTTTAGCTCCAGTTGAGCTCCGGACTTTGATCTGACTAGACTTCAAACTTGGCTCTAGACCGAGCTCTAGATTAAACTATAGAGTGAGCTTTGGATTTGGCTTCGGAATGAGATACAAATTGAGCTCCGTGACTGAATTGTATTACCTCTAGATTTGACTCTAGAATGAGATGTGCTAGCTCCATATTAAATAAAATCTTCCTTAAAGATAGATCTAGATTACTCAAATGATAGATTTGATTTTATACCTAGTTTTAATCTCATAGGAAATTTTCTATTGCTTTTAAATTTCACTTTAGATTTCAGATGAGTACTTGGTGATTTATCCACTATTACGCATTCGTTATCTTCAATCTAGAAATTTTATCCCTTTTGTACTAATTAATCAATGCTCATAAGATTATGTTTTAAATGTGTAACATAATAAACATCAAGAATAATATTTTGCTAACAATTTTACTTAGAATGTTGATTGGTCCCTTTCCCATTACAATTATCCTATTATTATTTCCAAGAGTAACATCATCCTTTACTAACTCATCCAAACTAGAAAATCAATCCAAGTTTCCTGACATATGATTACTGCAACCAAATACCAAATACCAAATATATAATGTATTTCTTCAATAATGCTTGTGCATGCAATAAATATTGATCTTGGTGTAGAACTCCCAACCTGGTATTAATTCTTCCTATTATGATCATAGTCTTTTTTCCTGCATTCATAAGCATAGTTCCCATATTTCATATAGTAATGAAAATTGCATATGATACTTAGCATGTCTCTCGACAAAATGAGTGATTATGATTGTGATCTTGAGTTTGGCCTTATCCACATTGATTTTTGGAAAATTGTTATGTCCTCAAGATTAACTTCTTCCTATGCCTCTAGCGATGAACCATGCCTCTACCTCTATCATGACTTACTCGAATTCTAGGATGAAAAATATTTTCTAAAGTTTTATGTGATATGTTCATCATTTTATAATTATTTATTAAAGATGGACGTAATTATTCAATTGAAATTTGACTCAAATCCTTTATTTCTTCTATGGTTACAACCAAGGAATCAAATTATGTAGGTAAAATCTTAAACATACTTTCAATTATTTTTCTATCTTACAATATTTCTCCATGATATTTAATCTGATTTACCAGATAACTACATAAGTAAAATATGAATCTATAGAGTCTAATAATTTCATAGACATATTCTCAACATATCTTCTAAGAAATATTAGTTTGGTAGTTTCATCTTTCTACTTACCTTAATATGTAACCCAGAGAGTGTCTCATGCTTCTTTTGCTTGATTGGATGTTGCCAGGATAGTAGGAATAATTTCATACATAGATTAATGTAAGTAGAAGATGTATTTTCCCTCTTTATTTATCTCGATCCTTCAAGATATCATTTTTTTGTGAGAATGCATTATATGCTATTAGATCTGCTACTTCCATGTATCCATTTTCAACAATTTCCCAAACATCATGGAGCATGAAAAATTCTTTCATTATTAAATACTAATACTCATAATTATTCCTTGTGAATTGAAAAATCCATATACTTGAAAGGGATGCACCTAATGTGGAAGCCATTAAATTATTGTCAACTAAAAAGTAACACTCGATACTAATTTTTATAATGCTAGAAGATAAAAACAATAGACAAAGAATTTAAAGTATGCAATAAATAGAGTATAAAACCCATAAATTAAATAGAGAAAGAAAACCACTTAATAATCTCCAAAGACTCTTGTGCACTTTTTATTCCACCTTATGGCTTCCTTGTTTCTTACAATCTACTATGTTTACGATCAACGATAACAAGTTCCTCAACCATATAGAGGGATTTAATTTTACACTAAAAATAAAATATGTAAAAGCAGAACATGCTACATGAAAAAAACATAACATATATATTTATTTGATTTTCCTAGTTTTAGGAAATGATCTTAACTAATTAAAAATAATAATAAAAACAAATTCATGCAATAAATCAGACTATTTTTTTCATACAAGAATATATGTGAGAAGAATTATATTTATTTCTAATAACTTCTAGTAAATTGGGTATTGTGAAAAATCAAACATAACAAAATACAAAGAGCTAGAGGGAGAAACAATATGATAGTAAGCCAAAAGATAACAAATATGAGTCAAATATATGATCCATTGAACACCATATCCCAATATTCCCAAGGTCACTACTATGGTGAGCACAACATAAGCTAAAAGAATCATTCACACCACTCAAGAACCCCACCCCATGATTTTCGCAAGATTAGAGGCCACCACCAATGTATTGAGTTTGGTTTGATTGATACTCAAAACAATTATTAATGTTGTATGGATAGTTCAAAAATGTAAATATGGTGTCAATTATGGCTTGCATCCATACTATTACAATGAATAAAATTCATTGTTTTATGACCATTGTGTCATTACTTCTACTTATATCCATATGATAAGGGAATAAATGCCTAGAAAAGAAAAGAGATGTCCAACTCACTTATAGGAATAAAATGCGAAGAAAAAGAAGAGATGTCCAAATAATTTTGTTACAAATATATTGTGACATTATCAAATAAATTGGAATATTAATAATAACGAGTTTATAGAACTCATATTAATAATATAGTTGTAATAGTTTTATTATTGGTGAGTTGTGAGAACAACTCACGTAGCTATTTTAGTGTGAGAGATATCCTAGAGATTAGCTAGAGACATCTTAGCGATAAGCTTAAGATATTTTAGGGATTAGAGAGATATATGTGGGTTGTTGAGGATTGATGTTGACTCCTTGTATTAAGGATAACATCCTCCTATATAATGTAAACTACATCTATGTAAATGTATCTCGAGATGAATTCAAGTTTGCATATTATAATATTCAAGTGTTTATTTCTTATTGTGCAATTTTTATCAAGTGGTATCGAGTAGGTTATCTTGTTCGTGTGATGGAGAAATAATTATTATTGAAGGGGCTGGCCGTGGGTTTTATTTCACATTCATCGAAACTGCATCAAATTTTTTTTTTTTTCAAATTGAAATATATTCCCGCCAACCTACGTACCATATACACCATTCATTTGATATCTTGGCATATTTCACCATATCTACGTTTTAGCATCTTCATATTTTGGCGTTTCCATTCCCTTTAATACTTATGGTCCATCGGTTTCTTCGTGGCTCAAAATTTTATCTCGTAGGTCAAACAATCGAGATTGAGCTCCAAATAATAAGACGTGCCCAGATTTGTGATACTATCTCTCTGCCATCAAGGAATTCATCATCTCGGCTGCAATCCTATTTTATCTTGCATTTAATCGTGGAAGAAAGTGTGTTCCCTGAAAAATCATGAGTTACAACTATTCTTATCCATTTTTGGATATAGTGAAACAAACATAAGGAAAGAAAAAAATTCCTTTTTTTGGAAAGGGGTATGGAAAGATGTTGGATTTAAAACTTGTAGTTGCCATAAATTTATGTTGGTAACTTAGATTAAGATGATGCTTTTTAAAAAAATGTGTTTTTTTTAGCTCTTTACATTGATCATATACTTTCTGCTCTCAATAAAAAATAAAATTTTACTTTCTTTTTTGTAGTTTATTGTAAGGGTGCATTTTTCGAATGATTTCAACACCCATAATGGAAAAATTAAGTCATATTTAAAATATTTAATGTAAATATTTCAAGACTTGGCAAGTTCGAACCCAATTATTGTTAATTAAGAAATAATTGTGTGAAATTGATGATGGTAAAATACCAAAACAAATTGATGCAGATGAAGCCACCAAATTAGAAAGCAAGGATTGCAAAGCTACAAAACTTATTGGCCTAGTATTATATGATGCTTTCTTGCATCATATAGACTTATCAGAAAGTTCAAATGTCATAATGAATACATTGAACAATTTTTGGGATCCCAAATAGGAAGTGCTATAGTATCTCTCAAACAAAAATTGTTTGGACTCAAGATGGAATAAAGTGACAACATGGTGCAACACATAAGTAAGTTTCGCTCCATTTTAAATCAATTAGCAGGGATAAAAGTAGATGTGCCCGATGATGATGCAAAAGTTGTATTAATAAATAACATGCCTCACAACTATTCCAACATGGTTTTTACACTAATAAAATTAAATCCTAGCCTAGAATATCTAATTTATTCATTGATAGATGACTAAAATAATAATATTGATCCGAATAAAGTGTGTTGTATGGAAAAAATAAAGAAGAAAAGTCATTTGTTTAAATAAGATTTAAAAATTCTTCCAAGAAAGGATCAACTTCCAAGGATTCAAAAAAGTGATTTATCTACTACTATTGTAAACAACTTCGTCATATGGTTGTAAACTGTAAACTGAGAGCTCAAGACCTACTTGATGGGAAACTACAAGAGAATGCCATGGCTGGTGATGAGGAAAAGGATTATGATAAGGAAGAACCAATGAATGATGAGATCGGTTATAATTCTGAATATTTTTCATACTAAGTAAGTATCATCTACATGGAGGATGGAGGCAATGGAGAAAGGAGCTAAATTAGCAACCTCTCATCATCCATAAGTGATTGGGACACACAATGGTGTTGTGGCATTTTATTTTAGTTGTGTGTTTATTTTCTGCAAATAAAAATAGATAAACCATACATGTTCATCTATTGTAATAAGTAAGCTCCTATGCGAGTGATATTTCCTACATTTTCTCTTGATGTCAAAGCATTGCAGAAGATCAGAAACACCAATGTAATTTAGTTCGTGGATCTTGAAAAGGTTTTTGGGAGATCTAGAAAACCACATGAGGTGGATAGTTGATGGGTTCCTGTCACGTCAAGGTTTGTGGTAAACCTATTTAAAACCATGGAAGGAGAGATCCTTTCTTTTGATCAAGGTCATGAGCCAAGTTGGGCATGCCACATGGGTGAGCATATTGCAGATAAGTGTGTGAATTTTTTTTACCATGTCAACATTAGGGGAGTGTATATTGGGAATTAATAATGTTAACAATAGGGGAGTGAATGTTACAAATATATTGTGTAATTATTAATAAATTGTAATATTATTAATAATGAGTTTATAGAACTCATATTAATAATATAGTTGTAATAGTTTTATTATTGGTGAGTTGTGAGAACAACTCACATAGCTATTTTAGTGTGAGAGATATCTTAGGGATAAGTTTGAGAGATTGTAGGGATGAGAGAGAGATATGTGGGTTTTGAGGATCGATATTGACTCCTTGTATTAAGGAGAACATCCTCATATATAATGTAAACTCCATCTATGTAAATGTATCCCGAGATGAATTCAAATTTGCATATTATAAGATTCGATGTTTATTTCTTATTGTGTAATTTTTATCAAATTTATAGCGAGAAAATATAAAGAAAATAAAAGAGATGTCCAACTAATTTATAGGGAGAAAATGCATAGAGAAACTAAGATATTATGGAGTAAATGTGGAGAAAAATGAGGAGATTCGAGTAAATGTGGAGAAAAGTAGAGAGATGTCCAACTAACTAATGGTGAGAAAATGTAGAGAAAAACAAAGAGAACTCCAACTAACTTATAGGGAATAAATAAAGAGAAATGTTAAGAGATTAGGGATAAAATTTGTGGAAAAGAGAATAAATGTTGAACTAACTTATAGGGGGAAAAAAGAAAAAAAAGAGAGGTCCAATAGGGAGAAAATATAAGTCACTTTAAAGGGAGTAAAGTTTCCAATTGTTAAGTTGTACAATGGAATCCAATGCAATTAAAGAAAAATAGATTCTATCTTAGCTTAATTCAAAACATATGTGCATAGAAAAACACAAGGCCTCCATGTGGTCATTGGCGAATTTAAGGATGGAAAGGTTCATACATGTACTTAAGCTCATTTCTTAAGCAAATGCTAAAAATAACAAGACATTTGTATATTCTTTTGTCGATAAAGAGATAGAATTTTTATAGGAGAGAATTGACGTGAATTTAATGAACATTTTAGCCCACTATTCCTAAGTGTTGTTGTCAAATAAGATACAATAATCTAATAGTGGATGGCACACTCGCACGTAAATGCTATTGATAATTAGATGAATGAAATATGATATCAAACTAATTTTGGTACGATACTAGTTATTTGTTTTATTGATCATTATTCAATTTACATTTTTTTGGATATATTTTGGTGTTTTTCTATTTTTCATGTGTTTCTTTGTATTTTCTAACTTGTAATTTTATCTTTCTCCTTTCTCTCCCTTTTTATTGTATTTTATTTATTCTCTAGTCTCATCTCACCTCATTTTTTTTTCTTAGTTTTTGGAAATGTTACTATAGCCATCTAAGTAGAATTATAATTCTTCAAATTTACATTATTAAAGTTCTATTCTTAATCTTTTTTTGTGACCTTTAATACTTATCTTTAATACCTTGATTATTTAATTCATTATTGGATATTTCCCATGTATTATATGTTACCGTATTGAGAATGTGTGTGTGTGTGTAATTTATTTGTTAGATAATAAGGAGGTTTTAAAAGGGTCAGTTCAAATGTTTTACAAACCAAAAATATATAAGACGTTGACATCTACTTCATACTAAGCCATGAGACTGGATCAAATAGACTCGATATACAAATTCCATATTTTAAAAGGGATCCACAAAACCCCCGAACTTCCAACATCTCCTACAAGACATCTTAAATCTCTCAATTCTTATTTGTAGCAAGGTTCCGATCTCTAATAAGTTATCATACCCAATTAACTTATTTTGTATCGCAACAAAATTTTAGCATCTTCAATTATCTTGTTTTTTTCCTTTCCTCTTCTTTCCCATAACTATTTATTCCTCTTCCATAAAAGACACAGGATACAAAAATTTGTATTCCCTCCGGAAGAATCACCTACCTAAAATAAGGGTTTTTTCCCATACTATATTGGTCCTTTCACCTTCTTTCCTTTCTATGTATTGGTCCCATGTAGTGCCCACCAGTTCTCTTCCATCCTTTTGTTTTGTTAACTAATTCTTATTAATTTATTATTACATATGGAGACATTGGCCATTTGATTATGCTAGATATTGCTTAGATACTCCTATGTTATATCATCGTGTTGATTGTGATACTCTTACACTTAACATGACACTATTTGTGACACCCTTTTCTTATTTACGTTACAAATTTTTTTCATAGTTTAGAGATGATGATATTGATGATTATGTGATAAGATGGATAAGATTTTAATAATAGATATATCATTGACTTCAATCGCCATTTCTATATTGATGTATGGATAGATGTGGTGCAATTGTATTCAGTTGATACAATTTTTTTAATGATCATGATTATTTTTATTTTTAATTTTATTTATTTTAGTTTGAGTAGGTATGAAGTTTTTATTTGAGTTTGTAGGACTACATGTTACGCCACGAGGAGAAAAAGGGACTCATTGGTAGAAATATCAAGATGCTCAAGTCTACCTAGTCCAAACCCATCCTCACCTTGTTGTTACCTTGTCACTATTTGAGTATGTTGATTATGGTCCGATCATGGTATTTGTATGTGTTGGTCATATTTTTAATCTTTCACCATTTCTCACCTTATAAATTGATTTCGTTATTCTTTTTTTAGTACTAATTATTATCAATGGTCTTTTGATCTTTTTTTGGTAAGATGATGATTTTTAGTATTAAAAATGTTTATGGGTTTCGTAGGATCACATAATCTTGTTTTTGGGCACAACCAAACATCTTGGATACTCCACTTTTTCTCAAATCACATATTTGAGAAAAAAGTGGAATTTTGGAGGTTTGTTGGGAAAGTAAGGGGTCTCTCTTACCTTAAAAATGAACCCTTATACCTAAACTATGGATGGGCCGAACGTTTTGTGAACCCCAATAGAATTTTCCATATAAAACTCCTCTCTCAAATCACCATATTTCCTCTCTTTTATCTCATGTGAGCGACTTTGGGATTTGCTAGCATATTCTTAGGATATTGCTTTTTGAATTTTGTATTTTTGACATTTATTATTGAAAGCACACTTGGATGGAGACTTACATAATTTGGATGTGCATAGTTTTAAGGGTGACACATGTCACCATCCCATGGGCTTGGAGATGTGGAGAGCTTTCTATATTTCTTTCCCCATTTTTAGTTTTGGGGGATTTTTGCTTTTTAGCTTTGAAATTTTTGGAAAACATAAATGGAGAAGGATTATTGGATTGATTGGAGTTAGAGATTGTGTGGATTCCATAGGATAATTGGAAGATTTAGAATTTTTCTTAGTTGCGAGGTAGACTCACCCATTTATTTGGTTTTAATTGTTAGTGCAATGCATGTAACATTTTTTGAATTTGATGATGATTGTTTTATTGTTTTGGGTATGGGAATAGTTTTTATTTTCATTCCATATTCTTGTGGTTTTATTTTGTATTTGTTCCTCCACCCCTAATAAGAAGTAGATTTTGGAATGGACTTGGGAAGGGAAAGGATCATTTCTTTATGGCATCTTGGGAAACCATGAAGGTTGTTAGTATTATACTCCCTTACTTGGGGAAATAGGAGGAATTTCCATTTGGCTTGGAAATCCTCTAGTATCCTTGCTAACAGAGCATACAAGGCTTGAAAATTCTTGAAATGGAGGAAAATATGTAGTTATAAGGGGTTTGATAGGTGTTTTGTCATGTGTTTTGAAAGATCTAAATTCAAGTTGAGAACATAACAACTTTACCCTAGTGTTAAAATAATTGTTTTCAACCCTCCTAAAACATCCTATGGATCATTTTTCATTTTTGTCACGAACATAATGTCCTTGAAACATCAATAATGTGATGTTAAAAATTTCCAAGTGTTTGAAATACGATCATGAGGTCATTTGGTCCATTTAGTTGAACGTTGTCAAAAGACGAATTTTCTAGAAAGATTAGAAAGGATATTTTTGGCCTTCCTAGGATAGTTGTGCATCCTCCGAGATTTATCAAGAAGAATAAAACCATCTCGTAGGGGGTATGGAGGAGGTTTAAAAGTGATGGGATTTATTTTGTGATATTTCGAAGGTTTTAGAGGTTTAGGAACAAGAACAATGAAAGCATGTTTTTCAAGGGTAAGGAGTTTGCTATTGAAAATGGTGCCTCGAAATTCAATGGAGTATTTTGGTATCTCCATAATGACTTAAGAGACAAAAAATTAACCATAATAAATCTTGAATATCCCTCTTCATGATGGAACTTTCACATTTTTACTATAGAGAAAGATTCAATCTATCACAAAGAAAATAACACAATAATAATTCTCTTATTAATCAATTGATTCAGATTACACATATATAGGAATATGCATTCCTAAAAACAAGGAGGTTGTTCAACAACACTCCCACAAATCTCTCTCTCAACACCTATATACGTGAGTTATTAAAACTCACCCAAACTAATATTGTTATATGAGTTGTTTATCAAACAACTCACATTAACATTTACATCACCCATATATATTTACCTCTAAGTAAATATTCAATCATAAATATTAATGGAGCACTAAATAAATATTTCCTAACATTCCCCCCCTTAGTGCGAACATGGTAGAAAAACATCCACACGCTCCTCTGCAGTATGCTCACCCCTGTGGCATGTCCAACTCTATGACTCATGACCTTGATCCAAAAGAAAGGCTCTCTCCTTCCATGGTTTTAAACAGGGTTACCACAAACCTTGACGTGATAGGAACCTCATCAACTATCCACCTCATGTGGTTTTTTGATCCTCCCACAAACCCTTTCAAGATCCATGAACTGACTTACTCGTGCTACTGTTCACCACTATGCTCATATATCAGGGAATTATGTAGGAAACACAACATGCATATCACAAAACTGCACAATAGAAGATATATTGAAAAAATTTCACATTACTTCCTATAAGAATCGTAATGTTCTTAATCATAGTATCTATCATTGATCACTGCCACTCGATCTCGAACAACATAGAAAACTACCACTGCCACTGGAAGCTTTCCTTGACTAAGTCATTTTGGGTGCAGAATGGGAATGGAACATTGGTATGTATTCCCACCACAATGTGAAATTCTACTCATATAGATACTGAGAAGCAAAATGCATCAAAGAACATACTCCTGAATGGATCTTGCTAGTTAGGTCTTGCTACACATGGTCACTAATGCTAGTGAACGTATTCTTCTAGCTGACCATCTTCCAACGATGTACGGAAATCAGAGGACCAAGTCAATCGAGGATCACCGATACATCATCTCGTGCTCCAACACAACTTTTTTCCAACATCCATCAAATACCACACAAAACAGGAACACTGCAAACTAAAGCACACTGAGAAAATGGAAACCACACTGAAAATCATATACTCACACCATACATATGCCACCACAACTTCTACACGGCCCCATCATTGGTGACTGACGAGAGGTCGTTGTTTGACCTCCTTCCTCCGATGCCTCCTTCCTCCATTTACAAGTCTGCTAACTCAGTTGGATGTGATCATGAAGCTCAGAATACCTTTCAATAATTTGGACGTCACGTACAAGTGAAAATGCGTCCAAAATTGAAATGCGGGCAAATTTTTTTTATTTTTCGGACTTTGGACTACAACACTTTTGAGAACAATTTTGA